>CM023489.1:78217151-78817151 GCA_013339685.2 Hyalomma asiaticum
TCCTTTTATGCTAATGCATTAACTAAAGGCCAAAAGTATGTCTTCAATTCTATGGGCACCACAAGGCAAAGGGAGCAAGCCCGGCAGCAGCTGGAACTCCAAATACCCCCAGGGTCCTTCGGATGTTCTTTGCAAGCATGATGTAAAGTGACCTGTATATGCCAGTCACATCCAGACTTTTCCTCAATTTGCAAATTGTCAGTTCCGCACGTGAGAGTCAAACACTAGGCAGCACAGCGTTCTCCTCCTGCCAAGAAAAAATATGCAAATAATCAGAAACATGTTAAATACATTCATTTAGAAAGAGGCATGCTCAAAGTAGGTTACTTGCAACTGTAACATGTATGCAATAAATGAAAGGGGTCAAGGGCTCATTTATTAGAAACAACTTAATGAACCAACTATGAAGCCTAGGAAAGCACAGGTGAAGTTATTAAAGTTTCTTAATTGTAGTATTGCAATTGTGGAGTAAGTATAAAGGAATTAAAATGGACGAAAAGGCAGACCTGCCTTTGGATAATGCATCCATGCTGCACCAGTGAGCTACGAAAGCTGGTTCCCCCCCCCCCCCCATCCACTTTATGGGTATTTATGTACATATAATCAAGGCAGTTAGGCAGCGCCACTCGTAGCCATGGTGGAGAGTGTGAACACTGTTTTTTGCCACAAGGCGTCACGTAGAACGTGATCTTGAGACAAGATGGCTGCTGCTCAATGAACCCTCATTTGCTACCTAAAGGCCACAAGTGCCGCAACGAGGCCCAAGCTATGAACTCGTTTATTTGTTAGAAACAAAACTTAATCAACCAACAATGAAGCCTAGGAAAGCACAGGGGAAGTTATCAAAGTTTTTTTAATTGTAGTATCGTAATTGTGGAGTAAGTATGTAGGTTCCCGCCAAAGGTTTTGTCTTTTCGTTCACTTTAATTCTTTTCTACTGATACTACACAATTACAATACTACAACTAAGAAACTTGAATAACTTCCACTGTGCTTTCCCAAATTTCATTGTTTGTTGGTTCATTGAGTTATATGTGCAATTATCAGCTCACAGCCCTGCCTATCCATGAAGCAAAAATCAAGTAACTACATAAGTCAGGCCAGTAAAAAGTCGCCATTTCTGCTACTCTAGAATTACTGTTTACACGTTTAAATTTCTGCTTATGAAACCTCGAAGGGCTCCTTAAACTGAAACATGATTGGAAGATAAATCATTGCACTAAATCTACAAAGAAACTTGGTTGTTTGCCGCAGTAAGTCAGGTTTTCAGGAAAAGTTCCGCTGACAGGTTATGGGCCTGACCCCTTATATCACCACAAATCAACAATAGTGCCCTCACAGGCATCACAACAGTGACGGGCACTGCAGAGTACATGCAACTTGCTCAGCACAAGTGCAACTGCAGCACTATTCAGTTGCGGGGTGTCAGCAGCAGGTGTACTACACGAAACGGACACCACACGTTGGAGTGGTGCATCATTGAATAAAACACCTTGGAGTTATTAACTTGTTCCAGGAGCAAATATTGATGCATGAACAAAGAAGAGGTTACAGACAGAGGGGTGCTAACTACCGACTGTTTATTAATGGTCTGGTAAGCCATAAAATGATATTCTGGACACACACAGCAGTGCAACTACAATGTCAAAAATGTCAGCTTTGGTGATGACATGTTTGATGTCATAGTTACAATTGCTACCCATGCACAGATCACTTCTTTATGTACCTTGACCATCACTAAACACATACTAGTTCGTGCTCCTCTGCCTCCAACCTCTCCTTCCTTCGTGCTTCGATCTCTGCAGCTGGAATGAAACGTTAAATGAGTACGAACACGACTTTGAGGCACTGCAAAAGGGACATTTTTCCTTTTCTTGGCATATACTGTTAACACTCTTCACACACCTAAGCCAGGAAACATTTAAGTATTTTAATTCGATCGTAATGTTTTGTCGCCCAGCATTTGCATTAGAGCCGCATCGCAATGCACAATACAATGACGTGTAAACACAACGTCTAAAAATCTACGAAACCCTTTGAGAGTTGCTGGGCAGCCGTGAAGCCAACGTAGTTTATGTGCAACACGTGCAACTGAGAGCAGCCAACAGAGCTATGCCCAAGTGGCTTTGACCTACGTCTGATTGTGATGGCATGTCAATGTGAAACCAGTCTCAAAATCAAAATGGCTTTTCAGGTAGCTGTATTAAAAATATACTGGCTGCGTTCCAAGGCACCACAATACTTTTTTTAAGGTTCTCGACACCAGTACTTTTATTTAGAGCAGCAATACGAAAATGTCTATACACTGTTTAATATGTCAGGTACAATGCTGTGGAGGCTACACTAGAAGTTCGGCCAGAAAAATATGTAACTACATGCAGCTGATAGCTGCCTTTCCATGTCGTAAGTGCCAATACAAGCAAAGGAAGGACAGGCATGTCAAGTATCATGGCCTGCTACAAATGTGTTAAAATGGAAACTGGCCTTGAGATCCCAGGAGATATAGATTAGCATATTCACAGCTATACAATGGAGTTGCTTATTCCTAAGGCATGAAACATTTAAATTTATGCTCAGCATAAAACAGAAAGTAATGTTGTGGACGAGAAAAGAAAATGAACTATTTTCTGGTGCAACTGCATTTACTGCAACAAGTCTCACTACCCTCCACAGCACTGCACATGATATAAGAAACCAAGTGTAAATGCACATGATATATGAAACTCTAAAATTTATGTCGGTGCTCTATTAAGCAAGGCCTTGTAGGTGTTCAACAGTTAATACACCATGATCGCGCTCAAGTATGAACAGGCAATTATTAAATGATGAAGACAGCAAAGGGCTAATTGCCAATCCCTCAAGCCTGAAGTAAAAAGTATCTGTAAACATGATTATCCCTATTTTGTATAGATGTGTGTTCAATCCCTGCGATGAACCACATATGGCTGAATACTGGCGCACATACTTTCTCCATGGGGAAAGTTTTTCACTGTCTGTTAGGCGTGTCATTGGTGAGGGCAGGCCACACTAGAACTCATGCGGTAATGACAATCTAGCAAGCAGAATCCAAACCTTAAAGAATGAACTGATGTAAACATGTGCCAAGCAAAGCAAGCAAAGCACACTGTATGACAGCGGCTAGCACAATCGTTGGTAGTCTATAAAAACTAATAATTTATGGGGCCTTATGTGGCAAAACAAGCTATTATGAGGCATGCACCTTAGTGGAGTGGGCTGGGGTAATTTTGACCACATGGAGACCTTAAGGGGGGACATGGTTCTTAGAGGTAACATAGGTTATTTCTCAGCCAAATTAGATGAAACTGCACAGCTTTGTTCAGTCTTTTTAGCTTTATTTAACTATCCAGTTATATTTTACACAGATCAATTATTTCCAGAGATAATTAGCAATCTCATTCTATTGTTTGCCGAAACAATGAAAAATTATCTATGCAACGTAACATTATTATAAACCCATATATAGATACTGGAAAGCCTAAGGAGAGCAATGCTGCAAGGTGATAGGAAATTGAATAACTACTTCTCAATTTACAGCACTAATGAGGTCATGGTCTACACCTAGCCAAAAACATGATAATTTTAAAAATAAAATAAAAAAATGAACTGTAGATTGAAAATCTGCTTGCAGCGTTGCTTTCTATGCATATTTAGCTACGTTGTGCAAAAGGAATTGTAGCTCTAGCTTTCCTAGGTCAACTTTTACAGAAGAAGCAAACAAGCGAAGCGGCCAAAATCAATTTAGCAACAATTTGCGCTCAGACACACCTCATATTGGTGTTACAAATTAATTTTACGGCAAAAATAATGAGAAGAGAAGCTGGGAACTTTGCACATTTGTGCAATTTGTGCAAAAATAGAGATTCCGAAAATGTCAGCTTGAAAAAGTCGATTTTTTTTGCAATTTTCGGCCTTCTAAGACCAGTGTCCCCCCTTAAGGGCACCTAGGTATAAGTATGTGGGTAAGCTGCATTACACCTCTATCAAAATCTGGTTGCGATGTCTAGGATTCAGTCCTCCACCTTGAGCTTCACAAGCCAACACCTAGCCACAACCTAGACAATGAGTGGTTCATAGAAACTGATCAGCGGCAAAATGTGTAGCCTTTTATACATGTCACAGAACATTCAAGCTTCATAATTATACTTGCACAAGATCTGGAATGTACTCAAGCACGTTGTGCATGCAAAGTTAGTAGTACAGCCAGCAGCATTCATGAAGCTATGCATGAGTTTAAGCATGACCTGCACAAAGCGATAACGTAGCTAACAGACAGTGAAAGAAAAAAGTACATGTGTCAATACTCATACTGACATTTTTTTAAAGGCATAGAAGGATGTTTCCACGGCATGAAAAGCTCCTACAGCTTGATAAAAGATGTCTTATAGCAACAAAGCACAGTTTGGAAAAATAAACAGTAACTGAGAGAAGGTTAAGAGGAAGCTCAGGGATATCAATTTGTTTTATATTCAAATATATGTAAAGGCTCTTATAGATCTGGTGTCACGCCTTATCGCTGAGTTGCGGTTGTAAAGCTCAAGTCTATTAACTATGCAACTTTTGATAACTGCCTTCTATGGTCTAAACAAAAAATACACTTGCTACATCAGAGGGTACTGGTTTCTTTTGAATGCAAAAAAACCAATCATTAACAGTGCAGTGGTTGCACCGACTGTAGAAAAGCTCTTTCCCAGCTGCTATGTATTTTAGACATAAGCCATTAAGCAAAAGTTTTTCCTTAAGGTGCCCTGCTACACTTCTCAAACATAGATAACCATGAGGATAAGTGGTGATGTGTGCTGTAAACATATGAGCAAAGTACGAATGCGCTGCACAAACCAGGAAATTAGCACACGGGTTTTTAGTACAGCTGAAAACCACATGCTCTTTAAAATGAGATCTCAAGAAGTATAAACGTCTCTTTGGACAGAACTAACATTGGTGATTTCATGATCTTGAAAACATCCTCAGTAATGCTTTACTCATCCATTTTGAGTTCAACATGAAAGAAAATGTGTATCTTGCTTTAAGAAGGCTGAAAAAAATTAAGCCACATAGTCGGGGCTCCTTGTGACGTCCTTTATTAAAGAAGAGCATGTGATTTCCAGCTGTGTTTGGAATGAAACTGCAACTTCCCTGGTGTTATCAGTGCAATGTTTGGCTTACATGTTCACAGGAGCCTGCCCAACTGGTTGGCACCATTATATGAATGACTACATTCAAAAAGTATTGCATGGCCCCTTAAAGGGACATTAAAGTGAAAAACAATTTTTCCTGTATGAGTGGGTTAGCTTTTCACAATACTGAAAACACCAATCTTGAGAGAACACCGTAAGTTGGAAAACACACACACGGAAATAAAACAGATGCCAATGCCACTCTTGAGTTCCAGCACCAATGTGTATGATGTCAAGTCTTTTACAATGCCTGCTGAGGCCCACATAACTTTTTGTTGGTAAGAAAGACATGCATTGTGTTCAAGCAAGCCAAGGACAGGCAGTTCAGAACACTTGGTGGAGCGAATTCGGCAAGCACATGAAAAGTAGTAATGGACCTTCTGACATCATGAGGCCGAAGTTCCAGCGGAAATTTCAAAACAAAAACATTGATATTCACTTTCTTGTTTAACAATGAGCACAAAATGACAAACTTAGTGACAATCGAGCTTTAGAAATATAAGTTATTATAAGGTTGAGAGTTGGACGGAAACCCGTCTGGCCAGGAGCATCCATGAAGACAATTAGAAAGACACTGGCCACGATAAAAGCAATAAAAGCAAGACGTTTCGGCTCCCGCACGGGAGCCTTGTTCACAAGTGAAGAATGTGTGCTTGAGCAGTCTGGTTATGTAGGTCTTAAAATGTGGCGTAAGCAACGTGTGTACATTTGTGGGAGGTTTCCGTCATTGCGATTAACCGTGTGCACCATTGTTTGGATTGTCAAAGATTCCAGATGAAGCCGCGATGACCAATTCTTTTCTCGTTCTATTATTCTTGCATTATCCCAATCTATTTTGTGGCCAGGTGCTTCTGCGTGTTCTGCCAGCGCGTTCGATGAGACCTTTTTTACGTCATATATATGCTGCTTTAGTCCTTGCGGAAAATTGCCTGCCTCGCCGATGTAACTGCCACTACAGTCCGAGCACGGGATACTTTAGACAACGCCTGGAAATTTTTCTTTTGGCAGCTTGTCTTTCACCCTCACAAGGGAATGCTCAGGCCTGCCTGTGCAGGTTGGCACGTGTGCTACCTGCACATCGTAGGGGCATAGAACATGCGCAAGGTGCTGCCTGATACCAGGAACATACAGCACAGAGGCACGTTTTCTTGGGAGCAAGTTGTCAGAACGTGGCGAACATGCTAGCTGACGTTCCACAGAGTGTACAAACGAGTCAGGGTAGCCACAGTCAGGAGCTGAGACAGGCAGTTGACGCATGTGTCTAAGCCCTCGACACAGACAGAACCTTGGCCGAGCGCACACCTATTGAATTCCAGGACTTGCGGCGCCTCCCGACGTTTGCCTCAAGAACACGTACTTCACGTTCGAGGGTTGCTTTTACAAGCAGGTACACGGGACAGCAATGGGCGCTGCCGTCTCGGTAACACGGCAAATCTGACGATGGAACGTCTTGAACAATGCGTACTCAGTTGGTTTAGTCCTGCACCTAAAACCGGTCTTTTCGAAGCAAACGTTTGGATTGTCTATGCGCTGCGATGTATCGGAAAAGGAGCAACTGCAGGAAAAACACCGTGTGCTATTCTAAACCTGCCACCGCCACCAACGAAGTTTTCTCGCTACTATAAAGAACTCCTCATCCACGTCAATGAGGCAGCTGAAGAGTCAATGAAACGTGCGGCCGCAGAAACTGTTGAGCTCAATGATGGTGACAAGGATATTGCAGTTGCTCTTGACGGAAGTTAGCAAAAGCGAGGGCATACCTCCCATAATGGGCTAGTTTCGGCAACAAGTGTGGATAGTGGAAAAGTACTTGACGCACATGTCATGACTAAGTATTGCTCTAAATGCATCACCAATGACACCTCGTCACTTGAGAAGCATGATCATGAGTGTGATCAAAACTACAAGGGCACAAGTGGTGGCATGGAGACTGCGGGAGCCTTATGCATATTTCAAAGAAGTGAGGAACGTCGCGGTGTTCGATATGTCAAGTATTTAGGGGACGGTGACAGCAAGGGATTCCTTGCAGTTCAAGCATCACAGCCATATGGAAATGTTTCAGTTTGCAAGCTGGAGTGCATTGGGCACGTTCAGAAAAGAATGGGCACAAGACTGCGCAAACTAAAGAAAGAGGGCAAAGGCATCAAGCTCTCTGACGGGAAATCTATATCTGGCCGGGGACGTCTTAGTGATGCGATGATTGACAAGCTCCAAAACTATTATGGTTTGGCCATTAGAAGAAATATAGGCAGCTTGGACGACATGCGAAAAGCTGTCTGGGCCACATATTTCCACTTGGCATCAACGGATACCAATCCATCCCACGGTCTTTGCCCGAAGGACGCCGACACCTGGTGCAAATTCAACAAAGGCCAGTTGAGTGGTGAACCATACGTTCACAAAGAACACCTTCCAGCATCTGTTCTTGAGGCTGTTAAGCCAATTTATCAGCAACTTGCTAATCCCGAATTACTTGCTAAATGCCTCCATGGCAAAACTCAAAACCCCAACGAGTCATTCAACAATGTCGTGTGGGAGCGAGCTCCGAAAAACGTGTTTCTCGGACACCAAACATTGAAAATATGCAGTCTTGATGCTGTGCTCACATTTAATGATGGCAATATAGCCCGTGTGAATGTGCTCAACTACTTTGGAATTTCGCCAGGGCGCTACACAGTGCAGGGCCTACGCACCCTTGACCTGCGTCGGAAGTACTTCGCTGACAGGGCTGCACAGCAAGCGACAAAGGAGGCTCGCCAGTCAAGACGCCTCAGCACAAAAAGAAAACTTGATATTGGTGATGAGTATCTGGCTGGTGCCTATTGAAAGCGACTTTCAATTGGCGGTTATTTTGTGGCACTTTTGAAATAAAGCACATTTTCCACTTTAAACGCGATTATCTCAAAACATGATTTTCTTGTACCTTTGTTCCTTTATCTCAGCAACCGCCGTATCTAGGAACATATATTTTGGCCAGTAATTAGAGAACATGCTAGAGAATATACAGAAGCAGAATTATTCTTTTGCGAGAAAGTGCTTTTCTTCAACACGACATCTAGTACCTATTACAGAGTGATAATGACGTACGTGAAGTAAAAAAATTACAGAAAACGACCACCAGCGTTTTTAGTGCTAAATCTGCTTCAGTAAGAAGAGGAAAGGTTTATGATCACAATGACAGTAAAAGAATTACTGTAACTGTTATGGTTATGAAGAAAAAGGTACATAAACATCGCCAAAAATACATGGCGGGTATAGGGCTTACCCTGTTCCCTTAAATCGCGCGAAGAGACTTTGCGCAACATCAGAGGACTTCGCTGCCGACATACAGCATGTGCATCGGGATCTCTCCCAAAGTGGCTACCCTGACTCGTCTGTAAACTCTGTGGAACGTCAGCTAGCACGTTCACCACGTTCTGACAACTCGCTCCCAAGAAAACGTGCCCCTGTGCTGTATGTTCCTGGCATCAGGCAGCACCTTGCGCATGTTCTACGCCCCTACGATGTGCAGGTAGCACGTGCAAACCAACAAGTTGAGGCATTCCCTTCTGAAGGTAAAAGACAAGCTGCCAAAAGAAAAATTTCCAGGCGTTGTCTACAGCATCCCGTGCGCAGACTGTAGTGGCAGTTACGTCGGCGAGACAAGCAATTTTTCGCAGACTAAAGCAGCATACATATGATGTAAAAAAGAGGGTGTCATCGAATGCGCTGGCAGAACACGCAGAAGCACCTGGCCACAAAATAGATTGGGATAATGCAAGAATAATAGAACGAGAAAAGAACTGGTCATCGCGGCTTCATCTGGAATCTTTGACAATCCAAACAACGGCGCACACGGTTAATCGCAATGACGGAAACCTCCGACAAATGTACACACGTTGCTTATGCCACATTTTAAGACCTACATAACCGGACTGCTGAAGCACATATTCACTTGTGAACAAGGCTCCCGTGTGGGAGCCGAAACATCTTGCTTTTATTTGCTTTTATCATGGATAGTGTCTTTTTAATTGTCTTCATATAAGTTATTATACTACACCACTTCCATGTCTTCACTTTAGCATCCCTTAAGGTTGATAGATAATACAAGTATATGTTCATGAGACTTACATTTGTGTATTCTGAAGCAAGGCTAGAGAGAGCTGATGACCTTATTTGCATAATGTTGCTGAAGCTTACCACAAGAACTTAGCCAAAAAGTCATAACAGTGTTACAAATGGCTTTCATATTTCAACCCCCGACTTTCAGAGCGCAGATATACTTACAGAATTCACAAAGGACTCCTCACACTCCTTCAAGAGACAGTACAGCAAACCACGTCAGATCCAGCAGCCCACATCAAATCTGGAAGAAAAAAAGTCTGAGTAGGCCACACAGCACAGCACAAGCAGCATCGTACCAGCCAGTAAAAGAAGTTTAAATTAGATGGCATGGCCGATAATACAGATCACTTTACAATTCCAATATTTATTTAGATTTCACATGTGGAGACTTTTAGAACTTATAGGACTGACTGGGCAAACCCATCTGCTGTATTGAAAAATGCGCCGTTCAATTTAAGAAACTAAGATGTGCATTTAGTTAGGAAATCGTGCAAGAGAATTTCCAGGGTATTATGTCCCAAAACCACGATATGATTATGAGATGCCACAGTGCAGGGTACCGGAAATTTCGACCACCTGGGGTTTTTTAAAAGGGTTGTGAAATGTTTTCTGAAGATTTTGTACTAAGTGCATATTCAAGATACTGACTCTCCAATCAACAATATGCACTGTCCAATGCATCGTGTGGGCTGATTTAGTGATAAAAAACGTGGTTTCGGATTCGCTGGGTGCATTCCCCTCAACTCAGCAGCTGAAGTCATGTTAGTCGCCACCAGACCTCCGAGATTAGGCGTGCCTTGAGAGGCCACGGGAAACAAACCATGCTGCAGCTCTGCTTCCGAATGGCGTCACCGCATGGTTTCTAAGTATTTTCTTTCTTTCTAGCTTTCAAGTAAATCAGTTCCTTTAGAGCAAACTAACGTGAGTTCCCTATACCTTTACACTTAAAAATATCTTACTGAAACATCACTGACTAGTACCATGTCGGAACACGGGGTCGCATAGTCGTTTTGGGAGCGCAAGAACGTTGGGCTTTCAAACAAGCGTTATTAAACATGCAGTGAATATTTCGCCGATATATTTCGGAATTGGTTTGTCGAATCCATATTGAAGCAGTGAAAATTACAACCGGCATCTCCACATTTTTTTCACGGGCCCTTTAACATGCACTGACATCGCACAGTACACAGGCCTCAACATTTCGCCTCCATCAAAATGCAACCACTGCAGCTGAGATTTGATCCCGCAACCTTCGGATCAGTGGCTGAGTGCCATAGCGTATATACCAGCATAAGTGAGTGTGATTATGTAAAGAAAAATATATAGAAAAATGCTCATAAAATGAGAAACAAATGAAAGAAGAAAAGAAATAAATCGATAAAGAATACTCTTGTGGAGAAGGAAAAGGCAGACCCACACTTTGCCTCGACTTTGCACCCTCCACCTAAAAGGACAGAAAGCTCAGAGTTGGTAAGGAGTCATTATGCAAGGAAAAGGCAGGCAAAGCACGGACACAAGGGTTGTCCACTCCTGTTATGTTGCCGCTCATAAGGCGATCGTACAGAAGAGACGGCGTAGCACCGTACGCTATACAAAGCTTCTTTCTCGGCTCTCTCTCTGCATGGTCTTTGACAGCAATTATCAATGGAAAGCAAACTGCTCCCATTGAGCGGCTGGTCTCCCACGCTGGCCCCCAGGGGTTCCTGGTACGAGACCCTTCCCTTTCGCTGAACGTCGCTCGGGGGGGTCGCGGCTGCGCGACCGTACTTGTCCTCTCAGTGGCCGTTTCGGGGAAGAGCAGCTCGGACGCGTAGGAAGGAATGCATGAGAAGTGCGCCGTCGCTTGAAGCGACAATGCGCTTGGCCCAACCAATTCTTTAACGACCGGCATGCGCTCTCGGCGCGCCGACTGGAACAAAGGGTTGAGTCGCAGCAGTACACGGTCCGAACTGCGGGAAAGGCGAAGACACGCTGTGTTTCCTGGAACGACAGGGTTCGACTGGATGAGCGTGGGAGATGGCCCGAATGCCGCAGGGCTGCTACGATACCGATATTTCGATTGTGAGAATATCTGAGAGCGTGGGATAAGGAGAGGGAGAGCCATGATGGGAAAGAATGCCAAAATGCCTGTTTAAACTGCAAAGACGCTGCTGTCGGGATTAGGGACAGCCCACTAGGGAGTGGCTTAATCTGAGGGTAAACAGATTGGATAACAGAAGGTTGAGGCGGACCAGCAGTGGCCACCTCCCCTTTTTCTTTGTTACCGCAAGGTACTAAAGACTGGACGGGATTCGTTTCCCTTCAGTCTAGGCTGTAATCACTTAACTGATCGATCAGTAAGACTCCGTACGATGCAACTTCTGTCTGGGCCGTAACCACTCGGTGGTCGAACAGTGAGACTAAGTTCATTGTATGTAGTAACAGTGTTCTAGGCTCTAACTTAAGAAAAGTTAAGTAGAAGAGTAAGACGCTGTTGATGTCTATGTTATCATCAGTGTGCTTCGGCAAGATGTACATATGACTGTAAATATTTTGCTACAATATACCTTCAAGTTCATTACCTCCAACCTGCCTCCTGCTTCATCGACGTCGATCATCTCCTTGACGGGACTTCAGTCCACATCAAGGAGAAAACGAAAAAAAGAAAAACATAACTGGCGCAGTCGGACAGGGATCGGCGAGCTCTACAGCACCAGACACTGGACCAGTGCCGAGGAGACCAAGGGGCAAGGCATCCGTGAGCCACCAGCGGCAACGTCGAGACGATCCCACAGCAGCCAACTCCGGCACCGTGGAAGAGATCCAGGAACGACAGTGCATACAGCAAAGGGTGAGCAGGATTTCTTGCGTTTTTCTCTAGTTGGCATGACAGTTTATGTGTAGAGCACATGGTGAGAACACGCGGGGGTGCTGAAACAATGGAGTCTAATGGAGATGAAGGTGCGAGTGCGGTAGCAATGGATCGGAGTCGAGAGCCATCAAATCATGGTATTGTAAATTCTGATCAGTCAAATGAGGCGAGAGTGCCTACTCAGAGGCAGGAATCGATGCAGCAGGCATCTCAGGTTTTGCCGAATTCAAGTGAAACGAGAACGCTCGAACTTGAAATTCAAAAGCTGAATCTCCAGATTGAGTACGAAAAGCTATTGCAAGATAGAATGAACGCGGAACGTCTCAATGGCACGTTGTCCAACTCTGGGTCGGAGACGGGTGATCGGGGGCGACGGTGTTTCGATTCTGTCCTGCAATGTGCAAAAGTGCTGAAAGGGTTCCGCCTGCCGAGTGACGCGGATGTGCCATTATGGTTTGAGGAAGTAGAAAAACTATTTGCTACTTACCAAGTACCGTATGAGAGTCGCGTGCATTTGGTTATACCAGCACTAACTGAACGAGTTCGTTACTTACTGCGTAACCTCAACTCTGAAGAGAGTGCAGATTACGAGGCAGTTAAAGCAGCAGTACTGACGGAACTGAAGCTTTCTCCGGCAGAGTATCTGCAGAGGTTCGACAGAGCGGTAAAGCGGAAGGAAGAGACGTGGGCGCAGTTCGCGTCCCGCGTGAAAACTTATTTCTCCTAGTACCTTCAAGTGAGAGAGGCCGACACGGTAGAAGTGATGGCAGAACTCATGGTTTCTGACCGCATAAAATCGGGCCTTAGCACGGAGGGTCTTGAGTATGTGAGACTAAGAGAAGGCGAGGGATGGCTTAGGCCAACTGAGATCGCTAAAGTGCTGCAAACTTTCGAACAAGCGAAAGGAAAAGGACGTGCTTCAAAGCAACCAACTGTAGAAATGGGGCAGAAGCCGGCGACACGAGTAGAGAAAGGGGCTCTGAAGTGCCACTTATGTCACGGCTCAGGCCATTTCGCTAAAGAGTGCCAGAAGTCTAGTGATAAGGAGAGCAACCCGAAGAAGGCTACCGAGCCAAAGCGGAAGGTCCAAAAGGTAACGTTATCCCACGAGACGGAAACTGAAATACCTGATGGAGTACTTAGCGCAAGGGTGAAGTCTCTAAAACAAGAGGGTGAAGGCACAAATAAACTGCAGTTAATTCCCGTATCATGTGCAGGTATATCCGCAGATGCAATTTTGGATACAGGGAGTGAAATAACTGTCTTTCGGGAGAGTCTGCTTCCGAGAAGTTTAGTAGAGCCGTCTGGCAAGGTGAGATTGGTGTCTGCTTTTGGTAAAACTATCGAGGCAAGGCTAGCTACGTTGCCGGTCAAATTAAATAGCCCGCGAGAGGTTACGGAGCCTCAGAGCGTCGACCTACTTTGCGCGTTAACTGATGAGCTCGTCGAGGGCACAGATTGTTTGTTGACCGAGGAAGATTGGAAACTTTTGTCGAAGGCCAGCAGCCCTCTGGCACCCTGTCGAGCACCGGCCGAGCCTGCTCCCGAGGCAGAACAAGCAGTAGAGAAACCAAAGGTCGTGGCATGCAATCTTACTTTGGAGAAGAAAGACGTTTCCGGCGAAGATGCGCAAATTGATGAAGAAAGGGAGGCATCATTAGGCCAGAGAGAAAGCCCCGCTAAGTATTTACAGCAACTTAAGGAGCAGCTCGAGACGGCCGCTAATATTGCTGAGCTAACTAGTGCAACTCATCAGGAGAGTTACGCCAGTGCCTATAATCGCAGCACCAGGCTCAAAGCTTTTAACGTTGGCGACCAGGTTGTGGTTTTCGACAATGATCGGAATTGTAAGATGTCACCTAAATGGCTAGGCCCATTCACAGTGGTTGGACGTGAGCGCGAACACTCTTACCGCGTTGAAACATCTGAGGGAAAGGTGAAAAGTGTCCACGCCAATAACATTCGACCTTACTATACAAGGGGTAGTCTTCGACCTTACTATATTGGGGTAGTCTTCGATGAGGACCATGATTTTGGGGAGGTGGAATATGCTCCACAACCAACCACTATAAAGCGGGAAGAGCTAGTGCTAACGAGCGAGAAGGTTGCTCACCTTGATGCTGACGCGCAGGCGGAAATACAGGTGGTGTTCCAAAGACATTGCACACTCTTTGACGGCACCCCGGGTATAGCGAAGGTAGACGAACATAGGATAGAAATAGAACCGGGCCACCAGCCAAAAAAGGTGTTTCCTTATCGGGTGCCGGAACTATTAAAGAAGGAAGTCAGCCGGCAAGTTGACGAACTTTTGACTTGGAAGTTGATCTACCCCACGGAGAGTGAGTTTGCACACCCGGTAGTATGCGTCGGAAAAAAGGATGGGACTATCCGCATGTGTGTGGATTACAGGGCGTTAAATGCCGTCACCAAAGCGGATGCGTTCCCTATGATGAATCCTCAGGAATTGATTTTCCGAGTAGGCAGAGCGCAGTTCATTACGGTAGTGGACCTTAGGCGCGGGTACTGGCAGGTACCGATGGAAGAGAAGAGTCAGAAATTCACCGCGTTTGTAACGCACGAGGGTCAGTACGCATGGAAAGTGATGCCCTTCGGGCTAAAAAATTCCGCGGCAACCTTTCAAAGAATGGTGAATAAACTCTTGTCGCAACATCAAATGTATGCCACGGCATACCTTGATGATATTGCTATTTTTTCTAGCACTTGGGAGGAGCACTTAAAGCATCTCGACATTATTCTTAATGTCTTAGAGAAGGCGGGACTGAAAGCCAGTCCGGAGAAGTGTCAGATTGCGCGTTCCCATATACATTACCTGGGGCATATTGTCGGTTCAGGGACACACGCACCAGACCCTGAAAAAATAGCAGCGATTAAGAACCTGGTACCACCGCGCACCAAAAAGGAACTACGCAGCCTGTTAGGACTGTGCGGTTACTATCGCGAGTACGTCCGAGGATATGCAGAGGTGACGAGCCCGCTCACGCTGTTAACAAAGAAAGCGGTACCTAATAAGATACCCTGGCCGGAGGAAGCTCAGGCAGCATTTGAGATGCTCAAACAATCTTTGTGCGAGGCCGTGGCGCTAAACACCCCAGAGCCATCTCAGCCCTACTGGCTTTTCACAGACGCCTCAGCTACGGCGGCGGGAGCATGTTTGGCGCAAATGTCAGCCGAGGGGGAAGAGAGGCCTATCGCCTTTGCAAGCCACCGCTTCTCACCGACCCAGATGCGTTGGTCGACAATTGAGAGGGAAGCGTTCGCAATAATATGGGCTTTAAAGAAGTTTGACTACTGGCTTTTCGGTGCCATAGTAAACGTCGTTTCCGACCACAATCCGCTGTCGTACCTTACAACTTCTACTCCGCACGGGGCGAAATTGACAAGATGGGCGCTGGCTTTACAGCGATATTATGTCTCGGTACAACATCGGAAGGGTATATGTAACGGGAATGCGGATGCATTATCGAGGCTCCAGAATAGTTTGTGGAAGCCATCAGAATAACAGTGCCATGCCAACTGAGGGGGGAACGTGAATGTTCCTGCCCACCCACTGCTGTATATTGTGGACTGTGTGATTGACGATCCAAGAAACAGACACTAGTGATCTTACTGCTTGAAGCAGCAATGGTGTGCTTGATCGTTTAGCATGTATTTGTTTTCGTTTCTTGTATTCTCCTGTCGTGTTGTCTCGCAATTGTGTTTGATGTTTGTGTATGCTGTTGTATGCTTAGAAAGTCCAGTGACCTAATCGCGGCAGTGATTTATCGTACCACTGAGCGTAGAACAGCCCAGCGTACTCTTAAGGGGGGACGTGTTATGTTGCCGCTCATAAGGCGATCGTACAGAAGAGACGGCGTAGCACCGTAGGCTATACAAAGCTTCTTTCTCGGCTCTCTCTCTGCATGGTCTTTGACAGCAATTATCAATGGAAAGCAAACTGCTCCCATTGAGCGGCTGGTCTCCCACGCTGGCCCCCAGGGGTTCCTGGTACGAGACCCTTCCCTTTCGCTGAACGTCGCTCGGGGGGGTCGCGGCTGCGCGACCGTACTTGTCCTCTCAGTGGCCGTTTCGGGGAAGAGCAGCTCGGACGCGTAGGAAGGAATGCATGAGAAGTGCGCCGTCGCTTGAAGCGACAATGCGCTTGGCCCAACCAATTCTTTAACGACCGGCATGCGCTCTCGGCGCGCCGACTGGAACAAAGGGTTGAGTCGCAGCAGTACACGGTCCGAACTGCGGGAAAGGCGAAGACACGCTGTGTTTCCTGGAACGACAGGGTTCGACTGGATGAGCGTGGGAGATGGCCCGAATGCCGCAGGGCTGCTACGATACCGATATTTCGATTGTGAGAATATCTGAGAGCGTGGGATAAGGAGAGGGAGAGCCATGATGGGAAAGAATGCCAAAATGCCTGTTTAAACTGCAAAGACGCTGCTGTCGGGATTAGGGACAGCCCACTAGGGAGTGGCTTAATCTGAGGGTAAACAGATTGGATAACAGAAGGTTGAGGCGGACCAGCAGTGGCCACCTCCCCTTTTTCTTTGTTACCGCAAGGTACTAAAGACTGGACGGGATTCGTTTCCCTTCAGTCTAGGCTGTAATCACTTAACTGATCGATCAGTAAGACTCCGTACGATGCAACTTCTGTCTGGGCCGTAACCACTCGGTGGTCGAACAGTGAGACTAAGTTCATTGTATGTAGTAACAGTGTTCTAGGCTCTAACTTAAGAAAAGTTAAGTAGAAGAGTAAGACGCTGTTGATGTCTATGTTATCATCAGTGTGCTTCGGCAAGATGTACATATGACTGTAAATATTTTGCTACAATATACCTTCAAGTTCATTACCTCCAACCTGCCTCCTGCTTCATCGACGTCGATCATCTCCTTGACGGGACTTCAATCCACATCAAGGAGAAAACGAACAAGAGAAAAACATAACTACTCCTCACCCCTTGTGTCCGTGTATTGTACATCTTTTCCTTACATAATGTAGCCTCCGCCCACTGGTGAATGACAGTGGTACATGATAGAGAAGGAAAAAGTGAGAGAAAGGAAGGAAAAGTGTTGGGTTGCACTGAAGGGAAAAGCAGACCTGCGCTTGCCCTCTGACCACAGGTGATAATGATAGTGATAATGATAGTACTACATGATAGTGATCTCCACACCCTTGCCTAACCTCCACTGTTTACTCAGATTTCACTGACATAGAAAGGGCTAAAGTTTTTTTTAGTCCATTTAAGTTTGTTGCAGGCTCAGAGCATGCCTATTTATTCCAACAAGCATCCAACAACAGAAAGAGAAGTTGCACCATTATGATTTCCTTTTTTTTCATTTATCATTCTTTTGCCCACTTTCAGTATCATAATGCCACATACCCACGGTGTAGTTTGTGGCAGCACCCTATGGCGGCAACAGCAACTGCACAGTATAAAAACCAGTGCTGGTGTACTGAAGTCTGCACAAAAACACCAGCTCCCAAGGTGTAAGGATACTCATGGCATTCAAAGCTAATCTAGACGAATGAGGCACAAGGACCTCAATGCTAAAAGAACAGCACAGCCATACAGTTTCACTCGAATATACATGCGTGGTCATGCAGAGTTCTGTTCTCATGAGATTGTGTCATTTATATCAAAACTTGAAATGTTGCTTACCTTAGCCAGTATCTTTACACACAACTACAATTCACAGTACCAATACAAAGCACAGTTGGCCCAGATTCTGCTCTTGATTTATACCAGCTGTCAGCTAATAGCAGCAATCTGCTTCATGACAAAATCATGACAAAATAGAGCATATTTCAAGAGAATAAGGGCTCGAATCTGTTCAAAGAGAGGGCTCACAAGAAAGCGGTGACTGTGGTCACTTGTGAACTCTGCATGCAACGCACGAATAGAAACTTTGTCAGAGCTGTTTGTTGCATTATCTGCTATCTGTAGAAATTGTTTATTCACCAAGCACGAGGGGTCGCTCAGGACCCCTTAAAATGTACTTTCCTCACATGACCTGCACACATAACTGGTACAAATAGTAGTGCATTTGAAAAAAAGGAAAGCTCCTTTACCATCTTTGTTGTCCTTAGTGGCATCCTCGAACCATTCTTCTATAGTCGCAAGGGAAACCCTGGATGGCATTTCTTTTGGGTAATGACCACTTTCTTTGCAACGGCACTCAGGAGTGGTTTTGGGCATCATGCAAGTCGATTCCCATCTGCTGCTTAAGCCTGCAAAGCTTATGGAGAAAAAATATGAAAAAACAATGCATGAAGCTTGTCAGTCATTAAAACACTTTGCTCTAAAACACAAGAAACTGCAAAGATACACTCATTGTGAAATTTGCAGCAAACACAGTGGAGTAAGCTAGACAAATGCTTGCTTACTCTTAGAGATGGTCAACCAATTTTTAAGGTACCTGTTCACTTCATTTCAATGGAAAGCTTACCACTCAGTGTCTTCTGATGCACTGACAATGAGGAAAATGTCGTGAGACATTTCTTATCAAAATTTTTGCCTATGGAGTCTGATACGCAACACATGTTGCAAACAATGGCAGACAGCCGTCAAGTGTGTTTGCACCATGTTCACCATGGCTGAGCGCATGCGCACAACACCTGGGAGACGCCATGTGCATGCTCCACGGTTTCTTAAAAGCAGGTTTTCGGATGCTGCGAAGGCAGCACCGCTTCCAGTGCAGACTACTTTTACTGCATTGAAAGCAAACAATATGGCATGTATGCGTTTTTATGCACCCACTTCAATTTTAAGCCCGAGTTATGGCATATGAACTGTAGCAGTTGACGTACAATTTCAAATGGCGAAAGGGTGCTCGATCCCATCACCATAATTCAGGGTCTTTGCAAATGCACATAGGTTTGTTCATATGCTCCAGCCAGTTGTTGATCCCTTTGAATGATTTCTGAGGTTAGTGGCGGCCATAGTGGAGGGCTCGGGAAAAATTGACCACCTGGTGTTCTTTATGCACTGATATCACACAGTACACGGGCCTCAACATTTAGCCTCCATTGCGTGATTTCCTTTAACTGTTTGTTTTTTGGAAAAAGATACAAACATAAAGCACCACATATCTGCACTGAGCATGTGCAAAAAAAACTAATCAGTTTTTACATAAACAGACTCAAAAAATTTAAGCAATATTCATAAATGGAAATTCTCAGGGATTGAAACCTATTGTTAGGCAAGCACTCCATCTGCATTTATCATGTCACTGTCTATTTTGTTTTCACCATAAACAACTATCAACTCGAACGGGAAAAAACGGAGCGCTAACAAAACAACACACAAAGAAGGAGGCTACACACAGGACTGGCGCTCAACTTTCAACTGACATTTATTGAAGCAACATCGAATTTATGCACACAGCCACCAAACGTAATCTCTGTCAAGATAGAACCTTCAGACAACAACCCGCCACATCACCACCATAAACACCGCGTCAGGCCCTCGTGCCAGGCAATATACAAGCAGCAATGCCACAGAAGGCGAGGGATATAGCCGGAACCTTGCGCACCACATTTCACAATCTCATGTTTTGTAAAGGATAATAAAACTTTCACGTGCGATCAATCATGAATCGCGGGAAAAAAATAAACAAATAAACCACTAAGATTTCTTAAACAACAAAGAAGCTGTGTCAAAAACAAAGGTAAAATCAAACAATAAAAACAATAACAAAGCTTAAACAGCAAAGCGCAGCGTCAAAAACAAGAAACAACCAAAGTGTGAAAACCAAGATGAGCAACAATGTGAAATAATGGAAGGATAGCGAAAAGCCTCGTCAATAAAGATAAAACCATTAAAAATTAAAAGCTAAAAAAGTACTAAAAACACTAAGATAGTAAAAGAACACTACACATAACCTTCCAAAAAAGCTAATTCCTTCTCAGTTAGCGCGACAGAGGGCGCGCTGACACACTTGTCCGCAAACTTAAGAATGTGGTACGCTTCAATTATTTCTCTTTCGTAACGGTCACCTGAGCGCTTGAGGAAAGTGGTACACGCGAATTCTGGGATGCACCCGCACCTTTTGCAGTGTTCAGCCAGGTGGCCACCTGAGTTATTCTTGATAGACAAGGAATATGTTGCCCTGACAGACCGGAAGATGTTTCAATGTCAGGGCGAATGAGCATTCCTTGTCTATCAAGAATAACTCAGGTGGCTACCTGGCTGAACACTGCAAAAGGTGCGGGTGCATCCCAGAATTCGCGCGTACCACTTTCCTCAAGCGCTCAGGTGACCGTTACGAAAGAGAAATAATTGAAGCGTACCACATTCTTAAGTTTGCGGACGAGTGTGTCAGCGCACCCTCTGTCGCGCTAACTGAGAAGGAATTAGCTTTTTTGGAAGGTTATGTGTAGTGTTCTTTTACTATCTTAGTGCTTTGAGTACTTTTTAGCTTTTAATTGTTTTATCTTTATTGACGAGGCTTTTCGCTATCCTTCCATTATTTCACATTGTTGCTCATCTTGGTTTTCACACTTCGTTTGTTTCTTGTTTTTGACGCTGCGCTTAGCTGTTTAAGCTTTGTTATTGTTTTTATTGTTTGGTTTTACCTTTGTTTTTGACACAGCTTCTTTGTTGTTTAAGAAATCTTAGTGGTTTATTTGTTTATTTTCTTCCCCCCGCGATTCATGATTGATCGCACGTGAAAGTTTTATTATCCTTTACAAAACACGAGATTGTGAAATGTGGTGCGCAAGGTTCCGGCTATATCCCTCGCCTTCTGTGGCATTGCTGCTTGTATATTGCCTGGCACGAGGGCCTGACGCGGTGTTTATGGTGGTGATGTGGCGGGTTGTTGTTTGAAGGTTCTATCTTGGCAGAGATTACGTTTGGCGGCTGTGTGCATAAATTCGATGTTGCTTCAATAAATGTCAGTTGAAAGTTGAGCGCCAGTCCTGTGTGTAGCCTCCTTCTTTGTGTGTTGTTTTGTTAGCGCTCAGTTTTTTCCCGTTTGAAGCATGAACCAACTCGCCCAAAGACAAATTCTACTAAGCCATATCAACTCGGCCAACTATCAGTTCTGCTGCAAGTTTACGCTTTCACACACTGGACACTTAGTTTCTCTTGGTGTATTAGTGGTGGCTACTGACTCAAAGCATCTAATTCAGTTAATATTGTATTTTTATCTACAACTCAAATGACCAAAACCAGCAAAGTGTTCACCTGCTAGCCCTGTCAGCTGTCAAACTTAAGTGAATAGACTACACAAACAGGCTGCCTGGGTAGCTGATTATGTTTACACCTTAAGTGAGAGATTTCAATGTAAAAACAGCACACGGAGAGCAATGAAAATGAGGAGAAAGGAGACTTTCAGCTGTCTCATATAATGAGAACGATCTCACATTCATGTAAATTTTGTCAGTCTCTCACTAAAGAAATATATACACATAATCACAAAATGACACACATACATCATGACAAACACTCAAGAATTCATATCATATCCTGATGTGTGCAGTACAACTAATGACTCACTCACACAAATGTTTCTTTGTTTTTAAATAAAATAAGCATGCAGACCAGTGCAGAAACCTTACCACTGTTGCCCAAAGTGCTAGTTCCCATGAAATCAACTTTGCAAGCACAAGCAGCAATGTGTGCTACCGAATGTGTGCAGCTGTCTTTCTTGATCACTGCTTTTGTATGTTCCTAGAAGAAGTGACTTCTACACTACTTGAGTTAGCCCATGTGTCACCACCACCTGTCAATAGGGTGATGGCACGAGGCATGAGAAGCCTTTGATGACATCATCGAGAGTAGTGGCTTGCTAAACATCAAGGGTTGCAACCCCTTGAAATACGGTAGCTAGGGTGTAGATAGGCACGCCGAATGATGCAAAAGGCACTGCTTCCAGGAATGTGTGAGAGCACATGGGCACACTTTGAACGGAATAAGCTAACGCTTGTGCAGACGTGAAAGTGAACATAAGAACTACCATTTTAGAAAATCACGGTAGACACTCCCGCACTCACCTTTCACACCTATTGAATTAAAAATATATTTTGCTTGGTAAGTGAGCCATGAACTGCACTGCACACCACCGGATATGGATTCTTCAGCTCTAGTTCTCAATGCATGAGCATCATCTTTGTTTCCAAAGACTGTCCATGATTACCAAATGTGTGTGTGTGCACGCACATGTGTTGCGGTGTATGTATGTATACATATGCACACACATGCTAGATTGTGTGTGTGTACACACACACACACACAAGCCAACAGGCAATGAAACCATGGAAGGTGTAAGAAAAAATTAGTTCGAACTGTGCTGTAATAATTATGACAAAAGGAAAGGTCTTAAAGGAGGACAGAAAAATGCCTTCCATCAGTAGAGATTGAGCTTACGAGCTTTAAATAACACGCCCAATGCTCTACCAAGTGAGCCATTGCGGCAGGCATTCCCCCGTCCACTTTACTGGGTATTCCGGTTTGAATAATCCTGGTTAGCCTGCGCCACTCAGACATGAAAACACTTTTTGTAAGCGTATTCCACACCTGCTGCCATGGCTGCTGACCAATAAACCTGTGCATGTTGCCTAAACGCAGTCTGCCACAGCGGGACCATTGCTATGGTATAATGAAACAAAGTAAATGGATGGAGGGCTTGTTACTTTGTTAGACACAACCTAATAAAAGCCTATGACATCAAAGTGGCAAGAAACTAAAGAGGACAAAGAAACACCTGTTGCTGGTGGAGGTCAACCCTACGACCTTTGGATAACACGTACATTGCTTACTACAATGGCAGCGTGTCAGCTGAAAGTGCCCCTTGTCTTCATATTTTTACGTCTTTGATATGTGCACACATTTCCCAGATAATATAGGCTATGCAAAGCTTACAGCAACATGGGAAAGTACATCTTTATCCTTAGTTTCCATTTAAGAAGTCTAGCTAAAAGTTGCAGAAACTACAAGTTTCCTCCTTGGTGTATTAGTGGTGGCTACTGACTCAAAGCATCTAATTCAGTTAATATTGTATTTTTATCTACAACTCAAATGACCAAAACCAGCAAAGTGTTCACCTGCTAGCCCTGTCAGCTGTCAAACTTAAGTGAATAGACTACACAAACAGGCTGCCTGGGTAGCTGATTATGTTTACACCTTAAGTGAGAGATTTCAATGTAAAAACAGCACACGGAGAGCAATGAAAATGAGGAGAAAGGAGACTTTCAGCTGTCTCATATAATGAGAACGATCTCACATTCATGTAAATTTTGTCAGTCTCTCACTAAAGAAATATATAGACATAATCACAAAATGACACACATACATCATGACAAACACCCAAGAATTCATATCATATCCTGATGTGTGCAGTACAACTAATGACTCACTCACACAAATGTTTCTTTGTTTTTAAATAAAATAAGCATGCAGACCAGTGCAGAAACCTTACCACTGTTGCCCAAAGTGCTAGTTCCCATGAAATCAACTTTGCAAGCACAAGCAGCAATGTGTGCTACCGAATGTGTGCAGCTGTCTTTCTTGATCACTGCTTTTGTATGTTCCTAGAAGAAGTGACTTCTACACTACTTGAGTTAGCCCATGTGTCACCACCACCTGTCAATAGGGTGATGGCACGAGGCATGAGAAGCCTTTGATGACATCATCGAGAGTAGTGGCTTGCTAAACATCAAGGGTTGCAACCCCTTGAAATACGGTAGCTAGGGTGTAGATAGGCACGCCGAATGATGCAAAAGGCACTGCTTCCAGGAATGTGTGAGAGCACATGGGCACACTTTGAACGGAATAAGCTAACGCTTGTGCAGACGTGAAAGTGAACATAAGAACTACCATTTTAGAAAATCACGGTAGACACTCCCGCACTCACCTTTCACACCTATTGAATTAAAAATATATTTTGCTTGGTAAGTGAGCCATGAACTGCACTGCACACCACCGGATATGGATTCTTCAGCTCTAGTTCTCAATGCATGAGCATCATCTTTGTTTCCAAAGACTGTCCATGATTACCAAATGTGTGTGTGTGCACGCACATGTGTTGCGGTGTATGTATGTATACATATGCACACACATGCTAGATTGTGTGTGTGTACACACACACACACACACACACAACCTAATGAAGCCAACAGGCAATGAAACCATGGAAGGTGTAAGAAAAATTAGTTCGAACTGTGCTGTAATAATTATGACAAAAGGAAAGGTCTTAAAGGAGGACAGAAAAATGCCTTCCATCAGTAGAGATTGAGCTTACGAGCTTTAAATAACACGCCCAATGCTCTACCAAGTGAGCCATTGCGGCAGGCATTCCCCCGTCCACTTTACTGGCTATTCCCTTTTGCAAATTTGTCCTTTCAACAAATTGCCAAATTTTGCCTGCCTGTAATCCTTTTGCACAGGTCCATCAACTAAGGCACACTATGCTCTTGCTATTCACCTGCATGTAATGGCTGCCAGGATGAAAGCGCATATTTGCAGAAATAACAATTGGGTGGCTTTGAAAACACTCCAATGTACGTAAAATACCAGACACCGAATAAGAAAGGAAAAATGGGCAAACTGAGCCATGTTTATGGCTTAGAGCTCAAAGGAGAAGAACGAGAGTTCATTTATGCATAGTGTTCTAGCAAGAGCGAAAAAACGAAGAGCTTTAAAGGCCAGATTGGTGCAGCGAGAGCGTGCATAATTATTTTTATTTATTTATTTATTAATACTGTCAACCCTCACAGAGGGTCATAACAGAGAGGTCAGAGGGGGTCATAACAATACAATTACACACACAAAAAATGTACAAGGTACATAAAGTTGCGTAATATTTGGCACTTCGCAATGCAAACAGGTATTTCCTTAAATAACAATTCAGCATTCAATAACAATACAAAAATAACAATTCAAAATTCACTGACATTTTTCAAAATATTTACAATGAACATGAGGTCGCCTACATCATTTGGCATTGAAAAAAAATTAAACAGTCTCGTAAATGCGCCTCTACAGCATTTTCAAAGTCGGTGGCATCGTTTAAAACAACAATAGCGTTTGGTAGTTTGTTCCACATTTCTATGACATCTGGGAAGAAAGAACATCGAACCGTGTCAGTATTTGTTCGGTATGGTTTTATGACGCAATCGTGGTTAGTACGCTGAAATCGTGGAATAGCTGTATACATACAGTACATACGTGCCGCCACGCTCTACCTGAACGCTGCGCCTGCTTACGTTACTCCTTCATTGAGGCGACCACGGAACCGCCTTTTGAATAAAGTTTGTTAAGTAATATAGGTGGTATTAGAACGTTTCTGAGAAGGGCACTGTCAACCACCGAGCGCGTGCAGAAAAGAAAAAAGTAAGGAAATGTAAAAGGAAGCCACCGCGCAAAACAAAACTATATGGAAACGCGAGATTTCGGTAATGGCGGCGACAAGGATTTCATTGCGCAAAACGCGTTCGGTTAGTAGTTTATTTCGGAGTGCTCTTTTTCGCATCATTCATGCACGGGATCTGCATGGGCATGAACGCATACATATGTCCGCTAAGAATGCATCGACCACAATGAGAAAACAACAGATCGAAAGAAGTGCAATACTTACCGTAATATCAGCCGGTCCTTAGCGGCACCGTATCGAAGTTCACCAAAGCACCGTGTCTTCATGCTTCCGAACAGCTCTTTCCGCATATGTGATCCGTTGAAATGTCGAAACGAACAACTCTCTTTTTAAGACTCGACAAGTCGCCAGCACAAAAAGACCACGACCGAAATGACGCGTTCGCGTCGCGCAAAGCTGCCGGGCGCGCCGGGCGAAAAATTGGCGCGCAACCCCACGCGACTCCGGCTGCCCCGGGCCTCCGTCCCTCCGTGACCAATTTTACGTTTTCTTTGTTGCCCATAATACGTTATAAATTATCGCAAAAACAACGCAGTCAATCTTAAAACTTTCAAAATATTTTATTAGAACACACTTCACAGGGATGAATATATTTTTTGTGCGTGCTGCGGTGCGCGGTGAATTTGAATGGTGAGCGCGCGCCGCCGCCGATGGCCGGTATGGGCGAATGTGAGATCATGAACACAGGGACGATGGCGGCGATAACTGAGCACACGAATCTCGTCACGTCGTCGCCACTGAACACCGGCCCAGCAGACGGCTCGCATGGTGGAAACAAAACACACACACACACACACACACACATTATATATATATATATATATATATATATATATATATATATATATATATATATATATACACACACACACACGTTTTGGCGTGACAGCAGTAGCAGTTAGCGGCAGCGAGTGACGAGAATTGCATTTGTGGACTTTTTAGAACTGCGACCTAATCTTGATCAGACGAGGTCACTGCAACGAGCATGAAAGAGGGTCCAAACTCCGAGCCCCCGAAATAAAATTCTGGTATGTCCTTTGTGCAGAATACCCAACTGAACATTCCGATGCTTGGCAAATGTCAGCTGTAGCATGAAAGCAACGAGTTTTGTGTTGCAAAAGTGTGTCAAATGAGCGCATACACAAAGACGCTGATTTTTGTATTTTAAGCTGCGACCTTAAATTGTATTGTACAAAAATATATAAAAAATGTGACACGGTTCCACTGATTTTGCTGGCTATGTAAACATTACAGTAGATGGCTGTATAATGTCTGCATATTTTAATAGAGCAGGGGCTGTAGATATTACGATACTGCACTGTATATACTCCTCGTCAAGGAAAGTGAAAATTCTGATAGTGTCTAAGCATACACATAACTCTTATCTCTAAATATTAATACATAGCACATTAAGATACACCAGGGACTCACATAGGCAAAATATGAAAAATGTACCTCGACATATGTTATGTCACAGTCACATGCAGTTCTTTGAATTTCAGTGCAAAATTGAAAAAGATCGTTGGCCTCCATCTTCTTTTCTAAAACTTTACCTATAAGGACTAAAATTTAGCCTACAATGGCTTGGTTGTGCCAATGCAGGGGATAACGCTTAAACTGAAGACGTCTTATGTACAAACGTCCATGATGGCAGAACTCACAGCTCTGCGTCGTGCACTAGAATTCATTAGCACTGAGATACCGAGAAAATGGGCTGTGTTTTCGGACTCGAAGGCAGCGTTACGGTGCATGAGGTCATTTCTTAGGTGCGGATGCCAGAAGCAGCTGATATACGATATAACTGTGTTTCACCACCACCTCAGAAAAAATAGCCGCGAGATTGACTTTCAGTGGTGCCAGGTCACTGTGGTATCAGTGGAAACGACTCTACAGATTGCGCAGCTCGCACTTCACATCAAGAAGTGAACATTGTTTCGATTCCGCTCTAAGGACAGATGCTGCAATGCAGCTTCGACACCCGGCACGCCGTCTCTCACTGGCTGAGTGGAACTCGCCAAACATCAGACGAACGCGACTACCAACGAAATCCTTTCCTGCATCTCCGCCCTCCATCAGGACTTCCTCGACAAGATGCCTCGCTTCTTTGTTGACTTTCGCAGGGAGTTGCCTTCACAAAGGCATACAACACATTAATTGGAGCCACTGACGGTGCAGCATGTGAGGTGTGTGACACCGACAGACCCTCGACCGTTTGCTCTGCCACTACCCACAATTCGACGCAGAAAGGAAAACCCGACACTACCACAACTCAACAATCGGCCACTTTTCATGCAGATGCTTCGTGAACACCGCCCCCACCGCTCATCGGCCCGCAAGGCACTGAAAGCACTTTTGCGCTTCTTGAAGACGACGGGTTTGAGCGAATGCCATTGACTGATGGAGTCATCTAACAATGTCTCTTCCTTTGTTCCCCTTCTTCCTCTCTCTCTCATCTTTCTATCCCCTCTTCCCATTCCCCCAGTGTGGGCCAACCGGACGCCTTTCTGGTCAACCTCTCTGCATTTCTTTATTTCCCTTTTCCTTGCTTCCTTCCTAACCTACAATGGCAAAATTAGCTGTAATAGTCCTCACAGGATCACTCTAAACTTAAGAAACGTACTGTTCTGAGCGATCTGGTAAAGAGTCATAATTGAAACATTTTTTTTAGGTTCTTGGTTGTTTTGTTCGTTCTAAGAAGTGCACACTGTCGCTTCTTTGTGTGCCTTGTATAGGTGACTTGAATTGGCAGCTGTGCGCTTGTCTAGTGAAACGAGTGAAATCTGTCATACGGCAGAGGATCAAGAACTTTCCTTTTGTCGCCCCCGAGCAAAGTACATAGCTGGCCAAAGTGAGAAGCATCTCCAACAAAAGTGCCTCGTGTGCTTTGAGAAGTTCCCAACACCGCTTCCAATTTCAATACTTGTGTGTTTGAACTTGGCATGCCTACTTTCGTATAGCTGACGGTGTCTAATATAGAGAGCACCCACAGTCTGTCATTGCAAACTGCGGGGAATTGTTCTTCTGCTTTATACAGACGAGAGAGAAATCTTCAATTCCTTTGTCTCTAAATGAAGTGAACGATTACTCTTAGCTATGTACTGCTGCTTACAAAACATGCGCGTGAAGTACAGGCCCCAGCTTCACAACATATGTCTGGTTTTCTTTGTTTTTGAAGCTTACATCAGTAAATATGGCTAAAAAGGACAGAAAGCTGAGCGAGTTGGTAAGGGTCCATAATGAAAACAGGTGTGAAAAACACGGACATGAGGGGAGAGAAGTGGACAACACGAATGCTGACTATCAATTGAAGCAGAGCACAAAAGCGAAAAAGAAAGAAGACAAACAACTTATCTGTGCATGCTCAGGAATGGTAGCACCACCTGTCAAATGGTTACACACGCCGGTCTACACAAGAACAAATGTTAAGGCATTCTATCACTTCTCTGTTTAAGCTAATCGACGGTTGACTCCCGCACGCACTTTCACTGATGCTGATATGCCAGGCCTTAAAAATTAAATGCTTTTCTTCATTCTTATGTCTGTACAGAATCATGCGTTCGTCTAACTTGGGCGGGCAGGTACAGTCCTGGCAATGCAACGATAGATTAGACGGCGTTCAACCTGATAGCGACCTTTATGTTCAACTAATCTCTAATTAATACAACGCGCTGTTTGACCTAGACAGAACTGCCCGCAGCTAAAAGGAATCTTATAAACCACACCCATGTGACAGTAAAATTATTGTTGGTAGTGTGCTTAACCTGACAAATATCTGTTTGCTTTTTTCCTTGCAGCAACTAATTTTTTCTGTGCATGGCAGCACAAATCTTTCCTAACTTATTGAGAGCCATAAACACAATGTTAACCCCAAATCTACTTCCACTTTCTTAAGCCTGTGCAAAACTGTGTGGATCTATGGAATACTGATGACTCTTTTCCTGCTATTGCTACTTTCTGCTATGGCACGCGTTCTGGTTAAAACCAACTTCTTTAGGCATTCAGCTACAGTGGCTACAGCTAAGCTAGGGCAACCAGCTTCTAAAAGATGCTTGACCTGCGCATTAAAGCTTTTGTTCAATTGGTGCACACAAGATTTTGTTAAGGATGACTTTAGACATGACACGGCTATTCTGTTTTTTACTATACTTTTGAACGCTTGAAGTGAAAGTTCAACAGCTTAGAAGCTGTATGGGAGCACACGTGGTCTTTCTCAAATGTCAGAGATATCTAGAAATTGTATTATGTTTCCCTGAGACAGTTCTTTTGTAGATCTTACGCCACCTCTATTAACTTTAAATTGTCTGCTAAATGGGTGACGACAGATTTAAAATCATCCTCACTGCAAGAAATCAAGTAAGCATCAGCATAATGACATACCCTAATGACGTGCTCACCTAAGGCCTCCTTTAAGCTGCTATCAAACTTGCTCAAGCAAAGATCATTAAGAATAGGGGGGCAACCTTTAGACATATACAAATCCCCGATTTCTGCAGAAATATGGCTTCAATAAAATGTTCAGCTGGGCAAGTTGTTTATACTTCAAAGAATAAAGTTTATTCCTCCTCCTCCAATAAAAACAGGTATTTTCAAACTAGACAGAGATGCAGTAAGGACTTAAGCAAGTGTAAACTTTCAACTGACTTGATTTTTTGTCGCTGTCAATCTTCTGGAGCATCAACTAGCCCTGAAGCTAGAGATTTCATCGATGTTTGTTTAAACTTTAATCTCTCTCAGCTTGTTTCTGAACCTACACGTGTTTCGCGTGGTTGTTCAAGCGTCTTAGATCTTATACTAACCAATCATCCAGACAGTCTATCGTCGTTAAACTTTCTTCCTCCCGTTAGCGATCATAAAGTTCTTCACGCCACATTCTTTTTTTCCGCACCATCACGTGCAACATGTAGCAAAACAATTTGCCTATACGACAGAGGAAACTTTCAGGCCATTAATGACGAATTAAATGCCTTTCTACCTTCCTTTGAGTGCAAATTTCACGAACGATCAATTGAAGATAATTGGGAACTCTTTAAAAGTAAAATGAAATATTTAGCAGATAAACATATACCGAAAGTTTCATTTCGCGAAAACCGTCAGAATCCGTGGTTCACAAACCATTTAAAGCGCCTAGAAAACAAGAAGAAAAGGATTTTCCGAGCTGCTAAACAAAGTGCGAATGCTAACGCCTGGGAAAAATATTACTCTGCTGAAAAAACGTACTTATCTGCAGTTCGAGGAGCCAAGCACGATTTTTTCAATAATGACTTACCTAAGATACTTAGAGAAAACCCGAAGAAATTTTGGCAAGTAATAAACCCAAGTCATGTCCGCACCGTAACACTTGCTGACGATTCGGGGGACATTATGTCTGATACTAACTGTGCCGCCACGTTCAACAATGCGTTCGTTTCAGTTTTCACCAAGGATACCAATGCTCCTCTGCCATTACTGTCCAGCGATATAACATCTGGAATGCCGGCCTTTACGTTCAGCGCGGAGGGTATTTCAAATGTAATTGATAACCTAAAGCTTTCGTCCTGCGCCGGTATCGACGGTATTAATTCAAAACTGTTAAAAAACACTAAAGCTATATCTGCTGCATTCTTGTGCCTCTTGTTTGCTCAGTCGCTCTCGGCAGGCTGCCTCCCTCATGACTGGAAAGTGGGGAAGGTCATTCCCATCTACAAAACAGGTAATAGGCTTCACCCATTAAACTATCGCCCCATCTCCCTTACGAGTCTGCCGAGCAAAATCATGGAACATGTCATTTACTCTCTCATTATGGATCATTTAGATGCTAATCATTTCTTTCACCCTGCACAGCATGGGTTTCGTAAGGGTCTTTCTTGCGAAACCCAACTGGCTCTTTTCATTCACGACCTTCATATGAATCTTGATTGCAACAAACAAACGGACGCTATCTTTCTCGACTATCAAAAAGCTTTTGACAAGGTTTCTCACCGACACTTGTTACATAAACTTTCCTTCTTAAACTTAAATTCTGACGTACTCAAATGGCTTGAAGCATTCCTTATCAGCCGCTCGCAGTTCGTAAGCGTTAATGATCATTCCTCCATCCTCCTTCCGGTCTCTTCAGGTGTTCCCCAGGGGTCTGTCCTTGGCCCACTTCTTTTTTTGATATACATCAATGACTTACCCCTTCATGTCACATGTAAAATTCGGATGTTCGCAGATGACTGCGTGATTTATCATTCCATAAGCAATATTACTGACGCCGATACCTTGCAACAAAATCTTGACCATGTGCAATCCTGGTGCTCCCGATGGCTAATGACACTCAATCCAAAAAAATGTAAACATATGTCATTTACCCGTAGTCACAATCCCATCCCTTCTTCCTACACAATAGCCAACAGCCCCATTGATACGGTCACATCGTACAAGTACTTAGGTGTCTTAATTTCCTTCGATTTGAACTGGGGCACGCATATCAACAACATCCTATCATCGGCGAATCGTTCACTCGGATTTTTAAGGCGTAGTCTACGTCATGCCCCACAAGATATCAGATTACTCGCGTACACATCACTAATCAGGCCCAAAGTTGAATATGCTTCACCAATCTGGGACCCACATCAAAAATACCTTGTCAACGCGCTTGAATCATTTCAAAATCGAGCAGCAAGATACATTCATTCATCCTACTCATATGACGTAAGCATATCTGCCCTTAAAGATAAATCTAAATTGCACTCACTCGTGCACCGTCGTAAGATTGCAAGCCTCAGTCTTTTTCATAAATTTTTCTACAGTTCACTTAATCGCATGCCGTACATCACCCCCCCTGCACGAATATCGCAACGCACTGGTCATCCGCTACAGGTTTTAAAACCACGTTCACACACAACCACATTCTCTGCTTCATTTTTCTCTCGCACAGCGTCTGATTGGAATGCCCTTCCCCACGAAGTTGTATCTACAAACAACCACCATGTGTTCAGCGCTGCTGCATCCTCTACTTTGCCACATTAGTTGTTGTTTGTGCAAGCTGATCACCTAACGCGCTTATTTATTTCTGCCGTAATAATTTTTTTTAGTGTTGTATTCATTTGTAGTGTTCTTTTTCTGCAACATTTCGAGTAGTTTTTACTTTCAGCTACCACGTTTTCTACTGCTGCCATGTTAATGTTTTTTTTTGTACTTATTTCTTATGAACGCGTGTTCTCGTTTGTACAGAGTTCCAATATTTCTTACATTCGTTTGTATTTTGAATTGTATTATGTACCCCACCCCTTATGTAACACCCCTATAAACGGGGCCTTTAAGGTAAATAAACTGAACTGAACTGAATACACGCACTCGCTTATCTTCAAATAATGCTAATCACATTGTCATGGTCAGCAGATCACAACAAGCTGCACAAGAGCCTCATTTCACTATGCAATAAAGAAATTGACGTGTCACACAATCATCACCTCTTAATGGGATATAAAATAAAAAGCTTCTAGCAGTTCATCGGCAATGGTATCACAGCTTTTGCCCAAAATCTTCGTGCCTTGGACATTTGGAGCACACATCCAATGAACAAAGTAGTTAAAGATTGTGCTCATCCATGTCTCCACAGCGTCCTTCTCTAGTTTGTGCATACCCATTTCCACTGCAAATGGGGCTTCACTGCCACATTGCAGCCACTTCTTAACAAGAGAAAAGTGTTTGACTATGAGTTAACAAAAGGGGAAACGACAAGGGCTTGTTTTTATTGTTAGACACAACCTCATGAAGCTAACAGACAAAGATGCCTAGGAAGGCATAGGGGAAGCTATTTGTAGCTTTTAGCTGTAGTGTAGCAGTTGTGACATAAATGGAAAGGCATTGAAGTGGACGAAAAAACACCAGCCGTCAGTGAGGACTGAAGCTCCAACCCTTGTAGAACGCGTCCGATGCTCTACAAACTGAGCTACAGCGGCGGTCGTTCCAACCTCCCCTTTATTGAGTATTTCTGTACATTTCTAAGTACATGGGTTGACATTCACTGTTTGGAAAAGCCACAAAGCAGTTGAAAGGGCTTCTATTTAGCTTCTGCTATGACAATCCCTCTATGAATCATCCTGAAGAGCTTTCATGCTGCTTCTCTAGTGAAAGAGTATGCCAGTACTGCACGGTGTCAGCACAACCAGCAAACTTGACGGGCGAGGTAATGTGCCAGGCATGTCTTCAAGAAATTTCTGTTAACAGCCTTGTGAACAGGCATGTTTATGGAGTAAATTTGAGGTATCTGCCCTCCTTCAAGTGCCATACTTGTAGGTAACATGTGAGCAACTGCAGATATATTACATAAAATTATGGAAAACAGAGCTTAATGTGACTTATGTCACATACCTGTCACTTTTGTCCAGTGGCTCAGTTTATAGGCAAGGTATCAAGTAAATATCCTCATTCCAGTATGACCCCTGTGGCTCCAGAAACAAACCAGTGCAGATGAGCATGTCATTTATGATGAGCAATGCCAAACTTCAAGGGCACAGCATCCATTAAATGGTGCTTGTTATGACTTCTGCCTTAATTTCTAGGAGGTAAAATTTCTGAAAACAATGATGACTGGGACACACTACTACAGTTGAACCCCTTCATAACAGACATGCACCAGGGAGCAGTTTCTGTACCTTATGTGAGGAGTCCCTCATAAGCAGGGTGCCATGCTTTCATTTTCTGATCAACCTTTATATCAATATAGGCACACAACGACCATGAAAGAAGTCTATGGCCTGTTGTAAATGGTACCATTTGCCTCAATGTTAAATGATTTGCTTGGTAGACTGTGTCAACCAGAATAGTAATCATTACTTGGTTACTATTTCCTTGTTTCCACAACAAATTAACTGCTCATAGCAGCACACAGCGCTGCATTTAGAGTTTAAATACCTGTTAGGAAGATGGCTGAACAAAATTTAAGGTTATTTTGTTTTTTATGATACCGAGCAGTGTGTATGTTACAAAAGAGGTGCACCTAATGAGAGAGATGAGGCAGCCAACTATGCGAATAATTGGCATATTTTATATCCAAATGTCTCTTACATCAGTGTTTCCTTTACAAGGGTCAAAGCGTAAAGCAGCAGTGGTGAATAGAAAGTCTCCACTCCTCAAATTCCTTCCAGTCAGCTTGACTACTTGGTAGTACTCGGACAGATATTTATAATAAAATGTTCTAAAACATGCACTAGTGTAGTCATTACAAAATTTAATCCTATAGTTCATCAGTAATGATAAACTTAGACCTATAGTTCATTATGAAAGCTTTACTCTTGAAGTAGGGCCGTTGAAACTTTTGGTCGATTCGATGTCAAGCCATAGATCAGTACTTTCGAAAACCTGCAATGGCATGCTTGCAGTGCACCACCAGTTTAAGCCGAGTTATCAGCTGCACACCTTCCTGCTTCTGAAAGTTCTTATAGAGGACAAAGCAACCCCATTGTCTAGAGCGCACAACCACAGTGTAAAAAGAGGCCCTGCCAAATATGTCTTTTAAAGTGGAGCATACAACTCAGCTCTTACAGGTGCATTGCTGTCCTTGTTGAGAAAAATATGGATTCTGAAGGGTTCCATGAAATTGAAGCTCTTTGTCATGAATGGAAGGATTCATATTTTAGCCAGCAATCTAATAGTACACTGCTTTTTATTGCACAGTTACGTTACAGTATTAAAAGGTGTCAGGTTTTAATGCATGCTCCTGCAGATAAATACATATACATTATGACAGCAGCATTGTTTCCAAATGGTAGATCATGTGAAAAGATGGTTTCACTGCAATATCATGATATCATTTCAACAATGAACTTGTTCAACAATATGTTGTAGTAGTTTACTACGAAAAAGAAGGACTGTGCTGTACGCAGTTTTTACTAATTGTCATTTAATGATCCTGTCAATATTTCATTTCATACTTATATTATGGCACTGCAAATGGCTGTGTACCAGATGTTGAAACTACAGTGCTGTGTAGCATGTTGTACAGTTAATTACATTGTATTGTTCCCTTTTTCTTGTGTGTGTGTAACAAAATTCTTATTGTGTCATACCTTAATTCTTGCATATATCAGGTGCGTCTGCATCTATGCTCTGTTATTTTTACTGCATCGCCTCACCCTTTTTTTCTTCTGTGTGTGCATAACACAATTTTTATTGTGTCATACCATCCCACATATATTAGGCTGTGCTCTATTATTTGGACTGCATCCTCTCATTATTGAGTAAGCTTGCAATGCAGTAAGCCTACAGTCTGAGCTTTATTAATTTATTCTATAAGCTTGGAAAGGCGCTACCAGGCTCGTAGCTAGGGGAGGTGCCCTAGGGGCCAAGGCACCTGCCGAAATTTTGGTTCGGTGTTGTGTTGAAAACATAGTGTATTGCTAATAACAAAATTTAAGTGCATTAATAACATTGCATTTAAAAGTATCTTATTAGACATACTGATATTTTTACTGAAACTTTATAATAATAATAATAATAATAATAATAATAATAAGAAGAAGAAGAAGAAGAAGAAGAAGGCTTTTTCTCAAATAGTCAAGGCTTTCAGCAGGTGGGCACCTTCCAAAAAAAAATTCTTGCCTATGGGCCTGAAGCTATGTATTGTTACCCATTGGCTGAACAAAAACTAAAAATACTGTTTACAATGCAGAAGCTTGGTCTTCCTCAATTACGGGTGGAGCTGAAACCATACATGGTTAAAGTGAATGCACCACAGTCAGGCTCAGCCCCAAAATACATCTTAAACATCACGTACACTGGAATGAGGATCTACCATTGCCGGACTCAGTTGAGCTATTTTGAACTAGACATGTGTTGCTATGTATAGCATAACGAATAGGAAGGGGTCAAGGGCTCGTTCTTTGTTAGAACCAACTTAATGAGCAAACAGACAATGAAGCCAAGGAAAGCATAGGGGAAGATACTTGTGGTGTTGTAATTGTGGAGAAAGTAGAAATGAATTAAAGTGGACGAAAAGACAAGCCTGCCTTCAGTGGGACCCGAACCCACGACCTTCGGATGTCGCGTCCGATGCTCTACCAACTGAGCTACGAAGGCGCTCGTCCCCGCGTCCACTTTATTGTGTATTTATGTACTTATTGTCCTGGGAGTGTTAGGCAGCGCCACTCAAGGCTCATTAAGTTTGCTCATTAAGTTTGCTCATTAAGTTGGTATGTATAGCATACTAACACAACACCAAGGGTATCAAATGCCCCTCAAACTTGTAGACTTACTCGTTCCAACTTGCACTGGTTGAACTTGGGTTCAGAAATAATACCTCATCGAAGACTCAATCTTGAGAAAAAATAACTGTTAGTATCTTTATGTTATTCTTTCAGTGTTGTCAAAGCGTCCATAAATACATTCTTCCAAAGTTTCTTTGTACCTTAATTATTGCCCTTTCTTTTTTTAGCCTTGCTTGTGCTGCAGTGTACTGCAAACAATGTAAGAACTACAAATGATAGATGCTTCCAGCATTGTCAACCATTATACTGGTCTGTAACTGCACCAAATTCTATGCTGCTTGGGTAATTATTCAAGGCACATTGATTGACTTTTTCTCTACAAAGATCTCAAATGCTTATCTAGCAGGTCTACTGGTAGGTCTTGACGAACAGTGCATGGCTATAGACACCAATAAAATCTCAAGTAGAAGTCTTTACACGTGCACTCCAACCTTACTACAAATGGGTGCCTATGTGTGTACTTATTCATCATAAAGCTCTTATTGCATTGTGAAGACAAAGAACTTAACTGTGGCCCTACAAATACTAAGAGAAATACTGGACGCCATTGCTAAGTTTCTGAGTAAAACTGAGTTAACTGACTGCAGTCACAGTGAAGTCAGGCATTGGAACTCTTGGTGACATAGAGAAAAAAGGAAACTATAGCACAAACTGTTGTTGCCCAAACAGTGAGATATTCTGTGTTTGGATCATATCACAGCCCTGCAATTGTCAGTGATGCACCATTGTAATTGATGAAGCTGTCAGTATGGAAGACGGTTCCTGAATGAATGATTTAGAAGACAGAACATATTGTTCTTTGAAATATTAGACAGCCTAAATGAAACATGGGTTCATTTGGAACGCATTGTTCATAATTCATAACGCATTGCCACATATTAGCATGATTCAAAAGAACGAATGTATTGACGTTTCGGCTCCCCCACGGGAACCTTTTTCACAATAAAAACATTGGCACAGCTGTTGCCCTTTATGTGCGGCGCATCACGTGGCTAAGACACCTGGCGTACATCGGAGGAATATTTCCCTCGTTGCGATTAAGCGTGTGTGGTGTGGTTTGGATGACCAAGGACTCGAGATAAAGGCGTGCAGCATGATTTTTCTCCCTGGAAATCACACGAGCGTTTTTCCAGTTGATATCGTGTGACGTAGTTTCAGAGTGCTCGGCCACGGCACTGGACGTTACGCTTTTATTCTTCACGTCGCTCTTGTACTGTTGAAGTCTCGTCTTGAAGTTGCCGGTTTCCCCCAAGTAGACAAAAGAACAGTCAGCACACGGGATGACATACACAACACCCGGGAACTTTTCTTTCTCAAGAGGGTCTTTCACCCGCACGAGTTCGTGGCGGAGCTTCCGCGTTGGGACATGCGCGGCCTGCACGTCATAAGACCGTAGAACTCGCGCAAGGGTTTCGCTCACACCAGGAACGTAGGGAATCGCAGCCCGCTTCTGTGTGGGTCCAGGTTGGGCGGGTATTGCACGAACGAACTGACACCCTACTGAGTCAATGAGGTACCCAGGGTACTCACACGCCATCAGCTATTGACGCACCTGTGCCCTGTTCAGCGCTCGGTCTTCACCCGCTGTGCATACCCAACGCGGAAGCTCCGCCACGAACTCGTGCGGGTGAAAGACCCTCTTGAGAAAGAAAAGTTCCTAGGTGTTGTGTATGTCATCCCGTGTGCTGACTGTTCTTTTGTCTACATGGGGGAAACCGGCAACTTCAAGAAAAGACTTCAACAGCACAAGAGCGACGTGAAGGATAAAAACTTAACGTCCAGTGCCGTGGCCGAGCACTCTGAAACTACGTCACACGATATCAACAGGAAAAACGCTCGTGTGATTGCCAGGGAGAAAAATCATTCTGCACGCCTTTATCTCGAGTCCTTGGTCATCCAAACCACACCAAACACGCTTAATAGCAACGAGGGAAATCTTCCTTCGATGTACGCCAGGTGTCTTAGCCACGTGATGCGCCACGCGTAAAGGGCAACAGCTGTGCCAATGTTTTTATTGTGAACAAGGTTCCCGTGGGGGAGCCGAAACATCAATACATTCGTTCTTTTGAATCATTTTGGTCGGTGTCCGGATCCTTTCTTTTAATATGTTTCATCCCGGCCAGACGGGCTTCCGTCATACTCTCAAATTCATCGATTTGCGACAGGCGTACGGCCAGCAAGTGATCACTGAAATTCGTCGGTACGTTTCCCTGACTACGCGCATTCTGGCATTCAGCGGACATCTAAATTCAACCTCGCCTGCAAGTCCCAAGGACTGATTCCCCCCTCGTTGCGTCTTGACAGGCCTGTACGACAAGATTTGGACTAAGCGTGGTTTCCAAGGCGGAGCGAAGTTTGCTTCAGGCAAGGATCGTGGATTGCGAGACCCAAGTACGAAGACTTAAGAATGACGCATTCTTTTGCCGACGGCGCCTTGAGGCTCGATGCCCTGAAGAACTACCACGCATACAGTTGCACGCCAATTTCCAGGCGAACCTACGCACTTGTAAGGATGAGCAACGCCACGGCAAGAAGCTGGAAAGATTGAGGCAGCGCCTCACTACGCAGTTGCCAAGCGCCGCAACGAATGCGGTGTACAACCTGTCCTCGTACCAGCCGGATGGCCCCGAGATGGCAGTTCTAAATCTCGGTCTAAACTTCAATATGGGCCCCGCGACAGACACGAGGAAGTTGGTATGCGCTGCTGATCGGGCTGTATCTTTGGTCGACAAGTCTCGCCGTGATAAGGCTCGCACACGCGTTGTGAACGTATTGTCGAAGCTGCGCATTCAAGCCACCGTGAGCCCCTTGTCCCAGCAGGAGCGTGATGCCGTCATGAGGCTGCGGAAGAACCAGGATATTGTAATACTCCTTGCCGACAAGGGTAACGCTACAGTCCTTCTGGACAAGATCGGCTACGTCGAAAAAATGCACGTGCTTCTGAGTGATGTGCAAACGTATGCCCCAGTTGCAAGGGACCCGACACTTAAGCTACAGAGGGACTTGCAAAAACTGCTGGCCGACATCTTCCGCATGGTCCCGCCTCAACACAAGCAGCTGTATTACAAATTACTTTGTCACAATGGATCAGCTCCAGCCATATACGGCCTGCCAAAGGTACACAAGGTCGATGTACCCCTGCGCCCCATAGTGGACTTCGCCCGCTCCCCGCTTTACAAGCTGTCGAATTTTCTTCATAGGGTCATCTCACCACTGGTAGGCAAAGGTGCCACCCACATCCGCAACACGTACGACTTCATCGCAAAGGTCAAAGACACGGCAGTCGATCCTGACGAAGTCTTAGTTTCCTTCGACGTGGTGTCACTGTTCACAAGTGTGCCTATCGACGTGGCCGTGGATGTGTGCGTCACCGCCCTCGACAACGACCCAACATTGCCTGAGAGAACCCCCATAGAGGTGCACGACCTAGGTAGGTTACTGAAGTTTCGCCTGTCAAACACCTATTTCACCTTCCAGAAGAAGTATTACCGACAAGTACATGGTGCAGCGATGGGTGCGTCCATTTCGGTGACTGTCGCCAACCTAACAATAGAGGCTATTGAAGCTCGGGCACTGTCCTCCTTTACGCCGAAGCCGAAGGTCTTTTTAAGGTATGTCGACGACTGCTTCAGTATTTTGCAGCGGCAGAGCCTCGACCGATTCGCGGGTCACCTGAACAGCATGCATATAGCAATTAAGTTCACCGTAGAAGCGGAATGTGACGGCCAGCTGCCGTTCTTGGACGCTCTGGTGAAGCGTTATGGCCCAGGCCTGTGTTTCAAGGTGTATAGGAAGCAAACTCACACTGGGCGCTACCTAAACTACAGATCAGTGCACTCTGCTTCGCAAAAGAGGTCCGTTGTCGGCTCCCTCCTTCGTCGGGCGGAAAGGGTATGCAGAACGGGTGAAGACCGAGCGCTGGACAGGGCACAGGTGCGTCAGGAGCTGATGGCGTGTGAGTACCCTGGGTACCTCATTGACTCAGTAGGGCGTCAGTTGGCTCTAGCAATACCCGCCCAACCTGGACCCACATAGAAGCGGGCTGCGATTCCCTACGTTCCTGGTGTGAGCGAACCCCTTGCGCGAGTTCTACGGTCTTATGACGTGCAGGGCGCGCATGTCCCAACGCGGAAGCTCCGCCACGAACTCGTGCGGGTGAAAGACCCTCTTGAGAAAGAAAAGTTCCCGGGTGTTGTGTATATCATCCCGTGTGCTGACTGTTCTTTTGTCTACGTGGGGGAAACCGGCAACTTCAAGAGGAGACTTCAACAGTACAAGAGCGACGTGAAGAATAAAAACGTAACGTCCAGTGCCGTGGCCGAGCACTCTGATACTACGTCACACGATATCAACTGGAAAAACGCTCGTGTGATTGCCAGGGAGAAAAATCATGCTGCACGCCTTTATCTCGAGTCCTTGGTCATCCAAACCACACCACACACGCTTAATCGCAACGAGGGAAATCTTCCTCCTGATGTACGCCAGGTGTCTTAGCCACGTGATGCACCGCATATAAAGGGCAACAGCTGTGCCAATGTTTTTATTGTGAACAAGGTTCCCGTGGGGGAGCCGAAACGTCAATACATTCGCTCTTTTGAATCATTTTGGTCGGTGTCCGGATCCTTTCTTTTAATACTATTCGGAAGAACGCACCCTCTTGAAACACACTGTGTTTGAAACACTGTATGACGATGACGTGCAAGTAGAATGTGATAATATTATTTGCAGTATCACAAATGCGATAAAACAATCATCGTATACGTGCACACGACGTAAATATGACCACGCCATATGTCCTTGGATAACAGAGCCTATTCTAGCACTATTGAAGAAAAAAAGATTACTATTACAATAAGCTAAAGTTAAACAAAACAAATGAGTATTACAAAGCTCTATTTAAATACTTCAGAAATGAGTCAGTCGGGCTAATGTGCAAATCTAAAAGGGCATAATGTGCTCGTCTCGTGAACCGTTGCGATACAAGATAAACATAGAAAATAATCAAGGAAGTGACAGGGCTCGATAACAAAAAGAAAATTCTTCCCGAGTAACAACTAGCCTTACAAATGATCTTAATGATTACTTTGCTACGGTTGGCGAAAATGTTACGAAACAATTAAGCGCTGCACGACCTACTACTTACGTTGAAAAATGTGAAAACAGATTTTGCTTTTAGGTCATCAAAGCTACAGGGATTGATGGTATACAAGCTAGGGTACTGAAAGACAATCTAGATATTTTGAGCAACCGCTTTTATTCTAGTCGAGCCTCGATCTATGGCGACAAAGATGGAGAGACAGCCAAGGAGCTGATGATGATCGATGTTGATGGGGGAAAATGTACAAGTGATGATGATGTGCAGAGATGAAGAAGAGCCAGTCGTATGTTGAGCTCGCACTAATTCCCTCCCGCGATGGAAGCGGCCGCCTGGCCGCGCTGAGGAATTACGAAACTCGCCGAATATATGGTTTCAAGCGAGAAACATGCACGATTTCTGTCCCTCGGCAACGGCGGTCAGATGGGGACGTAAGGGGCGAGACGTGGTAATTCACTAGGGATGTCTGTTCAATGACTGTGTATGGTCCAATAAAACGACTGGTTAATTTTTCACATAAGCCTGTGGCGCGCACGGGAATCCAGAGAAGCACCTCATCGCCAGGAGAAAAAGTCACAGCACGGTGACCAGAGTCGTAGCGGCACTTCCGGGCCTCCTGGGAAATGTCGGTGTTAATACGGGCGCGGTGACGGCAGTCCGCAAGCCGAGAGAGAAATTCTTGAGAGAAAGGAGCTGCTGAGGGTATGGAAGCCGACAGAAATGACACGTCTAGAGCGTAACTTGGGGAACGACCATAGACGAGGAAGAATGGAGAAAAGCCAGTGGTGCGTTGCGTGGCCGTGTTGTAGGCAAATGTTACGAACGGGAGGATTGCATCCCAGTTCGTGTGGTCGGGGGCGATGTACATTGCGAGCATGTCCGAGAGAGTACGGTGGAAACGCTCTGTCAGGCCGTTGGTCTGCGGGTGATAACTCGGCGTGGTCTTGTGAATGGTGCCTGAGGCACGCAGGACTTCAGCAACAACGGACGAGAGAAAAGCTTTGCTACGGTCACTGAGCAGAACACGCGGAGCGCCATGACGCAAAAATATGTTGCGTAGGAAGAAATCCGCGACCTCCGCGGCAGTGCCAGTTTGCAGACAGGCTGTCTCAGCGTAGAGCGTGAGATGGTCAACGGTTGCCAGAAGGAGTCTTCAGAAGAGGGGCGTACAAGTCTATGCCAACGACTTCGAAAGGCGACGCCGGGCAAGGAAGATGCTGCAAGAGGCCCGAAGGAGCAGCAGTTGGTCGCTTGCGGCTCTGGTAACGGACACAGGATGCGACGTACTTGGAAACGGCTGTGGAGAGGGCAGGCCAGGAACAGCGACTTCGGATTCTGTCGTAAGTCTCGTGGTAGCCTAGATGACCTGCAGTCGGATCATCGTGAAAAGCTGCGAGCACTTCGCGTTGCAAGGAACGAGGTACGACCGGTACCCATTTGTTACCATCGACATGATAAATGTAGCGTTGTAAAGCCCCATCGTGAAGCCTGAACTGTGTAAGTTTTCGACGAAGTCGGGCGTTGGGAGGTAAAGAAGAACCTTGGAGACGTCCTACAATGGTTCTGCAGTAGGGGTCAACACGTTGGTGAGACACAAGTACAGATGACAGTTCTGGCTTCAGCCAATCGAGCGTCGAGATGGCTGAAGCCGACGAAGGGGACGCGTGCTGTACTTTAGTATGGAGAGTCGATGGTGATTCGTCGTTCTTGGCCAAGGGGTAGCGAGAGAGAGCATCGGCATCCTGGTGTTTTTTTCCGGACCTGTAGGTTACCTCGAAGTCGTACTCCTGTAAACGAAGCACCCAGCGCCCGGCTGATGATGATCGATGTTGATGGAGGAAAATGTACAAGTGATGATGATGTGCAGAGATGAAGAAGAGCCAGTCGTATGTTGAGCTCACAATATTCTGAGTACTCCACTTTCTCACTTATTTAACCATTCGTTAAAAGCGAATTCCTATCCGGATGCACTAAAAATGGCCAAAGTTGTGCCAGTATACAAAACGGGCAACCATAACATTCCCGGCAGCTACAGACCGTTATCCGTATTGGGTACTGTAAAAAATATCTTTGAAAAATTAATCGCACGACAACTGAAGGACTTCCTTAGCAAGAATAACGTAATTTGCCCGGAACAGCATGGTTTCGTCCAAGGGAAATCCACGTCTACAGCTGTGCTTACTTTATCTCAAATAATCAACTCGGCCCTCAACTATCAAAAGATTGTTATTGGAGTTTTTATTGACATAAAAAAGGCGTTTGATACCATTTGTCGCTCGGCACTTCTGGAAAAACTAAAGTGCTATCGGTTTTATCGATGGTGCTCATGACTTATTTTCCAGTTATCTCACATCGCGAAAGCAGAAAGTTCTAATTAACGGTTTTCTATCCGAATCCAGGAATGTCACATGTGGTGTACCGCAAGGATCCGTATTGGGCCCCATTTTGTTTGCACTGTACGTTAATGATCTGCCGCGAATAATACAATCGTCTCAAGCATTATTGTATGCGGATGATACTGTAATTTTGTTCACAGGTGGTTCACTTGAAACCGTACAACATACAGTATCCAATGAATTATTAGCTATTTCATTGTGGTTTCGTGACAATCAACTGGCACTAAATGCCGATAAAACAAAATACGTTATTTTCCATTCGCGAATGAAAACTCTGAACTCCGATTCAATTAGCATATCATTAAACAATCGCACCATTGAACCTGTTCCTGCTATTAAATATCTAGGCATTATAATTGACAGCAACCTTAACTGGAGAGACCAAATCAGTAACGTTTGCAAAAAGTTGTCATTCAGCTGCTACACTCTAATGCGAGCACGGCAATACTTTGATTTAGCATTGCTGCGAACATTATATTTTAGCCTATTCCACTGCCACCTGAGCTATTGTTGCGAGTCGTGGGGCCAAACGTACACAACATACCTCACTGCGATATTCCGATTACAAAAACGAGCTGTGCGCGTGATTACTTTCTCCCCGATGCGTCATTCATCAAATAATCTATTTCAGAGTCTGCGCATACTCACTTTTACTCACGTACGGAACTACAAGATTTCCTGTTTAGTGAATAAAATAATAAACACAAGCACACCTCTGCCCCCTACCATTTTCACATTTCCGGCGTTAAACACACGACATGCAGGCAGCGGTAACCTTAATCTTCCTTTCTGTTCCAATGTGTACGGTGAAAGATTAATTCAATTTTCAGGTGCTAAGCTGTGGAACGATTTACCTATTGAAATAAAGGTCGCAAGAAATTTTGATCTTACATGCAAGCGTCACTTGCTGTATACCAAGCGTTTTCCTGACATTTTTCTATTAAAAAACAATTTTATCATGTACGTCAATGTGTAAGTTTCTGTAGCACAGTTTTGTGATTATGGTAATACTTATTATGTATGATACTTTCATTATTTTTGTATAAGACTGCTAATTATTACAGAATTTTTTGTATTGGAGCCATCACTAGCCGCTTAAGGCTATTGGACCAAATATTCTTGTATGAATTTTTCATATTATTGTGTAATAAAGTTCTCTTTGATTGATTGATTGATTGATTGATTGATTGATTGATTGAACCATTCAAGCAACACCAGCGGGAGTCCAGTTAAAGTAAAAGCAATAAACAAATTCAAAAATTCTACAACTATGTCTTTAACTGCAAATGACTGTATAACATACTGTTTGCTCTGTTGAATTCCCTTCAAAGAAGCCACCTTTTCCGAGTCAAAGCAGATTTCACTTCCATCTGGCCCATCAACCTTGATTTGTTTGAGACCTTCCCAGTCACACTAAAGCCCTAGAGTTCCTCGGGCGTCCAATATACCATTGTAGCCATTCTACAAAATAAAGAATTGGTGCTTGCCCGAAAGTGTTAACCAGGCCTCTTCTTCAAGCCATTTTTTATTGCGTGCATAAATCTGCAGCATTAATTAAAATCTATTTTAGATGTCACATTTACAGCAGACAATGCATGCGGCCATCTACACTTGCTTAGTTCAGCCGGTGCCCACCAGGTGGCTACAGTTAGCAAATATTCATGACACTTCAAGTTGTGTTGAATTTTGCTTAAATGATAACTAAGATAGCTTTGCTACAACTTGGGATCATAACTTTCTTTGGCAGCCCAATCATGGCTACAGAACCAAAGGATCTACATTTCAGCATGTAGTCTGCAAACGCAAGCTTTTGCACACAGTGCAGCATAAAGAAAACATAAAAAAATAGAAATCGCTATGCAAGATCATTTGAACTGCAAGCAGCAAAGTTTATCCCTTGAAGAATTTTTGTTTTCCTTTGTAGCTTTCTGGCATCAATTTTACTTTTCCCCGCTACAGTAAACAACAAAATGTCGCTCGGTTAGCTCGGTTTAAGCAGCTGCACATCGAAGCTTGTATGGGAGCATGAGGCCTTGTTCACAAGACTATCCGTATTCATCGAGCAGAAAGAAACGAGGACAGCACTGCATGATGAAATATCTTGCTACCACATACAATCACCGGGAAAGAAGTTGGGTGCAAGTCATACCACCAGCCCAAGTGCATCTCTCATTGTGATATCCACTGTGAAGTTGACACTGACAACCTGCCAGTCTTCAGCAAAACTGGGATTGAATGCCCCATTTCATAATGACCCAGTTCATAAATTGCGTTTTTTACATGGTCAGTATTTTGGTTGTCTACTATTGCTGATACAATCAAGCTGATGATCGCGCACTGTAACACCGCGCCCATACAGCAGGAAGTCTTTTTGGCCCTTTGCTATGACAGCAATGAGAGCAATTTACGATGATTCAATTAACAGTTCAAAGCTTCTCCTGCTCAAAATACATTCTCATATTTCTTGTGCGGTTGGCAGTGAGCCTTTTACTGAGCATCTAAAAGTATGAAAACGATGATAGCAACCCTGTATGCACCAAAATTTAGGAAATGGCTTGTTTTCTTAGAGTTACAATTGCGCAGTTCCTGCTTGGCCGTGGCCCTTCTTTCGAAAATAAAACCGACCACTTTAATAAAGCTACTTCCTACAGTACACAGTACACAGAATATTCTACAGATTTGCGAAGAAACCGTAAATAATATTACATGGTGCTTCCTTCGCATGCAGACTTGATCTGCTGGAAGATTAACGTTTTTTATAATGTGATTTGCAGAAGAGCTCGGCAATTATTCTAGGTATTCGTTCCTTCAGTGCTCTGTCCATAAATACATGAAAGCTTGTCAAAGCTTTTGATTAAAGCTACACATAACCTAACTTTCATAACGCTATTTAAAAAATAACACCGTAAGCCATGGATGCTGTACGAAAGTGCACACGTTCAATGCACATGCGAAACCAAAACTGAAATCACCTGCAAACGGACTGCTTGGCTAAGTAACACACGTGCAAAGGTCTAGCCACGTAGCTTTGGCTGTGCGGCCTCACACAGTTGTCGCCAGGCATAGGCCAAAAGTACTGAATTTACTCGGGTAATTTGCACACCTTTTTCCGGGATGTTACAGCTCCGAAAAGGGGATGCTCAAATTACGCGGAGATTTCGCGAACACATTTGAAATAACGTGTAACGCGCACGGTATATGGTAACTCTTTTGGATTCGATCTCGCTTAACACACCAAAACGCTGATGTAAGAGAATACTGCTGCTCCAGTGACGCTTTTCGCAGTCTCTCTGCGCTGAGAGCGCAGCACATAGAAGTTTACGAGCTGCCCGCTGATGGCTGCCGAGATAGCGTGCGCGCCAGGGACCACGTCAAGCCTTGCTGGCTTTTTGTTCATGGTCCTCAACATTTTATGAATGTTGAAATAAAATTGATTGATTGATTGATATCTCAACAGACGAGCAACCCCCTCCCCCCCCCCCCCCTTCGCGTCTTTTCATGCTCGTTAAAGACGGGCGGGGTGTTTCCGCTCCGCTTCGATGGCAGGCGTCATGACTGGGGCGATGTTATCGCATGCGCCCTCTGAGCGAGAGAGATGGGCCGGGCTCATTTGATCTCTGCTTGAGCTGTTTTCGTCGCCCCCACTAGCGTTCTTTCATTCTAGCGACCGTACTTTGGGCTCCGGGGGCTTCCGGAGAAAAGAATCAGAAAAACGGACATCGTACTCACAGCCCCTTTTGCGTATGACTGCGCTCGCCTGTGCAGCGAGGGCTGCGGCCGCGTGGCTGTCCGTGCGCGTACGCCGGCGAGTTGGCTCGGGCGGGACAGGGAGCGCAAACTATGCGAGGAATTTTTTTTGTAAAGCTGGCTAAATATCAGGGTTGCGCACAATATGCGGGTAAATACGGTAATTGTAACACTATCCACTGCAGAAGTGACATTTACACTAACAGTCATGCACTCAAGTTCCATAAAATGCGCTTAAAACAGCATGCTAAGACTTTTCACAAAACTCATTTGGCTCCACTGGTGTGGGGCTGATGCACAGCAGTATATCTTGGAATGTTTGTAAGATTTCTACCAATCTAATTGATTAGTTCTGTTTAACAGGTAGGGCTGCGGAACACAATGTAATTAAGTTGGCCCCACTGTACCTCAGAAAGCAAACCTTGTGACCATAACCTGGTGTCACACGCGCGTTTCGAAGGCCTTCCAACCGACAGTCCATCGACTCAAAGGTCAAGTTGGAGCTGCTGCAACGGCGGTTTCGATGGCCGTCGAGTCGATAGTCTATAGAATCAATGAAGCACCCTACAACTGCTTCGGGACTTTGAAGGCCATTGAGCGATGGAAGCGGAAACGGCGCGAACTCCGAGGCTTGGCGCATCGGCCCCTCCCGCGCCCGTTAGTTTAGGAGGCCACGGCCATATTTAAGTTACTGTATCAATAAATAGAATCATATTACCAGTGAAAAATATTGGAAACGTGCCAAGGGGCCAATGTTCTCACCTTAGTGCATTAGTTCTAGGATGAATACAACGTAACTACCATAAAAAAGAAATGCCACGCAGCTGGTGGGATCGATGGATGGATGGATGGATGGATGGATATTAGGAGCGTCCCCTTTATAACGGGGCGGTAGCCGGGCCACCAAGCTCTAGCTTTATTTCTTTTTCCTCTACAAACATTTCTTTTCCCGAATCACGCATATTTTAACAACTAATTTTTCTCCTCGTCTACCTATTTTATCTATTATCGCTCCTCTGTGATGTAACAACCTTACCCGAACTACCTTGCGCTTTTTTTGCTCCATACTTTTGCGCCACCAATACTCTAAGCGCCTTTTACTTAAATATATCGCCGACATGTTCAGCTTTCCCGTGTTACTCCTGAAACCCACGGCCCCCTGTAGGCCTCCTGTCCACAGCTACACCTGGGTGAACATCTGTACATTCAATAAAAGAATGATTGTCGTTTCCCTGGCTTTTCCACAGCACGTACATGTGTCCCCTTCTTTATTGAATTTCGCTCTGTAACTTCCGGTTCTCAGGCAACCGGACCTTGCCTCGTAAAATCGTAAATTATCGTAAAATTTTTCTCTCTTGATTTCGTCTTTCCCTTTCCTGTAGTTCAATGCCGGGTTCTTCTCCATTCCTGCTATTCAATCCGACTTCTCCGCCGCTCTAACCATGCTCTTAACGCTCTTTTTCGTCCCATCCGTTTTGTTACTGGCTGTATACTTACCGGTAAGCCTCCTAGTTCTTTTCCTCCATTGTGAGTCAACGTTCTTCCTATACAAATGCCTGAATACTTCCATCTACTTTCTTTCGCATTCCTTAATCTCTGTTCGTATCTAATTTTACTCTGAGCTTTCCTTCCCTCAAAGTGAGACCGTCCGATATCCCCCTTAACAGCCTCATTTGTGGTCTTCCCATGGGCGCCCAACGCGGGACGTCCGACCGTCCTCTGATTCACGTCCAGCCCTGATTGTACCTCTGACCTCATGCACACCACTGAGTTTCCGGATTCAAGTGCTGGCACCACTACACCTTTCGACAAACCTCGAATTACCTCGTACCTGTTGTAGCCCCACAGCGCTCTATGCTTCATTATTGCGGAGTTCCTCTTTGATTTAACTATCATAGCTTTTTCTTGTACTTCTAAGTATCCATTCCCATCATTTATCCATATCCCGAGGTATTTGTACTCTCGTATTCTGGGTATCTACTCCCCTTTATTGATATGGTCTGATGGCTGCTGTCATTGAATATCATCCAAACGCATTTTGTCACACTAAATTTTATCCCTAAATCTTCACTTTCCTGACCACATATACTAACAAGACCCTGCAAATCTGTTCGAATGTCTGCGAATAGCACAATATCGTCTGCATAAAACAACCCGGGGAGCTTTTGTTCTATCACTATACCTGCCTGTGTGTGCGACAGCTTAACACCAATATTGCTCATCTCCAATGCTTTCCCCATTCTCCTCGTGTACAACATGAATAATAGTGTGGACAACGGGCATCCCTGCCTCAACCATTTACCTATATCGACGGCCTCCATTCTATAATTACTCGCCATACCTTACCATTCCACACATACTGTATTTCCACTGTATATTTCCTTTAAGAGCTCTATACAGTCATCCCCTATACCAGCCCCTTTCATTATGTCCCATAAAATATTCTGATTTACATTGTCGTACGCACCCTTAACATCCAAAAATGCCAAATGTAAAGGTCTGTTCTCTTCCCCGGCTATTTCTATACAGGCGCTGAGCCGTGCTACCTTTTATTGGTCTGCAGAAACATGCGCCTATTTCCTTTCTTACGAACCACTCTTCTTTTCTATACACTGCGTAAGCGCAAAAAGGTTATCATCTAATCTCTTATGGACTCGAAATCCATTTTGGAGTTCGCCAAAAATGTCATTAAGCTCTGTCCATATCTGCATTTTTAATTTAATTGCCTGCATCGCCAACCTGTAGAGTACTGATGTAATGGTCAGTGGTCTATATGAGCGAATGTTATTTTTCTCTCCCTTGCCCTTATAAATAAACTTCATCCTACTTTGATGCCCACTGTCCAGTATTCTCCTGTCCTTTAAGCTTTTTTCAATTGCTTTTAACAGAGCTTCTTTGCTCTTTCTTCCGAGCTCATTTATTACAGTAATGCTAACCCCACCTAATCCTGTGGCTGTTCGTTTGGGAATCTTTTCCTCCGCCTTTCTCCAATCGAAATTTTCTGGAACTAGTTCTTCCACTTGGTCCTCCTTGCTACTGTTACACGTCGTAAAAGGAGGCTCGTCATTCTTCTTAAGGGAATGGGCTGTTGCGTTTCGAATGTAAGTCAATGCGTCGTACCTCTCCAATTTATTTCCTTCTTCATCCACAATATGCCTTTGCATAGTTACAGTTTCCTTCCCGAGCGATTGCAGGTGGTTCCAGAAAAGCCTAGATGCGTCATTTTTTTCGCGAATGTCCGATATCCAACGTTCACTTTGGCCTTTAATCTTGGCTTCAACTAAACTCTGTACCAGGGCTTTTTTCTCGAGATATGTTTCCCATTTTTGTTTGACTGCGTCTTGTGGCCTCTCCTCCTTTTTTGCCTGTCTATGTATTCGAGATGCTTCCCGTCGATTCTCAATTGCGTCCCGAATTTCCCTGTTCCACCAACGTTTTGGCTTTTGCTTTCCCCTCCAGCAACTCTTTTGTTTCTCTTTCGTAATTTCAGTCCTTATTAGATTAAGAAGCTCATTATAATCCCAACCTTTGCCTTTTGTTCAGGTCACTATGTCCTCGATTGTTGCGACTACGTTCCTAATTTGTTTTTCACTTAGAAAAGAGCTGCCCGATTTTAATTCGATGTGCTCTTTACGATCTACATAGCCCATTTGCAAAGTTGTGCGTTTATGGTCACTTCCCAAGCTGCTACTCCCTTCCTAATCTATGCTCATTTGTCTCAACTTGTCGTGAATTCCTTCTGTCTTGAGGCGGTAATCGATTGTTGACTGCCTGCTTCCGACCTCCCATGTTACCTGCCCATCGCACTTAGGACTCATGTTAACTATATCGAGACTATGTTGTTCGCAGAGCACTACCATCAGCTTCCCGTTATAATCTGTATATCCGTCGAGGTCATGCACATGAGCATTCATATATCCCAAGAGGATTATTTCGGCCCCATTACCAAATTTTTGAATATCCCCTATAGCAAAAGTCACCGATTTTTGGGAGTGATTGTTGACAGAAATCTGTCCTGGACACCCCACGTGAACTATGTGAGGAAACGGTTGACAGGAATCTGTCACATGTTTAGATTCCTAGCAGGAAAGACCTGGGGAGTGTCAATTACATCTATGCTACAGCTGTACCGAGTCCTTTTCATTGGATTCCTGCGGTACAGCCTACCAGTGATCGCGAACACCTGCAAAACTAACTTGAATACACTCCAAGGCATCCAAGCCCAAGCCCTGAAAATATGCCTTGGTCTGCCAAAGAGCGCGTCGTCGACAGACGTTATAGCAATCGCTCGCGATCACAATGTCAGAACGCATGTAACCATTGAAACAATGCGTGTGCACATAAGACACTGTGCCCGGACCCCTAATCACCACCTCGCAGGTCTTCCAGTGGAACGACCCCGCACAACGTTCAGTTCAAAGGTCCTCGCCCACCGTGCCTCTCTTTCGTCAGGGTATGCACCTACAACAAAGGCTTCAATTCCTCCATGGTGTGTGAACCATCCTCAAGTTTGCCTCAACATCCCTGGTATTCTGAGAAAGTTGGACTTACCACCATGTGCACTCAAACAACTAAGCATGTTACACATGTATGCGAAGTACAGGGGCTGCACAGAAGTTTATACCGATGGCTCAACCACATCAACCAGTTCCGGTGGTGCTATAGTTATCCCAAGAATGGGAGTCACCCAGCACTTCAAAACTTCTCACGTCACCACATCTACAGCTGCAGAGCTCGCGGCTCTCCGCGGAGCGCTTCATATTATACACGCTGAGAGTCCTGCAAAGTGGGCAATCTTCTGTGATTCAAGATCAGCTCTACAAAGTATACAGTCGTTTCTTCGACACGTGGAGCAAAACCACCTTACATACGAAATCGCGGTACTTGTGCAAAATTTACAAGAAAAAGGACATGAGATATATTTTCAATGGATACCAGGCCATTGCGGTATCAGTGGAAATGACTCCGCAGATAAGGCAGCTCGGACATCAGGCGATGAAGACCGCTGTGTTCCCATTCCGCTCTCAAGGACCGACGCTGCAAGACAACTTCGCACTCTTGCGCGAACCATGTCCTTAACTGAGTGGAATACCCCATACACGAGGCGCACCAGACTGCACCGGCTAAACCCATCGCTGCAACTCGGACCTCCGGCTGGTTTGCACCGACGTGAGGCTTCGCTTCTTTGCCGATTGTGGTTGGGAGTGGCCTTTACGAACGCTTACTCTGCGCTGAGTGGAATGGCTGATAGTCCTGCGTGTGCTGTCTGCGGATGCGCAGAGACCATAGATCACTTGTTGTGCCACTGCCCACAATTTGAGGAACATCGACTGCCTATGACCGAGTCCTTCACAAAGCTCGATGATCGTCCACTTTGTGAACAGACAATCTTAGAATACCGTCCTCACGGTCCAACGGCTCAGAAAGCAATGAAAGCGCTTTTGGCCTTTCTAAAAGCATCTGGCCTAGCCGAGCGCCTATGATATTGTATAGGACTGCCCTGTAGGCATTCCCCCTCTCTCCTTCTCTTTACTTTTATTCCCCTTTTCCCATCCCCCAGTGTAGGGTAGCAAACCGGACTCATGACTGGTTAACATCCCTGCCTTCCCTTCCTTATTTCTCTCTCTCTCTATCCCCAGGCAGCACACCTGCATTGGCCGAGCCATGGACCAATGTTCGAAAAGAATGGCACGAACATTGGTCCAAAGTTGGCATATGAGCCAAGTGCAACTTTCTCCAATGTAGGACCGGCATTCATGCCAACACTGGGCTGACAGTATGCCAGTGTAGGTGCCAGGGTGAAAGAAACATAGGGCCAGTTCACGAATGCGAAGATGTCAGAAACATAGGACCAATTTACAAATGCCAATGTTCGCAACATGGCGCTAATGCAGGGCCACCATGCAGCCAGTAATATGCCATCCTAAGCCAATGTTCGCTAGCCTGTATTCTTACTGGCCTGCCACTATAGCCATTGTTCAGGGACCTCCTTCCACTGCCATTCTTTTGCCAGCAGGCTTCAAAATTTGCCTTGAGGTCCTGCAGCTTACCATGAGGGCCACACCAACTCTTTACAGTCTTGAAGGCGATGACGTCCATGCCGATTGGACACATGCCGCACTGTGCTTGAAAAGCATCTGGTCACACCTTTTTACTGCCTGTTCTATGTAACCGGCCTGCCTTTGCTCAATTTCCTTTTTCTCAATAACAAGTGCCCTGATGCTATAACATCAACTAGTAGTAAAAAAATAATGATATAAAGAAGCAGATGTCCAGTATACAAGCAATAGGCAAATGAGAATACTGGAAGAAATTTTTAAAATTTTATTTATAAAAATACAAATGAGAAAATTCAACTGCACAGCACTTATTGCCGTCACAAGCCAAGATGGAATTTGGCAAGGCACCATGAACAATGGGTTGGCTAGAGCTGCAGTTGTGAGGTGCTCATGTCTGCCGGTTGGCCAGAATCCTATAAGCAGCCACTGGGAATGTGGTAGCAATGGTGAGCTGGCCAGGGCCCTGGGTGCAGCTACCTGGCAGAAAGGTAGCGTTTGTGGGTTGTTGATGGTCTCTACTCGAAGAACAAGGGTCATCCGGCAGCCAACTTCTGGTGAAGCCCTTGCTTCCAACGCATTTACTTCTTGCAGGTAACCCCATCTGCATACAAGAATATAAAAACCAAACTGTAGTGTGCATGCAACATTGCAAAATCATGACAAGGAAATTGAGCTTCTAAAAATAAATGTAACATGCCTATTGTGAAAAGAACTGATTAGGCACATCAGCAAGTCACTCATAAAATAGATTAGCATTACGCTGGTGCAGAAAGTGCATTGAAAATAAACGCACACAAGAACTTCCCTACTTTGAAGCAGCTATTAGTATTAGAAGCAACTATTTTTCCATTTACTATGCTATACTTTTGCACGAAGGACAATACAAGCCGCACATGCATGAGCTTACAAGCATTTCTTATTTGTAAGTGCACATCAAATATGCATGATAGTGTGCCTGCTGGTCAGCAGGCAGAAAACAATGAAACAACAAAATTGAAAGCAATCTATGTGCTCTCCACAGTGGCACTTAGGCACCATTTCCAAGAGCCATGGAAAGTGTGCTCACATGGTTTCCGAAGCCCTGCAGCGCACTAAATAAACCTCCAAAATTTCCCATGTTCCTTTAGATCTGCATCGCCTTGGCCTAATTGAAGATATGCTTGAAGCAGCATAACGTGCAGTGTGATGCCAAATGAACTGCCAATGAGAGCATTTCTGTTGTATATCCAGTCTCATTTAATAGAATACTTCCAGCCTTCCCCATATCAAGATTTTCCACACATTTAAAGGATTTTGCAGATAATGTTGCTGACACAATTTAAACACCTGTCCGCATGCTGTATTTGTCTCTCGCAGATTTCTTTTATCATCAGTTTTCTTTCATAAGCCGTTCAACTTCAAAGAGCTGGCTAAAAGATTTTTGAGCAGCATTTACCAATCTTCTTGAAGGCACGTCAGATTTTTTGCACGAGTAGAGTCATCTGTTTTGGGGTAAAAGCATGATATTGCCCAATTTTACACCGCAAACATGTGTCAGGGGAATTGGAGCAAACCTTATCGATCCCTTACTTCAAGAACCATGTCCCACTTTTTTTAACGCAGCATCGAATTTGCAGTATACGCGTGCTAATCAGGGACATCAAAGTCTTGTTGGCTTACATGATCCTGTTGGCGCTATTCTCTGTAGTGGTTGCTTCCTCTTAAATAAATATGCAAGGTGCACCAGTCCACAACTTGCGTCTGAGTCATGCAATTTATGACCATGTCATGGTTGATGTTTGATCCGTAGTGGCCAACTTTCGAGCATTATTTAAACATGCTCACAAGCTCTACCAAAAGCGCACTGAAATTTCTGGCTGCAGCAGCCTCCTTGAACTTGATCCAGGCCACCGCATGTTGTCCTGGATTGATAGCAAAGGTTCTATGAAGTGTCTGCTTGATGCCGTCATAAAATGTATAGCTCATTACTGGAACTTGCCAAAAGCTTGCATGTTAGCAGCAAAACAAAAGCAATAGGAATGATAAGTTTTAATGAAGTTGTATATGCAAAGGCGCGCCTTACAAGAGAGACAACCCGTTCTTCATTTAGATGCCTAGAAAACACTTCAAAACGAAAAACTTCTGATGCCCAGCTTTGATCACCTCGTAAACGTCAAGCTCTCGGTGAGCTTTCAGTGATGCTCAGTAAAAGCGATGAGCCCTTTTCTCCATGTCATCGCAGAGCGGGGCTACATTACTGATGACATGTGCTAGAGTTCTGCACAAAGCACTCGATGAAAAAGTACTGAACTGCAAAATGATGCTTCGCAAACAAGACAAAAAAACCAGCTAATGTTACGGAAATTAGGAGCCACCTTAGATCCATTCCACATGCCAAGCCAACCTTATGACTACCAACCTCTCCATTTCTGCTGCCAAAGACTTGCATTTGGCTTCACGAGTTTTACGAGCATGCACTGAAAGCATGCCCCACTAGCACTGCTGTCGAACTCACGAGGTGCTGCCATTATTGTACCACTACTAACCCAGGCTGGTGAATGCAGCACTAGCTAACGGGAGCTGTGATACCAAGAGAGCTTTTCCTCAACCGAGACACATTCTATGATTGGATAGCTCTCAGACTGACACTGCTATCTTGTGCATGGAGGTGCTAATGTATGTTAATGAGGATGCATAAAAAATCAATGGCCATATTTTCATGAATAATATGTTGCATCTTTCACAAGTTACCAATGGCTCTACTGTCAATTCTTACCTATTCGTTTCCAAACACTGAACTTCGGAGTATTTGCTTGAAATCCCCAACGTCTCTCCAATTACCACCACATAGAGATTTGCAGTTTTAACGTATCAGCTTCAAGGAGCGTGTGATACCCTCCAATAAAATATGGAACTTGATTGTATGTAAACTTAACATAAAAAAAGCAGACAATTTCAGAATAATTCTACCAAGAACCTAATTTCTCGCTAAGTATCAACTTGAATAATAGCACCACATAAGGTTCCCCTCATCCCCACATAAACAACTTTGCACCTAAGGTATCACTGCTATCTCTGCTTTATGCTTGCTGCTTTTTTATTGCTTTGTTCATGCTACTTATGGTTCTTTCAATGTCCGCGACGAATCAATACACAGCCACACATGAAAATACTCATTACGGCAACAGAAGAACAGCTTTCTTGAGACCAGCTTGCAGCATGCACGAAGAGCATCTTTCCCTACTTCTATGTCACCAGGGGTCAGTGTAGCATTGGCAAGGAAGAGGGGATGCCCCCCTTTTAAGTGCATTAATTGATGATGGTGACTTTCAGTGTGTGAACATAAGAAAAATTAAACAGAAAAGGAAGAACGCTGAGTAGGGCTTTGGAATTTTCACCTCATGATTCATGCATTTGCATGGATGTTTTGTTTTTGAATGATGTGTCTCCTAGATCTCATTAATTTCTATACGATTCCTCCTTGGAGTTGCACCATTCCTGGATGCAACATGGTAGTTTCCGACCGCTGGACAAGAAACACAGTGCGAATTTGGGCTGTCAGAGGAGACGAAGGAAAGTGCTGCCACAACTTGAGAATTTATTTTAGCAAGTGCCAATGTGTGCGCATGCAAATCTTGTTTTTTAACCTTTATTTTACAATAAGTGTATTGCCTAAAAAAATCGCAGCACCTTTGCCTGATTAACAATTTCACAAAGCAGCATGAGCTTACATCGACGTGTACAGTTACAGCTTGTCATTCGCTCCAAATGCTGTAGAAATAGCATGACACCACTGATACAGACGAATTTGGCAACTCTGTAAAGCACACCTATTTGCGTGAATGTGACAAGTTGCTTCATTCTGATTAGAATTATACCAACACGCTCCTAAACACAGCAAATGTGCTGGCTGATTATTTCAAAATCTGGTTCTAGCCTTTTGTTGGTGGCATTACACTTTCTAAGATACCCTCCATGAAGTACTGTTAGAGCAAGCCCTGCATGCTGTCATTCATTGCTGAAGATTAACTTTTTGCAAAAATGTGGCTCTGTGTACTGATGCCATTTGGAACTATAGGGAAGCAGCTGTTCTGGGGAGGCTTTGCACATTTCTTGACTAAACCATGCCACTGACTCAGACACCACAGTTGTCAAACATCCTTCGGGGGTTGAATGCAAAAAAACTGCTTTCAGGAATGGTAATGTAGCATCAGGGTTAGCATCCACTGTGGCAGCGCCTCCTTTTTATTTTTCACCCTACAAAGAGAAGAGCTGAACGAACTACAAAATCCGTTTTCTTCATGCCAACTAAACTATGCTACTTTCCCTACTCAAGTTCACCCCACAGACTACCAACTATAATATTTTGTTCATACATTCCAAATTCGAAAGCGTATTTTCGGGCCATCACATTATTTGTTTAGTGACCAATTGCACCCCGCACAACCAGCTTTAGAGGGTCCACGGCACGATTTAAAGCCCTGCCACACCTCACAAACTCGAGAGTGTCAGATGAATCATTGTAGGAAGGAACGACCCTCCCAGAGCAACTGCCCGCTTAACGCACACGATAATTAAATGCCACAGTTGTCCGCCTAAAGTTTAGACCTGTCCATGTACTTAAATGGGATCATTCAGTCAGGCATGTGCTGCCAGCACAAAAGAAAGCTGTGATACTTCAGAAAACTTCATGAGAAATGTGGGGCAGGCCACCGTATTAGAAATCACTGCGTTACTGCTAAAAATGCACGTACCATCACACCTGGGAAGAGGCAGACTGGCATGTGTCCTAAATAGTTGGGAACAGCAAGATGCCAAGTGTAGCGACAGTGGTTACGACACTGCACTTACAACATCCACTGCCAAAAAAGTATGGAAAAGTTTGTCTGCTTCTGTGTCAGAATGGGACTTGTGAAGAAATAATACTTGTTCTTCAGTTAAGCAGTGGACGCTATTTTCTACAGCATTTGTAGGGAGCATGGCTCAGCATTGTCGGGCTGGTTGTACAAAGAATGAAAGAGTGGAAGAAGAGGAATGCTGTCATGGAGGGCTCCAGAAATTTTGACCACCGGGGCTCAGTGCTCGGGCCTCTTTTATTTCTCATTTATATTAATGACCTCCCGTCCTCTCTATCATCCGACGTTCACTTATTTGCTGATGATTGTGTTATCTTTCGTGAAATGACTAATGCACAAGATCATAACCACCTTCAGTCGGATCTAACCACTGTAGCTAATTGGTGTAAAAATTGGTTAATGGAACTAAACGTTAGCAAATGTAAAGTGATGCATGTATCCCGAATAACTAACAGCATGCATACATATTATTTAAACAATGTTCCCTTGGAAGTGGTTAACTCTTACAAATACCTAGGTGTGCACATCTCTGCTAACTTATCTTGGAATGTTCATACCGGCTATATAATTAATAATGCTAACTGCATGCTTGGTTACCTGCGCCGTAACTTTTCAACTGCCCCTTCATCCCTAAAAAAGCTTCTTTATACTACCCTTATACGTCCGAAACTAGAATATGCATGTGCTGTTTGGGATCCTGCCACTGATAAACTCATTAATTCATTAGAACTCGTTCAAAATAATTCAGTTCGTTTCATCTTACGTAATTATAATAGAACTGCAAGTGTGTCTGCCATGAAAACTAACCTTTCGCTTAATTCACTTTCTTCTCGTCGCAAAATCTCACGTTTAGTTCTTTTTCACAAGCTATACCATCATTCAACACTCCGCAATGATTTCATTTTTCAGCCACAGTACGTATCGCCTCGTATCGACCATCGTTATAAGGTTAGTGTCGAATCATGTCACACTAAAACGTTTTTGCAGTCATTTTTCCTTCGGTCATCCACGGAATGGAACCACCTTCCTGATGAAATCGTATCCATTCACGATGCCCAAAGGTTTCGAGCGTCTTTAGCTAACATTGTATAATCGAAGCAATTTTCCTACAATATGTTTGTAACCTGAGTGCATTTTGTATTTTGTTGTTACCATTTTTCTGTCATTCTTTTGTACCAATTTCTTACGACGAGCTAAAACTATATAATTGAGAAGCCTTTGTACTTGACCGTTCTGTTTATTTTATTGTTTTCATTTGCTGTAACCCACTCCCCTCATTAATGCCTTTGGCCCTGAGGGTGATAATAAATAAATAAATAAATAAAATAAACATGCACTGACACCACATGTCAGTGCATGTGCATACATTAGAGGTGTGTTTGTATTGCACAGGACATAAGTCTCTAGCATTCCTCCTCGATCACCAGTGGCAGTTAAGATTTCCACGAAGGCAAAATGCTAGATGCCCACGTATTCAGATTTGGGTGCACATTAAAAAACTCCAAGTGATAAAAATTTCTGGAGTCCTCCACTATGGTGTTCCTCAACTTTTCACTCTTTCATTCCCTCATCATGCATTTTCAATTCAAACTGAAAAAAAAAAAAACTCTCAGGCCTGCGCAAAGTATGCAGCACAGTCACAGTGTAAGCTTGACTTTTCTGCATGCTCTGTCGTTCTTTTTTCCCCCTAACTTCTTCCCCAGCTGCTTCCTCCTCTTAGTGATCTTATTCCTCATCATTCTCGCTGCCTCTTCTACATCTTCACCATGTTCTTCCTCTTCATTGCTTTCTTGTCTTATTCCTCATCTTCCTCTTTTTCTTTGTCGATGTCCCCTTCCCCTTCATCGTCCATCTTCTTTCTCTTCTACTCGTCCTTCTCCTCCTCTTTGTCCCTTGACAGCTGACAACGTATGATGTACCACTCCTACCATATTAGTGCCATGGCTGAGAGCATGATGTCCCCAGCCATCTGGTGAGTCTGGGATGTGTAGCACTGCCCCTACTGAGCTGGATTCAAATCTGCACAGGAATGGATTCTTTTACTTATCGTGAGTGATAGTGGCCACAGAAACTGAAGGGCGGTGGCTGGCACCACCGCTATTCATTGCTGCCATTGTAACGAGTCCATAACAGCGTACGCTGTAAATCACATAAAAGAAAAGGCCTTCCCTTTGGTCTGTTTCTTTTAGGGGCGAAGCTCCTTAAGGTTTGGGTCGGTCCGTCCGTTGTAGTAGCGCGTTACCTACTAGGAACGCGCTACTAGGAGGGCGCGTGTGGGAGGCGCACGCGCTCTCTCACTCTTCCATCTGCTGTCTTGTGAGAGAGAGAGAGACAGTGAGAGCGAAAGGCGCGCGTTGACTATGGAAACGCTCTTTCTTCGATGCACGCGCTACCAGCTCGCAAAGACGGAGAACGCGCCCTCACCCGCGAGAGACAAGCTTGACGCAGGCAGCGTCTTCTAGCGAGTTTCTCGATTGAAAAATACCGACTGCTCGCGCTGAACCGTTCACCGGCCACCCATATATATATATATATAGGCACTGGATCTGATCTTGACTTGCAATGAGGTGCCGGTGGGAGATTTCACTTGTGCGTAGTTGAACCATAAGGATTCGTAGCGTGCGCGTTAACTAAATTAATCCGGAACTCGGCACAATCTACGATGAACCTCCGGAGCTTCGCCCACTCATCATCATTCCCTCCGTGGATATGCTGTGAAATTTTTTTCTTTTTAAATTTCCTTAAAGGCTGGAAATGCCAGAAAAGTCAAGGTTACAACTAGCCCCACTTTCTGCTTTGAGTATGTTCATTCCCTTTCCCCCACCCTGATGGACAATGGGCCATGCTCCCTACAAAGGCTGCATAATAATACAGGAGCGCCCTTTCCTCAACCGAATCACAATTGTTATTTTTTTGCAAGTACCATTACGACACAGAAGCAGACACACTTCTCAATGCTTCTTTTGGCAATGGAAGTTATTAGTAAGCTCATAACTGTCCCTAAACTTCACGTCTTGCCACTGCAAACAACCTCTAGTTCTAAGTTGATAGGACATAGATGGGCTAAATTTGAAGTGGCCACACCCTTTACAATATTTGAATGCCTTGAATGTAATAGGAGCAAACATTTGCACTCGCTCTTTGTTTTACACGGGTGAGCTGCAATGAGTGAAATCTTGTTGTCTGAAAATCAGAGGTTATCTGTTGCTCCAACCATTAACCCTTGCCGTTGGCGTGCACATGAGAACATTTTGATATTTTCCCTTTCAGCCACCTCTGAAGAGCAGTCACATGAAAAACAAACTAAAATATTACCAACATGAAAACACAGAACTGCTTCAAGGCTGTATAGCTCATGTAGCTATGCTTTGCAATAATGTGAATACAATAAAGAAATATTCTTCAGAGACAGATGCAAAATAAATCGTAGAAACAAGTTATTTTTACATTGTGAACACTGTGTTCAAGCTCATTTTTATGTGTAGTAAATTTCCTTAGCTTCATTTTCTGTTGGCTTCATTAGGATGTTTCTAACAATGAAACGAGCCCTCGACTTATTCCCATCTTGCGGTAATTAACACATAGGGCACACAGGCTGACTGCAATGCCTAAGTCACCAGCACATTTGGCATCACATGCAGAAGTATTTTTAGACACTTTTGAGTACACCCCAAACTTTTCCAATGACCTTCCCAAGGAACCATGGGAAAACAACTCCATTATGAAAATAAGCAAAGTAGGGCACATTTAGTAGGTTGACTCAGCGTGTGGCCTACTGCATTATGCATACAAAGCAAATGCATGCAACAATAATGCTGCATGCTGGACTGACGAGAACAAAGTTCAATCTAGAAAAGTTACTCAAAATTTAATTTATGGCACTTTGTCTCCTGCATTACTTTCAGGCAGCTTCTTGCTACTTATTGACATCAAATTCAATAGGTTGCCTATGCTGTCCACTATATCTAACATTCAACTCAGATTTCTTGAATAATAATACTTAATAGGGTATTGGTTCATGCTTACTGTCTCACTAGTTTACTTACTAAAAGACAGCATTTTAAGAGAGCACAGAAACCCTGTATGGTACGCTGCTTGATTCAAATTAGGAGGGAGTACTCACCAAGGTGTGAGCCACAGCCCCATTCAGCACAGTTTTCTTCTAATGCCTCCAGTTTGTCGGTTGTTTAAGCTGGCAACCATGGAGAACTATAGTTGGTTGCATTGACGAGGCTGACTGCAACAAAGTATGGCTGAGAGGGCCCGCGTGTTCAAGCCTCTGGGACAGCACCACCTCCTTCCTTATTTGCTGCCCCTCCTGCAACACCATCCGATTTTATTGCCATAAGTTTAACTGGATATGCAGAAAACATAACACCACTGAAACATGCAATGACATCTACTTGGTAATTGGAATGGGTTACATTCATGGCACATAGACACGTAGCGTTGCTATGCTCTGATGGACCTAGAAATCAATGTGAAGCTCCTTCGAAGCTGTCACAAGAATGAGCAGGTCTCCCATACCATCTCTTTAAAAAGAAAGGACTGATTTCGGACTGTTCATGTGTATTCACGCACCCCACTTACAATTCTTGACGTGTCGTCATTATACGGCACTGTAGGCTTTGTTTTCATTCTTGCTAGCATTCAAGCACTACTGGTATTTCTATTTCACCAGCTCATGTTTATGTAGCACAAGCTTGATAGAATTTTTGCAAGCATGCTATCTTGGAACATGTTCAGCTCTGTCAAACAAAAAGAGCACGCTCTGATCCCTCTGCAGTAGAAACGGTGTGTTCAGTTACACTGGTGTGCAGCAAAACACACATGGGACAGATGGATGGGTGCCTAAATGACTGGCCATGTGAGCACCACAATAATGTGTACAATGCAGAGCAGTGTCACATTGGCACTCACTGCTGCGGATGCTGATTTCACAAATGCCGATGCCAGATTCTTTATGTGCACCGAGAAAATTTGCTTTTAGAAAGCTACAGTACAGCAGACACCAAGTGCATTAAGTGGTAAGCATTAGTGGCGTTTGTTAGCTCGATAAAGGTGTTTATATATACGTGGATGGATTGATATAAATATTTTCATGGGCCTGGAGAAATCTGCTCACTAGTTTAAAGGGACACTAAAGTTTAAAAAAAGGAAACTTTTCTTGTATTAGAAGGTCAGCTTTTCACAGTACCAAAAACACCAACCTTGCAAGCCAAGGACCCATGGTAAGCAAGAAAATGAACAAAAATGTTACAGGTGGCGCCACTGCTCTGAGTTCCACTACTAGCACACGTGATATCACAGAATTTGACAGCATGAGCTAAGGCCTAGATAACTACTTATCAGTGAGAAACAAATACATTGTGTTCTGAAGGAGCCAGGGAATTAACAAAGGGAGTTTCGGAACATTTCATGGAGTGAAGGTCACGATAATGTAAAAAAGAAGAAAAAGAACATGGCCTTCCGATGTCATGAGGCTGAAGTTCCGGAGTGAATTTCCAACTAAAACTTTTGACATTCCTTTCCTCTTTTATTGTTGAACAAGAAGTTGTAAATTAATGACAATCAGGTTCTAGAAATATAAATGACCATTCTAAACTACTTCACCTTTTCACTTTAGTGTCCCTTTAAAGGGGTCGTGAAAAGAATATGGAGATGCCCAGCTGCAATTTTCACTGCTTCAATATTGTGGGCACTTAATGCGCTACTCTTCGTCATCTGTACATAATCATCATCACATGGGTTTCTTCTTCATCGATTGTGGGTTGTCACCTCGCATCTCTTCTATGCTTTGGGCTCGGCCGGTTCGCCGCATCATCCAGGCCTAATAAATACCCCGTGGTGACTGCATTGTCACAAGTGGTGGAGGTGCGGGGTATTTATTAGGCATTCAACAAGCCGATCCCAAATAATTTCAGCGAAATAATCAGTGCACATTAAATAACGCCCGTGAAACGACTATGTGACACTACAGGCCGGCATGGTACTATTCGGTGACGTTTCGGTAAGACATTTTTAAGTGTAAAGGTATAATAAACTCGCGTTTGCTCTACAAGAATTGATTTATTTGAAAGCTAGAAAGAAAGAAAATACTTAGAAACTGTGCGGTGCCGCCATATGGAAGCAAGGCTGCTGGATGGTTTGCTTTCCCGTGGCCTCCATGGGCGCACCAATCTCGGAGGCCTGGTGACGACTAACATGAAGACAACTGCCGAGTTCAGGGCAGTGCGCAGTGAAATCGAAACCACTTTTTTTATTGCTCTAAATCAGCCTACACGATGCAATGAAACAATGTATAATGTCTAATGAAGGGCCAGGATCCCAAATACGCACATCTTCAGAGAACGTTTCACGACCCCTTTATTGTCTTTTTGGTGCTAGTCAGAATAATTGTGCTGAACTCACTTTTGAGAAGGTGTTCTTCAGCCAGAATCAAGAGTTTAAACTGTTTAGCCGTTCTTTATTTAAATGGTAGAAATCAGGGCGTCGAACTGAACCCAAACCGAAGACCCTACCCGAGCCGGAACTTTGGTCAGAACTGAACCTGAACACGAACAGATAATCTTGGAACATGCTTGAACCATTTTTCTAAGCGAACCATTTTCTAATAAGCCTGCAAAAGTATACCTAGTGCAAACTGTGATATTTACACTGGCAAGCACCAAATGTATACATACTAATAAACAAGGCCAACTGACAGTCTGAGATTTATGCTGGTCGGCTGTGCAACTCGATGATATTGAACGCAGCCTTTAAGAAACTTGTAGGCAAGCAAGCCTCTCGTTTATGCAAATGATCAATTTTCCATTTAAATAAAGACAAAGCTAATTATTTTGTCGCCATTCTCTGCATGCTTGTATCCACTCATAATAGTGAGCCTGCCCATTGAGATGTGCTTCACAGTAGACGCAGTTATGCATATAACTGCCCCTTTTTTCATTGCTCCTTGCAATGTAAATCTCAGGATACAGTGCTAATGTGATGCACGTGTAACAATTATTTATTTATTTATTTATTATTTATTTATTTATTTATTTATTTAACAATACTGTAGGTCTTCTGCAGACCCATACAGGAAGCGGGCATACATCATCACAGGTAACCAATTAGATACAAAGTTCAGGAAATACAATATTTTGAGGGACGATACGCACAACAGCAAAACACTTGAAAAACTACGCATGAGAAACAATATATATGTACAAAAGATTACAATGCACCACTGCAAAACACGTTTTTGTTATCGCAACAACAAGAACAGCAAAATGTAACTATACTGGCTCTGTTAACTGCTCAACAAAAGAACAAAATTCATCAATATTTGTAATATTAACAGCTTCACCTGGTAGCGCGTTCCAAGCTGTTACAGCGCGAGGGAAAAAGGAATATTTAAACACATTGCTATGGGCACTGAAGGGGCGTATACATTTATCATGGTTCGTCCTAGTAGAACGGCGGCCAGGCGGATGAATATAGTCGTCTTTACAGATTTTAAGGTGACCGTGAAAAAGGAGATAAAAAAACTTCATGGAAGCAACATGACGCCGGCTAGACAGAGTTGCTAGGTGCGCTTGCTAGGTGCGTGTGGAGTGTTTTTCTTTTTTTCTTATGTGCGGCAAGCAGATTCCACGAAACATTTCATTTGATCTTGTACTCGATACTGAACAATTGTTTTAATGCGATAGCAATTATATGGACAGTCTCAAACACTTATCTGACGCAGCTCGAAAATTTAGCCCTCTGAGCATTCGTACTAATTATTTTGCTCAATTGCTTCACAACTAGCAATAGAAAGAAAAGCGTGCATAAAAGAGCTCAAGGATGGATGTGACAGAGGTCTGCAAAAGCTTGCCATGCAATGCAGTGCTCATAACATGGCAGTGTTTTTCACTATGCCTGCTCTAGCTAATTTATGTGAGACATTGGTAGCTGTTTCTGATGTGCCAGTGGGCCTTTCCGCTGTTTGGGAGAAAGGTAGTGTCTATATTCCCGGCAGCCGGCAAAACAGACCAGCAAAATACCCAGGCAGCACTCAATGTAGGGCCGATATTGGTTTTATGGCGGCAAAGTTCGGCCCATCCACGGCCTAATGTTGCCGACAGCGAGCCAGTATCGGCCACGCCGCCGTCAATGACTGGCAACGTCAGGCTACTATAGCCGCTGCCCCGCCGATATCGGCAGGCCGTCGACTGTAATCGGCAACATGGGGTCGCTCATGCCGCGTTACTGCCGACATCGGCTGACGCGATGGCTTTCAACGGCAACTATGGCGCCGATTTTGCCTTTCTACAGACAATATGGGCTGGCCGACGCCATTTATCGGCAACACTGTGCCAAGTATGCCACCTTAGAGCCCCCGTCGGCTAGCCGATAACTTTCTCCGGCAAATGTGGCGCCGATTTTGCCGCTCATCAGAATCGCCTGAGGAATGGCGAATTTGGCGCGATATTTGCCCAGAAAGATTATTTCACAGGAAACATTGAGTCATTTCTGCTGTCCTGGAGACAACGTCGACTACGCCGCAGCCTTTCGTGGTTGATATCGGCCGGGCCTCTTTGGAAGCCTGCTGTATATAGCAATAGAGATCCGATCGAGACAAGCATGACAGAAATTCACTTGAGAGATTCGACATAAGAATCAGATGTTGAGCTTCATATATTCATGTATACGCGTTTCAGTGCCGGAACATAGCGCACGTGTGTTTTGAGCAGCATATATGGCATTATGTTCGCGCGCATTGTTTTTAATAAGCAGGGCACACAAAAAAACATGCATATAAACTATTCATATATAGATCTACAGGCTGTTTTGCGGGAACTTTGCGAAACAGGCTGGCGCAACAGTTAACATTATTCCAGAAGGATCGACAAGCATTGTGGAAAATTATCTGACAGCGCATGTCAGAAAATTTAAATTCATAGAAATTGTTCGTGCTTACATCGATGGGCACAACCACCACTCATATGTTCAAACAAAGATAAACAGTCGGAAGCAGCGCTCTATACGACTGACATTTAGCAACCTATGGAAGGAAAGGACATACGGAGGTAACAGCGCAACAGCGAGTGGACAAAAAAGGTCTAGCGCAGACATTATGGTGCGCTGAAGCGGAAATAAACTCTCGCAACCGGCGTTATCCTACTGACATTTAGCAGCCTATGCAAAAGAAGGGTATACGGAGCTAACAGCGTGACAGCGAGGGGACAAAACAGATCTAGTGCTAACTTTATATTCAGAGGATGTTACCTGTTTTTATACACCATGAAATACATAGATCCCTTTTGCATTGTAAGTTCAAATGAAGTGCTCTTGTCAAGACCACGACATTTGCGAAACAGGCAAAAACGAAAAATATAAAGCAGTCATATGGCAAGTATTTTTCATCTCATAGGTGGCAAACAAATGCACACACGTATAATTGATGTATAGAGAGCTTTTCTGGTGAGTTCTACTAGAGTTTATGTGATCACGAAGTGTTCTTGCGCAGGCGATGTGCGTATTTTATGGTATATCAAAACAGCAAGCATGCACTGAAAAAAAAATCAGTTGATAATCAAAGCTCTCTTCTGTTCCCTAGTTTCTTCATATGTTTGTGCAGGGTCACAGTATAAACCAACCGTCCAAAGTCAAGCTGTTGTTGACCACGTGCCCCTCCACTACATTTCATCAGTGCGTTCGCAAAACTAGTGCACTCCTTTCAAAAGCAGCTCCGCACCGCATGTATCGCATAAGCTCAGCTACAGAAAATAATTGTGTACTGGTCGGGTAAACTTATACCGCCCTTTTCCACCTCCATGCTCTCTACTACCACGCAGATACAATAGGCTAATAATTTCTTAATATGTCCACGGCATTGCGTATAATTCCTTCTTTCTTTATTTTTTGCTTTTTTGTGAACGACCGCTAGTGCGTTCTTTCCATACATATCGAATTCTTTTACACATCGGCCATCGCGGTTACGTTGTACTAGTTAGATGAGAAAAATATATCGAGCTTGACTGCATGCTCTGTGCAGCGAGTGTAGGATTTGTCTCTGACGTTCATATGAGACTATGGTGTCGATAGAAGCCCACATCTGCGTTTTCTAGTACTTAAAAACTAATTTATTTATAACCAAAAAGAGGGCGCGAGTAGAGGTTCATCGCAATATTTCTTGTCGCGCGGGAAGGGAGCACGTGTTTTCCTGCGCTGCAGAAACTTGCAGAAATTCACAATGGCGACGCCGCGCGCCCTCCCTATGTTTGTTACGTGCAGTACAGCATTTCGATCGCGTTTTTAGCTAGAGTGGGTGGTTCAGCCTCTGCGAAATCTTATGCTACAGGTAGCTAGCAAGAGAACACATGCATATAAGCATACTCCATAGGCTGCACCAGGCTGCACTTAACAAATACAGTCCCGGCGGGTGTCCCCGCCATTGTGCTTTTGCCCAGCAGAAATGCTGTCTTCCACGCTTTGCGACAACCACAAAAAAAGAAAGCAAAACGCGCATATTCTGCCTAGAAGGAACCTTGCACATGCTAAGCTAGCAGCAACTAAAAATAAAATAAAAGTATGTGAAGGGGGGCGCGCCTCGCTTCCCGAACTGACCACCCTCGTCATGGCCTCCTCCCTGCACGTCCATTGTGCGCACCTACAGTTTGCAAAGAATGTCGTTCTGAACCTGCTTTTGGTGGCAGTGGTGGCCCTTCGGAGGGGGAGACCGCGCAGTTTTCGGGGAACTTTCCACGCGGCTGCATTCTCTCGTCGCGGCTGCAGTGCTACCGACATAGAGCGAGTTTCAACGGCTGCACGCAGTCTGCCTACGCGTATCGGCGCATGTACCGCATTTATCGATCATCAAGTGTACCTCCTAAGACAATGCCCATCACAACTGTGACATCGGTCGCATATGAACACAAGCCTGCGCCTTTTGGTGACGCTACAGTGCCGTCGTTGAATTTGTATTGCTGACACACAGCTCAAGAGTGGACAGCGGATGCCGAAATTCGGTAAGTGGCTGGCCACTTTTCAGAATGGGGCCTGGCACTTTTTGTTGCGATGTTAAACCACCGGCTCCACCTTTATATATTATTTGTGTCGTGAGGTGCGTAGGCTCTATATTTTCGAATAAAGAGCCTACGCACATTGTCCCAAAGCAATTTTACTTCATATAGTTAATCCTGTGCTTGTATGAAACCCCCATTGTGTGGTGACTTGCAGTTCTCGTAACATTTTTTTTCCTACCCGCATTTTTAAAGGTAACTTGATACCGAACACGCGCTCCTTGGTGTTGGACACGTGTGGCAGTTCGGCACGCGATGGCATTTTTAAAGTAGCCCTGAAAATATGTTCTTCCTCTAATATCTGCTCATAATGCGCCTTGCACCTACCATTTAAGGACATTTTTGCCTAAAGACCCCATCCTTGGTGTGTGTCGTATTTGCTCACGTCTACATGGTTTCCTTTACGATGTATGCCAAAAATATGAAATTTATTATAATGCAAAATGCACCTATTTCAACTAATGTGCCGCTTTTAAAATTGCTTTGCAACAGAACCTTTACTCGTGTTTCTATTCTTTTTCCCTTGGGTATCTAAAGTGACACAAAGCCAAGATCTGGGGGTTGCATATTGAATATAGATTCATTTTATAGTAAAAGGACAACTTTCTTTTGTTATTTTCGAAAGTAGTGCCCGATTATGAGATGTTTCCGACATTTCTTGAATTTCCGCGTTTGTTCATGAGTCGCACATAAATCGCATACAATTATAGTATAGTGCTGATGTGCTGCACAGCTGTGATAACTATTCGCGCCTTTTCACGCAGGTTCCACCCTTGCCGAAGCTTTTCCACTACGACGGTGCAACACGAGAATAGCATATTATCAATGCAGAGTTCACAAAATAAATGAAATAGTGCTTTTTCCTATAAACGTCTCTTGTTGTGTTATTTGTTTTGTTTAGAAACAACTGAATGAGCAAACAGACAATGAAGCCTAGGAAAGCATAGGGGAAGTTACTTGTGGTATTGTAATTGTGGAGAAAGTAGAAAGGAATTAAAGTGGACGAAAAGACAAACCTTGCCTTCGGTGGGACCCGAACCCACGATCGTGGGTTCGTGTCCCACCGAAGGCAAGGTTTGTCTTTTCGTCCACTTTAATTCCTTTCTACTTTCTCCACAATTACAATACCACAAGTAACTTCCCCTATGCTTTCCTAGGCTTCATTGTCTGTTTGCTCATTAAGTTGTTTCTAACAAATAAAGAACGAGCCCTTGACCCCTTCCCTTTCGTTGTTTTGTTTAGAACGCAGTAATAGAAAGTACAGAGGATCCACTTATCCCCACTTTTTACTGTGTTAATAAAGCTTTCGCGTATGCATGAGAGGCACATTTGCACAAACTACTGTTGGTCCTTCGAAAATGCCTTCGTAGCCCTTCGAAAATGTGAAAACACAAAAATAAAAATTTTTGCAATCCAAACGGCACGACACACGTGGGGTAAACACTAGAATCACCATAGTGGCTGTGAACGGTCGCGCAAGGGGTTTCCCTATGTCGGCGTTGCCGACAATACGCCAAAAAAGCCTGAATGCCCGCAACATCGGCCCATGCTACCTAGCCAAATCCGACCCATTCTGGCTGGCCAAATTTCGCCCACTCTGGCTGGCCAAGTTCGTCCCATGGTGGCTTCGCCACAGTGGAGCCATTCTGGCTGGTCGTCATCGGGCAGATGTGGGTGAAAGTAGCGCGAGCGCGATTTGCCGACCTAGGCCCGATATCGCTGCCGACTTTGGCCGACTTCACGCCTACATCAGTCCTGTGTTGGCGTGCTGCCTGGGTAGTTGCTGGCAGTTCCCGCCTATTGGGTGCCCGTGACCATGTGACTTGTCGGCAGCACAGTGATGACTGCCTCACCGGCCCCTCGATATTTTTTCAGTGAAGAACGGCACGGTTGGGTGGCGTAGTGGGTTAGCGTGCCGAGCTGGCTGGAGGTTTGGAGGGCCGTGGTTCGAATCACAGCCTTCGTGAAATTCTTTTTTCTTTCGGTGTTTCATTTTTTTTGTAAGAACTATGAACGCTAAAACAACTGCTCCGAAGGAGCCGTAATGTTATTTTAAAACAGAATCGCGTTGGTGTCAGCGGCAGGCGCGCTAGCGCCCGTCGCTGACGCTCCTGGCTCTGGCAGTAGTGACACGAGCAAAATAGTGAGAGCGCCGAAGGCGCACCGCGAAGCAGCAACGTGTGTCAACGGGCCCTCCAGTGACACGGGCGAACCACGGACACGGTTAAAATAGCTGTAAGAGGAAATGCGCCGGCAGGGATAAACTGCCGGCAACTATTCTGCTGCTCTTTTTTGCCGGCTGCCGGCTGCGTATGTGCCATGTGCACGGTTCAGCATAGGATCACAAATCAAGATGGAACAAAATGGAAAATTATAAATAGTAAGCTCTCTAGGGCATTGTCATAAAGGCGTCAAGTATGTGAGTGGTTCTCACGAATGTCGTACATTAAGTTTCTCATGTTATAGGACACAGCCAGGAATTTTCTATGATGGACAACTCCAGTGCGACATGGTATTTTTTTCTTCTTCTTGTTTTATGTGAATTCCAGTCCTCATGAAGTTTTGAATGGAGTCACTTGGGCAGTGCTGCTTGGACTGTTTCAGGCCTGCATAAAAGTTAAATATTAAGTTTCGTGTACCTAAATGTAACTAATACGGGGTGAAATGGCGCACGCTTAACCTTAGCCCGAACCCATATTTTTTGCCGGTTCGACACCCCCGTTAAAATACAACTGCAATTTGGCATTTAGACAGAAGCCTCAATAGAAGGAATCGCCGTTTGAGTAATTCATAACAAAGAAACAAGTGCACAACCAGAGCATTATCCTAGTGCATGTGAGTGTACCTGTCAAAAAAAAACTATATAAGTGGGAAAATTCAATAACTTTTCATTTTATCACTACCAAGAAGCAAAGAAATTGTGATTCGCAGGAAAGAAATTATACAGATAAGACAGGATTATTTGTGCACAGTGTTGTCATTTGTGTATATACCAGTGCCAGCCTGTGAACAACCGAAATCACACCCCTGTGGCCAGAAAAAGAAAGTGAAACTTGACTGAGCTACAAGGTCAAGAAGGTTAATGTACCTGCATTAAGAGAAAAGCAAGCAGACTTTCCAAAAGCAACGTGATTGTAAAGTTACGTCATGAACACCCTTAGCAAGAACAAAATTATTGCAGCAGGCACGTCTCAAAGAAATCAATTCGATGCGCTCCATGAGCCAACATACTCAGGCACTGGCCTATGCAGTCTTCTATGCAACACATGTTGCAAACAGTGGCCAACAGCCATCGGGTGTATTTGTGCCAGGTTCTACCATGACAGAGCATGTGTGTGCAACGCCAGGGAGATGCCGCACGTGTGCGCCATGGTTAAAAGCAGGGATGAGTTTTTTATGTACCGACTACAATTGTTAGCCCGAGTTATGGTTGTACGAACAGCAGCGAGCAATGTACAGCAAGTCAAAAGACTCCAGGCCACAGTACCAAGGCTCCGCCACTAGGCTAGGCCACGTTTCAGTTGCTACAATTTCAGTTGTCAGCCCCTTTAATGCAAATGAAACAGGCCTGTTTATAAAGAAAAATAAAAAGAGTGCACCGTGTCCAGCAACCGCTGCGACAGTAGTACTAACAACGGCCCCTAGACGTGTCGTGGCAGTATATAAAACACAGAAAAAAGAAGCTACTTCTTGAGAAGTACAAGCAGCCTTGCAGCTAGTTGTGCAAGAACATGCCGATTTACTGGATGGCCAATATGAAGGCATGTACAACCAAAGATCTTTTAAGTGTCTGGCTGCTGCAGTTCCATAGGCTACTGACCAGAAGGGGAAGGTGCCACATAAGCCAGCCCCCAGCTAGAACAATTGACCTGGCTTGCTTTCTCTAAATACGGCATCAGTGCTCCTGCCAATGTGACATCTGGCTTCTGTCAGCGTCGATACAGACATATATGCTTAAAAAAAACGTGTGAAGCTTGTGAGCTATATAACAAAATTCGCATGGAAGGGTACGCATTGTGGCTAGAATGACTGATAGGCTATAAGGTAACTTGACACCTTTGAAATAACGAAAAGGAAGGGGTCAAGGGCTCGTTCTTTATTTGTTAGAAACAACTTAATGAGCAAACAGACAATGAAGCCTAGGAAAGCATAGGGGAAGTTACTTGTGGTATTGTAATTGTGAAGAAAGTAGAAAGGAATTAAAGTGGACGAAAAGACAAACCTTGCCTTCGGTGGGAACCGAACCCACGACCTTCGGATGTCGCGTCGGACGCGACATCCGAAGGTCGGACGCGACATCCCGAGTGCTATATAGTATCACAATTCACGCTCAATCCTCTGCAAAGCAAGCAACTAAGGGAGGTTGGGGCATTATGTGAGGAAATGCAGTTTACGGTACAGAATCTAGGCACACCCCATGAATTTTACATTTTCCTTCTTATTCGAGTGTGCCTTCCCATCTCATTACACTTTCTTTCTTTCCTGTGTTTCAATACATATGCAAGTAATTGTAAATTATTTGGAGGAAGTTTTATTTAGTAATATATGAACAACATACAAGATGCAGATGTGTACGTTTCATGTTATGTGCATTGGTAAGCAGCCTATGACATGTTTTAAAGAAGGCATGGAACACTCTTTGAACACGGAAAACGGTGCCAATCAGTCGTGGAGGCTCCTGTGAACAGGTGCGTCGAATATTGTTGCACTGAATGCACAAGGGAATTTGCAATTTTGTTTCAAACACAGCTGAAAAGCATCCACTCTTCTTTCAACAAATGACATCCCTCTGGGCACTAACGTCGCTGCACTCTTTCGTTAACCTTTAATAACGAGGTGCACATTTTCTTCATTTGTTGAATTCGAAGCGAACAAATAAAGCATACCGGGCTCTCTGCGATCGCAGACTCAGCCAATGCTGCTTCTGCCTCAATCAACTTAGAAGACAGTGGCGTCATTTGTGAGAAACAAAAAGGCAACACTGCCATGAAATCCAACACACTGAAATTCATCATGATTGTGCTATTAATCTGAACTTTAAAAAATAACAATATGCTGCTATGTACACCTGTCAAGACCAAAAGCAAAGAGTAAAAAAAATGTCCTCACTTAGCACATAGTGTAGAATCATTTTAAATTTTTTTCAGAATTCTAGCTAGCTGTCTTTCTTTTTTTTTGAAGTTTATAGGTACAATTTATTTTAAAAAAACCGCAGTTTGATGCTAGTGCACGAGCAGAATACATACACTTATTCGGTTTTTGGTATGTTTACACAGGCTAGGAGGGTATGTGCTCCGGATGTTTCCTTCGTGTACTTTTCTTTTCCGACGATATTGCCCCGACCTAATTGATGAGCTTCGGAACTCATCCCTTTCTTCACGCGCTCCTTGTCAACCCACTGTAGTACATAAAACACCTGGGGTGACGCCAGATGTTCCTAAAAAGCGAATTCGTGCTTGACTGCCGTCACACATCATCGCCGACATGTGAATCCTAGCAATGAAGTTCAAAAGGACAGAAAGTTGAGCGAGTTTGTAACAGTCCATAATCAAAAGAAGAGGCGTGCAGGACACGGACACAAGGAGGGCAGTGAACACCACGAACGCCGACTAACAACTCCTTGTGTCCGTGTCCTGCACGCCTCTTCCTTTTTTTGATTATGGAATCCTAGCAAATGTGGCTTTCGGACAGCGGCTTGCCGGTATCGCCGGAATTTCGTAGAAAATACGGCTTATGGCTCGTTTCTGGCACGAAATAAATCCTCATTGAGTAGTATAATGACTAAAGGGAGCCAGTCTGCCATGCAGCGCCCATTTCGAAAGCACTCGAGGGGTCGGAAGCAGCCGCTGTGCGAAAGTAAGCAAACACCGCCAAGGGCCGTTCCGATCGACTAAGCGGCTTGCTTCGTTTCTGCCAAAGCGCTTCATTCACATCGGAGTTTCGAGAAAGCTAATCGCATGCGCTAACGCACGACATATGACTAAAAATCTTAATTGAGTCGGCGAAAATGAGCGCGTTGTGATGGGCTGGCGGTTGATAGCGAACGACGACAGCTACGACGTCGGCCTCGGTGTCGTCCGGGCGTCGGGCTGCTGTGATGCGTCTGTTACTCGCGAAGGCATAGTGTTATCGGCAATGTTCTTCAATTCTCTTACACAACTAAGCAGGGCTGTTCAAAATGGTTTATTTTGCACTTAATACACGAGGACACGATGTGTTATGGGCGTCTATGCCGACGCGCTGATCTCACATAGCTTGACTACGTGATCTTTACCAGTCGTATGTCGCATGCCGGATCGCACGCAGAATTGTAAAAAAAAATACAACTAGAGGATTCGAACTCTCAACGACAATGTTCGTACGGAAAGCACCTAGCACTTTTAAGTGCGAATGCACTTCTTAAGCGACCCCGAAAACTCCGCCGGCATCCGCGCTCCTCCTCCTCTCCCCTAGCAACGGCGCAGCGACGTCACGCCCCACGTGACTGCGCGCGCTCCGCCCTCCGCTCCGTGGCTGCGCGCGCCGCGCCGGCTCCTCGCACCCTCTCCGCGCCGTGACGTCACGGCGCCATGCAGCTGGTGTGCCTCTCCCCCCGTTAGGTTTGCGCTCACCCTACTTCATATATAAATGTGTGTATGTGTGTACAAATGCATCATGACAACACTTTAAATCATTAATTACACTTAATCATCATCATCAGTAAAAGTGCTTTGCACTTAAAAACGGCCAGACCTCCGTGGGTCGGCTGGCGCGTGCTCTCTCGCTGCCGTCTCCTTCGCTCGAAGCTCGAGTCGCGCGCGCCCCCTCATAGCATCACCCCGTGCTTCGCACTTCCTCATACTCCCCTTCGGGGAAATGCGGGTTTTTTAGTGACTGAGCTATGCCACCATTGCATTCCAGCCGTACTTAGCTAGAGTGCTATGGCTTAGCCGACATTTTTTTTTCTTTATTGAAACTGACGAGACTAATCCGCGCATTTGTGCCTGCGGGTGCCGTAGTCTTTCTGTTGTGCGGTTCTTAGCAGCCTGTTCTATTACAGCAACGGCACTGTTCTATCACAGTTGCATAAACCTAGTTCTCAAACACGGGACACGCATGAATTGGAAGTTGCCAGTCAAAGCAGGGACGGCAGAGCTAATTGGCCGCTGTGCACACACTCCGATCAGATAGGTCCTTCTTGCCGCTATAAATCTATGGAAGCGGGATCCAGTGTTGTCATACCGGGGCGCCTACAGTAGGAGCACGGCATCGGACGCTCGGCACGGGATAGCAAAATACATAAAGTTAAATCGGTGTAACAGATCTTGATTCGGATTATGCGTTGCTGCTTGCGGTCGCTTTCAGTCGTGGTGATATGGTCGCTGTCTCTTCATCGCGATCTTGCCCCCAGATCGTTATGGCTGACGTCAGCGCCAAACTGCGTCCGGGCTACTGTGGGCCGCGTAGCAGCAGTCAGTATTGATAATATAAATTCGATCCGAATCGGGGTTGATCACGCCTAAAGCTGCTCGTGCGACACCGGTGTGAACTCAATTATCTTGCATCAGGCATTTAGCGCTACATGTTGCTGACCAAATGTACGTCTTTACACTGTGCTCAGGGCGTTACTCTTTGAAACTTTCGATGTAAGCGTTGAAATGGCACAAAAAAAGAAAGAAAAGGTCCGGTGCAGGAACTGGCTCAGAAATAAAAAAGAAGAAAGGCCAATGGTTTGCCAGTTGAGGAAGCTTGGCTTCAACGCTGGAAAATATCTTACGAATGTCAGCCCGATAATTCCGTCATAAATGCATGGCTTGCCAATAATTCTTACTGCCCGGGTAAATTAGGCCAATGTTTCCACTCTTTAAAAATGGCTCTTAGCAATACTGGTTAATGATTCTGTAACGTGGACCAATGTGTCATGTTTATTGAGATGGCTCGCCAATGCTGGTAAATGGTTCTGCAATGCTGACCAATGTGTCCTGTCTTTAGAAATGGCTCGGCGAATACTGGTTAATGGCTGTGTAACTCGGGCCTACAATGGTATACTAAAAGAGTGGTAGAGACAATATTGGCATTACATTGTCAATTCCAGCCCGTGGTGGGCCCGGAACAGCCAATGCATTTCCAACATTGGTCCCTCTTACTGTGCTGCCTGGGTCCTTGCTTGTGCAATTCACTAACTCCTGATTTTTCTCTTTGCAGTTATTTCCAGTCCCCATGTAAACTACACCCAACATAGTTTTCTTCCCGCTTACCGTTCCAGATACCCAGAGGTGCTCTTCACATGTCGAAGTAACCCTACACCAGTTTGCTTCCCGATGAATTAGCATACCGATTCCCCCCCTGTTCTTTCTGATTTTGTCCTGTTGCACCCTTCCCACACATAATTTGTAATAATTGGTGCTCTTCCGTGTCCCGAAGATGCGTTTCTGTAACGGCGTACACCGCTATCTGTTCTCTGGTCAACTGTTCCTCTATTTCTAACCATTTTGTTGGTTTTCTGCCACCTTGCATATTTATGTAGCTTATTAAACCGCGCTGCAATTTCTTTCTTTCCCCTCTGCCCTTCTCCCTTTGTCACCAATTCTGTGTTCCAGAGGGTCCCTCATAGAAGTTTCTTCCCTTTCGACCGTGGACACCGGAGCGCTCGTGTGCCCCCTAAAAAAGCTACTGCGCGTCCTGCTAGGCGCCAGCCCACCTCATGCCCAAGTTTACGGCCAAAGTGGATTCCATCTCTCTGGAAACCACCCCATCTGTGCACGAATTCTCTGTTTATGTCGACAACCTCGAAGCCTTTATCTCGACTAACCCGCGAAATCGTTTCGTTGGCGGTGACAACTGCTCTTTGAAGGTTTCTGTCTTTCAAGGGTACCTCCGGGATTGTGCACACCACAATTTGCACCTGGGGGGACACTTCCGGCAACTCATCTACCCCCTTTGTTAACCTCTTCTCTATTTCTGGGGTCCTTCTGTTCAACACGTTGTTCATCCCGCCAGCTATCACAACCAAACTGCGTCCCTGATCTCTACGAGTCAGCTCTTCCTTTGCTTGTTGCATTACTGTCCCCAACATTTTTCCTGGAAACGTCCCTTTCAGCCTCTCCTGAATCGTTTGCGAGCATCGAGCCAGGTTGGAGTCCCCGGCTATTATTACGTTCTCCAGCTGCCCTGCTGCCTTTGTCTGCTCTGAACATTTGGACTGACTTTCAGGGTGAGGGTCGGGTGGTCTTTTGTCCGCTCACTCTTTCATCAGAGTTTCGCTGTAGGTCGAGCCCCGCTTTTGTGCTCCTTTTGCGGACTTTTCTCGTGGGGTCCAGGACGTTCCCTCTCCATGATAGTCACCTGACTCCTTCTTATTCTGCATGGTGACCTTTGTCAGCTGCTCCTCGGTTGCTCTGAGCCTTTCGCCCATCTCCTTTCTCATTTGGCGTTCCTCCTCAAAAGCGTCCTCCAGATTGCCTACTCGCTTTAGGAGGGCGTTCTGAGTTTCCTCCATTTGCTGAAATTTCGCGATAATCGCACACTGGTTACATGACACTTCTACTTCGCATGCCCCATCATCTCCGCAAACATCTACTTTGACTCCCACGCCCACTCTGTACACTTCGCCGTTTTTTCCTCCGTGATTAGCGCGATGAACAGTCATACACTCGTCAAAAATTCGGCCTCCTAAAAATTTACCACGCACACCTCATGCGGTTATCTGTGGTGCACCCCTACGCTGTCCTAGGCTTCAAACGTATATTTTACTAATTCATCCAGTACACCGCACGAAAAACACACGTATACGATAAATCAGTAGGCTGCAAGCGTACTGCAAACTAAATGTCCCGATATATCCTCAATGCACACAGGCAGTTCTCCCGCCTTCTGCAACGACAGCGTGCACAAATAAAATTAGAAAGAAAAGTGGCCCAAAATTGGTAGTATTAAATCTCTTCAGTTTACTTCCCCCGACCGATCCTCTTATCACCCAATACAACCTTCTCCAACTCACACAAACAACAGCGCCACTAAAGGCCGACGATAGCAACTGAAACGATAGCAACTGAAAAGACCTATCACGTGGTATTGAAAAGAAAAAGGAAAACCCGTAGCGGGAAAAATACTGGATACAAAGAAAAGCGCAAGAAAGAAAAGACTACTTTCCCCTACTATTCAATGTAAAAATGCAAGAAAATCATCCAGAAACACTCATCGACTGGCGTCTTCCGGGAGCTCTCGCTACGCACGTCCTTCCGCTGTCACTAACACCAAATTCTCCAAAACACTAAATCAGTAGGCTGCAAGCGTACCACAAACTAAATGTCCCCGTATATCCTAAATGCACAAAGGCAGTTCTCCCGTCTTGTGCAACGACAGCGCGCACAAATAAAATTAGAATGGAGGTGTGGGGAAACACTGCGTGTTGCGCCATCTAGTGTCTGCGAATCAAACCAATTTTTGAAGCTCACGCTAGGGACTTAGGCTTACCAGTGTCAAAATCAGCGCGTTTCTTTTTAATAACAACTGCAAAACGTCGCACATACTTCGTCCCTTTTGGTACACAGGATTATGAGAAGGCTCAATTTAAGGTTTCTTCCCTGCCGTCGGCACGAATAGCAAGAAACTAGTGCGAATTAGAATTGAAGCGGGTGCTTTGGTTGCCGCCATCTTGTGGCGAAATCACTCGGCGACTCAACGGCTGTTCAAAACTGCCTTGTAGAAGCGCCAGAACTTATTTTGGGTCGATGGACTTGTGAGCTTTTCGAAGGTCGTCGACTCGAAGGCCTCCCAATGTGCCTGTGTGTGACACAGGTATTACAGTATGCAAGAAACCTACAGTGGACAAATGCCAGAAATAATTCAAAATGCCACAGTATAGAAACCAATGGTTACACTTGCACTTCAGTTTACTAAACTTCTTCGAACACTACATTGAAAAACAGCATATTTGAGGAAACATTTCATACCAAAGTCATCTGGCTCTAATGGTGCAGTGCTTCTCAGCATTAGATCTTGAGATGCTGCAATGAAGAAATTTTAGTAAACTAGCCTGTTATAGTCATCTTCAGCAGAGCGTGACAGTATGGCTATCATTGCTCCCACGTGGGTGAATGTGCATGCATACTGACAGCGACGAAAAATAAAGCTACTTGACAGTCTGCGCTTGTGCGTGTCTTTTGAGTCCTTGTCCATTACGTGCGACTAATTTTCCGACTAACGCAATTGAGATTCTTTCAAGGTCGCTTCATTCAACGCTCTCGTCTGGCTCAGCGCGCGCATCCAGGCACACATTGCCTGCAACGGTACCGCCACTGAGGAGAAGCGAAGTGAATCACTGCAGCTTTACTTCACCTCTCCTAGATGGTGGCACCATTCTAGGCGCGTTGCAAAGTCCACCTTGATGCTCGCGATGCACACAGAGAAGTGTGATAAGAAAGAATATAGCCGCGTTCATAGAGCTTCGAGTGCGCGCTATTCCCACTGATGCTTAGCGGTGCCCTACATGGGCTGCAGAAATTAGTGTCCTTCTCTTAACCAAAACACCAGCACCGCTGACAGCGCACTGGTACAGCACCGGTCACCTTTCATCATAGGTTGTGTTTCCCCGCCGACCACTTCTAGCGTGATGGGAATAAAACTGCCGCGTTAGGCACCCAAGCACAGCAACGACGTTGACGGATCAATGTGGTGAAAGTAAATGTGATTGATACCTTTGTCGTGCTGCATTTATGATCGATTGTGTCAAGTTATTATGTAAACTACTTCAGCTACCAGATGGGCTTGGTTCTTGGTGTTATGGAGGCGATGTGTGAACGTGGGTTCATCCACGTCAAACAGTATCGTACCAGCGAAACACTGAGAGCTATGGGCAAGTTCACCTCGATGTAACTTTAAACATTGAACTGCTTATCCAAAGACACATTTCACTTTCATGTCATACCAATCCTTAACAGAAGGATTGGCCACCTTTTCTTTAATGATACACGGGGCCCCCCAACCTGAGAGTCAGTATTGCATGGGTTCTCATCTTGAAAGGTTGCACCATAAGGCCTGCGAAACCCTGCGTGCACATTGTCCACCATGGTCTAGGCAAAATATTTTAAAGCGTCTAATTCTCCCTAGAGGGCGGTAGAATGCTGCTGCTGCAAGCCTGCTAGTGCTCATCAGCACTATTTAATATTTTCCTAGTAGCTCACAAGGCCTCATAATGCACATGCAGGGAGGTGTTCATCATGTGTCATCACATGTCATCATAGTCATGATGGCATGTGAAGTGACCTTAAGGCGACTCTGTGAAATGACAGCGTCTACGGTGCACAACATATTAATTACATCTTAGACATGTGGAGCTCACTCAATACCTACAAAATCTTTCGAGACAAGTGCCTCTTGAAGTTGTGCTTTAAGGCGAAGAGCTTGTTGCAAGTGATCCTGTGACTTCTCCAATTTTGCAGCAAACTCTGATTCCTGCAGCTCCAGCTACCTTTTCAGTGTCCCGATCTTTAATATCAATTTTTCATTTTCCACAGACATCTTCCAGGCATCACACCTCTGTAAATCCCTGTTAGCTTCTTTTATTTGATTTATAAGCTTTTCTCACTTGGATTGAGCCTCCAGGCGGAGAGCCTTTGTTGATGGCACGGCCTGCAGTTGCAGTCACATATACAACAAAAAAAGAGGAGTGCGGCATAAACATCACAAATATTACATCTTAGTAATACATCACATAAAGGCAGGTATTTGGCACTTGAACATGCTTCCCTCAAAATTTTAAAATTCCACGTGGCTTCAAGAGGCGCTATGTGGCTTGCTTAAAGGGATCCTGAACCACCACTCGGGCTTGGTTTTGAAAACGGCTGGGTGTGTATTGAAGGCCTCTCAGAAATTCACAGCCGAAAGAATTTTTCAAAACGGTTTGTTAGGAGCGAATATATTGCGAACGGAAACCCTCCCTTTCCAGTCCTGTCTCAACTCTGCGGAATAGAGGGTACAGAGCTCCTTAGGGCGGTGTGGAAGGAGGTGCCCCGCCCACCGCGTTACGTCACCAGACTTCAGCGACGTGTCAGAGTGGCTGACGAACAGCGCACGACTACCGGGGACTATTTGTCCGCAGCACGCTTGTGGCCGCCTGCTCGCTCCGCGCCTGGACTCGGTCGCGTGCCCCCGCGATCACCGCATTTTTTTTCGATCCTCCGAAGCTTTGTTTTCGTTCGTCACACACGTTTAGGCTCGCAGGTGTGCGCGCTTACTTTGTCAGTGCACTGCTTGTCGTCGATATTGCGCATAAGACGGCGTCAGGACGAACAGCGCAACTATCAACGCTGCTCCACCTTGCCATGCACAACCCCAACTTAGTTCATTGTTGATTAGTGCTTGTAGACAGGTTAATCATCCTGTCGGGCTCGAACGTGTGACTACTATGACTCGAAAGGAAGACCTTCACAACTCGATCCCCTGTCGACAGATTAATGTGGAATAAGGTGCGTTGACATGCGGAAAGAAGGATGGATTAATTTAATGTGTGAATACACTAGTCAATTTTAAGTGAAACTGTTTGAGCTTTTGGTGAAACCGGGAAATTTGCAGAAAAATCCGCTAAGTTATCTAATGGTAGCATAACAATGTCATGCTGTAGTAAAGACAGAGGTTCCTAGGACTAGTTAGGTAAGGCTAAGTCTAATTCAATGAAGCCTAGTTAAGATTCCTAGAACTAGTTAGGTAAGGCTAAGTCAAATTCAAAGGAGCCTAATTAGGAATAATTAATTGAAGCCTCGTTCAGACAGGACTAATCCAACTAAGTCAAACCAAGCCAAACTGAACTAATTCAAGCTTAATTGAGCTGTGACAAGTAAGTGACACCTAATTAAGCGGTACTAACTACTTATCGTTAAGCCAAGATACTAATTAAACCTAGTCGAATAGGAATAGGACTAAATATGCGAAGCCTAATTTAGCTGATATGGACAGGATTAGTGTAAACAAGCTTCTAACTGGACCGTGCTTAATTAACTAGTACTAATTAAACCACGCATAGCTATGTTATTACTAGTTAAGTCAAACCTAAGCTAGCACTTATTAATCCTAGGTAAATTATGCTAAAACTTAAAGGTCAAGCCTCATTAAGCTGAGAATGAATATTTCTGGAATAATTAGGCTAACACTGATTAATCAGGCCTAATTAAGGTAATACTCACCAAGCGATACTTAAGATAATATATCAAAGCACAGCGTAACTAGGCCCAAACTAATTAGATCATGCATAATTAAGATAGGACTAATCAACTCAAGCATAATTATATCATGACTTATGAAGCCCAGCTTATTAAGTCATGTGTGATTAGGTTTAAGCTAATTAGACCGAGCCTAATTAGTGTAACTCTAATTGGGTGCTGACTGATTAAGTTAAGGCTAAGTCAAGTCTCAAAAAGCTCAGACTACCAAGTTACGCCAAATTAAGCCAAACATTACAGACGTAATGATTTTAATCCACACTAACTTACCTTAGTCAACCCTAATCTGCTGTAATACTTAATTCGCCCTAATCTAAGTCTAGCATAATCCGCTCTAGATGCCATAGTCCACCTTATTGCACCTCAGTCTGTCTTAATCCACCATAATGCGCCTTAATGAGCCCTCATCCACCCAAATATGCCCTAATGAGACCTAGTCCTTTAATCCACCTTATAAAATAAATATTTTGGGTTCGACTCCACCCATGTTAGTGAGTATGAGTACTAGAAGGTGGTGCATTGGAGTACCATAGGGAATAAACCCATCTATAATAATTGATTGTTAATTAAAATTTGGGAATAACTTGTGATTTATTACAGGCTGCTGGCATGCATTTGTTGGCTTCTTGGAAAGCTATATTTATGGTGACTTTGCACCGCACCGTTCGCGTCCACGCCGAGGTAGTTTACGGACTCCTTCCAATGGCATCTATGAGACTTGCGCATTAACAAATATATTTTTACATATTTCCAGCAACTATTTTGCCTATATAGGGGCTCACAACGCAAGGAAAAGAGAGCGCACGGCATGCACGCGCTTACGGTTTTAAAAAACGCGCGCTGCGAAGGGCCCGCACGAAGGTGCGGCGGGCGTGTCTGCCGTCGGCCAATAGCAGCGACGCTCCTTGTAAATGCTCTATGACGAAACAGAGCATATACAAGGAGCGTCAGTAGAAGTCGCCTTTTGAGTCTAGGGCTTCTGAGGAAGTGGAAGCTTTGTGCTCCGCTTGTGAACGCTACGCTTCGCGGATGACTACAGCATTTGGCTGAGATGTTCATTACGGCGTAGGCAAGCCGTAGAATATGTTTTTCCACCAAGCCCGGAGGGTGGGACCCCTTTAAAGGGCTCGTGAAACGAATATGGAGATGCCCGGTTGTAGTGTTTGCTGCATCAATATGCATTCGACAAGCTGATAACGAAATATTTCCGCGAAATATTAAGTACCCGGTTAATAACGCCCGTTTGAAATACTAGCATTCTTATGCTCCCGAAAGAACTGTGCGACGCTACCTGCCGGTGTGGTACTATTCGGTGATGTTGAAGCAAGATATTTTTAAGTTCAGAGTTATGAAGTCGCGTTTGCTCTAAAAGAATTGATTTACTTGAAAGCTAGAAAGAAAGAAAATATTTAGCAGCCATGTGGTGCTGCCATTCCGAAGCAAAGCTGCAACACGGTTCGTTTTCTCGTGGCCTCCGAGGGCGCGCCAATCTCGGTGGTCTGGTGGCTATTAACGTGACGTCAACCGCAGAGCTGAGGGGAACGCGCGCAGTGAAACCGAAGCCAAATTTTTTGTCATTTTAAATCAACCCACACGATGCAACGGAACGATGCATATTGTTGATTGTAGGATCATGATCCCGAATGCACACATAGTAAAAAATGTTAAGAAAACGTTTCACGACCCCTTTAAGGTGCAGGTTATTTGACCTTTTTCGAGGAATATTCTTTTGCTTGGACATGGTGACATAACTGATCCCCAATTTTTATGCATTGTTTTCAGTGCATAGAACTTCTCTGGCTTCAGGCAGCAACACAGAACTGCCTATGCTAGAGGAAATTGGTGGTTTTTCTGATGTATTTTCCCAATTTTTATGAACACATCTGAAGATTATCGCATCTTGCTGTTTGAAAACTTCATGTGTGCTCACTTGGCCTCACTAATCTACGCACTTACATTGGCTGTGTAGAGAACTTGCATATTTTTAGTGCTCACAGTCATTTCTTCAGCATGCTGTTGCCTTCATACAAGGACAGAAACATCCCGTTAACTTGAAGTAGCAAGTTAGTTCCGATACAAGTGGATTTTCTAAATAAGCAAAGCAGAGTATCGAAACTGGCTTTCCATAAAGGTTTTCAAGAAAAAACAAAAACATACGAGAGGATTCCAACGGCTGCGGTTTCTGGCATAGCTTTTTTGCATGACTAAGGCTGGCCTGGTTTGCAGTAACACTGAACCAAGCAAGGTGTCCTTGAGTGGTTTCATACATTTTATATAATGGTCATTCTTGCCGTGCTGTAAGCAAAACATGTTTCTTGTTTTCTGACGATGTGGACATCCCTTCAGTTTCTACATCGACACTTCCACTTTAAGAGAAAGCTGTCTTTGTTTGACACGATGTTTTTTAAGTTGACAAAATGGCCGAACTTAGCCATGTTGCTGGTGAGATTAGCGTAGCCCACCTCATAGCCGAAAGCATCGGCCCCTATCAGTGGGGTAGTGACTGGAAGACTGCTTTGCAAAGAGTGCAGTAACTTGCGGAGCGCTGCTCTGATTTCTTGAGACTTTGAGCTTTGAGTGCACTTCTTTGATTAGGGACACCTTTTTCTGCAGTGTCGATGACTTGCTTTGCGATGGCAGCATTATTCCTGCCACACCACACGGCCAACGAGAAAATCTTGGCAGTGTGTTGCATAAATAAAACTCAATATAGTTAAGCTGACCATGCATACTATTTTGCAAGGCCTGCCTCTGCATGTTTAGTGCATCACATGGTGCAGTACAGAGTTCCTTGAGAATGCTATGCCATTACGTTTCGACCTCACATTCGGAGACAGCGTCTACTCGGTCGTAGGCACGGCCGCCTTGCTCTAATGTTGTGAAATGGTCCGGCGACATGGAGGAAAGAAAAACTAGGAGGGGGCGTCACGTGACTTCGCTAGCTTCGGCAAGCCAACCTCCTCTGTCGCCGCTCCGAGGGCCTAGTGCGCGGTGCATCTTGGGTAGGATTAGGCCGACAAGGTTGCCGGACCACTCGAGGTTGTTTGTTTGGCACCCGGTAACTTTTAGTGGCGCCTGCCGCATGCAGCAGCGTTCGCCGCATGGGCCCCGATGGAGGAAGGACGGCGAGAGGCCGACGAAAGGCGTGCCTGACCCGTGTCTATATAATTGATAATGCGCCATTTACTCATGCTACTGTTGTCGATGGACTTGCCAGTGCTCTCGCGTGGAAAGCTGTGCAGAGCGTCGGGCCGCGATCCATTTTTGCCACATTAAGGTTTGTGAAATCAGCTGTTGTGCCCTTTAACAGCGGTGTACGCTTTCTAGCAAATTTTGGCCTCGCTGTTTTCCACTTACAGATGTTTTGAGGAACATCATATGTCGCGTTTCCATTTTGTCAGTCTCTGGTGTGCGTCCTTCGTTTTGAGACAAATAAACAGCATTAGCCGGCTCGACACGCCGAGGTCGTCGCCATTTATTCGGATTGACGGGCTGTTTTTTTTAGCAATGTGTGGTGCCACGTCGTTACGCTGTCGAAATGCTCCTCGGGCGTCCAGTCGCGTTACCCATGTAAACAAGCATTGGAACCTTGTTAGTGGGCCGTCCTTTCGAGCGCCTTACAGTGGGGTTGGTTCTTCAGCGCCTTGTTGAAAAAGACGCCGCTCGTGCTCGAGGTCCGTGCCCGTTTGGACAAGACCGTTGCCGCAGGGCTGCGTCTAGTTTCATCTAATAAACACCTTAACGCACAATACAGCCGGTGGATGGAATTCATGCGTTATGTGAACTAGTCCATGGGCGTCAGCAGGACTTTGTTTTGGAGGCGGCGAAGCCTGTTGTTATGGTTGGAGAGGTGGGGGGGGGATGTAATAGCAGCGGGACTCCACAGCGTCCGAAACACAAAAAAGTAAGCAAGCAGGAGTGAAGAATGGGGACATCGGTGATTGAGGAAGGGTGGCTGGTGTGACTTGGTGGGTGTAAGTGCCCCTCTTGTGCCCCCCTGCATTATTCAGCACTTCGAATGCGATATTAGACCTGCAACAGCTCCTCCAACATTGCGGTAGGGACTTTCACCGCTGATGTGACACAACATTGGAACAGCCATTTCCATGATATATGCGAGCTGTTGCCTTGAAAACTGGATACACAGCACCAAAGGGAAGGCATGGAATTCATGTGGGCTAGTGGACTGATTGTGCAATTGCCACCGTACTTGGATGCACATTCTTTACAACACTGATTGTTTCGTTATTTATTGAATGCTAATTGCACGTTTCACACACGTGCCAGCACATTTCACACAAATGCAGGAAGAAACAAGATAACTGGGTATATTGCAGAAGGTAAAGCAGTAAAGAAAACTGCAAGCATCACATAGAAAAAGCTAATCATTCGGCTGGTCCATGGAATCAGTATTAGTGACCATATTTGAATGCTAGAGGACATATCTGTAATAATGTTATACAATAATGTTACACAACAAGCACCCCTAATACATTCATGTAAATAAGACAGTAGGGTCAGGTATTTTTGCGTTGTAGCTGCATTTTTGCTTACAGAGACACTGTATCCAATCTTACCCCTACAGGCCATAGTATGTTTGCTGTAATCACAAACACTTGGAGGCTTTTGTGATGGTACTGGTTGCAAATATAGGCAAAAATATGCAACCACCTCAAAAGGGCAGTTGTTGATCACAAAATTAAAGTTGAAAAAAAAGGTGCAGTGAAAGAACAAGATCAATATTCTTTACAACACTGATTGTTTTGTTATTTATTGAATGCTTATTGCACGTTTCACACAGGTGCCAGCACGTTTCACACAAATACAGGAAGAAACAAGATAACTGGGTATATTCCAGACGGTAAAGCAGTACAGAAAATTGCAAGCATCACATAGAAAAAGCTAATCAGGCTGCTGGTCCATGGAATCAGTATTAGTGATCATATTTGAATGCTAGAGGACATATCTATAATAATGTTATACAATAATGTTATACAACAAACACCCATAATACATTTATGTAAATAACATCAGGTATTTTTGCGTTGTAGCTGCATTTTTGCTTACAGAGACACTGTATCCAATCTTACCCCTACAGGCCATAGTATGTGTGCTGTAATCACAAACACTTGGAGGCTTTTGTGATGGTACTGGTTGCAAATATAGGCAAAAATATGCAACCACCTCAAAAGGGCAGTTGTTGATCACAAAATTAAAGTTGAAAAAAAAGGTGCAGTGAAAGAACAAGATCAATATTCTTGGTTCTTCAGCGCCTTGTTGAAAAAGACGCCGCTCGTGCTCGAGGTCCGTGCCCGTTTGGACAAGACCGTTGCCGCAGGGCTGCGTCTAGTTTCATCTAATAAACACCTTAACGCACAATACAGCCGGTGGATGGAATTCATGCGTTATGTGAACTAGTCCATGGGCGTCAGCAGGACTTTGTTTTGGAGGCGGCGAAGCCTGTTGTTATGGTTGGAGAGGTGGGGGGGGGGGGGATGTAATAGCAGCGGGACTCCACAGCGTCCGAAACAAAAAAACAGTAAGCAAGCAGGAGTGAAGAATGGGGACATCGGTGATTGAGGAAGGGTGGCTGGTGTGACTTGGTGGGTGTAAGTGCCCCTCTTGTGCCCCCCTGCATTATTCAGCACTTCGAATGCGATATTAGACCTGCAACAGCTCCTCCAACATTGCGGTAGGGACTTTCACCGCTGATGTGACACAACATTGGAACAGCCATTTCCATGATATATGCGAGCTGTCTTTACAACACTGATTGTTTTGTTATTTATTGAATGCTTATTGCACGTTTCACACAAATACAGGAAGAAACAAGATAAGTGGGTATATTCTAGACGGTAAAGCAGTACAGAAAATTGCAAGCATCACATAGAAAAAGCTAATCAGGCTGCTGGTCCATGGAATCAGTATTAGTGATCATATTTGAATACTAGAGGACATATCTATAATAATGTTATACAATAATGTTATACAACAAACACCCATAATACATTTATGTAAATAACATCAGGTATTTTTGCGTTGTAGCTGCATTTATGCTTACAGAGACACTGTATCTAATCTTACCCCTACAGGCCATAGTATGTGTGCTGTAATCACAAACACTTGGAGGCTTTTGTGATGGTACTGGTTGCAAATATAGGCAAAAATATGCAACCACCTCAAAAGGGCAGTTGTTGATCACAAAATTAAAGTTGAAAAAAAAGGTGCAGTGAAAGAACAAGATCAATATTCTTTACAACACTGATTGTTTTGTTATTTATTGAATGCTTATTGCACGTTTCACACAGGTGCCAGCACGTTTCACACAAATACAGGAAGAAACAAGATAACTGGGTATATTCCAGACGGTAAAGCAGTACAGAAAATTGCAAGCATCACATAGAAAAAGCTAATCAGGCTGCTGGTCCATGGAATCAGTATTAGTGATCATATTTGAATGCTAGAGGACATATCTATAATAATGTTATACAATAATGTTATACAACAAACACCCATAATACATTTATGTAAATAACATCAGGTATTTTTGCGTTGTAGCTGCATTTTTGCTTACAGAGACACTGTATCTAATCTTACCCCTACAGGCCATAGTATGTGTGCTGTAATCACAAACACTTGGAGGCTTTTGTGATGGTACTGGTTGCAAATATAGGCAAAAATATGCAACCACCTCAAAAGGGCAGTTGTTGATCACAAAATTAAAGTTTAAAAAGAAGGTGCAGTGAAAGAGCAAGATCAATATTCTTTACAACACTGATTGTTTTGTTATTTATTGAATGCTTATTGCACGTTTCACACAGGTGCCAGCACGTTTCACACAAATACAGGAAGAAACAAGATAACTGGGTATATTCTAGACGGTAAAGCAGTACAGAAAATTGCAAGCATCACATAGAAAAAGCTAATCAGGCTGCTGGTCCATGGAATCAGTATTAGTGATCATATTTGAATGCTAGAGGACATATCTATAATAATGTTATACAATAATGTTATACAACAAACACCCATAATACATTTATGTAAATAACATCAGGTATTTTTGCGTTGTAGCTGCATTTTTGCTTACAGAGACACTGTATCTAATCTTACCCCTACAGGCCATAGTATGTGTGCTGTAATCACAAACACTTGGAGGCTTTTGTGATGGTACTGGTTGCAAATATAGGCAAAAATATGCAACCACCTCAAAAGGGCAGTTGTTGATCACAAAATTAAAGTTGAAAAAAAAGGTGCAGTGAAAGAACAAGATCAATATTCTTTACAACACTGATTGTTTTGTTATTTATTGAATGCTTATTGCACGTTTCGCACAGGTGCCAGCACGTTTCACACAAATACAGGAAGAAACAAGATAACTGGGTATATTCCAGACGGTAAAGCAGTACAGAAAATTGCAAGCATCACATAGAAAAAGCTAATCAGGCTGCTGGTCCATGGAATCAGTATTAGTGATCATATTTGAATACTAGAGGACATATCTATAATAATGTTATACAATAATGTTATACAACAAACACCCATAATACATTTATGTAAATAACATCAGGTATTTTTGCGTTGTAGCTGCATTTTTGCTTACAGAGACACTGTATCTAATCTTACCCCTACAGGCCATAGTATGTGTGCTGTAATCACAAACACTTGGAGGCTTTTGTGATGGTACTGGTTGCAAATATAGGCAAAAATATGCAACCACCTCAAAAGGGCAGTTGTTGATCACAAAATTAAAGTTGAAAAAAAAGGTGCAGTGAAAGAACAAGATCAATATTCTTTACAACACTGATTGTTTTGTTATTTATTGAATGCTTATTGCACGTTTCACACAGGTGCCAGCACGTTTCACACAAATACAGGAAGAAACAAGATAACTGGGTATATTCTAGACGGTAAAGCAGTACAGAAAATTGCAAGCATCACATAGAAAAGGCTAATCATGCTGCTGGTCCATGGCATCAGTATTAGTGACCATATTTGAATGCTAGAGGACATATCTATAATAATGTTATACAATAATGTTATACAACAAACACCCATAATACATTTATGTAAATAACATCAGGTATTTTTGCGTTGTAGCTGCATTTTTGCTTACAGAGACACTGTATCTAATCTTACCCCTACAGGCCATAGTATGTGTGCTGTAATCACAAACACTTGGAGGCTTTTGTGATGGTACTGGTTGCAAATATAGGCAAAAATATGCAACCACCTCAAAAGGGCAGTTGTTGATCACAAAATTAAAGTTGAAAAAAAAGGTGCAGTGAAAGAACAAGATCAATATTCTTTACAACACTGATTGTTTTGTTATTTATTGAATGCTTATTGCACGTTTCACACAGGTGCCAGCACGTTTCACACAAATACAGGAAGAAACAAGATAACTGGGTATATTCTAGACGGTAAAGCAGTACAGAAAATTGCAAGCATCACATAGAAAAAGCTAATCAGGCTGCTGGTCCATGGCATCAGTATTAGTGACCATATTTGAATGCTAGAGGACATATCTATAATAATGTTATACAATAATGTTATACAACAAACACCCATAATACATTTATGTAAATAACATCAGGTATTTTTGCGTTGTAGCTGCATTTTTGCTTACAGAGACACTGTATCTAATCTTACCCCTACAGGCCATAGTATGTGTGCTGTAATCACAAACACTTGGAGGCTTTTGTGATGGTACTGGTTACAAATATAGGCAAAAATATGCAACCATCCTCAAAATGGCAGTTGTTGATCACAAAATTAAAGTTGAAAAAAAAAGGTGCAGTGAAAGAACAAGATCAATATTCTTTACAACACTGATTGTTTTGTTATTTATTGAATGCTTATTGCACGTTTCACACAGGTGCCAGCACGTTTCACACAAATACAGGAAGAAACAAGATAACTGGGTATATTCTAGACGGTAAAGCAGTACAGAAAATTGCAAGCATCACATAGAAAAGGCTAATCATGCTGCTGGTCCATGGCATCAGTATTAGTGACCATATTTGAATGCTAGAGGACATATCTATAATAATGTTATACAATAATGTTATACAACAAACACCCATAATACATTTATGTAAATAACATCAGGTATTTTTGCGTTGTAGCTGCATTTTTGCTTACAGAGACACTGTATCTAATCTTACCCCTACAGGCCATAGTATGTGTGCTGTAATCACAAACACTTGGAGGCTTTTGTGATGGTACTGGTTGCAAATATAGGCAAAAATATGCAACCACCTCAAAAGGGCAGTTGTTGATCACAAAATTAAATTTGAAAAAAAAGGTGCAGTGAAAGAACAAGATCAATATTCTTTACAACACTGATTGTTTTGTTATTTATTGAATGCTTATTGCACGTTTCACACAGGTGCCAGCACGTTTCACACAAATACAGGAAGAAACAAGATAACTGGGTATATTCTAGACGGTAAAGCAGTACAGAAAATTGCAAGCATCACATAGAAAAAGCTAATCAGGCTGCTGGTCCATGGCATCAGTATTAGTGACCATATTTGAATGCTAGAGGACATATCTATAATAATGTTATACAATAATGTTATACAACAAACACCCATAATACATTTATGTAAATAACATCAGGTATTCTTGCGTTGTAGCTGCATTTTTGCTTACAGAGACACTGTATCCAATCTTACTCCTACAGGCCATAATATGTGTGCTGTAATCACAAACACTTGGAGGCTTTTGTGATGGTACTGGTTACAAAAATAGGCAAAAATATGCAACCATCTCAAAATGGCAGTTGTTGGTCACAAAATTAAAGTTGAAAAAAAGAAAAAGAGGTGCTGTGAAAGAACAAACAAAATCTGCAGCCATTAAACTACACTGACTTTTGCCGCAAGTAAAAAGCAGACAGATAGCTTGTTTTATTGCACACCTACAAAAATGTTAGCACTGTTCAAGCACAGCCAAAGCATTGTAACATTAAAAGGCAGACAGCTTTATGAAGCTATGATCCCCAAATGAATGTATATTTGACAGAGCATAAAAACAGTAATTAAATTACATTCATTTAATATATACACCAACACAAAATCATAGAAGGCGTACACTAAAGAGAGTACACTAAACCTAATGAGTATTTTGGTAGTAAAACCATGATGTTCCAGGTGAGGAAGAGACAAATTTAACAATGATCAGCTGAAGGATGTGCCCTAGTAAACATTGAAAATGCATTGCTGTCCTCTAGGTTGCACTTGTGTCATGAATGAGGCATTGAGAGCATTCACAGAATGTCCACATCATTATGCAGTATGCTTTAGCGATGCATAGTCATGGTTCATACAGTTTACTTTGATGCCATGCAAAACAAATGCTTTAGCAGAATTACGTGCAAGTGATTAAAGCTAGAACTTAAAGCAAAACAAGAAACATGCTACAGTAAGGCATCCCATTTCTCCCCTGATGTCTGCACACTGTGCTCATGAGCTTGCCACGACTGCTCAGTGGTAGTATTGTTTTATGAGTGCAATGTCACAAGCTTGTTTTCTAGAAGTAGTCACGTTCCCGAGAAGGAAAAATGCAGAAGTCATTGTGTGCCTCAGTTTATTTCGGTAGATGTTGAGCAACCATAACTATTACACTTAGAGCTCAAGTCTTTAGGATTTTGCTTGTTTGCATGAGTAGTGAAGCACCTTTTACCTACAATATGCTACGCGCCAATGACAGATTCGAAAACTTCATGCACCCTAACAAAGCTTTTTCAGTGCGCCCACAGTGCAAATGACCATAATGAATGGTAAGTTTGCATTTGTACACATGAGGCACCAGCTTGGTTCACCATGAGGAAGCTGCACCTACCGACTGCCGTCATGACCCAGTGCTCTTAGAACTGTACAGTCATGTTCATAACAATCTCATTTTAATGAGATTCCTTTTCGCACTCCATTAGTGATCCATGCTGTGCACGTAATCACTAAAACCAGTGGGTCCTTGCAGTGAATGCTAAAACCAGGAAGAGAATCAAGCAAAAAGCACCCTGTTTCTCGGCAAGAGGATGCAGGCACTATGATTAACTTAGCTGCCAAACACTGTTGTGGCAACATTAAAAAAGGCCAGTCTACTCTTTGGATGTAAAGTGAATGAGCTCTCCAATACATTATTCAGAAACTACTGAAGCCATTTCGCTTCAGTAACTAGTGAAGCTACTGAAGCTATTACCAACTAAATCATAAATGACGTCTTGGACATGGGCAACCTTTTGAAGGAGCCGGCGACGAGCTTGCTGCAGTCTCTTGATCTTCTTCTTGGTCGCCGCTTGCAAATTTGAATAGCACCTTGCTTCACGCCCCAGAAAGGCTTTTTCACGTATGTCCTCTGCTAGCTGTGGCTGCAACAGATTAGATGTACAAAAATTGGTGCCCGAGCAAACACCATGGCACAAATCACATACACAGAACAAGCTAGGAAGAAGATGTTCTTTAAGGTGTTTGCTCAAAAAGATTTCTGTTTACACCTTTGTGAACTTAAAAATTGAAACAACATAAAAACTGCCATGTATAGGATCCTGCTAGTGCAAGATGATTTAAGCATTTATTTGTTACTTTATTTACAAAACACTGCAAGCTCATTTGGGCCTAAACAGGAGAAGTACAAAGCACAGAAAAGGTCAGTGCAGCATGGTTTAATGTGGGGAGCTTCACAGCGGCTGTTAGGTTTTATTCAACAAAAGATAAGCATATGCACGTACACAAAAGACCAGTTTTGTTTTGCATGCATCATGGCTCATCATGACAGGTCAAACAAATACAGGGCATAAAATGTTGTGAAAAGCCTTTGGGTTATATTTGATTATGTCAATTAGATGAAAAAGACAAACTGAGAAAAAAACATTCGTCGCACATTGGTGTTTCACCAGACATTGAGCAAACTTGTATTGATGTGTATGAAAGTTGATATTGTCGCGGTGCAACGCGAACAGAATAAAACACGACCTCTGACAACACAGCACAAGAGCTTCTTGTACCAAACCCAAGAAAATGGACGTCGTCGTCTTCTTCTAATCCTTCCAGCAGTCCCACTACATAGAATCCCGTAGTGTTCTTTATCGTCATCGTCTTCTCTGCCACAGCACATGCGTCATTAGCACATGCGTCAATATATTCAGCTATTAATTACACAACCTCCATGACCACGTTGTCCACGTGCATTCTCTCATTACTATGATTCAGCTATAAAACAGATGGCATACAGATAATTGCTGCTTGACCTACACTACCTCAAAAAACAAGCTTGTAAAAATTGTAGTGGCCAAGTAATGTTCTTACCATTGGCCTGATTTAAAATTTAATCCCAGTAAGGACATTGATTGGGCTTGGCAGCACCGTCCGGAGCACCATGATAAACCACCTGCTCTTCGTTACACAGGTATTCCTCGGACTTCATGGAACTGAACACGCTCCTCTGCTGGATTGCTGTGGTCGTTCCGTCACAGCGGGGGCAATATCAAGTAGTCGACAACACGTGAAAGTTGGGACGACGCTGCTATCGCTATCGGCGTGGCATAACGGATCCCATCATGGCTCAACGCTTGCCACGTCACGTCCGGAGGACCCTTTTGGTGCACCAGCGACACCCGACGGGTCAGCGGGACAGCATAAAAGACCCAACAGGATCCGCGCGCGCTTCATTGGGCTTGGCAGCACCGTCCGGAGCACCATGATAAACCACCTGCTCTTCGTTATACAGGTTGGTGATAAATGATCCCTTGTTAAATGTACTAAAACTAGTCATGTAGGCCTAGTTGTGCTGCCAAGCCCCCAGCACATGTTGTTTTGCTACCTAGAGTGTGTCCGTGTGATATTTTTGCTACTGAAAATGAGCGGTGACGTTGAAGAAAACCCAGGTCCTGACAAAATAGACCAGATATTAAAGGCTGTCACCGAACTTAAAACATCACATTCAGCTCTTGAAACGGGTCTGAAAGACGTTCAGCTAAGGCTGTCACAGATTGAATGTACGCTTGCGTCACTAAAGCAATGTCAAGAGAACGTTGAAAAATGCGAAGCAACTGTGTCGGCCATGCGTAGTTAATTTACTGAGATGCGCAACAAAATCGACGACCTTGAAAATAAAAGTCGCCGAAACAACCTAGTCATCTACGGTCTTAATGAAACGGAACAAAAACCAGAAGCGGTAAAACAACTAGTGACGCGAGGGATATTTTTTGAAATGATGGGCATCGAAGCGAAATCTATTGAGCGCGCACACAGAATCGGTTTGAAGAAGCCCAACCGTGACAGACCTGTGATAGTGCGTTTCTATGACTTCACAGAAAAAATGTTGGTGTTACGAAACTGTCATAAACTAAAAAATACAGCCATATCTATATCTGAAGATTATTCAAAGCCTGTTCGTGAAACTCGGAAAAAGCTGTGGCAGGCATCTGCATCGAATCGACGTAACGGAGCTAAGGTGACACTTGTTTACGATAAGCTTAAAATTAACGGAGAATACTTTACATGGAACGACACGGAAAATAAAATGGCAGCTGTGAAAAGTGCTCGCCCCGATGGTCGCAGTAAGTCAAGCACTTCTAAAATGTGACAGCAAACAAAAGAGCCTTTTACCTTGTTGTGTTTTAATGCAAGAAGTATTGTAAGCAAAATACCGCAATTTGAAGAACTATTACTATTGTATGAACCCGATGTTGTAGTAATCACGGAAACGTGGCTTAATCCCGATATTCACGATTCAGAGATTGTACCTTCAGAATACGCACCGCTTCGTACAGATCGAGATGGCCGCGGTGGGGGCGTGGCCATTGCCATTAAACGAAATATCTCTTTTCGAAAAGAAAACGGCATTGCCGGTCACGAAAGTGTGTGGTGTAAGGTTTTGATTAATAACGTTCCTGTATTGATTGGTGGCGCATACCGGTGTCCAGGTTCCCCTGATGAATATCTTGTAAAACTACAGGAGTTTCATCATGGCTGTGTGAACGAGCGAACAAAAGTAATACTTACCGGGGACTTCAATAGGCCAGGTATAAACTGGGACGATTTTACTATCGGAAACACTCCTGCTAAAGGTTCAGACATACTTTTAGATATAATGTTTAGTTTCTCGTTGACACAGCTGGTGATGGAAGCGACTCGAATCCAGGGGTCGACATATTCAGTGCTTGACCTTGCGTTTGTGTCCGCCTCTTTAGCACCAGAAATAAGTGTTGAAGAAGGAATCTCTCACCACAAGCTGATTCTGTTAACACTTCATAACATGGGAAGCTACCTATCGCATGAAACTACGCGTATATCAGTTAAAGATTACTGCAGAGCGAACGATGAAAGCGTTATTGATTTCTTTGAAGCATTACATGACGATTTCTTTAATGCGTCGTGGGGTGTTCTCGATTTGTGGCACAAACTAAAATCTGGAATAGCGCATTGTAAATCAACATTCATACCCACTAAGCTAAAGAGAACTAAACGAAAAACACCATGGATTACGAGAATCATAATCCACCTAAAAAGAAAAGTACAATGAATCAGCAAACATAAAAACAAACCTGCTGCATACAACGCGCTTTCACGTCAATTAAAAACTGAGATAAAGACTGCTAGAGACAACTTTTTCACACACACTTTAACTGATTTTATGATAAACCAACCACGTAAGTTTTGGAAGTATTTATCCAAAGCAGAAGGCTGTGTGAGTGAAATGGAAATATCGGGTAGTATAGTCAAGGACGCGCGAACTATTGCAGATGCCTTAAACACTTATTTCCAATCAGTTTTCACACGTACAGAGCCCTCGTACTCACCGCTGTCTTGCAACGAAGGGCACATGCCTGACCTAACAATGTCAGAATCTGGTATACTTCACCTGCTTCTTCAACTAGATGTCAAAAAATCACATGGCTCGGATGAAATTTCAAACACATTTCTTAAACGCTATGCTGGCCAGTTATCCCCTTTCCTGCAAAAGATATTTTCCTTATCGTTAGAAACAGCGGTGCTTCCTGATGACTGGTTATGTGCGAAGGTGATTCCTATTCATAAAAGTGGAAGCAAACAACTGGTAAACAACTACAGGCCAATATCACTGACAAGCACATGTTGTAAACTTATGGAGCATATCATAAATAAAGCGCTGATGGACTACCTAGAAGATAATAATCTGCTTTACTCCAATCAACACGGTTTTCGAAGAAAGCTTTCGACCACTACACAACTTTTAGAAATTACTCATGATTTCGCCACTGCTATTAATTCTAGGCAACAGATAGATGCAATATCCATTGATTTCTCTAAGGCGTTCGACCGCGTTCTGCACCCACTACTCATACAAAAACTTGAATCATTCGGCGTCAACTCGAAAATAGTCTGTTGGATTGCTGCATATCTCTCCAATCGTACCCAGTACGTTTCCTTTAATAATGCTGAGTCTGACCGCGCCGGCGTGTTTTCAGGCGTTCCCCAGGGTTCCGTGCTAGAACCAACACTCTTCCTCATCTACGTCAATGACATTTACAGGGCTATGGAACCAGGTATTACAATGAGGCTTTTCGCGGACGACTGCGTCATATACGCTCCAACTAACAAAACAGAAGACCAGGTAAAACTGAACCAATCCTTACAGAACATTGAAAGATGGTGTGAAAAACATGGCATGCAAATTAATACAGATAAACCCTGTGTATTACTGTTACACACAGAAAGGCACCCCTTCACTTTAACTATACTCTTTCCGGGGCAGAAATCAAACACGTTGATACCGTAAAGTATTTGGGGGTCACAATAACGCAATCTTTAAAGTGGAATGCCCATATTGATCAGATTTCTGCACGAGCTACACAAACTTGCCAAGTCCCTGACTCTGATACAATCGAGCGAAACGGAATTTCTGGCTTAGATAAGGTAGCTTCCAGTGTTAAAAAGGCAAAATTGCTCCCTTTAGAATTATTTTTCTCGGCGAAAACCCATAAGGCAGAAATTCCGTTTCGCTCGATTGTATCAGAGTCAGGGACTTGGCAAGTTTGTGTAGCTAGCTATTTGCAGAAGTGCTTAACATCCTTAAGTTTTTCTGACCCCTTCCGTGTACGTAATTCTCAGGCTCTAGTTCAGTTGTTAACAGAGGAAAATCCTGGCGACTGCACAGCGTTTAGCATGGATGTAGAAGATTTGTATTACTCGTTGCCGCATGAAGGTTTATTAAGTTGCGTGAAAGAATGTATTCAACAACAAGGGCAAGAGTCCGGTTTCATAGATAGATGCGGAGTTTCCACAGGTACCTTTCTAGAAATTCTTTCCATGTACTTAACGTCAACATTAGTTGGATACAGGGAAGGCGTGTTTGCGCAGAAATCAGGGATTTGTATAGGTTCAAAGGTAGCCCCTATTCTAAGTGATCTATACTTGAGCAAGTTTGACTGCCGTTTAAAAGAGGCCTTAGGGGACCGCATCATCAGGGTATTTCGGTATGCGGACGATTACTTGGTACTTTGTAGTAAGGATGATTTTGAATACGTCGTCACGTATGTAAGCGATCAACTTAAACATAATGGAGATGGTCTAAGGTTTACGAAAGAACTACCGGAGAGAAACGTAATACAATTTTTAGATATCTCGTTGTCATTTGAGCAGAATCACGTGTGTTGGCAGTATTCCCCTCGAGCATCTAAGCCGTTGTTAAACTTTGACTCCAAGCATTCGAAAGTAGTAAAAAACGGAATAGCCTTGTCCTGTTTAAAGTCACCCTATCGAAGTCGTGCGTGCACCGTTTGACCATTAGCTTTAATGCGCAGGTCGAGCGCCTCTTAGATGCAGGTTACCCTAGACTAGCCATAGCCACAGTAGCTGAGCGTCTTAAGAAGTCGATTTCGACCGGAACGAAAGCTGTAGCAGAGAGTAACATTAACAAGAAAAAGGTCGTGAGTATTCCGTATATCCACGCAGTTTCGCACAAGCTTAAGAAAGTGGGAAGTAAATATGGGGTTAATGTTGTGTCTACGGCTCCCAATAAGTTAGGAAGGGTTTGTGATGCCGTGCATAGAAGAAATGAGCAGATGGAAGGTAAGAAGCGAACGGATATCTGTCCGGTTAAGCACTTGGCCAAGAACAATTTCACCGACTGTCGCATGGGTGTGGTTTATAAGATTCCTTTTAGCTGTGGACGTTTTTATGTAGGGCAAACTGCGCGTTGTATTAATCAAAGATTAACTGAACACAGAACGTCGCTATCAGGTGGGACGCCGTCCAATCTATCCTTGCACTGCCAGGTCTGTAGCTGCATGCCCGAGTTAGACAAAACCGAGATCCTGTACAGGCATAAGAACGAAGATGCGCGTTTATTGGTTGAGGCCTGGCATATCAGTATTAGTGGAAGTGCATGCGTGTGTCAGCCGTCGATTAGCTTAAACAGAGAGGAGACAGAATGCCTTAGGAGTTGTCTATCGCGAAGACCGGCACGTGTAACCGTTTGACAGGTGGCGCTACCATTCCGAGCATGCGCAGATAAGCTGTGTGTCTTCCTTCTTTTTCGCCTCTGTGCTGTGCATCAGTTGTTAGTCGGCGTTCGTGTTGTTCACTGCTCTCCTTGTGTCCGTGTCCTGCACGCCTCTTCTTTTGATTATGGACTGTGACCAACTCGCTCAACTTCTGGCAGGTTGTCGATGTCAACTTCACAGTGGATATCACTATGAGAGACGCACTTGGGCCGGTGGTATCAAGTGCACCCAACTTCTTTCCCGGTGATTGTATGCAGGTAGCAAGATATTTCACCATGCGTTGCTGTATTCGTTTCTTTCTGCTCGATGAGTACGGATCGCCTCGTAAACAAGCCATCATGCTCCCATACAAGCTTCGATGTGTAGCTGCTTGAACCGAGTCTACTGAGCAACGCTTTGTTCTTTAGTGGGCGGGAAAAAGTGGAATCAGGGCCAGAAAACTACAAAGGAAACCAAAAATTCTTCAAGGAATAAGCTTTGCTGCCTGCAGTTCAAATTATCTTCTATATCGGTATTTATTTGTGTTTTCTTTATGCTGCGTTGTCTACAGAAGCTTACGTTCGCAGACTACATACAGAAGTGCAGTAAAAACTTCCTTCGGTTCCGTAGCCATGGTTAGGCTGGCACAGAAAGTTACATATCTCAAGTTGTAACAAAAATATTTTAGGTAGTTTTCCTATAAAATAATTCAACACAACTTGAAGTGTCATGAATCATAGATAGCTGTTGCCTCTGGTGGCTGCTGGCTTAACCAGGCAAATGTTGATGTTTGCACGCATTGTCTGCTGTTTTGGTGCAAATCTGATGTCTAATGCAGGCCTTCAATAATGTTGCTGATTTATGCAGGCACGGAAAAATGGCTTGAAGTGGCCTCCCAGGCAAAAATTCCAACAGCCTATCGGGCTAAGGGCAACCGTAATTTGGGCCTGCATGTAACGGTCTAATTGTAATGGTCTGCATGGCCTGCCTGTTTAATGGCCCTGCATGTTTTAATGACCCTGCATGTTTAATTGTCTGCATGTATTGGGCTGCATGCAGGAGGCTCGACCAAGCGTGCTCATGATTGACAGCTACAACCTATTGCTTTCACGCCCATGCATATCACTAGAAAACCGTTTTTAGCAGTTTCGACACAGCAACTGTTTTATTTGCTAGCAAGAATTTCGTTTTACCTGCAGCTGTGCTTCATTGTAAGGAAGTTTCAGACCGGACTGCAAACATTTAGGGGATTTTACGTGCCAAAACCATGATATGATTATGATGCACACAGTGGTAAAGCACTTTAGATTAGCTTTGACTGCCTGGGGTACCATAAACTACCCTTAAAGCTATTTATATGGATGTTCGTGCATTTCGCTCTCAACGAAATATGGCTACCGCGGCCCGGAATCGTACCCACCCCCTAAGGATCAGAATGATGACACCTTAAGAGTTAAGCAATTGTGGAAGTATGCAGAGTGGTCAACAAATCATGTCACAAACTATCCGAAACAGTGTGAAACATGAAATAATTAAAACTTCATGCGATACTCCTTTCAACATGCCATGCTGCAGGTAGAAAGAGCATAATACAACACAAGCCATGACACCCAGTGGCCGCGCTTAAAGTCGAAACGCAGCAGAAAAAGGAGGAGCAATGTACTCATGCATGGCATCGGCTGGTCTGCTTAAACACAGCTCTTTTTCGTGGTGATTATAGCTGTACTCCAAGTTTTTGTCCCAGTTTTACCAATCAGGAAGCATAATTGCAGTGATGTTTATGTCAAGCTTCATTTAATACAAGCTCCTTTAAAATAACCATCTTATACGCAATAAATGGCAGTTATCTTGGTGTTCCCTTTTTCTAACCATCTTCTTGAAATCGCCGCGTGCCACCCAGACTCTGCGTCACGTGCTTGCGGACTAGCAGATTCTTCATTTCTTTCTCAGCAGCATTCTTGGTGTTGCATCCTCGACGTACACATGGAACACAGCTGCGAAAAGAATGTGCATACATAGGGTAAATTGAGAGTAAAGACTAAGATGTGCAGACAACACACACAGTTATGACAAGCTGAGCTTCTCTTCTAGTTTGTATAGTTTTGACAAAGAAAAGGAAAAAGACTGCCATCGTTTCAAGCCAAAAGAAAGCGTCAGCGATGGCAAAGCACACTGTGGTTGTCTCATAATTTGCATCCAACCACCCTAGTTCATGAAAAAAAATTACAGCATATCCACGGAGTGAATGATGATGAGTGGGCGAAGCTCGGGAGGCTCATCGTAGATCGTGCTGAGTTCCGGATTAATTTAGTTAACGCGCATGCTACGAATCCTCATGGTTCACAAGTGAAATCTCCCACCGGCACTTCATTGCAAGTCAAGATCCAGTGCATATATATATATATATATATATATATATATATATATATATATATATATATATATGGGTTGCCGGTGAACACTTCTCCCATTGCTGTGCCCGGCAGCCCTAAAACATTTTGACCCCTCGTTTAGCGGCAGCTGCCCGCACTGTAGTGCGGTGTCTTCAGACACCTACCACATGGTGTGGGCTTGCCCTTCCAATCCGGCCATCCCCCCCAACCCCAACCCAACACGGGAGGACTGGGAGGCGACCCTGCTCGGCTGCCACGACTTACAGGCGCAACAAGCCTTAGTCAGGCGCGCACGGGCGGCGGCTACCGCCACTGGAGTCCCGAACTAGGGAGCTCCACCTAGTGTTTGTGAGGACCAGCCTTTTACGGCCTGGTCCCAGCATACCTCCTGTCCAATCCTTTATTCAATAAACGTTTTTACCACCACCACCAACGCGAGCAGTCGGTATTTCTCAATCAAGAAACTCGCTAGGAGACGCTGCCTTCGCCAACGTTGTCTCTCGCGGGTGAGGGCGCGTTCTCCTTCTTTGCGAGCTGGTAGCGTTCCTCTAAGATGATGATGATGATTGTGGTTTGGTTGAGGAAAGGACGCTAATTTCTGCAGCCCATGTAGGCAGCACGGCTAAGCGTCCGTGGGGGGTGGGGGAAAGGGAGCGAAAGAGATAGGAGAAAAAAGCCGTAGTGGAGGGCTCCGGAAAATTTAGACCACCTGGGGTTCTTTAACGTGCACTGACAACGCACAGTACACGGGCCTCTGGCATTTTCGCCTCCATCGAAAATGCGACCGCCGCGGCCGGGATCGAACCCGCGTATCCTCTAAGAAAGAGCGTTTCCATAGCCAGCGCGCGCCTTTAGCTCTCTCTCTGTCTCTCTCTCTCTCACACAAGACAGCAGAGGCACGCGCTGGGAGGCACGCGTAGGGAGAGAGAGAGTGAGAGGCATGATTGGCGCAGCGCTAAAGACGAAGACGTAAGAAAACGCAGAGTGCACAGGATGAGCGAGGCCAGCGCTCGTCCTGTGCACTCTGCGTTTTCTTACGTCTTCGCCTTTAGCGCTGCGTCAATCATGTACACTTTCCAACTAGCCCAGCTTTCTATTCTACCAGAGAGTGAGAGGCACGCGCCGGGAGGCACGCGCCGAGGGCGAGCGCGTGCCTCCCGGCACGCGGGTTACGCGTGACGCGTGACAAGGTTAGACTAAGAGGAGCTTCGCCCCTAAAATTAAACTGCTACATTGCACATGGGTGCGGTTTGACCAGATTACATGAGGACTAACTGGATCTTCTGACATGGTGATGCTTCATGGCCAAGAATTAGTGGTCAATAATTCCATCCATGCAGTAACACGTACGGAAAAGTCATCCATGCTATTGATCTTGAACGTCAATTTTTCTAACTTGCATTAAATTGTTCTGAATTCCTTTTCTTTTGTAAAGCACCCATGACACACACTTAAGACTTGTACACCGTGACACCTCAGTGGATATGAAATCGGTGCTACCACTAATAACTGCTAGGGTGTTACGTGCCAATACTAAAACAGCAATATAAGGCAAGCCATAGTGGAAGGCTCGTGAAACCTCAGCCGGCTGCGATTCTTTAATGTGCACCTAAATCAAAGTACATGAACCTCAAGCATTTTGCCTTCGGAATGTGAGCGTCATGGCCAGAACTGAATTGTCTTTTTGGCAGCTGACTACTGCAACCACTGTACCAATGCAGCAGCTCAAGTGGGCACCAAATGTTCGAGTAAGGAAAGCCAAATTATTTGGCATTCTTGGTCGCAAATGATGTACTGAAATAATCTGCGGACCACTCTGTGGAAAGGAACTTGCGGCAGCTAACAGAATAGTAAGAAGACGTTACCCTGAAGCTTTTGGCCATGTAAGGCTATGAAGTACTATAGTACAAGTCAGTTCAGTGACTTCCCAACCAGAAGGCTTGCAGCTGTATATGTGCATACATCATTCACAGAAGAAATCCTCTTGCATGAACTTGTTTTACAGGCTTAAAGAGTATTTAGTGAATAGGCACGACACATACAGTGTGGACCATGCTGCAGGATACCTGCATGTGGTGCGTTTCACTCATAAAAGAAAACAAGGCCAAAGAAAAAATGCATGGCATCTACCCTATTACGACAGCAATATCCAATTTACAATTAAATGTTAGTAACAATAGGCAATGTCAATATATCTAGGCTGTTGTAGCAATGTCCTCATGTGTATGCTACACGTTAGGGAGCGTCACTCGGCCCCCTAATATGTAGTCAAGCACTCACCACCAACGTGGCAGAGTGTTTTTATGGAAACAAGGGAGACATTACCTACATCTTTCTCAACAAGATACGGCTGTGAAAATGGAGTCAAGCAATCATGTCCCGTGACAGAGGATATTGCACTGCTGAATGCCACGTCGGTAAACAAAACCAATAGAGATGCTGGGCAACCTTCCTAATGCAGAGCTATAACTCGTTAAAAAATGAAGGCGAACCAAAAACACGGGGCACAAGCACTAGCGCCGACTTGAGCATGGCACTCGTGCTCGTGTCCCGGGTTTGTGTTTAGTCAATTTTGGTACCACCATTCTCACTATGAACCCCTACCAATAGCCAAATTTTCAGTGTCAGTTTTAATCCACAGTGGTAGCCATTATGCTAAGCGTTCTGTGCACCTGTTTTACCTCCAGGCTTGATGAAATCTCCGCAAGATCTGTGGTACTTCAGCAATGCTCGCATGTGGTTCCATGGGTGGTATAAAAAATTTGAGACATCGCTGCAATTAAACTTCGTCAGGTCGAAGCTCCAATGCAAGCTCAGCAATAGTGCTTCAGTGTTAAGCAACACCATTCGAGAACCAGGACTACGTGACAAATTTCTTCACAATACATAGGTGCATACACTGTGCTTGACAGATTTCACGCAAACTATTGAGCTCCTTTGCGCTCAGCCACTGACCACTGTCGCCAAAGCATCGTTATTGCCCACATCTCTCGCCTGAAGCTGTACATCCATCGTTAGTTCCTTTCATAACTTGCTGTCTTGATGACCACTTTCGCAAAGGGGGAAGTTAAGTTAGTGTGAGTGCTAACTGCATGGTTTGACCCTCTTAATCTGTATATACTCATCATCGTAATCATCATTGCTTGTCTTGGCTAGTGCTCGGTGGCAGGCCTTTTCATTTTATGAAGCGATGCGGTGCTCACAGTCTGCATTTGCAACAAATCGTGCCTGCCGTCACCTCCCCAAGCACTCTTCAGTTTCCAGGAGAGTGCGTAATCGTCGAAGGAAATAAACTCCCACATGGTTTTGATATATGCACTCTGCGTAATTTTCTCTTTTTTCTTTTAATGCTATCCATCAGCTGCATTAGGCTAAACGCTCATCAAGCTGTGTAGCTTCAACCAGAGAGTATGGCGTTCAAAAGGTTGAATGTCATCACGATTCGACATCAGCCATTGGTCAAAGCGTCCAGGAGCCGTGATCTCTCGACAACTGCTTAGTAACCACTGACCTTTAGCGCAGCCTACAGAGGCGCGTTTAGGCTGACTCAAGTTGTGTGAAGACGGACAGACGTGATGGTGACACTTGTGCAACAGTGGGAACAAAGTACCATATTGAACGTTACGGCACCTTGCAAATGCTTTGAACGAGGCAGGTAGCCTCGGTAGAATTTGCTGTTTACTTGCATCTAAGAAGCACATTGTTTTCCTGCGAAACCAGCCCGAAAATGACTGCGCATAAGCAACCAGTGGCAACAAAACGCAAACCATGTTCGCGGTGTGGCAGTCTCACGTCTGGAACTGCCAAAACATCGCCATTGCAAAATGGTGGCGGATCATATTTAAAGCAAGTTCACGTTGATCTGTTGGTTCATTTCATGAGTGCCTGTGGCCTGCGTGCATCGTATCTGTTCCGAACTAAGTAACAAATGGTGATACGCCACTTTGACTGCCCAAGTAATGTTCCAAACAGCTTCTGCACGTTGAAGATAGTTGCGTCATGTTTTTGTCCAAACACTGTGATGCGAGTTAATAAGCCTAAAGCTGGATGTTGACCAGGAAAAGTTTCTATGGCGAAAGCAGGAAAACAACCAGGCCTCAAAGAATAGCTTCCAGTCTTCCATAATGAAGCCCACATTATCACAACTTTCAAGGTAAGAGTATTTAACTGGCACCCAATTGAGGCGAGCCCCGTAAGAATGCCCCGCAGCATTTGTGCTGTGAAGGCCCATCTAGTTGTTTTTTTCAGTTAGTATGTGCCGCATTCTTATCGCGATCACGACTGAAATGATGACAGCAAAAGTAGGACGTTCTGAAAAATGTCCGTTATATCTGGACGCCGTTTCAATGGATAGCATAGAAAATCATTAGCACACATAAATATGATCATTAAGCATAAATAAACAGAAACAAACTGAAATCCAAGCTGGCGAGATCCGACGTTTCGAAGCCAATCCGGCTCTTCCTCTGGGATGTCTGGGGCTCAGGTAGAGTGTACTAGAAGCTTTGGGTGGCGTGACCACAACGCTCTTCCCTTGCTTGCCCCTTGCCCAACTTGGGGCGAAAGTAGCGGCGGCGCTGCCATTGCCCAATCTACCCAGGTTTTTTCGGCGGCATGGTAGCCTCTGTAGTCGGCATCTCTGTTTTGGTCGCGAAATGGCAAAAAACAACGTTTAAACCATTGTTACGCGCCTAATTGCACAACTGGATATCCGTGTGTGCAACAAAGTCGCAAGTTATCCCTTTTTAAGGCCCCGAAAGACGTGAAATCTTGTGATTTCGGCGGTCTTCTGTACCCTCCTCCGAAACTTTTTGTCATTATTAGTGAACTTGAAGACATTTTCACTGGTTGTTTTAGTAAGAGTGACTTACAAAAAGATAGCATCTTGGATTTCCTGGCAGTGATAAACAGAAGCATTGGGAGTGTTGGTTGCAACGAACATTGCAAGTCATTAACTGCTAAGTTGATCAGCTTTTACGTGGTCACAGGTATGCATTTTTATATAAAGGATCTTAACAAATCGCGGGATGAGAAACGAAGACTATAAATTGCTGCATTGCATAAAAAGGATGTCAGTTCTCGTGCATATTTTATTGCACTCTTAATTTTTTAAAGGGGCACCAAGAAGAGAGATGATTTTTCCGAGAAGTTTGTAAGCAAGAGAAAGTGCAAATTCTGACGCGAAATCTGAAAATAAAATTTAATCTTGAATCTTTTTGTATTAATAAACCTGTGATGGTTAATTTAGCAGCTTTAGGGTTCTCAGAGCACAATTACCCGAACTAAGCCGATTCATTGTTCCGCTTTAGAGTCGGTTTAAACGATTTCGCAATCATAATAACATCTTTTTTTTTATTTAAATGCATTTTAGAAAGACAACATAAGCTCTGCCATTTTGTTTTGTTTTATGTTATATTGTGTATCCTGGCTCTATTATTTTGTGCTTTTTATTATTTTAATTGCAAATGTATTGTTTTTATAAGTATGCGAACCTTGTATTTATACATTATCAATTGTTAATATGACTTTGCTTTGCAGTGCTGCTGCCTATTTAAACTCTCGAAATCTTGCACTGCTATGTTTAAATGAAGGCGTTTTCCTGCAATATTACATGTGTGCGTTTTTGTGGGTCCTACAGCAATGAACGCATTCCCATAATAAAATGAAAGGGAGCTTTCAAAAAACTCTGCTGTTATTCAGACAGACAACAGTGTCAATAAAGCCTGCTTTTGTTGTGAGTGAACGCAACCACAAGAATGCAACGCGCCCTTTATTTGATTCCAACATTGGTGTTCTACTTGGAACGGGTGAGGAGTTCTTCGTCTTATCTGCAACGCATTCGTTTTTTTCGAAGGGGAGGGAGAAATGAGGGAGGCTTCCAATGTGCACCGGCTAGCTGGTTTCTCATGTAAGTGTAGAGTGTAAAAAGAAGGGGGGGGGGGGGGAACGCGCTCGTTATGCGGTACGATGTGCTGCGCTATTTCAAGCTGCAATAAAGTCGGCGGCAACTTCAATAACAATAATGTCAAATACTATTTATTGGCATTAAAATTTTTGAAAAAGGGGGTATACCAAGGTATGAAAAAGGTCATCCTGGGCGCGATGGAGAGGTACCAACACACACGCGGAACGCCTGCCAACCATCCGCCCGGGAAGATTGGTCGACGCCAGCGCCACCGCATCATTCCACGCTGAAACAGCCACGCCCAGGCAGGCGCTCGCGCCACTCAAAATTTCTAGTACACTCTAGCTCAGGTTTGGGCTGCATTACATAGACTCTGGCACGACCACAGAAAGCGACTCGCCATGGAGTGATGACCGTGCATATCCACCGTGGGAAGAGCTCTCGGAGAATAGTTTAAATCTCGTGCCATGATTCAAGAAAGTCCTTTTCCCCTTGGGGCTCACTCGAGGATTGTTGTCCCCTTGAAGTCAAGTTCATGTCGAATGCCTACACGGGTTTCCTGTGTAGCCCAATTCATCCCGGTAGGTGTTTTGTCTCGCCAATGTGGGGGGGGGGGGGCACTCAGCACACAGAATTTTGTACACAACACCCGGGCTCTTCTCCTTTCTCGGCTGGTCCTTAGGGCAGGAAAGGCCCTTTGGTGGGGTGAACAGAACTTAGATGTTGCGCGAAGTTGTCGACTTTTAGATGTCGTCACTATACAAAAGCAATCGTCCATGCAGTTTCTTCTCACCAACGTGAACTTTCTCTTTGCTACATGGATGATTGTTTTGTGTAATGGAGACCTCTGAAACCGCCAACTTGACACAACATTTGAACCCTGTTTGCGCCGCACTACAGTACACAGTTGAGTGTGAACGAGACTGCACCATTCCTTTCTCGATGTCCAAGCGGTGAGAAAATGCAAGCACCTGAAACTCTGTTTACAGGAGGACGAGACACAATGGTCGTTACCTCCATTATGATTCCTCCCACCCCGTCAGCAACAAGGCACCTCTTTCGAACACTTTACTTCAAAGAGCCCATAGCATACACACAGCAGACCAGACTCAGAACAGCAGCCTGAAGAGGACCACATGGTTGGGGACCTATGAAAGCCGGATACCGAAAACCCTCATTCAGTCCGTCGCCTGTCGCAGAGAGAAAAAGAGCAGAAGGCATACAGGGTACCATAGGCGCAAGGAGCCAGAGAGGCATTCGCCCAGATTTTCAAGGAAGGGGTGCACTTGCACATGTGCCTCCGTGCACACTAGGCCACTACCTCACCCCCCCCCCCCCCACTGAAAACCAGCCAGAAAAGGGAGAAGAGCCGACGTGTTGCGTACAAAATTCCATGCACCGAGTGCCCGTGCTCGTACACTGGTGAGACAAAACACCTACCAGAATGAATTAGGCAACACAGGAATGACATCAGGAGGTAAGGCAGAGACTGAAGCGCGGTCACCAAGCATTGTCAGGCATTTCACCACAAAACTGACTTCGAGAGAACTACAATCGTCAAAAGCGAGCCGCAATGGAGAAAAAGACTGTTGCTTGAATCATGGCACGCAACTTGAACCGTTCTCTGGGAACTCTCCCCAAGGTGTACTCCCAGCCTGCACTCCATGACGAATACCTGCAAGTGTGGTGGCTGTGCCAAGTTTGATATAACGCAGCTTGAAGTTCGCCCCAGTCATTCCTGAAGAAGAGGCCAGAATGGGTTGGAAAAGTCTGATCCCCCCAGCTTAAATTTTGGTTGCTCTTTTTATTTCTTAATATGTTCCATCCCAATGAGCCAGATATATTTCAAATGTCTGCATCCTAACGATATATGGTTATATCTCGGGCCATTATAAATGGGTTCAACTGTAGCGCTTTAAGTGGGACTGCTCACGCACACACACTGCTCACTGCAAGTGAAGCATGACGTCTTATAATGTGCCTTCGACAATCATAATTTTAAAATTTTAATGTAAAAGATAATATCAGTGCAGAAGCCACCCTTAACTGGCTTTGAACTCAGCAAGCTGAATGTTCATGTGCCGAGTGATAGGAAGTGCTTTCATGTGCACAATTTCCATAGACATTGTGAAGCTATTCCTCCTGGTAAGGCGAATCTATTCGACAAGGTCCCCGTCAAATTTCTAAATTCACAATCTTACGGAAAGCCTTTTGGGTTCAAGTGGTCCTGGCAAGGCTTTGCATTTGCGTCCACCAGCGGCAAGCACGCTCATTCTCAACATCAAACTTGCACCTGACCTCCAAATTAACGCAATCCTTGGAATATTTTGTCACTTGAAGTTTGAATCCTGCAGTTTGGGACCGTTGTCATGGACTCGTGTCGCCTTCAGGCCAGGAGTCCCTCCGGCAGGGGAGAAGTACGAGGAACGCTTTTGGAGAAGGGAATATTCACATTTATTTACAGCATGATTTCAAGGTGATGGCCGAATCTCGATGCTGGGGTTCTCTCGCTGATTAAATAATCAGCGTCGTCCGGTGACGCCTTCTAGGGAGGACCCCGTTGACGCCTCTTCTTCCAATCGGAGGTTGCGGGTCCAAAGGGGAAGAGGGTTGTGCACCGCCCCCTCGAAGGTGGCCGAGATGATCTGCACGAAGCCGGACCTTATGACGGCGCATCTGGGCGCCTTCCGGTGACACATCGGGACGTCTTCCGGCCAGAGGTAACGAGAAAATTGTCACCGGCACTCGGCACGTTCGACTCGTATCTCTAACGACACCTGCATTAGTGAGTTTCCGGTGGCGCCACTCCCGTCTCCGATGGCCCGGTCGCAACAGCTCCGTCCGCCGGCGGTAGATTCGACCTGAGGGGGACCAGCATACCAGGTCGCCTGAAGTATCGGGGTTCGGTCAGCTTTCCGTGGGCCACCGTTGACAACGGAAGGTCCGAAGTGGGGTTCTCACGTATGCCTTGGCGGCTCTCGTCCTGGGCACACGGGTAAACACACGCACACAAACACACGCAAACACAACCACAGGAACGGGAAAGCGCCCTGCCCGCACCAAGAGCCGTCGAGTTCAAAACAATCCACTTCAAGTATTCCAATTAATACGAAAGGAACCATCAAATAATTTCCTGCACAGCCGCCGAAGCGTCACCTAAGAAAATAAAGGCTTGCAGCCTTCGCTGGTTTAGAGCGGCAAACTCTCTCAGACTCCCTTTATTCTGACGGTCTACTCAACCCATCCGCATTACCATTGAGTTTTCCCTTTCGGTACTCCACATTGAAGCAATACTGCTGGAGAGCCAAGCTCCACCTAAGCAGTCGGCCGTTTTTAGGCGACATGTTGTGAAGCCACTTTAAAGGACAGTGGTCAGTTTGCAACGTGAATTTGGTGCCGGATAGATAGCACGATAGCTTTTGTGCTGCCCACACTAAACAAGCACACTCCTTCTCGGAGGCGCTATACGCCTCTTCGCGGACCGTTAGTTTCCGGCTAATATATACAACTGGGTGGTCTGTCCCTGCCTCATCACGCTGGCAAAGCACAGCACCCATGCCACGGTCACTAGCGTCACATTGCACAATGAATGCCTTCTCATAATCAGGTGCCTGTAGAATGGGTCGGCTCATAAGCGCCGCCTTCAATTTTTCGAAGGATTCCTGCTTCGTCTCATCCCACACTACTCTGGTGGGTTCCTGCTTTCGCAATGCATCAGTAAGAGGACTAGCCAGGTCTGAATAGTTTCTGATATAGTGCTGATAGTAGCCCGCGAGCCCCAGGAAAGCGCGTACGTCGGTTTTCGTCTTCGGACGCGGATACGACGCGATGGCCTCCACTTTTATCTCGGACGGCATTCGTCGCCCCTGCCCAACCACATGTCCTAAGTAACTCACTTGGGCTCCGCCAAGTTTACATTTTTAGGCCTTGACCGTCAACCCTGCGTTCCTCAGACGTTCAAACACTTTCCTTAAGTGCATGAGATGTGATTCCCATGAGTCTGAAAAAATTGCGATGTCGTCCAGGTATGGTAGAGCAAAGTCGCCTAGACCACACAGCACCCTGTCCATAAGCTGGGAAAAACTGAAGGGGGCATTTTTGAGCCCGAAGCTGAGCATCAGCGGTCGGAAGGACCCGAAAGGCGTTACAAAGGTGGCATAGCGGCTTGCACGCGCTGTCAGCGGCACCTGCCAGTATCCGCGAACGAGATCAAGAGTAGAAATGTACTGCGCTTTACTGACGGTTTCTATCCTCTCCTCGATGTCCGGTATAGGGTAAAGCTGATCCCTCGTTTTGGAGTTCGGCTTCCGATAGTCTATGCAAGGTCGCGGCTCCTTGCCGGGAACCTGCACCATGATCAAAGGAGACGCGTAGTCGCTATCGCCCTCTTCAATTATCCCTAAGTCGAGCATCTTTTGGACCTCCTTCCGCATCATTTCTCTCTGTTTTGGAGACACCCGGTACGCTTTGGCCTTAACTGGATCTTCTGATGTCAATTCGATGTCATGCACTATCTGATCTGTTCTTCCTGGTTTTTCTGAAAATAAATCCCTAAATTCTTCAATCAAGCTCTCCAAATCATGAACTTGGTTACCTGTCAAGTTCGCGTCGTTCACCATCCTCCTAAACATTCCCCCAGGGGTTTCCGACCCCTTCGGTCCCTCGAACTCTGGAAACTCCACTGGCATTTCGTCATAGCCATTCAGTGATAGACATACTATAGCGTGCCTCTCGACATACGGCTTCATCAAGTTTACGTGATATATCTTCACGTCCTTCCTACGACCCCCTAACTTCACTGCATAGTTAGTGTCCGAAAGTTTATGCACGACTTCGGCCGGACCTTCCCAATGTACGTCAAGTTTGTTCGCCTTCGAAGGTCGCAGCAGCATTACCCGATCGTTAACCTTGAAAACGCGTCTTTTTGCTGTTCGATCGTAATAAGCTTTCGCCCTCAGCTGCGCGGTGCTCATACAGGCTTCCGCCATGTCCCGTGCTACACTCATCCTTTTTAGCAGCCGCAGGACGTATTCAACAACTGTCGTCTCCTCCTCGCTCCCTGTCCATATCTCTTTAAGCATACGAAGAGGTGACCGCAACTCGCGACCGTATACCAACTCTGCTGGGCTGAACCCCGTCGACTCATGTGGCACCGTGCGCAACGCAAACATTGCTGCGGGGAGACAGCGTTCCCAGTCACAAGAGTTTTCCCTACACAGAGCTCTGAGAACTCGTTTCAACGCTGAGTGCCAACGTTCGACACTGTTGGTCTGGGGATGGTGTATCGAGCTACGTATTATCTTTATTCCGCATCGCTCCAGAAAAGCAGTTGTTAAAGCACTCGTAAATACACTGCCCTGATCACTTTGGATTTCTGCAGGGAAACCTACGCGAGAGAATATGCTCAAAAGCCCGTCGACTATTTCAGCTGAGATAAGTTCCTTGAGCGGGATAGCTTCTGGGAATTTGGTAGCGGGACAAATCATTGTCAGCACGTACTTGTGGCCTGATGAAGTCGTCGGCAGTGGTCCTACTGTGTCAATGACAACACGACGAAACGGCTCGGATATAATCGGAACCAGCTTCAGCGGTGCCTTCCATTTGTCATTAGGTTTCCCGACACGTTGGCACACGTCACATGACCTAACGAAGTTTTCCACGACTCGAAAACATCCCGGCCAGTAAAACTCCTGTAGCAACCTGGCTTTAGTTTTCTTTATTCCTAAGTGCCCTGACCACGAGTTATCGTGGGCCATATGAAGGATGTCTGTCCTGTATTTAGCTGGCACGACCAGTTGCTCAAAACATCTCTGACGCCTGTCCTGATACTTGCGAAACAAAATGCCCTGCTTCTTAAGAAAACTTATATTCTTTCGTGCTGACATGCGTCAGCTGACATGCGTCAAATCTCCTAATACTGTCGTCCGCGGCCTGTTCTTCGCGCATCGTGCTAGCAGTAACATTTCGCAACTGCTGAAACGCCAGCGAGCTCGGCTCTAACACTCCCTCTACGTTCTCCTCCACCGCGCTCGCTGCGGGCTCTGCCGTGACTTGTTCCGCCGAGAGAGTTTCCACGGGGCCACCCCTCCTCTCCGTGACAGCGTTCGTATCCTCAGCTGGCTCGAGCGTAAGCTTGGCTGCTACTTCTCGCGCCTTCGACCGTGTGAGAGCCAAAACTGTTCCCTCGCAGAAGTTCAAGCCTTTGTCTTTCAAGAGTTGGTCTGACTTATTTGAAAACAAATAAGGGTACTGGACAGGAAGGTTTTTCGACACCGCTGCTTCAGTCTCCAGTCTACCGAAAGGACCCTCAACTATCACCCTTACTACCGGCAAACAAACACTCTGTGCCTCAACTACTTGTCTAATCCACGCGCAGTCACCCGTATAGTCATCCGCGCCTACCAGAGACGGATGAATAACGTCAAGAGTCGCCGCGCAATCCCTCAACACCTTGCATTCCTTGCCATTTACTTTCAAGTTATGCATGTAAGGCGCCAGGAGTTTCTCATTTTCTTCGGTGTCGCTCACGTACGAGAACACGTTGTTTCGATGTTTACAGATAGCAACAATATGACCCGAGCGCTTGCAAATGAAGCATGTTATAGGTCGTCTGTCCTCGAACTGCCTGTTTTCCGTGTTGTTCGGAGGGCCCGCGTCTCGCCCACCCACCTGCTCTCGTTTACTCCCGGTGGGGGTTTCCCTTTTTCTCTGTCCTTCCCGCGAGCCTTCTCTTGCGGCGGTGCCGCTTTTGTTACCTCGAGTTTCGCCCCACGCGCCTCTGAATAGAGAAGTGGGCCCCGCAGGCCCTTTCGACTTCGGACGTTCGCGCTCCTTAACTCTGCGGGAGGCGTATTCTTCTGCTAACTTCGCGGCTGCCCGAATGGTCGCTGGGGTCCGATCTTTGATCCAAAATTTCATGGGATCAGGTACTCCTTTATAGAACTGTTCTAGTCCTACTTGCTCGACCACCTTGCCGTGGTCACCGTATGCCTCCACGCCCTTTAACCATTCGACCAAATTCGCTTTTAGCTTATAGGCATAGTCTGTAGAGGACTCTCCGGCCCCTACCGATGCATCGCGAAATCGCTGCCGAAAGGCTTCAGCGGACAAGCGGAATCTCTCTAACAGCGCATGCTTCACATTTTTGTAGTCGCTAGCATCTTCGGCATTCAATCGTGCAACGATGTCGGCCGCTTCGCATGGCAGTAAGGTCAACAATAGCTGAGGCCAGGCAGCACTAGAACAACCCATTTTCTCACACGTCCTTTCGAAGTTTACGAGAAAAAGTCCTATGTCCTCGCCAACTTTGTAGGGTTGCATCAAATCCCTCATCTTCAAAGAGAAAGAATTAGCAGGGCTGCCTGACGTTTGCTGGTCTCCCCTTTGACTGCCCATTAATCTGCTAATCTCTAGGTCCATGCTCCGCATTTCTAGCTCACGCTCTGAAGCCTGTCTTTTCAGCTCCTTTTCCTCGACTTCCTTTTTCTTGTTACTCTCAATCAACTCCCAGCACTCCCGTAGCTCATCTTCCTCTGCACCTATCGCTTCAATAGCCTGAACAATTTGAGGCTTCCTGCTTATCTGGGCAATGTCCACCCCCAATTCTTTGCACATAAGTATGAGGTCTGGCTTCGGCAGCTTGCTCAGATCCATACTGAAAGCTGCTTTGTTCTGAGATAGCAACAACCACAATTCCAAGGTAGTTGTAAATACTTTATCGAATATTTAACGGTTCTCGGCTAAACAACTCGACGTCTCTCAGGAACAACGCCAGGCACTCACCCAATACCATGTAGCAGTGGTGCGCTTGTGTTGATCACGGCGACTTCCAGATCCAGGGCTTTCGGCCGATCTTTTCTCCTTGAAGCCTCCGGTTCATCCCGCCGCTTGCCATCCAGTTGTCGTGGACTCGTGTCGCCTTCAGGCCAGGAGTCCCTCCGGCCGGGGAGAAGTACGAGGAGCGCTTTTGGAGAAGGGAATATTCACATTTATTTACAGCATGATTTCAAGGTGATGGCCGAATCTCGATGCTGGGGTTCTCTCGCTGATTAAATAATTAGCGTCGTCCGGTGACGCCTTCTAGGGAGGACCCCGTTGACGCCTCTTCTTCCAATCGGAGGTTGCGGGTCCAAAGGGGAAGAGGGTTGTGCACCGCCCCCTCGAAGGTGGCCGAGATGATCTGCACGCAGCCGGACCTTATGACGGCGCATCTGGACGCCTTCCGGTGACACATCGGGACGTCTTCCGGCCAGAGGTAACGAGAAAATTGTCACCGGCACTCGGCACGTTCGACTCGTATCTCTAACGACACCTGCATTAGTGAGTTTCCGGTGGCGCCACTCCCGTCTCCAATGGCCCGGTCGCAACACCGTCGTGTGAACAGCGTTCGTGTTGTTCACTTCTTCCCCTTGTGTCTGTGTCATGCATGTCTCCCCTTCTGACTATGAAGGAAAAAAAGGCAGACAAAAGGACACAGACAGGCAAACACACAGAAGGAAAGAAAGAAAAAAAATTGGTCGATCCCACGTGCAGTGGGAGTCAAGGAAATGCGAAGCACGCATAAGGAATGTAAAATGGATTTGCATTGTTGTCTCGCTATACCGAGTTTGGTACATATGAAGTTAACGAAACGGCCACAAGAGCACCATGACATGTAAACCATGCCGCTCATACACGCATGTCCTGATTCTAACGTTATGACTTGTCATTTACGTTCGTCATGCAGTCGTGTTGTGCCATAGCAATTTTGGTATAAATCCGTTTAAGGAAACGAGTGGCATGTAGATCATGCCGCAAATGACATGCATGTCACGATTTTCATGTTATGACCTGTCATTTATGATCGTCTTGCAGTCATGTTGTGCCAAACTAATTTCATATAGGCTCCTTGCAGTCGAGTTTTCCATGTGCGACACCAGCGCCAGAATGCGCTGCCTGGCGGAGAGAAGCAAAATTGGGCAGACTGTGACAGGGAAATACGCGAACGCGATGCGCGTCTCCAACTCTATAGCAGCAGCGACCGCCCGTCCCACCTTCTTTCGTTTTATTTCCTTTGAGACGCGCGCTCCTAACCTGCGGCAAACTGTTCCAAAGGGCGACGCCTCCAGCGAACGTGTGGTTCGCAGCACGACCGGAAAGCAGCGAAGAAACGCGCGCCGCTGTCGCCTCGGTTTCCACTGTGCGCGACTGAGCCGTCCGACGAGAGCTACGTAGCGCCCTCTGGTCGGTAGACGGAGCCCATACATCCCATTAACGAACGGCAGTATAGCGGCATGTAAATCATGCCGTTCATGACACGCGTGTCATGATTCTAATGTTATGACCTGCCATTTGCGTTTGTCATGCTGTCGTGTTGTGCCATATCAATTTTGGTATACATCCCATTAACGAAACGCCTGGCATGTAAATCATACCACCCATGACTTGCATGTTATGCTTTTCATGTTATGACCTGTCATTTATGTTCGTCATGCAGTCATATTGTTGCATACCAATTTTCCTACACATCCCACTAACGAAACGGCCTAGAGAGCACCAAGACCGTTGTATGTAAATCATGTCGCTCATGACATGCATGTCATGACTTTCATGTTATGACCTGTCATTTACGTTCATGATGCAGTCATCTTGTGGCATGCCAATTTTCGTATACATCCCGTTAACGAAACGCGTGGCATGTACATCATGTCGCCCGTGACATGCATATCATGATTTTCATGTTGTGACCTGTCAGTCGTGTTCGCCATGCAGTCATGTCGTGGCATACCAATTTGCGTATACATCGCAGTAACGAAACGGCCAGGAGAGCGCCAAGACTCTCGCATGTGAATCATGTCACTCATGACATGCATGTGATGATTTTCGTGTTATGACCTGTCATTTATGTTTGTGATGCACTCATGTTGTGGCATGCCAATTTTCGTATACGTCCCATTAACGAAACGCGTGGCATGTAAGTCATGTCATTCATGACATGCATATCATGATTTTCATGTTATGACCTGTCATTTATGTTCGCCATGCAGTCATATTGTGTCAAACCAATTTTTGTGTACGTCCCATTAACGAGACGACCAGCAGAGCACCAAGACTGTGACAAGTAAACTATGCCGCTCATGACTCGCATGTGATGATTTTCATGTTATGACCTGCCATTTATGTTCGTCAGGCAGTCATGTCGTGCCATACCAATTTTCGCATACATCCCATTAGCGAAACGGCTAGAAGAGCACTAAGACCGTGGCATGTAAATAATGCCACTCATGACATGCATATCATGATTTTCATGTTATGACCTGCCATTTATGTTCTTCAAGCAGTCATGTTGTGCCATACGAATTTTCTCATGCACCCCATTAGCGAAAAGGCCAGGAGAGCCCTAAGACCGTGGCATGTAAATCATGCCGCTCATGACATGCATATCATGATTTTCATCTGATGATCTGTTATTTATGTTCGTCATGTAGTGACGATGTGGCATACCAATTTTCGTAAACATCCGTGTAGCGAAACGGCCAGGAGAGAACCATATCGTAGGCGGCTAGATAGATAGATAGATAGATAGATAGATAGATAGATAGATAGATAGATAGATAGATAGATAGATAGATAGATAGATAGATAGATACGCTCAAACTCGCCGAAGTTCGCTAAGAAAGGCTTCGCATTTAAAAGAAAGACTGAAGACAGACAGAAACAATGAAATGCAAAAAGAGAGAAAGTCAAAGACACAAGGACTGAAAGAGAGAGAGAGACAGACAAAAAACTGACAAAGCAAGATAGGAAGATGGTGAAAATCAGAGAGGCAAAAAGGAGAGACAAGGAGAAAGCCAGAGAAAGATAGATGACAGACAGTAAGAAGAAAATAAAGAGAAAGAAGACAGAGAGACATAAATAATGACAAACAAGAAACAAGAGGAAGGAGAGAGATAGAAAGAAGGAAAGACAGAGAGACAGCCAAATAAATAGACAGACAAGGAAAGGCACACAGATAGAGAGAAAGAAGGAAAGAAATACACAGGGACAGACACATTCAAAGCGATAGACACACAGAAAGATAGACAGATAGACAAGCAGACAGAAAGAAAGAGAGATAGAAAGAAATACACAGAGAAAGAGAGACAGACAGACATACAGAGAGAAACAAACAAGGAAAGGCAGACAAACAGAAAGGAAGAAAGAGATACGGATCGCAGGTAAAACAGGCAGAATGAAGGAAGGAAGGAGAGACAGAGAGAGACAGAAGAAAAGAAAGAGAGATATAAGAAAAGAAAGAGACAGACAAAAAGAAAGGCAGACATAAGACATAGAGACATAAGGAAAGACTGGCAGACACAAGGAAAGACAGATGGACAGAGAGAAAGGAAGACAACTGAGTGCGTTGACAAGGAATTCCTGTGTCTCTAATGCCAGATGTGGCGACATACTCTGCGCCTATTTCCGCGCAGACGTGTCATCGAGCGCAGCGGAACCCGGCTACACGCAGCACCGCATGTCCGACAAGATGCAGTGCTTCTGCAGCGTCACCGGAAGTGGGCGTCTCTGACGGTGGCTATATAAGCAGGCTGCCCGTACCCGGACGAGCGGAGCCTCGGTATGCTCGTCCGCTGCAGTTGCTAAGTGAATAAACCCGTTGTTGTGTTATGTGGAATGGGTACTTCGACGGACTCGGCATCCCACAAGAATGTCAGAAGTAATACGTCATTGCAATCGATGTCCACAACCAAAGTTTTGATGACGATAACACTTCTTCGCGACATTAAAATACGCCACGTTGTTCCACAGACCAACTAATACATCGCCCGTGTTATGTACCACATTAACGCATCGATTAATGACAGTGACCAGCCCATCTTGAACAATCCCGCTACGGATGGTGTCACGATGCTACAAGATCCGCGCCTAGGCAACTCGCGCTACGTGCGGCTCATCTTAAATCGTGACTGTCTACCATCACACGTGAAGGTCGGCCACTTCCGACGTGCCATATGAGGCCTCTCATACCCACGCCTTTACAATGCCGGAAATGCCCGAGGATCGGATTTGCCAGTGCTCTTTGTTGTCTTTCTGCTCCGAGTCTCACGATTCTGAAACTTGCCGTACAATCGAGATTAAGTAGTCGCCTCTCCAAGGCACACACGCCACATCCGCCAAAGAATGACCACTGCTAAAAGAGCAGAAAATAATGAGAAAGACGGTTTGTGATGGGTCTTAACACAGGTGTGCTGCCGATGTAAGGCATCGACGCTCTTGGAAACAAAGGCCACAAGGTCACGCTGGTGCGTAAGGGAGCAGCTGTGTCCTGCAGCAGCTTCTCCTTCCCTGCTTTGCCTCCCCCTCCACTCGTAGGCAGCAGCAACAAGAGCATCTGCAGAATATGCCAGTGCGACATCCTCAAGTGAGGTATGGCCAGCGCCAACGAAGATATGTCAAGCACCTGACCATCGCGACATCCGCGCTCTTAAGTGCGATGTCGCTGCTAGGACTCTGTGGGAGAAGTACACGCAAGTAATTGCTACGTTCAACACCCTCACGAATGTCATGCATCTGCTACTGAAAAACATGGACACTGCTGCTCCCCGTAGCACACTACAAGCATTGGAGACTGAATGCAGTGCTTGAGGGTATCGCATAATACCATGACCCGTTACACGGGGTTGCTTTCCAACGAAGGCAAGAAAGCGTCTCTCTTTCAGTGGTATATCCGAGGACTGGTGGGTGCTCATGGGTAATACGCAAAGGCTCTAAGCCTTTTTCAACAAGAGGTAAAACATTTTTAGGTTCTTAAGCAAATTCTGCCACGTCACACTCTGAAAGAAGCAAATAAGCATCAACGAATCTACAAACTTTTACCACATTTGTGGAACTAAGATCAGGAGCTAGTGCATTGTCAAGTCTGGATAAAAACAGATCGCTAAGAAAAGTTCATTACGGAATCGAATCGATTTGGTTGTTCAGTTATTAGATCCTAAGTACTTATTCCATTATTCTCTATTCCACTGATTGATTGTAATTTTATTTCAATTTTATTTTATCAAGTTATTTCGTATCAAAATACTACGTTTATAATATTCAAAATCACCTCAAAGCACGAATAAGTATTCATTTAACATAAATTAGTAAATTAACCTCAAATCCGCTTGAGTCTTGGCTAATCTACCCAAGTGGGTAGATTAGCCACACGTAAAGGAGCATCATCATCATCATCATCATTCCCGCCGTACCCTGTCATTTACTGTGCGCGAGAGAACGACTGACTACACAATGACCTCGTAGTGGGCATCTGCCATACAAATGGAGACGATGAGCCGGCAGACGTGGGCTGTTCTTTGGCGAACACTGGTTGTCCAGTGCATCAAGCGCCACTACGTAGAGTCCACGCTCGAGGTGGTGTTCGTACTGCTGCTAGCCATCGCTTTCCTGTCATCGAACTTCGCCGCCAGGCCGACCTCGGGGCAACAAGGTGATGGCGACAGCATGGCAGTGGCAGACGTGGCCAGGGTACTCTTCAGTCCGGAAAGCCCTTACACCCAACGCCTCGTCGCTGTTGCATTTCCCGGAAAAAGTACGCTTTCATTTACGCAGTGTCGCAAAATACAGCCTTGACATAGTTCCCTGCTCTGGTCTGCTAAGCAATATGTTCCGCGCCGAGATTATACGGGAAACCGTGCATACACACGAGGACAAAGATGGCAAAAGAACGACACGACACGAGCCGTTCTTTTTTCCTGCTTGTCTTCGAGTGTGCGCGCTGTTTGCACCGCCAGGTTTTACCATGACATCGGTTATGAGATACATGGATGTGTCACTTTGTTACGCAGAAAATGGCACCAGTTAAGCACCTCCCTCACTACTAATCTACGTTAGCCTGTCTTGATTTAGAAGTAAGAGAATGTTGGAAATAGCAAGCGTCTAGAATTTACCTGAGAGAAAATCTCGCAACATGTAATAGTAACGAGCAAATGTACGTAGGCCGGGTAGTCCGTAAGAAATCCGCTACCTTAATATACTTTTAGAGGTAATTTATCTGGAGATGCTCCGAAAACAAATGCCACATGATTCTTCTGAAATCGTTAGGAAGAACAATCTGTTGCAGCTGGCGAATATGTTATTAGCTTCGTCCTTGGCAACCTAATTCTTATATCTCACACGTTATAACAAGGTTACCATTATTTTCAGTTTGGATGTTGAACGATTTTTTTTAATTTTATGTAGTTACGCCGACTTCACAGCAACATTCTGTTCAAAAGGACACAGACGCTTTAGAACATATACTGCTGCGCACTGTTCCGTGCACAGCTATACGTGCTCGAGACTGAACGTTACTCAGAGACGAACACGAAGACACTCTTCGGGGTCCTGCCTCTGCGGTCCTCTTGTTAGTGCACAACTGCAACCGCTCTATCAATAAACGCCATGCATTCGCCGAACCGCGACGGTACATTCTCGCAATGTGCTTAGAAAAAAGATATTAGGCTAGACATTAAGAAATGATAGTCCCGTAACACCTACAAATTTATTCAAGTTTGCTTATTAGACACGTATGCAGCACTCGATACAAGCCAAACTTCAGACATCCATAAAACAACAATAAATATCAGGTAACAATCATATTTCCGTTTTTTTTTTCCTTTCGAATGTGCCTCTATTCTTTTTTGTAAAACCTATTGGACCACCTCTGTAGTAGCCCTTGAAGAGGCTTAACAGTAATAATAAACATGCAAGCAAACATAAACGTGATAGTCTTACGAAGGCACACCCACCCGTTGAAACGTTAGTAAAGGTTGCGTTCCACATTTCTCGCCCTCTTCAATCGCATATATATATATATATATATATATATATATATATATATATATATTGTCACGGTCCTACGAAAGGAAGGAAGACGACGATCGCTAGGAAGAAGGAGACGACGTATTGGGCTAGTCTCTCTCTCGGGCCGCCATTAGGGCTTTGCCGGCGTTATCCCTGTTATTATAAAACGGCCTTCCTTTTGAACTTGATATCTCTGCTCGTTCCATCGTGGTGGAGGTGCGGGGTACTTAACAAGATGGAACTCCGCAGCGGGCTTGTTCTCGGCCGTCCTACCATGCCGACAGACGAACAGGACGACGGGCCGATTCGGGCGTCAGCAGCCGCCCCGTCGGCCCCCGCAACGCAAGCACCCGCAACGCCGCCACCGCCAGTCGTACTTACCCATCCGCGCGACCCAGGTAATTTCTCCAGTAAGAATACCGAGAAGGTCGAGCAATGGCTGGTCCTGTACGAACGCGTCGCAGCGCACAACCGGTGGGACCCGACGCTCATGCTTGCCAATCTTGTCTTCTACCTCAAGGGCCCGGCACGCCTCTGGTATGACACCAACGAGGAAGAATTAACAAGCTGGGATTTATGCAAGCAAAAGTTGCGCGATCTCTTCGGCCCACTCGCTGGCGACAAGTGCGCTGCTACGAAAGAATTGTCTTGTCGAGCTCAGACGGCTACAGAGTCCTACGTTGCGTACATCCTTGACGTTCTAGCTCTGTGCCGTCGCGTCGATTCCAATATGTCCGAACCTGACAAAGTGGGCCATATTCTGAAATCATGAGCGAGTGCAGACGCTTCGAAGGCGCGAAGAGCCGGCGCATTACCAAACAGTTCATGCGGCTTCCTAACACCGCCGCTACGTCGTTGTGCGAAGACGCCTGTTCCTCCGTTCAGCCGTCCAGCTCAGACAGCGTTTTACGTATTGTGCGGCGTGAAATCGAGGCGGCATCGCCTTCCTCTTTCGTGCGCCCTTCGGATGACATTCAGACCACGATCTCTCTTATAAAGGAAGTTGTCCGCGACGAGCTTGCAAACGCAGGTATCCAACCAGTGTGCTCCGGGACTGGCCCTCCGATTCGACCGACTGCTCCGTTTCATCGTCCACCACCGACGTTTCGCCGCTACCGAGATCCGGCCCAATGGCGCACACCCGACGACAAGCCTATATGCTTCACCTGTATAGCGGCGTGGGCCACATTTCCCGCTATTGCCCTCATCGCCAACCGTCGTACTCCCGCTCCACGTATTACGCACGACGTCCCCCATTTACCGCTCCTAACGACCCGACCTACCGTGAACCCATGTACCGCGACCAGACCCATCGTAGCTCAACGTACCGCGACCCTCCCATGTCTACCAGGCCCTCAAGCCGATCGCCTTCACCGCACGATCGTCGTTCCCGCTCGCCTCTGCCCCGCCGTCCATCGCCGCACGCCTCTGTACGCTCACGGGAAAACCAACAGATGCAGCTCCCGGAGGTGACGCTGCATTGCAACCTCGACCTGGAAATCCTCTGCTTACACTGCCGACTGACCAGAACCTAATCGCCGTAAAAGTTGACGCCCTACCAGTAACCGCCCTGATCGACACCGGTGCACACATCTCGGTCATGAGTGCTGCCCTCCGAAACCAGCTCAAGAAAGTGCTTACACCTGCCGAGTCCCGCATAGTCCAAGTTGCAGACGGAGGAATGCCCGCAGTGCTAGGAATGTGTGCCGCCCGTGTAAGCGTTGGTGGTCGCCAGGCATCCGTATTGTTTCATGTACTTGAACACTGCCCTCACGACGTAATCCTTGGCCTTGATTTCTTATCTGCTCATTCAGCTATAATTGACTGCTCGGCTGGCGTGGTGCAACTCGATTTACCAGATCTTCCCGACGTCCCCGACACAGTAGAGACCCAGCTCTGCTCTGCTGACTTTGTCCGCCTGCCGCCGCAGGCAGTTACCTATATTACTGCTCGGCCTAACTTCTGTGTACCAGACGGCGACTATGTGGTCACACCTTCTGTCAGTGCCTTACTCTACCACGGCGTCTCTTTTCCCCACACGGTTGTGACCATCTCCGCCAACACAACCTACCTTCCGCTTCTGAACTTTGGTTTCTGCCCTCAGGTGCTACCCAAAGGTATATCCCTCGCCACGCTCTCGCCGTCGCACCAGTACCAAGTTACCGCCCTTTCTGCTCACACATCTTGCTCTAGCTCTTCGGCCTACTCCAGCGCTTTTTCGGCAACACCACACGGAACACTCAGCGACATCACTAAGATGATAGCCCAGGACCTTTCGCTCTCTCAGGTCGACGACCTCCGCGATCTCCACATTCGCTATGCCGACATTTTTGACTTTGAAGGTCGACCTTTGGGGCAAACTTCCCTTGTGCAGCATCGCATACATACAGGCGATGCAGCGCCCATTCATAGACGGCCTTATCGCGTGTCACATACAGAACGCCGAGTGATACAGCAGGAAGTTGATAAGATGCTCACAAAAGGAATTATAGAACCGTCGTCGAGTCCGTGGGCTTCCCCTGTTGTCTCGGTAAAAAAGAAGGACAACACCTGGAGGTTCTGTGTGGACTATCGGCATCTAAACAAAATAACCAAGAAAGACGTCTACCCACTGCCACGCATAGATGACGCATTAGATTTCCTACACGGTGCGACTTATTTTTCGTCAATAGACCTTCGCTCTGGTTACTGGCAGATTGCCGTCGACGACATGGACCGCGAGAAGACCGCGTTTGTAACGCCCGACGGTCTTTATCAGTTCAAAGTCATGCCGTTCGGCCTGTGCAATGCCCCAGCCACCTTCGAGCGCATGATGGACACGCTATTGCACAGCTTTAAGTGGTCCATCTGTCTTTGTTATCTCGACGACGTCATCGTGTTTTCTCCGACGTTCGACACACACCTTGAACGCCTTTCGTCTGTTCTCTCGGTCTTCCGTGCAGCTGGACTACAACTCAATTCGTCCAAGTGCCACTTTGGTCGCCGCGAAATCACCATTCTCGGTCACCTCGTCGACGCATCTGGCGTGCGCCCTGACCCTGCCAAAGTTCGTGCCGTACTCGATTTCCCGACGCCGACTTGTGCTAAAGACGTCCGAAGTTTTGTAGGCTTGTGCTCGTACTTTCGTCGCTTTGTGAAAAATTTTGCACGCATTGCTCAGCCTCTAACCGACCTTCTAAAGAAAGGCGTACGCTTTTCTTGGGGCCCTGAGCAAGCCAACGCCTTTGCACACCTTATAACAGTGCTCACCAGCCCTCCAATTCTTGCACACTACGACCCATCTGCCCCAACAGAGGTCCGAACAGATGCTAGTGGGTATGGAATTGGCGCTGTCCTAGCCCAATGGCAACATGGGAAGGACAGAGTTATTGCGTACGCAAGCCGCCTGCTTTCACACGCGGAACGCAATTACACTATCACAGAGCGCGAGTGCCTCGCACTTGTCTGGGCGGTGACCAAATTCCGGCCATACTTATATGGCCGACCTTTCACTGTTACCACGGGCCACCATGCCCTCTGCTGGCTCTCGACGCTTAAAGATCCGACGGGTCGTCTAGGCCGTTGGGCCCTACGTCTCCAAGAATTTGACTACGCAGTGGTGTACAAGTCCGGTAGGCTGCACCAGGATGCCGACTGCTTGTCTCGCCACCCCGTCGACACGCCCGATTCCAATAAAGCAGCTTTTGGGATCTTCACACTCGACGCTTTTCTGAACGTCGGCGAAGAGCAAGAACGTGATGCATCATTGCGCGATGTCATCCACCGCCTGCGATCTGACCCGACAGACCCTTCCCTTCGCATGTTTCGCCTTGTGGATGACATCTTATACCGCTGAAATATGCGCCCCGACGGAGATGAACTACTGATAGTTGTGCCCTCTCATCTGCAGACGACCGTACTCGCGCAGCTCCATGACGTACCCACAGCGGGCCACCTTGGTATTTCCCGGACGCACGACCGTGTCCGGAGGCGATTTTTCTGGCCAGGGCTTTATCGCTCCGTGCGACGTTACGTCAATGACTGTGACAAATGCCAGCGTCGTAAACGGCCAGCTCTCCTTCCGGCCGGACTCCTACAGCCGATTGATATACCTCCCGAACCGTTTTATCGTGTTGGCCTGGATCTGTTGGGACCTTTCCCTACTTCACGGTCCGGTAATAAGTGGATTGCCGTTGCGACGGATTATTCAGCACGCTACGCCATCACACGGGCCATTCCGACCAGTTGCGCTACCGACGTCGCCGACTTCCTCCTGCAAGACGTCATCTTGCACCATGGAGCTCCTCGCCAACTTCTTACAGACAGAGGCCGTTACTTTTTGTCTAAGGTTGTCGAAGATCTCCTTCGCTCTTGTGCCACAAAACACCAATTAACAACAGCGTATCACCCTCAAACGAACGGCCTCACGGAACGCCTGAACCGCACACTTACCGATATGCTGTCCATGTATGTTTCATCAGACCATCGAGACTGGGACACCCCCCTTCCATTTGTGACGTTCGCCTACAACTCGTCGCGCCATGATACCGCTCTATACTCCCCTTTCTACCTCCTGTATGGGCGTGAACCGACACTGCCGTTCGACACGCTCCTGCCTACTGACCTAGAGTCCCCCTCAGAATATGCCCGCGACACTATCGCTACAGCTGCTAAGGCACGCGAAATCGCCCATCGGCGGCTGTCTGAATCGCAGACCCGACAGAAGCACCTGTACGACAGCCGCCATCGTGAGCTCCACTTCTCTGCGGGTGACCTCGTCCTTCTCTGGACTCGTTCACGGCGTGTCGGCCTATCAGAAAAACTGGTCTCTCGCTACTACGGCCCCTACCGCATCGTCCGACAAGTCACTGACGTTACTTATCAAGTCGCCCCAGCCGATGCTTCAGCGTCGTCTACGTCATCTGATGTCGTTCACGTGGGTCGCCTGAAGCCCTACCATGCGATCACGATCTAGCAGGCGCCGGGTCGGCGCTTTTGCCGCCGGGGGTAATGTCACGGTGCTACGAAAGGAAGGAAGACGACGATCGCTAGGAAGAAGGAGACGACGTAGTGGGATACTCTCTTTCTCGGGCCGCCATTAGGGCTTTGCCGGCGTTATCCCTGTTATTATAAAATGGCCTTCCTTTTTAACTTGATATCTCTGCTCGTTCCAATATATATATATATATATATATATATATATATATATATATATATATATATTGTCACGGTGCTTGTGGAAAGCAAGGTGGAGGAGAAAGAAGAAGAGGAAGAAGGGGAGTTCATTCCCTGGCCTCGCTCCATCCTGTTGTTCGGTTCGGAGCCTCCGGAATAAACGTCAACTCTTAAACGACTTCGGCCTCGTAACATCTTGGTGGAACGTGCTGGGTACGACGCCCGAACACGGAAGCCCTGCTGTCTTGCCTTCGCCGCAGCCGTCGCCTTGCCGGTCTTCCGCCGTTGCCACCTGACATGCCCACCACCGCGGACGCTTCCACATCGACGCCTGCTGGCCCGTCACAGCCTCACAGGGAGCCACGCCCCTTCGGAGGAAAACCTGGCGAAGACGTGGACGAATGGCTAACTCACTACGAACGCGTGAGTAGAAGCAACAAATGGGATTTAGATACACGGCTGACGAATGTTGTATTCTCGCTAACTGACACCGCACTCGTCTGGTACGAGAACCACGAGGACACTTTGACGACCTGGGACACATTTACTGAAGAGCTGAGGAACTGCTTTGGGGCCGATACCTCTGCAAAGAAAAAGCGGGCCGAGCTGACTCTCGCCCAAAGGGCCCAGCTTGCTGGCGAAACTTGTACGGCCTATATTGAAGAAATACTGAGGCTTACGAAGTTGGTGAATCCGCGGATGTCCGAAGAGGATAAGGTCGGCCATTTGCTGAAGGGGATCGCCGAAGACGTCTACCACTTTCTCATTGGCAAGGACAATTTGAATTCGGTGTCTGACGTCATCCGACATTGTCGTACCTTCGAGACGTTGAAGACACGACGAATAACAACCAAGTTCGGTAGGTTGGCCAACGTCACGACGGCAGCAAGTGTTGACGTGAGCTGGTCGTCGGATATGATCTCGTCGACAGACTTGGCTTCGACAATACGCCAAATCGTCCGTGAGGAGCTGCTTCGACGTGATGAAATGGTGTCATCCACATCACGTTTCGCTGCAGCCGCGTGCCCTCCACAAGACGCCGTGTGTGCACGGCCTGCTTCTGCATGGCAGTCAGTGAATGCTGCGGACGTCGACTTCTACACAGAACCCCATCGTTCAGTGTCGCCCCCCTCGACGAGGCCCGATCGCCAGCAGCGCTGCGACTTCAACAGCCGCTACCGACGACCCCGGACGGATTATTATGAGGAGGCCAGCGATATTGGCCGTGGTTCTTATCCAGACGCACCTGTCTACTTTGAAGAGCTGTTTGTGCGTCGACGCCCGCCTTCTACTATGTGCTACAACTGTGGCGCACCCGGCCACATAGCACGGTTCTGCGAACACCGACAGCCGCCTCGATCCGGGCGGCCTGCTAGCGGATTTTGGCGAAATGACCGACGCGACCCCGGAGCACGATGGCCAACCCACGCGACACAGGATAATAACTTCGGGCAAAGAAGTTTGCGAAACGTTTCACCCGCCTCCGATCGGAGCTTGACTCCACCGTCAGCGCCTCGGTCACGCCGCTCTCCGTCTCCACGGCGGCGCCTGCCATCGCCACCTCCGGGAAACTAACAAGCGCGGCCGATGGGGGTGAGGTCGCTGGGAATTCACTGCACGAAGATATACCTCCTCCCGTTTTTATGATAAAGAACAAGGTGCGTGTGCTTGTTGATGGGGTGCCCACAATGGCTTTAGTAGACACTGGTGCGACTATTTCTGTGATGAGTCTCGTCTTCAAACAGGCACTACGTCGCAAAGTAATGTTTCGATGGGATCAGACGGGAATGTTTGTAGGAGTCGGTGGTGAATCACTGTGTCCCGTTGGCACGTGTACTGTTGATGTACTCTTGGGTGGTCGACATTTTGCTACGGAATTCGTGGTCATCTCTCGGTGCACGCACGACGTGATCTTAGGTATTGACATTCTGAAGCAGTGTGGAGTCACAGTTGATTGCCAAAGTGGCGAATTGTTAGTACGCGGCGACCTTCCTTCTGGACTTTTGGAGAACAGCGATCCCTATCACGAGAGTAGCTTTTCTGTTTGTGAAGATACCGTCGTGCCTGCCTTATCAGCTGTCTGTGTTCCAGTTGCTTGCACCAGCTTTCCAGCGGAAATGTTCGAAGCCACAGTGGAGCCTATTCATTTAACCTGCGCTAAAAAGAACGTCATCATCCCCCACTGCCTTGTCCCAGTGGAACACGGGCACGCTGGTTCGTGGACAGTGAACTACTCTGCGGAACCTGCGATACTTCCTGACGGCTTGAAACTCGCCACCTTCAGACAAGATGAATTTTTCGCGGTGGCCACGGTTACAGACGGAGCTGCTCCCAGTAAAGAGACAAGCATTGGACCTACCGATTCGCGTGTTGGTCGAATGATCAATCAATCGCTTAGCACCAGTGAGCGCAATGCTTTGGCCAGTGTGCTTTCAAGGCACCTACCTGTGTTCGACTTCGCGCAAAACACCAATGCTTCCACGATCCCAGCGTCTCGCACGTGCCACAGGATCAATACGGGCACGGCACATCCGATCAGGCAAAAGCCTTATCGGGTTTCTCCATCGGAAAGAAAGATTATTAATGAGCAGGTTCAGGAAATGTTAGGAAAGGGAGTAATTCAGGAATCGAGTAGTCCTTGGGCGGCGCCAGTGATACTCGTGAAGAAGAAAGATGGGACATGGAGGTTCTGCGTGGACTATCGACGCCTCAATGCGGTCACTAAAAAGGATGTCTATCCGCTTCCTCGTATTGACGACGCCATCGACTGCCTGCACTCAGCATCGTATTTTTCGTCGGTGGATTTGCGGTCGGGATATTGGCAGATCCCGATGGACCCGGCGGACAAAGAAAAAACGGCGTTTGTGACCCCTGATGGACTCTACGAGTTTAATGTAATGCAATTCGGGCTTTGCAACGCGCCCGCAACGTTCGAACGGTTCATGGACACGATTCTGCGCAGCATGAAGTGGGAAATTTGTATGTGCTACCTCGACGATGTTGTCATTTTTGGTCGCACATTCAGCGAACACAATAAGCGTCTGGATGTTGTCCTTACCTGTGTCAAGAACGCTGGATTAGTCTTGAATTCCAAAAAATGCCATTTCGGTGAGCGGCAAGCTTTAGCTTTAGGTCATCTTGTGGATAAAGACGGTATACGACCTGATCCAGAGAAGACGAAGGCAGTCGAGGCGTTCGAACGACCGCGTTCTGTGAAGCAGCTGCGCAGTTTCTTGGGACTGTGTTCATACTTCCGTCGCTTTATTAATCGGTTTGCTGACGTTGCTTACCCACTGACATGCCTTCTGCGGAAAGATGAACCGTTCCACTGGACTGCAGAGTGCGACGCTTCTTTTCGGCAGCTCAAGTTTCTTTTGACGTCACAACCACTTCTACGGCACTTTGACTCCTCAGCAGCGACCGAAGTTCACACAGATGCTAGCGGTGTGGGTATCGGTGCCGTACTCGTCCAGCGACACGCTGAGAAAGAACACGTTATCGCTTATGCCAGCCGCTCACTAAGCAAGCCTGAGTGTAACTACACCGTAACCGAGCAGGAATGCCTTGCCGTCGTCTTTGCAGTCCAGAGGTTTCGTTCTTACTTATACGGTCGACACTTCAAGATTGTTACGGACCACCACTCCCTCTGCTGGCTTGTAACTCTGCGCGATTCATCTGGCCGACTTGCACGCTGGGCCCTCAGACTACAAGAGTACGACTTCGCTGTATCGTACAAGACTGGCCGGCGTCACGCTGATGCAGATTGCCTTTCGAGGATGCCACTGCCGTCCACAGACTGCGATGCGGACAGTTTTGACAACTACCTGGCAGCCCTCACACCTGCTTTTCCCGACCTGGACAAGTTCAAAGCTGAGCAGCACAAGGACCCCAGTTTGCAGTCATGCTTTCAAGCCTCGGAAAGGTCTACGCCGCCTCGTCCTTTTTGTGTTCGCGATGGCTTACTGTACAAGAAGAACTACACAGCAACTGGTGCACAACTCCTGCTGGTGGTTCCGGAAAGCCTCCGCACTTCTATCCTGCTAGCCATGCATGATGACCCTACTTCAGGTCATCTGGGATCAACAAGGACACTGTACCGGGCCAAGGAACGTTTTTATTGGCCGAGAATGCGTCAAACCACCGAACAGTACGTCGCCAGCTGCCCCACTTGTCAGCGTTATAAGCATCCCACGAAAGCTCCCGCCGGTCAACTCCAGCCTGTATCACCTCCAAGCTCCCCCTTTGAGCAAGTTGGTATTGATCTGCTAGGTCCTTTCCCACGATCGACCGCAGGAAATCGTTGGATAGTCGTGTGCGTTGACCATCTCACCCGGTACTGCGAGACGGCCGCTATTCCATCTGCCACGGCCGCGGCCGTCTCCGTTTTCTTGCTGCGCTCTGTTATTCTTAGGCACGGACCACCTCGAGTCATCATCAGCGACCGTGGACGTCAGTTTACTGCGGACGTGGTAGAGCAGCTCCTACGCTTATGTGCTTGTACCTTTCGGCATTCCACTCCCTACCACCAGCAAACGAATGGGCTCACAGAGCGTACCAACCGTACATTTACCAACATGCTTGCGATGTACATTGCATCAGACCACAAAAACTGGGATGAGATTCTACCGTTTATAACGTATGCGTTCAACACAGCGAGGCACGAGACGACTTGCTACAGTCCCTTCTTTCTCCTCTACGCCCGTCCACCACGTCATACGCTAGACACCATCCTTCCTTTCTCGTCTGCTGATCACTGTTCCATAGCAGAGATTCTCTGTCGTGCCGAAGAGGCTCGTCGGTTTGCTCGTCTACGGACACTCGCTGCCCAAGACTCATCAAAGGCGCCAGATACGACTGCCGACACCGCCCCATTACCTATGTAGCTGGTGACCTCGTGTTGTTGTGGACCCCTGTGCGGAAACGTGGGCTATGCACGAAACTTTTGGCAACTTATGATGGCCCGTTTGTGATTATTGACCGCCTGAGTGAGGTGAACTACACCATCGCCCGCCTCACCGCTACTGGCCGACGTTCGGCCCGAACTCAGGTACCGCATGTCGCCCGGCTTAAACCATACACCCAACGAGGCGCCAACTGACTCGCCCGGCGGGCTTCGTCTGCGCGGGGAGAAATGTCACGGTGCTTGTGGAAAGCAAGGTGGAGGAGAAAGAAAAAAGAGGAAGAAGGGGAGTTCATTCCCTGGCCTCGCTCCATCCTGTTGTTCGGTTCGGAGCCTCCGGAATAAACCTCAACTCTTAAACGACTTCGGCCTCGTAACAATATATATATATGCGATAATAAAATCCGAGATCCCAGGGCAGCTCGCTTTCCTACGCAAGAAATCGTAACAGTCAAAAAACGATATTTATTATTTGGCTATAGCTAAACTGGTGTCAAGAGTACACAGAGGAAAATATCACTCCCAGTGTGTTTAACGCGTACTTCCTCCAATATTTCTTACCCCCCCCCTTTTTTTTTCTCTCTCTTTTTCCCTCGTTTGTGTTGCGCCCGACCTTATCTATTGTTCAAGAAGGCCAGAAACTACATGCAGCTGGAGCGCGTCGCCCCTGTTCAAGCATGCCGCCGCGCTTTGCTCACTCGGCTCTTACCGCAGGCTCATTATTCTGGGTGGGCCACTTACTCCTTTTAAATGCGAAGCATTTCTTAGCAAACTTCGGCGAGTTTGAGCGTATCTATCTATCTATCTAGCCGCCTACGATTTTGTGCTCTCCTGGCCGTTTCGCTAATGGGATGTTTACGAAAATTGGTATGCCACAACATGACTACATGACGAACATAAATGACAGGTCATAACATGAAAATCATGACATGCATGTCATGAGCGGCATGATTTACATGCCACGGTTTTGGTGCTCTCCTGGCCGCTTCGCTAATGGGATCTATGCGAAAATTAGTATGGCACAACATGACTGCCTGATGAACATAAATGGCGGGTCATTACATGAAAATCATGATATGCATGTCATGAGTCACATGATTTACATGCCAGGGTCTTAGTGTTCTCCTGGCCGTTTCGCTAATGGCATGTATGCGAAAATTGGTATGCCACAACATGACTACATGACGAACATAAATGATAGGTCATAACATGACATGCATGTCATGGGCGGCACGATTTACGTGCCACGCGTTTCGTTAATGGGATGTATACCAAAATTGCTATGGCACAACAAGACAGCATGAAGAACGTAAATGACAAGTCATAACATTAGAATCATGACACGCGTGTCATGAGCAGCATGGTTTACATGCCACAGTCTTGGTGCTCGTGCGGCTGTTTCGTTAATGGAATATATACGAAAATTGCTATGGCACAACACGACTGCATCACTATCATAAATGACAGGTCATAACATGAAAATCATGACATGGATGTCATGATATTCATGTTATATGTCATGACCGGCATGATTTACATGCCATGGTCCTGGCGCTATACTGCCGCTTCGTTAATGGGATATATGCGAAAGTTGGTTTGGCACAACATGACTGCATGACGATCACATATGACAGGTCATAACATGAAAATCGTGACATGCATGTCATGAGCGGCATGACCTACATGCCACTCGTTTCGTTAATGGGATGTACACCAAAATTGCTGTGGCACAACACGACTGCATGACGAGCATAATTGACAGGTCATAACGTTAGAATCATGACATGCGTGTATGAGCGGCATGGTTTACATGCCATATTCATGGTGCTCTTGCGGCCGTTTCGTTAACTTCATATGTACCAAACTCGGTACAGCAAGACAACAATGCAAATCCATTTACGTTCCTGATGCGTGCTTTGCATTTCCTTGATTTCCACTGCAAGGGGATCTGCCAATTTTTTCTCTCCTTTTCCACCTTTTCCTTGTTTCGTTCCGTCGCATTCCTCGCACAAAGCCTGCACCCAGCTTGTTTCTCATTCCTGCCTTGCCACTCAAGCCCTTATCCCGTTCACGTGACTCGATAGTTCACACGTGGCAACGGTTAAAGAACCAGCCGTTGCACCTCCGGGGTCTTCCTTATCTAGATCGTTTTTGCCCTCTCCTCATGTCGTCTGTCTCCTTCCCTTTGAGCCAACCACGTTGGTCGTTATGTGCTTATGTGTTTATTTATTTATATATTTGTTTGTTGGTTTGCCTCCTCCTTTCAATTGTAACTCTGCCTTTGCACTTGTATTCGGATGGCCGTTGTGCTCATTCGACTTAAACCTCCGAAGAAGGCTGGTCCTCCAGCCGAAACGTTAGGAATAAAATATTTTTATCTATTAACATTGCAGTTTACTTCAAAGTTTTTATAATTCTTTCACGGTAGCCAGAAGAAAATCTTGTTGAGCTATATATATATATATATATATATATATATATATATATATATATATATATATATATATATATGGGCAGTGAAGGAACGGACGAACGTGCGAGAACTTTATTACTTTCCAACGTTTCAATAGGGAACATGGAAGTGTGCATGTGCGTCAGGGAATGGTTTATGTGGAAATTTGCTGCTTATATATGCATGACTATAAACACGCAACTAGTATCACCGCTATCGCATGCGTATTCGACGACTGAACACTCGCACACCGTAATTCGAAGATGCCTGCGTGAAAGCAGATCAACAGAGAACGTTTATAATGAAAAGTGAAGCGTGCGGAATGACATATAGATTTCACAGGTAGGCACACGACGAGTGCATACGGTGAGATTATACATGTATGACAGAAGAATTGAAAGAAACCGCTATAACAACAACATCGCCAATTGACAGAAAACCAGGAGTAAAACAACGAAAACATATGAAAATAGAGAAGATATGAAAAAAAATCAACAGCTATGAATTTTATGTTGAAAACAAGAATGCGCTAAAACAGCTAAAAGAACAGAGGTAAAACAATAAAAGTCGGCATTAAAGAAATGGTGTCACACAGCAAGAAACGATCTCTAAGAGAAAACAAGTGGTAAAATATGAAGATATAAAGCCAAGAAAAGGCACGCCACAATATAAAATATACAAAATAACTAGGATTGCTCTTACGTGTCGTACACATAGAGTAATTTTACTGACGAACTCACTGATGTGGCGGTCCTCTACAAGGGCAGGAATGGGAGTTTTCCTGCGCTCTCATTTATGCCAGATGATACAGCCTTAAATTTGTAGGAGGAATGATTCGCGCACTTCTCGTTCATGGTGGGATCTGAAGCTAGATTCTAATATGGCTGTTAGTGTGTCGAGTGAATGCCCTGGAATGGTGACGTGCTTAGATAGGGGCAGGTTAGTAGAGCAGTGACATGCGCCTTGTGAGTGTGAAAACGTAATCGAAATGGCGTTTCAGTTTGTCCAGTATACAGAAGTTTACAAGTGGAAGACAGAGGCAGGTATACGCAATTGCAGGTATCACAGTCGAAATGACCTTTCATTCACACAACAAAATTTGACGCCGAAGTCTGGACTGACTGCGAGGTGGTCACGTGTGTGCGCATCTTGCAACGTGGCTTGCTGCAAGGACGGCAACCGGCGTAAACAGACGGGGCTATCTTAGACGATGTCAGCATGTTGCGCAGATTTCTTGACCGACGATATACTAAGCCTGGTAGTTCTGGGAAAATGTTTTTCAGGTGGTCATTCTATGTGAGAATGTTGTGATGTCTTTTTAAGGTATTGGGGAAATTGGACATCGACGCGGAATGTGTCAGGACTAGATTAGTAGAAGGTTGCCGTGAAAGAGCTTGGTCAGAGTTGAAAATCTCGCTTCTGTCTGCTGCAGTAGCCACTGCAGCAGACAGAAGCGAGTCATTTTGCACGTTTTAATACTGCGCCGAGTATATGCGAATATATCATAAATTGACTGAGTAGCGCTGTGTTAAATGATGACGCTTTAGTTTCTTGTGCGCCCCATGTTTCTTCGAAATGGGCTTGAACAACCCGTTTGTAGTTCATTAATTTCGGCGTTCACTAAACAAACGAGTTACTGGAATCTACGAAGAGAAGCTCAGGTGAAAGTGGAGGCTTGAATCGATGCCCTTAAAAGCAACGGATAACAGCAATGTCGGTGGAGCAAACGTTTCGACCGTTGGACGTGTCTCCTTCAGGACGGCAGTTGGCCAGAGCAAGTCCACTTGTCGAAACGTTGGCTCCAGCGACATTCCCTTGCAAAGACGATGTGCGCTGTGTTATGCAACCTCTTATCAGACTTAAAAACAAATTTTACGTTTGCCGCCCTGGCAATGACAAGCCCACTTGTCGAAACGCTGGCTCCAGCGACATTCCTGGAATATACGATTCGATTTGTTCTACGCAGTTCTTTATTTGATTAGAAAATAAATTGTACGCTCGGAGATTCATGGCTAGCATTAGTCCAACGTACTCTTTAAGCAAATAAAGGAACCTTTTTAAGTGAAAATCTGATTTATAGTATTGTTTGTCGTTTTAGCGACCGCCGGAAAACGGGCAAGATTCTACCATCACGAAAACAGGATAATGACCAGTAAACGTGTAGTCTATCATAGCTACCGCAGCGCCTGTGATCAAGCTGGACAAGATATGGCAATTGTTGTCTTGGCACCTTACAGATGGTACCTGGTAGGAGCCGTGATCAGCGAAGCCAAAGCGCGAACATAATCAGAGCATGAATGATACTATGACAGCAATTATGTCGATGTTGATATTACCGCATGTGATGACTCCTTTTTAGACACAATAACGTTTAAGATGAATTCAAATTCTGAAGAAAAGGGAACTTGAAGAGAAGCAGGTAAAGAAGGAGTCTTGAATCGATGAAGATATCGCTAAAAACGACGTAGAACGGCGATTGCAGTCGCCCTCCTGACGAAGACAAGTCCACTTGCCGAACCGTTGGCTCCTGCGACATTTCCTGTTCTAAATCATTTTTAGCGATGTGTTCATCGACTGAATCATAGTAACTGATGATGAGGGCGAACCGTATATCGGTGCAATGATTGTATTTCAGCCGTCTAGTGAATAAATATTTTTGTCAAATACTAGTCACACCGATTCACCATGCAAGCTGATTAACAACAAGACATGACGGCGCTTGTCCCATGGCGATGAATCGATAAAGATGGCGGAAGCACTGTCCCAGGTCGGCCAACTATTTCAGTACCCAGAAGTATTTGATTAGCAATATAAGTTTCCGTGGCACTTCGTCACCCACGTTTCGGAGAGGCATATGACGGGAAATGTGTGATCGATAACAGATAGGATAGAGGAATACATGGTTATGCAGCACGAATTTGCTATTAGAAACTATTTTGGAAAAGATCGACAGAATATCTGCATCACGTGTGCGATAAATGCGGGTGTCTTTGCTTTTCCTTGTCATTATTGTGCAGCTCTCTCATACACGTACATGTATCCCCTTCTTTATTGAATTTCGCTCTGTAACTTCTGGTTCTCAGTCAACCGGACCTTGCTTCAAATAGTAAAGCGCTTCCCTTTGGATTATCGTAAAATATTTTTTTACGTTTACCACGTTTACGCGACCACGTTTAACGACGAGGCGCCATCTCTCATTGACAAAAGAAAGCTCAAGAAAACGCTCACAATTTCCGTTCACTTTGCTTGTTTCTTGTTCCAGTCTGCGAAAAGCTCAGTGTAGCTCACATTAAGCGCGTAAGAAAGCGCCTACTTGCGGGCAGACGACCACTCCGGCGAAGTCTGTGGATATTCAAGCAATCCTCTCAGCCGCCATCTTGTTTGGACAGCAAAGTAGGCTGCATCGTTTTTGTCGTTATATACCGTCTTCGCGAAACTGCCTATTTCGCCGCCTAAGTGAGAAATGGAATGGGATTTTAGATGGCCGCTGCTACGTAGCTGTCTCATAGCCGTCTACCGTGAGTATTGGAACACACCCTTACATGCGAAGCAGATTATTTCCCTCCCTGCGCTGTCCACACCCCTACTGCGCATACGCAACAGCTGGCCCGAGCTTCCGGAGAAGGCCGCTGGAGGCGCCACGGCAGCTCCGCTAGATCAAAATGTTCGAGAGCGAAGGGCGCACGTTGACTATGAAGCGCTCTTTCTACGATGAACACTTTACCAGCTCTCAAGGAACGAGAACACGCCCCTCGACAACGCCGACGCAGACAGCGTCTGCTGGGGAGTTTCTTCATTGAAAACCGGCCACCTCACATATATAGACACTGGTCTTGGAGTGGAATGTAGTGCCGGTCAGAGATTTCTTTTATGCGTAGTTGAACAATGAAGATTCGCAGCGTGCGCGTAAATTAAAAGTAATCCAGAACTCGACACGATCTATGACGTGGGAGTGCAATGAACCTCGTAAAAACCAGCAGCATGAATGGCAACGCGTGTGTAAATATACACACGCGTTTTCACTCATTTACATGCGCGAGTGGGCAATGTCACGGGTGATTTACAGTAGCAACGAACGATCGCCAGGGCTTCGCCCACTCGCCATGATTCACTTCGTGGAGATGCTTGGATTTTCTCCCTGATCGAGTCCTCTCTCTTCTAGCCCCTTCACTTGCTACTTATCATTTGCGGATTTATTCCTCGCTGCGTCACCCACAACTTCAGCTGAACAGTTTTAGTGAACCTCCAAATGCCCGCCCCTTTGGAAGCACCGGTAAGAGGCAACTTTCCTCTTGATCGAAAATGGCACGCTGCCATGCATTATCTGAGAACACGTGCCCAATGCATTACACCGTATTGTTATACTCCTAATTACCTCAGACCCTCTGACCAGGGATTGTCTATATATATTGTCCCATACTATATCTACTTGGCCTAAGTAGGTATAGTTTGGGCGTTTATTACGCACGTCTTGTCATATCTGTATTTTACCATCATGACCATGCGTTTTCCACATCTTCATCGCCAGTGCGTGATCATCATCATCGTGAATGTGCCACTGTGGTTGCCCGCCGAGCTATTGAGGCGAATAAACTTCGCTCGACCGAACCGTCATACATGCTAGAGGTGACTGTGCGTTCCCTTGTCCTCTACCCGGAGTCTTCTCCCTGGAGCTTCGTTCCGGTCGCCGCTTGCGCCCGCCTGATGCCTCCATGTCGCAGTAGTAGCAGCCTGGGGCCCCACCCCCGACATCGCAAGCCCTTCCCTCCTTAAATATCAACAGCCGCCATTGCGACCCCCATCTCTTCGCTGGTATTCGAGGGGAAGATGTAGAAGACTGGCTCGAAGATTACGAGAAAGTAAGTTCCGCAAAATCGGTGGGATGATACTGTAAAGCCAACGTAGGTTGCATGCTGGAATGCAAAATAATTCGACACTACTACAGTTCTTGGTCGTCTCCTGTTGTTTGGTCCCCTAGAAAGACGGCTCCATGCGTTTTTGCGTCGATTACCGGGCGCTAAGTAAGATCACTCAAAAACACGTATACCCCATGCCGCGCATTCACGACATCCTTGATTCCCTCAAAAGCGCGGCATACTTTTTGAGCCTCGACTTCTGCTTTGGCTCCTGGCAGATCCCCATGCACGAGGATGATAAACAAAAAATGGAATTCGCGCCTGAAATTTTTGAACGCATTATCCATACCGTGCTGCGAGGCCAGAAATGGATGACTCGCCTTGGTTACCTGGACGACATTGTCATTTTTCATCAACATTTCTCAGCATCTCCGACGCCTAGATGAAATTTTGACATGCCTCGCTCGCGCAGGAATCACCTGAACAGCAGAATTGTCGTTTCGCCAGTAAAGCTCCTGGGTCATGTCGTAAGCAAGGACGGAATTGACCGGACCCTGACAAGATTGCCGGAGTGCTTCACTTTCGGCGCCCTGAAAGGCCCGAGGACTTGCGCAGCTTTTTCAGCCTCGCCTCTTATTTCCGCCGTTTCATATGAAATTTCGCCTCCGTTGCAGCTTCATTACACAGGCTACTATCTGGTGGTGTGCGCTTTTGGTGGTCTGAAGAATGCGAATCGGCGTTCACACAACTGAATGACCCCATACCAGTGCTTCGCCATTTTGACGAGGCCGCACAAACTTGCACAGAGGTGCTAGCGGCCACGGTATCAGTGCTGTTATACTGCGACGCAAAACCAACTCGCACGAGAGAGTCGTCGCGCACGCCAGCCATGTTCTCATTTCTTCAGAAAAGAACTATACCATCACAGAGCAAGAGTGGCTGGCCATTGTGTGGTTGATACAGAAATTTCGCCCTTATCTGCACGGCCGTCATTTCACAACAGTCAGAGACAACAGTTACAGACAAGCATTCTATTAACCCCGCCTTATGCTGGCTTTCCAAACTGAAGAACTTGGCTGGACGCCCGGGTCGCTGGATTTTACGGCTGCAAGAGTGGGACTGCGACATTTACAAGTCTGGCAAGAAAACTAAGACGCTGACGCTCTCTCGCTGCCCGGTGGCCTTCGAAGCCTCGGCAACCACTTCGCACGTTACCTGTTCAAACGACCCTGGCGCCGCTTCGTCCCTGGCCTTCAAGCACCAGGTGCCTTCGGACGACGACAAGCTGTTTGCATCTCGCCAGATGGCATATCCGTACTGTCGACGTCTTATTGATCACCTGTCTAGGGCTTCTCCACCTAACGCATGCCTCAGCTCGCGCAATTTAGGCTGGACGATGGAGTGCTGTGTCACCGCATTTTCCATCCTGACAGAGCTGGCCACTTTGGCCTTCATAAAAACTATAACCGAATTAGGAGCAGTTTCTATTGGCCTGGCCTTTCTTCAAGTGTTGCGAGGTACGTTCGTTCCTACTGTGCCTACCAGCGTCGCAAACTCCCAACGTCTGCTGCAGCAGGCCCATTACAACCACTTCTGTGCTGCACAGTACCAACCATTCAATGTTGTCGGTACTGACTTCTACGGGCCCCTTCCGGTCACTGCCTATGGCAATCAGCGGACAGTGACTGCCATCGAGCACCTGATGCGCTTGCTAAGACACCTTCACCCTCAGACCGACGTCTTGACCGCGTGCTATCATCGCACTCTTGCAGACATGATCGCAACCTACGTTCAACGAGATCATAGAAATTCGGAGGCCTTTTTGCCATTTGTCACCACCTATAACACGGCCGTGCAGTGAAAAACTCGCTACTGCCATTTTACATCGTTTATGGACGCTCCCCCACTTTTGCTCTGGGTGAGTCATTCTTCGGCTGAAAGTTAATTCGTCTCCCTAATCGTGTGAAGAGTACGTTTCACAACTCACCCAGTGTCGCTAATAAGCGCGCCTGAACATGGAAGCCGGACACCACGACCGGAAAACTACGATGAATGCCACCGCGTCGTTTCTTTCCGACCGGGTGATGAAGTTCCTGACTCCTCTTCATACTCCTGGTGTGTGCGACAAACTTGAGCCATGGACCATACATAGTCATGGAACAGACTTCACCTGTAAACTACAGCGTCACTCCCCGTGACGCTCCAACGGACGGCCATTGCCGCAACACCGAGGTTGTGCCCGTCTCCCGAATGAAACTCTTCACGCGACGTTCATCAATGCCTTGAATGACGTCCAGGATGGCCAATTTTACGTGGGAGAAATATTGTGGGCGTTTATTACGCACGTCTTCGAGATCTGTATTTTACCCTAGTAACCATACGTGTTGCTTCAAGTGTTCAGCGCTACTTGTTAGACGTAGACAGTACAGTTACACACACAAGACGGGCGCTACTCGAGCTATGTTTATTAAAAGCACACAAGAGACCCTTTATAGCAAATGTAGACAATGAGCGCATGCGCGAGGCCAATGAAGAACATAGATTAAGGTGCTAGGAATACATCTATCAGCTCTTATTTAGGAATCCGATCTCGCAGTCACGCAAGGAAATAGATATGGTGCTGATGCATATGTCGCCCTTTTGCTTAATAAAGTGCGCTTCTGATATTTCGTGGGCGCAATTGGTCTTTACTGCGACTTAAAATTTTCATTCCATCAAGTTCTGGCTCACAATCATGGCAAGTGCTGCAATGCGCGAGCAGGTTTAGGCTCATCCTGTAATGAGCGCTAATGTTCCTTGGTGCGCTGGTTAACACAGCGGCCCGTCTGTCACACGTAAACGTTTCCACACGATAGCGGTATTTTGTAAACCGCGCCGGTGGAACATCGTCCAAACCACTCCGTGTGCTTCTTTCCACAGCCGTGAGGAACCTTACCGCCACCGTAGATCCTAGAGCCCATTTTGGCCAATTTTCGTGGGGCAGAGAAGATGATCGGGACACCGTATTATTGCCAACCCTTTTCGCGTTATGAGACCCTGTGCATGTAGGGTATCAACACAGGTTTGGCGTCGCTGCGTTCTTGTCTCTGAGGCTTCTTCCTTCCGTTGAATTTCTGCAAAAGTGACTCCATCACGGCTGTCAGTACGTGTTCAGGGTACCCTGCTTTCTGCAGCCTCGCTACCTCACCCTTGAAACTTGCCAGCATCACGTGAGGGCACGACTTCAGGAGGGCCGACTCAAGCGAGAGGGTCGCGATAGCCCTTTTTATAGTCTTGGACTGAGCCGATTCAACAAGTAAAATGTCTTAGCTCTAGGACGATAACACCAGCAAACACGCCTATCCCCGAACTTGATGTAAAAGTCCAGAAATTGTAGGCCATTTTCTTTTGGTAGCTCATATGTAAGTGACAGCCCTTTTCCATGTTGCGCAAACTTTGCGAAATGTCCATTACATTTTTTTCATAGCAAGCAGATGCACTTTCCTTTAGAAGGTTCAAAAAACCAGCGACATATCTAAAAATCTTAAGGGCTGTTCCCTCGTCAGTTATTGCAGCTAAAGCATTGTCAAAAGATGCTAACAATATATTACGTAAAATTCGAGCTACATAGGAACCGATGCAAATATCATGGCGCTGGATAAACCATTGGTTGACAAATTATATAAAAGTTGCATCGACATAAAATTCTAAAAGGCACATAAAATTGTCGACGCTCAACCCCGAAGCGTTTTGATAAGCAGTTTCGCCGTTCGCTTCTGTACAGTCTCTAAAAGCAACAAACAGGTCCTTATGGGGTATCGAATAGAACAGATCTTTCACATCTATCTAGAAAGCATAGCCGACATGTTCCTCTTCTTCTAACACATTCACAACATCTAGGGATCTCTTCGTGGTGTAGAAGCGGAAAAGAACTTATATTTTTGCTGCCAGGTATATTTTCGCGTCATATTGTCCTAAATGGCCCATCAGGTTTATGGGTTTTAACAGGAAAGAGTGCGGACAAAGTGTTAGCGCTAGGATTCGCGATCGCTCTACACAGTTTCAGTGATTTTAATGATAAGTTACAATGATTTACACAGGGCCACTGCCTTACCCTTCATACGGGTAGCGGACTACTTCACCTTAACGATGTTCTTTGATATTGTCACGTGGTAGTGACGCAAACAGCACTCAAGGCGAAGCACGCAGGACTCAAGTGATGTCCGGCGAACTGTTTATTGCGCGAACTTGTGCCCAGCAAAACAAAGCCGATGACAATGCACAGCAATAGCGGTGTGAACAGCTGTCGGTCGACGGAAAGACTGACAAGCGGCGTAATGCGTCGGCTTTTATACAAGCGTCATAACGCGTTCTCGCATTATATCTGGAATTTCATAAGGCACTGAAATGTGCACGTCAAGCATGCAAAGTTTCAAGAATGGTCCACGTGGTTCCAGTAGTCGCATGCAAGATAAACGCGGCCTACGTTGCGCGTAAGAGAAAGTGATAACGGCGCTCCCCGCAAACAATCAAAACCAGCGCGCGTGTCACTGGGAAGTGATAACGGCTTTCCACTTAAATCAAAACAACCGCAGGTGTCACTACCCCCCTCTGAAAAAGCATCGTCGCGACGCTGAAGAGAGAACATGAAAGTGAGAGTACATTCAATAAATTTACACTGCGTCACAGTTAATCAGCGCGCGTAATAAGGTTTGAGTCGCACCACATGTACAACTTCGGGTCGCGCACAACGCCGCTGGGATGGTGTGAAGCCATCGGGGACGACCTCATAGTCCAATTCACCACAACGTCGGACTATCTTGTAGGGTCCAAAGTAGCGGCGCAAGAGCTTCTCACACAGTCTGCGTCGTCGTATTGGCGTCCAGACCCAGACAAGGTCACCGGGTTGGTATTCGGTGTGGCGTCGTCGAAGGTTGTAGTGGCGCCTGTCGACCGTCTGCTGGTTCTTGATACGCAACCGAGCGAGTCGTCGAGCTTCTTTGGCGCGCTCCAGGTAGCTGGCAACGTCGAGGTCTTCTTCGTCGGTGCCGACCGGTAGCATGGCGTCAAGCGTCGTCGTTGGGCTCCGTCCGTATACAAGCTTGTATGGGGTAAGCTGCGTAGTTTCTTGCCCTGCAGTGTTGTACGCGAAGGTCACATACGGAAGTGTAGCATCCCACGTCTTGTTTTCGACGTCGACGTATATGGTGTAACGAGCGAGGGGGTGAAAGACAAAAAAATGCCCCCACCTCCCCGAAGGGAATCGTGATACAAACTGCGCTTGTATACGTCGCTTCTTCCTGTTTCGTCCTTGTCCCATTTTGCGCCACCGTCTTATATTTTAACTATGCACCAACTAGCCCAGCAACAAATTTTATTGGACAATTGCGACCTTGACTCTCCGACGCTACCGTCCCTCCGAGCGACACTTTAAGCCAAATCTGCCCCGAGTGCGTCTTCTACATTTACCTCGCCGTCTACTCTCGTGTGCCCACCTGAACGGTGACAGTCTTTTCTTCTGAACGCATTCTTATGCACCGTTAACTATATTCTTCACATTCATAGTCCTGTTTACTTTTGCTCTCCTTTTCATGCTCCGTCTTGTTTTTATCCTTTTCTCTCTTTTTTCTGTGTCTTCACATACAGCAAGTGTTTTTTTTCTGCACAAGAGGTCTCGTCTATCGTTTCTCGATGACGGTTACGCCATCGGGTTTTGAACACACGAACCTACACGAGGGCACCTTGATTCACTAGCCCCGTCACAATTGGCGTCCGCGGCGACAGGACGAGACAGTTTATGCACTTTATTGTTTTGCACGCAGAAAGAAAGTGAAAGCATCGGAATCGCGTCAAGTTTTGAAGAGTTGGTACGTCGCATAGGCTTGGAAGGTGAAGAATTTACGGCGTGGGTTGATGCGCGAGAGGCGGCGCAATTAGAAGAAGAGAAGGACCGGCAGGAACAGCTGGAGTTTGAAAGAGAACTTGAAGAATTATAGCAAAGAACGCTTCTGTTAAAGCTCCAACTCGCAGAGGTTGAAAATACGCGGATCGTAAAGATGCAGTGTGGTAAAACGCCGTGCGTGAGCATCAATGAGCGGGCGTTTGAGGATTGCTCTGGGGGCAGCGCTTTATTGAGGGAAGAATTGAAGTCGTTCTTTGGCAGAGGCATGACACCATGCCCCAGTCTTTCGACAGAGTCAGAAGCTGTGCTAGAAGATAGCATCCGCGTACACAGCAGGGAGATTGAAATGGGTTCAAAGGTGCTCGCTGAGGCAGATGATTTGCGAACTGGGCACAGAGAAGTTGCATAAAGGTTGAGGGGTATTTTGAAGCCTCTAGGGGGCTGTCTTGTAGACGAGGAAAGGGTTCCACAGAAAATATCTAGTGTAGGAGATATGCTAGTTTGTCCTGCTGACGAAAGCGAATGCCGTTGTCAGGAGCATAAGGCAATGGCCACGAATTCTACAGGTGTTCCGTCAGCAGCGGTAACACTTGAAGCCATGGTCCTCGAAGACCATAGAGATAATTTACCTCCGGGGAGGTTGAGATTAACTGCAGGTGAGAGTGCAGATGGTGACTTGCCTGACAAAAAGCGCAACGTCCTAAATGGAAGGGTCGAAAATGTGCAAGAATCAGCAGCTAAAGTGAGAGAACTTCATCTCGAAAATCCTAGCACGCTAGATGGGCACGACACTTCGAGCATAGAGTCAGCAGCGGTTCCTAGGGCGTCATATGACTCAGAATGCGTCTCGCCTGAAGCGTCTGATGCAGTGCCGGCTCTTCGGTTGCAAGAAAGCGCTGAGATCCATGAAGAGGTGATTCAAGCGCCACTGATTTCCTACGCCTCGTGGCAAGGCCGTTCGTTCGAATGCAATCTTTGCTTGTATGCAGCTTCCAATTTCACATGGCATTGGAGTGTTTTCAGGTGGTCGTGCAGGTGGGCATCTAGTCTGAAACACTCACATGTGTCTCCTATTCTTGTTTTTAGGTTATTGAAAAGAGTCATACGACTTGTGTCGGACGCAATAACCTAGGCGTCTTTTCAGATATCGGTAGCTCCTCCAGGATTTCGACTGGCAGATGGATAACGGATCTTCTGTACTTGAGCAAAATCTAAAACCTGTCATGAAATCCTTTCATAAATTAGAAGTGACGGCAAATTCGGGCCAATGATATTTTCGGCCTAAGCATGAAAAACATATGTCATGACAACCGAGAACAAGAAATTCATTTTCAATCGTGGAAATATGTTGCAATAGTGACTGTTTTGACTAAGGATTTTTATTCTCGATCTGCTTGTTCAAAGAGTGTTTTTGTGCCTTGCATTGTGCTCCCGTGCTTGTAGTGTTTCACTGTATATGGACATTGGGACTACTTCGTGAATTGTGGGGTGGACTGAAACACGTGCACTTAGCGGCAGTTTTTTTCTTTTCTAACAAAAAAAAACTGAATAAAAGGGGGGCTTATTGTGATGAGTAAAGTGCACGTATTTTGAAGTGCGCGCCATCAAATGAAGCCGAAGAAAAAAGGAGGACGACTCAATGTGTGGATGCGAGCTCTCCTGGTGGAATGGACGACGAAGACGATGTGCAGACGGGGCACGTGAGTTACGTCAGCCAAACTCAACGAATGAAGAGCTTCCACGCTGGGTAGGAAGAAGCCGGGAGAAGAAACGAGGCAGACGTGGCGGAGACGTGGTAGAAGAAAGAAGCCTACCAGGGCGCGGGAGTGGCGGCCGAGTTCCTGTGGCAAGGCCGCTGCAGGCTCCCACCTTGGCGTGTACCCGAGTGTTACATCACCTCGACTTGGCCAGGCTTTCCAGCATCTGGCGTTGGCCAGGGATTCCACCGGCTTCCCATCGTCTGGCGTTGGCCAGGCTTTCCACCGGCTTTCCATCGTCTGGCGATGACAGGCACAACTGCATCTCCGCTTCGTTGTCCGAGCGGCTGATGAAGAACGCCGAACGGTCGTTGACCTTGACTCGTCCGACGCTACCTTCCCTCCGAGCGACAACTTAAGCCAAGTCTGCCCCGAGTGCGTCTTCTACATCTACTTCGCCGTCTACTCTCGTGTGCCCACATGAACGGTGACAGTCTTTTCTTTACTCATTATGCACTGTTAACTATATTCTTCACATTCATAGTCCTCCCAGGCAGCACGCAACGTAGGGCCGATATTGGTTTTATGGCGGCAATGTTCGGCCCATCCACGGCCTAATGTTGCCGACAGCGAGCCAGTATCGGCCACGCCGCCGAAAATGACTGGCAACGTCGGGCTACTATAGCCGCTGCCCCGCCGATATCGGCAGGCCGTCGACTGTAATCGGCAACATGGGGCCGCTTATGCCGCGTTACTGCCGACATCGGCTGAGGCGATGGCTTTCAATGGCAACTATGGCGCCGATTTTGCCTTTCTAGAGACAATATGGGCTGGCCGACGCCATTTATCGGCAACACTGTGCCAAGTATGCCACCTTAGAGCCCCCGTCGGCTAGCAGATAACTTTCTCCGGCAAATGTGGCGCCGATTTTGCCGCTCATCAGAATCGCCTGAGGAATGGCGAATTTGGCGCGATATTTGCCCAGAAAGATTATTTCACAGGAAACATTGAGTCATTTCTGCTGTCCTGGAGGCAACGTCGACTACGCCGCAGCCTTTCATGGTTTGTATCGGCCGGGCTTCTTTGGAAGCCTGCTGTATATAGCAATAGAGATCCGATCGAGACAAGCATGACCGAAATTCACTTGAGGGATTCGACGTAAGAATCAGATGTTGAGCTTCATATATTCATGTATACGCGTTTCAGTGCCGGAACATAGCGCACGGGTGTTTTGAGCAGCATATATGACATTATGTTCGCGCGCATTCTTTTTATTAATCAGGGCACACAAAAAACATGCATATAAACTATTCATATCTACATCTACAGGCTATTTTGCGGGAACTTTGCGAAACAGGCTCGCGCAACAGTAAACATTAGCCAGAAGGATCGACAAGCATGGTGGAAAATTATCTGACAGCGCATGTCAGAAAATTTAAATTCATAGAAATTGTTCGTGCTTACATCGATGGGCACAACCACCACTATATGTTCAAACAAAGATAAACAGTCGGAAGCAGCGCTCTATACGACTGACATTTAGCAACCTATGGAAGGAAAGGACATACGGAGGTAACAGGGAGTGGACAAAAAAGGTCTAGCGCAGACATTATGGTGCGCTGAAGGGGAAATAAACTCTCGCAACCGGCGTTATCCTACTGACATTTAGCAGCCTATGCAAAAGAAGGGTATACGGAGCTAACAGCGTGACAGCGAGGGGACAAACAAAATCTAGTGCTAACTTTATATTCGGAGGATGTTAGCTGTTTTTATACACCATGAAATACACAGATCCCTTTTGCCTTGCAAAGTCAAATGAAGTGCTCTTGTCAAGACCACGACATGTGCGAAAAAGGCAAAAACGAAAAATACAAAGCAGTCATATGGCAAGCATTTTTCATCTCAAAGGTGGCAAATAAATGCACACACGTATAATTGATGTATAGAGAGCTTTTCTGGTGAGTTCTACTAGAGTGTATGTGATCACAAAGTGTTCTTGCGCAGGCGATGTGCGTATTTTATGGTATATAAAAACAGCAAGCATGTACTGAAAAAAAAAGTCAGTTGAAAATCAAAGCTCTCTTCTGTTCTCTAGTTTCTTCATATGTTTGTGCAGGGTCACAGTATAAACCAACCGTCCAAAGTCAAGCTGTTGTTGACCACGTGCCCCTCCACTACATTTCATCAGTGCGTTCGCAAAACTAGTGCCCTCCTTTCAAAAGCAGCACCGCAACGCATGTATCGCAGCTCGCATAAGCTCAGCAACAGAAAATAATTGTCTACTGGTCGGGTAAATTTCTACCTCCCTTTTCCACCTCCATGCTCTCTACTGCCACACAGATACAAGAGGCTAATAACTAAATATGTCCACGGCATTGCGTATAATTCCTTCTTTCTTTATTTTTTGCTTTTTTGTGAACGACCGTTAGTGCGTTCTTTCCATACATATCGAATTCTTTTACACATCGGCCATCGCGGTTATGTTGTACTAGTTAGATGAGAAGAATATATCGAGCTTGACTGCATGCTCTGTGAGCGAGTGTAGGATTTGTCTCTGACGTTCATATGAGATTATGATGTCGATAGAAGCCCATCTGCGTTTTCTAGTACTTACAAACTCATTTATTTATAACCAAAAAGAGTAAAATAAGGGCGCGAGTAGAGGTTCAGCGCAATATTTCTTGTCGCGCGGTAAGGGAGCACGTGTTTTCCTGCGCTGCAGAAACTTGCAGAAATTCACAATGGCAACGCCGCGCGCCCTCCCTACGTTTGTTACGTGCAGTGCAGCATTTCGATCGTGCTTTTAGCTAGAGTGGGTGGTTCAGCCTCTGCGAAATCCTATCCTACAGGTAGCTAGCAAGAGAACACATGCATACAAGCATACTCCATAGGCTGCAGCAGGCTGCACTTAACAAATGCTGTCCCGGCGGGTGTCCCCGCCATTGTGCTTTTGCCCAGCAGAAATGCTGTCTTCCACGCTTTGCAACAACCACAAAAAAAGAAAGCAAAACGCGCATATTCTGCCTAGAAGCAACCTTGCACATGCTAAGCTAGCAGCAACTAAAAATAAAAAAAAAGTATGTGAAGGGGGGGACGCGCGTCGCTTCCCGAACTGACCACCCTCGTCACGGCCCCCTCCCTGCACGTCCATTGTGCGCACCTACAGTTTGCAAAGAATGTCGTTCTGAACCTGCTCTCGGTGGCAGTGGTGGCCCTTCTGAGGGGGAGACCGCGCAGTTATCTGGGAACTTTCCGCGCGGCTGCATTCTCTCGTCGCGGCTGCAGTGCTACCGACATGGAACGAGTTTCAACGGCTGCACGCAGTCTGCCTACGCGTATCGGCGCATGTACCGCATTTATTGGTCATCAAGTTGATTGCGCGATTCCTTGGCCAGTGTACCTCCTAAGACAATGCCCATCACAACTGTGACATCGGTCGTATATGAACACAAGCCTGTGCCTTTTGGTGAGGCTACAGTGCCGTCGCTGAATTTGTATTGCTGACACACAGCTCAAGAGTGCACAGCGGATGCCGAAATTCGGTAAGTTGCTGGCCACTTTTCAGAATGGGGCCTGGCACTTTTTGTTGCGATGTTTAACCACTGGTTCCACCTTTCTATATTATTTGTGTCGTGAGGTGCGTAGGCTCTATATTTTCGAATAAAGAGCCTACGCACATTGTCCAAAAGCAATTTTACTTCATATAGTTAATCCTGTGCTTGTATCAAACCCCCATTGTGTGGTGACTTGCAGTTCTCGTAACATTTTTTTTCTTGCCCGTATTTTTCAAGGTAAAGTGATACCGAACACGCGCTCCTTGGTGTTGGACACGTGCGGCAGTTCGGCACGCGAAGGAATTTTTAAAGTAGCCTTGAAAATATGTTCTTCCTCTAATATCTGCTCATAATGCGCCTTGCACCTATCATTTAAGGACATTTTTGCCTAAAGACCCCATCCTTGGTGTGTGTCGTATTAGCTCACGTCTACATGTTTTCCTTTCCGATGTACGCCAAAAATATTAAATTTATTATAATGCAAAATGCACCTATTTCAACTAATCTGCCACTTTTAAAATTGCTTTGCAACAGAACCTTCACTCGTGTTTCTATTCTTTTTCCCTTGGGTATCTAAAGTGACACAAAGCCAAGATCTGGGGGTTGCATATTGAATATAGATTCATTTTATAGTAAAAGGACAACTTTCTTTTGTTATTTTCGAAAGTAGTGCCCGATTATGAGATGTTTCCGATATTTCTTGAATTTCCGCGTTTGTTCATGAGTCGCACATAAATTGTATACAATTATAGTATAGTGCTGATGTGCTCCACAGCTGTGTTAACTACTCACGCCTTTTCACGCAGGTTCCACCCTTGCCGAAGCTTTTCCACTACGACGGTGCAACACGAGAATAGCATATTATCAATGCAGAGTTCACAAAATAAATGAAATAGTGCTTTTCCCTATAAACGTCTCTTGTTGTGTTATTTGTTTTGTTTAGAACGCAGTAATAGAAAGTAGAGAGGATCCACTTATCCCCACTTTTTACTGTGTTAATAAAGCTTTCGCGTATGCATGAGAGGCACATTTGCACAAACTACTGTTGGTCCTTCGAAAATGCCTTCGTAGCCCTTCGAAAATGTGAAAACACAAAAATAAAAATTTTTGCAATCCAAACGGCACGACACACGTGGGGTAAACACTAGAATCACCATAGTGGCTGTGAACGGTCGCGCAAGGGGTTTCCCTATGTCGGCGTTGCCGACAACACGCAAAAAAAGCCTGAATGCCCACAACATCGGCCAATGCTACCTAGCCAAATCCGACCCATTCTGGCTGGCCAAATTTCGCCCACGCTGGCTGGCCAAATTTCGCCCACGCTGGCTGGCCAAATTTCGCCCACTCTGGCTGGCCAAGTTCGACCCAAGGTGGCTTCGCCACAGTGGAGCCATTCTGGCTGACCGTCATCGGGCAGATGTGGGTGAAAGTAGCGCGAGCGCGATTTGCCGACTTAGGCCCGATATCGCTGCCGACTTTGGCCGACTTCACGCCTACATCAGTCCTGTGTTGGCGTGCTGCCTGGGCTGTTAACTCTTCCTCCCCTTTTCATGCTTCGTCTTGCTTTTATCCTTTTCTCTCTTTTTTCGTCTCTTCAAATACAGCGAGTGTTTGTTTTTTTTCTGCACAAAAGGTCTCGTCTATCCTTTCTCGATGACGGTGACGCCATCGCGTTTTGAACACCCGAACCTACGCAAGGGCACGTTGATTCACTAGCCCCGTGACACATGGCCAGCATGTCGGCGATGGTCTTATTTAGACGCTCGGTGAGGCCATTCGTCTGCGGGTGCTAGGCGGTCGTTCGGCGGTGGCTTGTCTGACTGTACCTCAAGATCGCCTGAGCTAGGTCAGCCGTAAAGGCCGCACCTCGGTCGGTGATGAGGACCTCCGGGACTCCTTGACGCAGGTCGATGTTCTCAATGAAGAACTTGGCGACCTCGGCGGCACTGCCCTTGGGCAGAGGCCATGTTTCGGCATAGCGGGTGAGGTAGCCAGTCGCTACGGCGATCCATTTATTGCCGGAAGTCGACGTCGGGAACGACCCCAGTGAGTGCATGCCGATTTGCTGGTACGGCCGTCGAGGTGGTTCGATGGGTCGCAGAAATCCGGCTGGCCTGGTTGTCGGCTTGTTGCGTCGCTGACAGTCTCTGGATGTCTTTAGGTAATAGGCGACGTCGGCAGTGAGGCGATGCCAATAGTAAATCTCTTGTATTCTTGATAATGTCCGGGAAAAACTCAGGTGTCCGGCTGTCGGGTCGTCGTGTAGAGATTCCAGAAAGTCCGGGCGTAACGAGGAAGGCACCATGAGGAGGTGGTCGGCACAAAGCGGCGAGAAATTCTTCTGCAGGAGAATATTGTTCCGCAGGAAAAACGAAGCCAGTCCTCGGCAGAATACCTTTGGCACGGTGACGGCCTTGCCTTCCAGATAGTCCATGAGGCTCTTGAGCTCTTGGTCAGCTCGCTGGCGCCCCGCCACGGTGGTCTAGTGGTTATGGTACTCGGCCGCAGATCCGAAGGTCGCGGGATCGAATCCCGGCCGCGGCGGCTGCATTTCGATGGAGGCGAAATGTTGAGGCCCGTGTTCTGTGCGATGTCAGTGCACGTTAAAGAACCCCAGGTGGTCGAAATTTCCGGAGACCTCCACTACGGCATCTCTCATAATCAGAGCTGGTTTTGGGACGTTAAACCCCACAAATCAATCAAAATCATCAATCAGCTCGCTGGCGTTACGCGAAGTCGTCGGTACTTATGGGTCCCAAGAAAGAGTCGTCGTCCTGATCACACGGGAGCGGCGGAACAACGGGGGGGCGCGAGACAAGCAGTCGGCGTCGGAGTGCTTTCCTCCGCTCTTGTAGACGACGGTGCTGTCAAATTCTTGCAGTCGAAGACTCCATCATGCGAGGCGTCCTCATGGATCTTTCAAGTTAGCTAGCCAACACAAGGCGTGGTGGTCACTCACGACTTTGAAAGGCCTGCCGTACAGGTAGGGGCGGAACTTTGATGTAGCCCAGATGATGGCAAGGCACTCCTTTTCCGTGGTGGAATAATTCGCTTGCGTCTTCGAAAGTGACCGGCTAGCGTAAATAATAACCCTTTCAAGTCCGTCGGTGCTCTGCAGGAGCACGGCGCCGTACCCTGTGCTGCTTGCCTCCGTGTGAATTTCGGTGTCGGCTTCTTCGTCGAAGTGCCCGAGTATTGGCGGCATTTGCAGGCGTCGCTTTAATTCTTGAAATGCCTAGACTTGCGGCGTTTCCCATTTGAAGTCGACGTCGGACTTCGTGAGGTACGTCAGCGGCTCGGCGATTCGTGAAAAGTTCTTGACGAAGCGTCTGTAATAAGTGCAGAGGCCAAGGAATCGTCGTACTGCCTTCTTGTCGGTGGGCGGAGGAAAGTCGGCGATCGCAGCTGTTTTCTGCGGATCAGGGCGTACTCCCGACTTGCTGATAACGTGGCCAAGGAACAATAGCCCCTCGTAGCCGAAGCGGCACTTTTCTGGCTTCAGGGTAAGTCCGGAGGCTTTGATTACCCGAAGAACAGCTTCAAGGCGCCATAGGTGTTCGTCGAAGCTGGAAACAAATACGACCACGTCGTCCAAGTAGACGAGGCAGTCTGCCACTTCAAGCCTGCCTGTACTGTGTCCATAACCCGTTGGAACGTCGCAGGCGCCGAGCAAAGACCAAAGACCTTAATTAAACTCGAACAGGCCGTCTGGTGTTATGAAGGCAGTCTTCTCTCGGTCTCTCTCGTCTACTTCGATTTGCCAGTAGCCGGTTTTGAGGTCCATCGACGAAAAATACTTTGCGTTGTATCGTCGATCCAAAGCATCACTATCCATGGGAGAGGATACACGTCTTTCTTCGTTCAGGCGACGATAATCGACGCAAAAACGTAGGGTTCCATCCTTCTTCCTCACTAACACCACGGGTGATGCCCACGGGCTCGCAGATGGCTGAATGATGTCGTCACGCAGCATTTCGTCGACTTGTTGCTTGATGGCCTCGCGTTCCCGTGCCGAAACTCGGTAGGGGCGCTGACGGAGAGGACGGGCATATTCGTCGGTTACGATGCGATGTTTCGAGAGAGGGGTCTGACGAAGCCTCGATGACGACTAGAAGCAGTCCTTGTATTGCTGGAGTAAGGCCTTGAGCTCCTTTTGTTGCTGTCTGGAAAGGCCTTGATTGACGTCGAAGGCGGGCGCGGACACTGCGGTCGTCGTTGCGGGTCCGTGGGAATCGGGGAGGGCGAAGGCATTGCTTAATTCCTCAAATTCACTTAGGTGCGCTACCGTCGTAACCCTATTCAGGTGCCTATATTCGTTGCCGAAGTTCGTCACAATTATCTTGGCTTCGCCGTTATGAAGCTTGGCTATGGCTCTTGCGACGGACATCTGACGGTCTAGGAGCAAGGGCTGGTCGCCTTCGATGACTGTAACGAGTGAGAGGGTGGAGAGACAATAAAACTCTCTTATAGAAACGAGAGACGCTCGTGTTCAGGTTCGAATCATACCGATGACAAAACTGTCATCGGTGCAATAGCGACGAAGCCGTTTATGCTTTAAACAATGTATTTAGAGGTAAAATGATCCAATGATGAAGTAGAAAGAACAAAAACATGCAAAGCGGAATACAGAATGTCAGAAGCACACTAAAGGTTACACGGGCACAGAAAAGAAACGGGCAATGTTCACCGGTGGGCAAGTCGATGATCGCTCTCTGCGGTAGGGGATTGCATGGAGGGGACGGTCGAAGTAGAGGTATCGCCGAGGGCGCGATGTCCGACGCCGCTGCCAGGAACGCTGTTCCCTGTTGAGGCCGTTGACCCGGAGCGCGTTCGGCGTCTGTGTTGCTAATTCGACTGGTGGCTAGCGCTCGATGAAGTGGGAGCCGATTTGCCTGGCGGGAACATCCCGACGATGTTCCACCCACGCCAGGCCTGAAGTGAGAGGTGGTAGGACACCAGGTGGGAGCCTGCTGCGATCTCCGGTCCGCAACCCGACGGATCTCACTCCCGCGCCCTGGTTCCACGATGATCAGGCCACGTCTGCCTGGCTCTGCTCTGGAAGCCTCGGCCGTATCTTCTCTTCTGCCGTGGCGCATCCTCATTGGTCGGGCAGTTTCGCGCCAAAACGTGCAGGGACGCACTGCCTCGTCGTCTTCTTCTTTGATGATCCCGTGGCGCGCACTTCAAACACATGGCACTTTGCCCCGCACGGCCACTTCACTTCATCACAATGACACCTTGTAAGTTGGTAGGCGCTTTGGTGCCGACGGAAATGATGACGCTCGACAGTGGCGGGATGGTTACCTGCTCTTCTGTCACACTCAAGGCATGATAAGCGACGTTGCAGTCTGACGGCGTTGCATTATCCGTGGACAGCGTGATTGACCTGGAACATAGGTCGATGACTGCGCCGTGCTGGTCCAGAAAATCCATGCCTAAAATGACGTCTCGCGAGCATTGCTGCAGGACCACAAAACTCACCGAATACATCTGACTGTGAATCGTGACTCTTGCGATGCAGGTTCCAGTCGGTGTTATAAGGTGGCCCCTGCTGTTCAGATATCTGGTCCTTCCCAGGTAGTCTTTACCTTTTTCAGTTTGGCGGCGAAAGGACCACTGATAGAGTAGTCGGCGGCGGTATCGACTAGGGCGGTGACGCTGTGGTCGTCGATGATCACGTCGAGGTCGGTGGTTCGTCGTCTGGCGTTCCGGTTAGGTCGGGGCGTCGGATCACGGCTGCGTCGGCTTGGTCCGGAGATGGTATGTCACGTCGGCGGCGAGGCTTTCTCGTGAAGACTTTGGTCAGGCGGCGTGCTGCGACTACGGCGGTAGGGTTCGTGCGTCATTGTCATCGTCATCGGCGGCGGCGGAGGATCTTCGGCATTGCGTCGTGCAGCAACCGCACCTCCATCGGTTGCTGCCTTTAGCTTCCCGGATAGGGGCTTGGAGATTGGCCCCGGTTGGAGCCGGTGTACTGGCCGTCGTCGTTGCCACTGCGATACGGCAATGTGGTCGGCGATGTCGCGAGGTCGCTCACCTGGGCGCGGACGCGGCGCGTTCACGTCGAAGCCACGCAGTTCCATCTCACGGTACTGTGAGCAGCGGTACGTGTGCCTGGCTTCGCCACAGTGGTAGCATAATGGGCGATGGTTCGAGGTGCGCCAAACGTCAGTTTTCCTCGACACGCACGTCGGAGGCGGCAGTGGCTGGCGTGGGCGAGGAACGGCGGCTGGTCCGCGTGCAGCAGCAGCGTAGGTCATCGCCTCCGGTTGGGCCTGCGGTCGTTCAGGAACGCTCAGTGGGGGCTGTACTTCCCCGCGAACTACGTCTTCGAGGGAGGCGACTTGGGGCTGCGACGACGGGAATATCCGGCGCAGTTCTTCGCGAACAACAGCCTTGCGTAGGTCGTCGGCGCCGAGTCCTTGGATTTCTGCGATGTCTGGGAACATGCGGCGGTTGTATTGCCGGGTGCGCATCTCAAGGGTCTTCTCGATGGTGGTAGCCTCGGAGAGGAGCTCTTGAACCGTCTTTGGCGGGTTCCTGTTTAGTCCAGCGAAGAGCTCCTACTTCACTCCTCGCATAAGCAGGCGAACCTTCTTGTCCTCAGACATGTCGGCGTCGGCGTTGCGGAAAAGTCGCGCCATCTCCTCCGCGAAGATTGTTACGTTTTCGTTGGGGAGCTGCACCCGAGTCTCAAGCAGTGATGCGGCTCTTTCCTTCCGCACGATGCTTGCAAAGGTGGGCAGGAAAGCAGCACGGAAGTCGTCCCAGGTTCGAAGCGTTGACTCATGGTTCTCGAACCCAGTCCTTGCGGCGTCTTCCAAGTAAAAATACACATGGCGCAGCTTGTCGTCTGGGTCCCACTTGTTAAGAGCTGCGACACGGTCGTAGATGTCCAGCCAGCTTTCCGGGTCCTCGTATGACGATCCGCGGAACGTGGGCGGCTCTTTGGGCTAGTGCACGACCACGGTTGCCGGAGACCTTGCTTCCGTCATCGTGGATGCTGGTTTCGTTGCAGCCCTTGTCTGGTAGCGGCAGGTATTCTGGCGCGTGTCCTTGTTGTCTGCGGCTAGCTCGAAGGACCGGGTTGGAGTCGTCCTCTTGGCGGCTGGGGCTTGGCTCACGGCTGGACTGGGGCGTACGGTACATGGACCGAGAAGGACCTCCACCAGATGTCACGTGGTAGTGACGCACACAGCACTCAAGGCGAAGCACGCAGGACTCAAGTGATGTCAGGCGAACTGTTTATTGGGCGAACTTGGGCCCAGGAAAACAAAGCCAATGACAATGCACAGCAATAGCGGCGTGAACAGTTGTCGGTCGACAGAAAGACTGAGAAGCGGCGTAATGCGTCGGCTTTTATACAAGTGTCATAACGCGTTCTCGCATTATCTCTGGAATTCCAGAAGGCACTGAAATGTGCGCGTCAAGCGTGCAATGTTTCAAGAATGGTCCACATGGTTCCAGTAGTCGCATGCAAGATAAACGCGGCCTACGTTGCGCGTAACAGAAAGTGGTAACAGCGCTCCCCGCAAACAATCAAAACCATCGCGCGTGTCACTAGGAAGTGATAACGGCTTTCCACTTAAATCAAAACAACCGCACGTGTCAATATGGCTTGCAATGCCTGCTCGTTGTATACGCCTATGGAAATGACGACGTATTGAGACCTGTTACGTGTCTTCTGCATCGGCAGTGTGTGATCATCATCTTCGTGTTTTTTACAGCATAAGCTGTTATGAGACCACAACAAGGGCCGTTTTCGCGCAGTAGTTGTCCGCCGCCGCCGGTGTCCGTTACCGCTGTCGCAAAAATTTCAGAAAGAATAACTAGGACCGTGGAGGATTCAAACTACCTCTCCTGCGTGGATTCGAACCCACATCCTCCGCGTGGCTGTCGGGCATTCTACCACTGAGCCACGCCTATGCTTGAAAAATTTTCGCTAAACGACGAAACAGCTATAATTTCTGCCGAGGAATGACATTAACCAATGTAATGTTACGTGGCAGGATAATATTACGCCACTACACATCGGGGAAAGTGGATTGCCTAACGAGTTCGAAAAATCATTTGAAAGAACACAGACCTGCATGGTTTGTAGCTCTGAACCCATTACAGAGGCATCATCAACATCTTCATTATGAAACAATCTTCTTCAACATTTCCGGCATCATTATTTCGAAGCGCTACATTTGGAAGCAGTTTTGTCGTATCGTGCCAAGCAATACGCGGCAGGCGACGTGCGCAGTCCCGCCAGCAATCTGACTTGGCTCTTCGATATGCTTGATGGTGCCTTCTCGCAAGGTGCGTACAGCTGCTGAAGAAGCGAATCGCAGAGCTACGCGCGCGGCTGCAGCAAGTCAAGGTCGGGCACATCAGACGGCTATGCAGAGAGAAGCCCAAACCGCAGCTCACCGCAGCTGTTGGAATAAATGAACTTATTTTCAATGGACACACTCTTTCTGAGGATGTAGAAAAAGCCACGTGCTTAAATAATTACTTCCAATCAGTCTTTCTTCCTAAGCCTACATTGAGCTATCCTTTGCCAAGTAGTAGTGTTCCTCTAATGCAACCACTCGAAATTAGTGTTAGTGGCATTGAGGCCTTGTACGGGAACCTCGACGAAAGCAAAGCTAGTGGTCCTGATTGCGTTTCTCCGAGAGTTCTAAAACAGTGTGCTCATCCAATTTCGCTTTACCTTTATCTAATCTTTGAAAAGTCGTTATGTATTGGTCAGTTGCCACAAGATTGGAAAGTAGCAAACGTAGTCCCAATTCACAAAGGAGGTTCGAAGAAAGACGTCGCGAACTATAGACCTATTTCGCTTACATCGATATCGTGTAAGATTATTGAACATATAATATATAAGGCTATAATGAAGCATTTATTAGATTACGAATTATTAACAAAGAAACAACAAAGGCTTTTCATGTACGACCCAGCTTCTTGAGCTTTTTACCGACCTAGTATCAGCAATAGACTTAGGTGGGCAAACAGACTGCATATTTCTCGATTATAGTAAAGCCTTCGACAGTGCTTCCCATCTTCTACTTCTTGGAAAATTACGAGCAAAAAATATAAACGAAAAAATTCTTAACTGGATCGAAAATTACTTGTTTCAATGCCGCCAATGTGTTGTTCTGAATGGTATTAGGTCGGATTTTCTTGAGGTAACATCGGGCGTCCCACAGGGATCTGCGCTGGTGCCTCTGCTAATTATTATTTTTATTAATGACATTAATGTAGGTATAGGCTCCAATATACGGCTATTTGCTGATGATTGCGTTATTTACAGAAAAATTCAAAATGAGCATGATATCACTGAATTACAGACTGACCTTGAACGTATTCATCAATGGTGTCTTAAGTGGCAAATGAATTTAAGCACTAACAAGTGCGTCCATGTGTGTTTCACAAAGAAGAAAAATATAATTAATGCAAACTATCACTTAAGGGGAAACATTTTAGATAGAAAATGTGGGTACAAATATTTGGGTGTATTATTGTCGCACGATTGCTCCTGGAATGCGCATGTGGATTATGTGGTTGCTAAAGCTGCGGTGGCATTGAATTATATTCAAAGGAATTTGAGATGTGCAGATTTTCACCTTAGGAGCATGGCTTACCTCACTTGTATTCGACCAATTTTAGAATATGCTGGTACTCTTTGGGACCCGTCTCAAGTGGGCTTGATTAACAAATTAGAAAAACTTCAAAACAGAGCAGCCAGGTTTGTATGGCTGCCCGGTATGGAAGAAATCACAGTTGTACCGAAATGAAAAAGGAATTAAACTGGGAGTCACTTTCATCACGATGTAAAAAATTACGTTTGAAGTTGTTATATCAGATATTTCACAATAAAACAGGAATTGACAGAGACATTTACTTAAAACAGCCAGATTACATATCTGAACGTACAGATCACATACCCAAAATAAGGCCATACCGGGCCAGGACGAACCTGTACACAAATTCGTTTTTTGTGAAAACTATTAATCAATGGAACAGTCTGCTGTCTGAGCAAGTGTGCAGTGGCAATGAAGATGTATTTTTTTCATATTTGTAACCCCCTGCTGTAACGCCTCTGGGCAAAGCGGGGTTATGTATGAATAAAGAAAAAAAAACCGCAGCTGACCGTCGACACCGGGCCGAGAGTTCTGTTCGTTCGCGAGAAAACGACGCCGGAAGACTCTCTAAGATGTGCAGTTATACAGATTTGCACGTTACAATACCGCAGTAATTATTGCGTAGTGGGCACTTCCCTATTTGGCGGAATGATAATGTTCTGGCGGAGGGGATACCCATCACCTCTACTTGCACTAGTTTCTTCAAGCGTTTAAAATGACCTCTAAGAAGGTCGCTCGTCCAGCTTACGCTGTCACTGTCCTGCGGTTCCGCGCAGACCTGTCTCTTTTTTTGCTGCTGTGGCAACCTGCCGAGCTAATGAGGCCAATCAACGTCGTCGCCCAAACCGAGACGACATAATAATATTCGCTTCTGATTTCCCAGTGCCTCGTCACCTATCTCAAAGCCTTGTGCTCTTCCAAGGCCATTGGCCTCGAGATCTACATGTAGATGGCAGCACTGTCACCGCGTGAGTGTAGATAGGCATTCGCCGGCGCGCATTGAAATGTACACAGGGAAGTTCTGTTGTGAGAGGTTTGAGGCAGTTGTAGAGCTAAATAAAAGCAATATTTGTAGTCAAACCGTATTACATGCTAACTTAGATTTCTGTTCTTATTGGTGCAACATGTCTGAGTTAAGCGCGGAACTTATTAGACGCGGACTGGACAGGAGAATAACACACACACACGCGAGCGCTATCACCAATGCTTTATTTGATTCCGGACGAACAATATATAGAATTGTAGACGCTCAGGCATGCGCAGTGGTGGAGTCCTCATGGAATGACGGTTCTTTTCTAGATAATGATAATGAAGGTGTGCTGACACAGTCTTCGTCTAGTTTAAGTATGGTGGCAGTTTCAATAATCAGGCGCGTGATCTCGTCATGGTGCTTTGGGGGACTCCTGCAGAAGAGAACACCCACACGTGCCACAATGCGCAGACAACCAACTATCGCCACGTTTTTTCACTTTGTTTTTGTGCTCATTGAACCTGATGTTCAGGCAACGCCCAGTCTGCCCGACATAGTGTTTACCACAAGACAAGGAAATCTTGTAAACAACACCTTCCTTGCATGGCACTTTACCGGTTTTGTGATTGGTATCACAGCCGCGCTTTTTGCTTTTAGCTGGGTAGCTAATCTTGCACAGCATTCCCAGCTTGTTCGGGGCTGTAAAGACCACGCTTGTGTTTGCACGGCCACCCACCTTTTTGATGTTGTGGGATATCTTGTGCAAATAGGGCATCGCTGCAACCTTTCTTCGGCCGTTCACAAAGGCTCCTGTGTTCTGCTGGCAGCTCGAACCTGATTTTTTGAGCAGGCCTATAGCGACTGACAGGAGAAGGTGATCAGGGTAGCCTGCTTGCGTTAGGCGAGCCTTTTGGCTGTCGAAGCTGGTCCACATTTGATGGCAACATGATTTTCGTAGCGCATTCTCAAGTCAGTGCCTGGCGATGCTCCTCTTAACTAATTTGGAATGGGCTGATGAGAAAGGCAATAATGGCTTCTTACCCCTGGGACCAGCTTCGACAGCCAAAAGGCTCGCCTAGCGCAAGCAGGCTACCCTGATCACCTTCTCGCCTAATGCAAGCAGGCTACCATGATCACCTCCTTGGCCTCACGGCGAGAGCCAGCGCAGATCAAGGCGCAGCAAGCTTCAACATCGACGCTTCGACATTTCAAGCCGATCATGCGCATGAGGCAACGTACGCCGAGGAAATATGGGCAGCAACACGTGGGACCTCGTCAAAATCACCAACCAGGTGCTTAAATAATGTCACGTGGTAGTGATGCACTCAGCACTGAAGGCGAAGAATGCAGGACTCAACCGCACGTGGCAATAGCATGACCCCATCGCGGTTCTTCAGTGGGAACGTCAGCTCGCCTTCTGTCAGGAGAGCCTCAAACCCATTCATGTTTTTGCACAGGTTGGTAAACCCACTTAAACATTTAAATCCAGCAGCCCCTACTTGTTCCAGCTGACGTGCCCCGTGTGCATGTGTACTCTGTGTATCGTCGCTTGCAACTTCGTTTCCTCCTTGCTCATTCTCTGTGGCACTGTAGAGCTTAACTCGAGCCCGTCATCTGAGCAGAAACTAGGCGAACTACTAAAAGGGCACAAGGAGATTAGAGCCAGGCTGGATGAAATCGAATCACGATTTTAAAAATTGGCCGCGTATCCGTGCTTCGCTGAAAATGCCGTCGAAAGACGATAGCCTTCTACCGGCCGTACTACATGAGTCCCGTCCGCGTGTTTCTATTCCCCCCGAGGAGTTGCGCAAGCGAGAGGGAAAACGAAGAGACGCGAGGAGAGAAAGGGACCGGCCGGAGTGGCGGGCGGCCGTTCCCTGCCTTCCGTTCGGCACGAGCGCGAGTTAAGGGCGCCATCTGGCCATGGTTATGGGAAACGCAAGAAGCTTGCCTTGCACAGGAAACGTACGCTTTTGCGCATCCTAACAAGCACTGGGGTCTTTAGAATTACGCATCTATGTATTTTCTACTAAAGGAACACACCGTCCAATATATACGTATTGATGTTGCGCCTCAGATATGCGTAATATTTGCTTTTTGGCCGACTGTGTTCAGAAGTATGAAGGCAGCCACCAGTTCAAGCTGGGTGGTCGTTGAGGAAGGTGTTCACCTTTCGCAGCAGGAAAGACACACTAACCCACACACACACACACACACAGACAGACAGACAGACCAAAATTTCTGCGTTGAAGTATCCCAAGAAAGACTATCGTCTTTAAAAGTTTGAAGACTCGGCTTCGGCTATTACTGAAGTATGCTCCATCGCTCGAAACTTGGAAAGAAAGGTTCTTAGCTTGGAACTCAAAACCGCCGATTTCGAAGACTATAGCAGGCGAAATAACCTTGTTTTTGGTGTCAAAAAAAGCAAATGAGACGCATGAAGATCTCGAGAAGCCTGTCCTGAAGGGCGTGTTCAGAACGCGTTGGGCATACTTGCCAGCTCGGTAGAACGAATACACAGGATTGGACGAAAGCGACCCGATAATGTAAGGCTCGTATGGATCGTGAAATTTTACGATCACCGCGAGAAAATAAATGTTCTATAGAATAGCTTTAAAGTAACAAACAGCCCCGCCACGGTGGTCTAGTGGCTTTGGTAGTCGGCTGCTGATCCGAGGGTTGCGGGATCGAATCCCGGCCGCGGCGGCTGCATTTCGATGGAGGCGAAATGTTGGGGCCCGTGTGCTGTGCGATATCAGTGCACGTTAAAGAACCCGAGCTGGTCGAAATTTCCGGAGACCTCCACTACGGCGTCTCTCATAATCAGAGCTGGTTTTGGGACGTTAAACTCCACAAATCGAAACTAAGAAACAATGACGTATCTCTCTCAGAGAACATTTCTGTAACAACAAGAAATAAAAGATGACAACTGCAGGAAAGTGCAGCTGCTAAAAAAAACCTTGGCCAGAAAGTGAACCTCATATATTATAAATGTAAGATAGGTGGTGACGTCTTTGAATGGAATGAAGAGCGCAACATGCATGTACAACTTCACCAACAGGATAAGCGCTGTTTATGAATTAAGCCCCTGGTGATTAAGCCATTTGTATGTATCTCTGATGTGTGTGCGAGTCACAAGGTGTCGTTTGAATGTGCGCGGGAAAAAGTGCGTGAGGCAAATAAAAAGAAAACATCGACTGAAGATGGTAACGGACCGGGAGAGCGGCACGGGAAAGACCATGACGACAAAGAAGAACGAAAGGCGTGGCGCTAGAAAATAAGGTGAAAATTCACAGCATATCCACGGACTGAATGATGATGAGTGGGCGAAGCTCGGGAGGTTCATCCTAGATAGTGCCGAGTTCCGGATTAATTTAGTTAACGTGCACGCTACGAATCCTTATGGTTCAACTACGCACAAGTGAAATCTCCCACCGGCACTTCATTGCAAGCGAAGATCCAGTACCTCCATATATATATATATATATATATATATATATATATATATATATATATATGGGTGGCCGGTGAACGGTTTTCCAGCGTGACCAGTCGGTATTTATAAATCACTAAACTCACTAGAAGATGCTGCCTGAGCCAACATTGTCTCTCGCCCCGCCACGGTGGTCTAGTGGTTATGGCACTCGGCTGCAGACCCGAAGGTCGCGGGATCGAATCCCGGCCGCGGCGGCTGCATTTCGATGGAGGCGAAATGTTGAGGCCCGTGTGCTGTGCGATGTCAGTGCACGTTAAAGAACCCCAGGTGGTCGAAATTTCCGGAGCCCTCCACTACAGCGTCTCTCATAATCAGAACTGGTTTTGGGACGTTAAACCCCACAAATCAATCAACATTGTCTCTCGCGGGTGAGGGCGCGTTCTCCTTCTTTGCGAGCTGGTAGAGCGTTCATCTAAGAAAGCGCGTTTCCGTAGTCAACGCGCGCCTTTCGCTCTCTCTCTCTTTCTCTGTCTCTCTCTCTCTCTCACAAGACAGCAGATGGAAGAGTGAGAGAGCTCGAGCGCCGGGAGTCACGCGCCGAGGGCGAGCGCGAGCCTCCCGGCGTTGCATGGTATTGTGAGTGGTGTAGGTTACACGATACGACGCGTGACAACCGACCCACAGCTTAAGGAGCTTCGCCTCTAAAAGGAAAAGGACCAACCAGCAAGACGCACGGAATTCTCAGCGGCCAATGACGAGTGAACACGAGCACGGAGCCGTCACCAATCAAAAAGAACAAGTAAGCAGAAAGAAAAGAAAATCTTGCAGCATCGGATTCTGAGGGGGTGTTCCAGGAAGGCAACGGAAGGCAGAGGATCGTCCACTGGGCCGGGCGTTGAAGATGGCAGTCGGGTCCGGAGGGCTTCACCCAGGCCGGACCTCCTGTTGACCTGATTCCAGCCATCGGAACCCCAGTGGCTCGCAAGATCCGGGGGAGGGCCTGCCGAATCCTATGCCCGCAGGCATAGCAGGAACAGTCGGGCTGCGGGTCCGAGTTCCTTTCCGGTCTGTAGAAGGATGGTAATGTGGGCGAATTCGAACTGGTTAGGCATATTGATGGTCAGCGCGAAACACGAGGACAAAAAGAAGGAAAGGACACAAACCACAGCGCTGTCTCAAACTAACTTTTATTTAGCAACACACGCATATTTAACTACACTGACCACACCCACGTGATCCCATGACGCAAATGTAAAAGTGTGCCACAAAATGTAAAAAACCTCGTTAGAACCAAACCAACATAAGCTAAGTGATGAACTGATTCAAAAATGAAATTTCCTTTTCATGCAGGGCTATCGATGGCATGCTGACACAGCGGGAACCGTTTTTGTTGATGTGGAAAGCTTGAACAATTTCTCTATGGTTGCCTGATCGCTGTGTTTGAACAAACATTTTGTCTCAATAAATATAGGGGTGCAATCGTGGTTTGAACAGTGCCTAGCCATGTGCGAGTACTCATTCCCTTCCAGAGAGAATTTGTGCTCAGCCAATCTTATATTCAGGCACCTGCCTGCTTGGCGAATATACATGTCACCGAAACAAAACGGCACCTCATACACTAGACTTACTTTGCATGCACCAAACGAGGACGTGTGTTTCTTTACCTTGAAACCTTTAGATGCGGAACATCTCTTCCTTGCGGGTATGTCACGCGTCAACCGGCATCCGCACTCACACTACACATGCACGAGTCCCCTCTCCCTTCCCTCTCTTCAACAGCTGCTGCAATAAATAAAGCGGGTAGAGAGCGCGCGTGCGCGGCGTCCGTCCGCACTCACGCTATGCATGCGCGACTCTCCTCTCCCTACCCTCTCTCCAACAGCTGCTGCAATAAATTAAGCGGGTAGAGAGCACGCGCGCGCTTCGCTTCAGTAGTATCTTCTCCTTCTCCGATGTAAGAAGTTGGTGGTGTTGTGTGATGGAAGCAACAACACTGCAAACTTGTAAACACCGCCGTTAAATGCACCGTTGAAATTCCCAGTGATGCTCCACATCACCTCATGGTCCCCTTCGGGGAGATGGCATAATTTTTTTTACTCCTAATCTTCCTTGACCAAGTTTCCTTTCAATAATACCGCAAATCTTATTTAATTTATTCGGGGCAGAAAAGATAACTCTGATGCTGAACCTCCCTGCAACATTTTTTAGACCATGAGATAGCTTATGCACGTATGTAATAACTACAGTTTTTTCTTTGTCTAACCGGGCTGAAACACTGTCCCTCTTGATTGCTCGCATTCTTACACATTTCATCAGCTTCTGCACATTCAACCGGAAGGCACTTTCTGGGAACCCTGCCGCCCTTAAATGCCCGACTTATGTCACAAAGCTTTCCGCTCTTCAGTCCCGCTCAGATGCCTGGCCAAGACGCCGCCTAGCCGATCACGTCGTCCGTCGCAACCAGACATCCGGCGTCGTGATCTGCGCAAGTCTGCCGCACTTCAGTCCAGCTCGTTGGTGATTTATTATTTGGTGACATTGACATCAACTTCTTTTGCGACGTCCCACCGCACGTTACTCTTGGACCCATGCACACTAACGTTGACCCATGCGCACGACGTCGGATGTTTAAAGTGCAATGACCCACGTAGGGCCTTTAGAGTTTCTAGTGGAGTAGTTTCTCGCACGTTGTGGAGCTGTTCTCAAGCGCTACTTGTTTAGTTTTTCTCTGTTTTCAATATTTTTAGATTAAAAGCCTGTGTGTGTGTTGTGTTGTGTGAAAAATGGCTTTGTCCTCAATTATGCTCTCGGAGGCTCAGCCTCTGAGTGTGGTTACAAAAACAAATCTTGCAAAGAAAACTACCTGCGTTATCACAGTACCCAGTTAAATGCACAGAGCATCGTCAATAAAGCGGCCGAATTTTAAAGCGTACTGACTACGCATGAACCACATCTCGTATGTTTAACAGAGACGCGGCTGTGCACAGATATTAGGAGCGATGAAATAGTACCCCCGGAATACAAAATGCTTCGCAGAGACAGGAATTCTGGGGGTGGTGGTGTGGCACTTGTTTTTCGTCAGTCGCTGCAAGTAACGACTTCCTGACATTGTCGGTATTGAGTGCATAATGATTAAAGTTCTTCTGAGCTCTCTAATCATCGGAACATTTTCTCGTCCGCCAAACAGCAGCATGATTTTTTGGTACATTTAAAAGTTTTTGTTCCAGTAATATTTCATCTTGCAACGCTGTACTTGCGATTTCAAGATGCCGGCCATCAAGTGGGACAGCAAGTTTCCTGAACCCCTGAGTACTTCAGCGAAGCCGTTTCTCCACATTATCTTCTCCCATAACTTCACTAAAGTAGTGACGGAACCTACCCGCATTCAAAATGACCACCGAATCAACTTTAGATGTTGTCCTTACAAGTAGCAATCCGCTTTGTCGAAAACCAACCGTGCATATCATCATCATCATCAGCCTGTTTAGGTCCACAGCAGTACGAAGGCCTCTTCCAACGATTTCCAATGCACCCTATACTGAGCGAGTTGGTTCCACTTTATGCCCGCAAACTTTTTAATTTCATCGCTCCATCTGACCTTCTGACTACCTCTGTTGCATTTTCCCTCTCTTGTTATCCATTCCGTCGCTCTTACTGTCCATCTCTTATCTTTCCTCCTCATGACATGCCCTGCCCACGTCCACTTCCTTCCTTTCATTGATATAATAATATCGGCTGCTCCTGTCTGTTCTCTGATCGATTGCGCTCGTTTTTTCTCTTAGCATTACCCCTATCATTTTTCTTTCCATTGCGAGTTGCTCCTTAGTTTTGTCTCTAGTTTTTTCGTTATCCTCCACATTTCTGCACCCTACATTAGTACTGGGAGAATGCAGTGATTGAATACTTTTCGCTTTAGTGAGCGCCGTAAATTTTGAGTCATGATTTAGTAACGCCTTCCGAATGTGCTCCACTCCCATCCTTATTCTACGGAATATTTCTTTTACAGCGTAAGCTGTTATGAGATCACAACAACGACACCGTAGTTGTCCGCCGCCGCCGCCGCCGCCGCCGGTGTCCGCCCGTGTCCGTAACCAATATCGCTCGTCGTGAAGAACGGGACAACTGCTGCCATCTATTGGCGCTGATTTCCTCCGCATCGCCTTCGCAATGTGTTTTTATGAAGCGCTGCCTCGTGAAGCAGTTTTGTTGTATCGCTCCATGAATCTCGCGACAGGCGACGTGCGCAGCCCCGACAGCAACCTGACATGGCTCTTCGATATACCTGATGGCGCCTCCTCGCAAGATGCGGACCGCTGCTGAAGAAGTGAATCGTAGAGTTACGCGCGCGGCTGCAGTAGGGCGACGTCGGGCACAGCAGACCGCTGTGCAGAGAGGAGCCCAAACCGCAGAGTTATGGCGCAGGGGATACCGACCGCCTGTACTTACACTAGTTTCCCCAAGCGTTTACAATGGCCTCTAGGAAGGTCGCTCCTCCAGCTTACGCTGTCACTGTCCTGTGATCCCGCGCAGGCCTGGCTCTTTTTTCATGGGTAGGAGTTCAGGTATACGTATTCGTTTACACATTGTAAGGGTTCATTGTTGATTTTAAATTCCTGTTCCTTAGCTAGTCTATTAAGTATAACTTTGGTCTTTTGCCTATTCATTTTTAATCCACTTTTAATACTCTCCCTGTTTAGGTCGTCAATCATTTTTTGTAGTTCGTCTCCACCATTGCTAAAGAGCACAATGTCGTCTGCAAATCTTAAATTGCTTAGATATTCTCCGTCTATTCGAAATCCCTTTTCTTCCCAGTCTAGACGTTTAAGGATTTCATCTAAACATGCAGTGAATAGCATCGGGGATATTGTATCTCCCTGTCTCACACCTCTCCGGATCCGGATTTCTCTGCTTCTCTCATGTAGGAGTAGTGTGGCTGTGCAATCTTTGTATATGTTGTTTATGGTTCTCACGTATACGCCAGGTACCCCTTGTTGACGTAGAGCTTCTAGAACTTCAAGAGGGTTGCAACATGGGCTTCTAGAACTGCTTGTATTTCTATGGAGTCAAATGCTTTCTCGTGGTCGATAAACGCCATATAAAGAGGTTTGTTATATTCCGCGTACTTCTCAGTTACTATGATCTACAACTATTACTACGAACTACAAGTGTCACGCCCACGTGCTCGCACCGTCACGTTTTCCTCTTTGTTTTTCCCACGAGCAGCATTCGATTGGAATGGCCTTTCCCACAACATTGCAGCCATTACTATCCCATCTATCTTCTTGGACAATGTAACCAATTTTCTTTCCGAATGAATCTCACCTGGCTGTACTGTAAACCCACCCCTTATGTAATGCCCCCTTGAGGGGTCTTTAAGGAAATAAAGTGATGTGATGTGATGTGATGATAGTGTGGCTATGGTGCATTGTCAAGTAGCCTTTCCTAAAACCAGCTTGTTCTCTCGGTTGGTTAAAGTCGAGTGTTTCTCTTATCCTCGCAGAAATTACTTTTGTAAATAGCTTGTATATTACTGGGAGTAGGCTAATTGGTCCGTCATTCTTTAACTCCTTAATGTCACCTTCCTTGCGGATAAGAATTATATCATTTTTCCAACTGCACGGTACACATGTGTTGATACATTTCGTGAAGAGCAATGCAAGTTTTTCAAGTACAATATCTCCTCTGTCTTTGGTCAAGTCGGCTGTTATACCATCTTCGCCAGCTACTTTACCACGTGACATATCTTTGGCAGCTTTCTGTACTTCGTGAGCGGTTATACATGGAATTTCAGTGTCCTCCTCTGATTCTATTTCTATTTCTGCTACCTTTACTATTTCGTTGAAACTGTTGACAACGTTACCTTGTTTATCTTTTAGCGCGTACATTTTGTGTTGTCCTAAGTGCAGTTTCTTTTTGACCGATTTAATGCTGGTGCCTTTTTCTACTGCTTTCTCTATTTCTCTCATGTTAAAGTTTCTTACATCTCTTTTCCTGGTTTTACTGATCAATATTGATAGTTCTGCGAACTATAGCTTATCTTTTCAAAAAGTTAGTTTCATTTGTTGGCGTTGTTTTATTAAGTCATTGGTAGATTGTGACAACATGCTTGTTGCTTTGTTGTTTTACCCCCGACTTCTGTCGCTGTTTCAAGGATTGTTTTCGTTATGGTTTTGTTTATTTCTTCCAAATCGTCATCGTTGCGACCTAAGGCGTCGAACTTGTTGCTTAGGTCGACTTTAAATTCTTCGTTCCTCGCTCTGATTACCTGTAGGTTGCAATTTTTTCTAGTAAATAATTTAGTTCTTCTTGTCTTTAGGTTAAGTACAATCTTTGCGCTTAGTAATCTGTGATAGCTGCATTTTATCTTCCCCACTACTTCAGTGTCTTGAATTATACCTGGCTGTTCGCACATTATAAAGCCGATTTCATGCTTTGTTTCACATTTAGGGCTTTTCCGCGTCCACGTCCTATTCTTGTGTTTCTTGAAAAACGTATTCATTATTCGGGAGTCGGTTTCTTTCGGCAAATTGTACTAGCATTTCCCCACGGTTATTCCTACGTCCGACGCCGTAGTTGCCAATCCATAGGCGGAGACTACGGGGTGGCTCAGGGGCTCGAGCCCCCCATGAACGTTCCAGGGGGACGTAGCCCCCGCCAGAGCCCGGAGAGGAGGATCGTTATGTGTAGTTCAGAAGTATAATCTTAACGGGCTCAGTGCTCTCAGCAGAGCGTTATTAATATTGATAAATGATGCGCCAATACACGCGAAGATGATGAAATCACATGGGTAGAAAAGCATGCATTGCTTTCCTCCCCATGTGAGTTGCGCATAGGTCCGGCTAGCAACCACAGTTTGCGGCGAGGCCGCACTCGCCGATCCACGTGCCTGGCGTGTCAACGACCGGCGATGAAAGAAGAAACACCTCCCAGGCAGCACGCCAACACAGGACTGATGTAGGCGTGAAGTCGGCCAAAGTTGGCAGCGATATCGGGCCTAAGTCGGCAAATCGCGCTCGCGCTACTTTCACCCACATCTGCCTGATGACGGCCAGCCAGAATGGCTCCACTGTGGCTAAGCCACCATGGGTTGAACTTGGCCAGCCAGAGTGGGCGAAATTTGGCCAGCCAGCGTGGGCGAAATTTGGCCAGCCAGAGTGGGCGAAATTTGGCCAGCCAGAGTGGGTCGGATTTGGCTAGTTAGCATTGGCCGATGTTGCGGGCATTCAGGCTTTTTTGGCGTGTTGTCGGCCACGCCGACATCGGGAAACCCCTTGCGCGACCGTTCACAGCCACTACGGTGTTTCTAGTGTTTACCCCACGTGTGTCGCGGCGTTCGGATTGCAAAAATTTTTATTTTTGTGTTTTCACATTTTCGAAGGTCTAGGAAGGCATTTTCGAAGGACCAACAGTAGTTTGTGCAAATGTGCCTCTCATGCATACGCGAAAGCTTTATTAACACAGTAAAAAGTGGGGCAAAGTGGATCCTCCGTACTTTCTATTAATGCGTTCTAAACAAAACAAATAAACAAATAACACAACAAGAGAGGTTTATAGGGAAAATCACTATTTCATTTATTTTGTGAACTCTGCATTGATCATATGCTATTCTCGTGTTGCACCGTCGTAGTGGAAAAGCTTCGGCAAGGGTGGAACCTGCGGGAAAAGGCGTGAGTAGTTAACACAGCTGTGGAGCACATCAGCACTATACTATAATTGTATACAATTTATGTGCGACTCATGAACAAACGCGGAAATTCAAGAAATGTCGGAAACATCTCATAATCAGGCACTACTTTTGAAAATAACAAAAGAAAGTTGTCCTTTTACTATAAAATGAATCTATGTGCAATATTAAACCCCCAGATCTTGGCTTTGTGTCACTTTAGATACCCAACGGAAAAAGAATAGAAACACGAGTAAAGATTATGTTGCAAAGCAATTTTAAAAGCGGCACATTAGTTGAAATAGGTGCATTTTGCATTATAATAAATTTCATATTTTTGGCATACATCGGAAAGGAAACATGTAGCCGTGAGCTAATACGACACACACCAAGGATGGGGTCTTTAGGCAAAAATGTCCTTAAATGATAGGTGCAAGGCGCATTATGAGCAGATATTAGAGGAAGAACATATTTTTAAGGCTACTTTAAAAATGCCATCGCGTGCCGAACTGCCGCACGTGTCCAACACCAAGGAGCGCGTGTTCGGTATCACTTTACCTTGAAAAATACGGGCAAGAAAAAAAATGTTACGAGAACTGCAAGTCACCACACAATGGGGGTTTGATACAAGCACAGGATTAACTATATGAAGTAAAATTGCTTTTGGACAATGTGCGTAGGCTCTTTATTCGAAAATATAGAGCCTACGCACCTCACGACACAAATAATATAGAAAGGTGGAACCAGTGGTTAAACATCGCAAAAAAAAGTGCCAGACCCCATTCAGAAAAGTGGCCAGCAACTTACCGAATTTCGGCATCCGCTGTGCACTCTTGAGCTGTGTGTCAGCAATACAAATTCAGCGACGGCACTGTAGCCTCACCAAAAGGCACAGGCTTGTGTTCATATACAACCGATGTCACAGTTGTGATGGGCATTGTCTTAGGAGGTACACTGTCCAAGGAATCGCGCAATCAACTTGATGATCGATAAATGCGGTACATGCGCCGATACGTATAGGCAGACTGCGTGCAGCCGTTGAAACTCGTTCTATGTCGGTAGCACTGCAGCCGCGACGAGAGAATGCAGCCGCGCGTAAAGTTCCCCGAAAACTGCGCGGTCTCCCCCTCCGAAGGGCCACCACTGCCACCGAGAGCAGGTTCAGAACGACATTCTTTGCAAACTGTAGGTGCGCACAATGGACGTGCAGGGAGGGGGCCGTGACGAGGGTGGTCAGTTCGGGAAGCGACGCGCGTCCCCCCCCCCTTTCACATACTTTTACTTTTATGTTTAGTTGCTGCTAGCTTAGCATGTGCTAAGGTTGCTTCTAGGCAGAATATGCGCGTTTTCTTTCTTTTATTTTGTGGTTGTCGTAAAGCGTGGAAGACAGCATTTCTGCTGGGCAAAAGCACAATGGCGGGGACACCCGCCGGGACTGTATTTGTTAAGTGCAGCCTGGTGCAGCCTATGGAGTATGCTTGTATGCATGTGTTCTCTTGCTAGCTACCTGTAGCATAGGATTTCGCAGAGGGTGAACCGCCCACTCTAGCTAAAAGCGCAATCGAAATGCTGCACTGCACGTAACAAACGTAGCGAGGGCGCGCGGCGTCGCCATTGTGAATTTCTGCAAGTTTCTGCAGCGCAGGAAAACACGTGCTCCCTTCCCGCACGACAAGAAATATTGCGATGAACCTCTATTCGCGCCCTTATTTTACTCTTTTCGGTGATAAATAAATTAGTTTTAGGGGCGAAGCTCCTTAAGGCTTGGGTCGTGCGTCCCCTGTAGTAGGTAGCCACCGGCGCGTGCCTGCCGGGAGGCACGCACGCGCCGAGGGCGAGGCGCGTGCCTCTCTCTCTCTCTCACACTCTTCCATCTGCTGTCTTGTGAGAGAGAGACAGAGAGAGAGAGAGAGCGAAAGGCGCGCGTTGATGGTCTTAAATGAACGCTCTACCAGCTCGCGAAGAAAGAGAACGCGCCCTCACCCCGGAGAGACAACGTTGGCGCAGGCAGCGTCTCCTAGCGAGTTTCTTGATTGAGAAATACCGACTGCTCGCGTTGGAGAAGCGTTCACCGGCAGACCATATATATATATATATATATATATATATATATATATAGACGATTTTCCGCAGCTAGTTTGTCTAAGCAAACTAGATGGCGCCACCGCACCGAAGCACCATATGGCCTTCCCGTCGGCGGCGCGTTCATGATGTGGCGTGTGGCGTCCGTTGCCCTGGCCTACGGCGCGAAGCGGGCGGCCGTCGGCGACGGTGAAGAGGAAGTAGAAAGGGGAAGGCCATTAGATCACGTGTTCAAACATGGCAGCGCCCGTTCGCCGCTGCGGAAAAGCGTCTATATATATATATATATATATAACGCGCCCTCACCAGCGAGAGACAACGTTGGCGCAGGCAGCGTCTCCTAGCGAGTTTCTTGATTGAGAAATACCGACTGCTCGCGTTGGAGAAGCGTTCACCGGCATCCCATATATATATATCTATATATATATATATATATATATATATATTGTACTGTAAATGAAGGGGCAGTGGACATATAGCTAAAACAGAAGAGAACGACGAGTTGGAAAAGCCTGGGGTGGATCGGTAGGCCCTGTCTCCTCAGGCATTGGAGATGCTACAGGGATCGTCCTGCTGCGGAGTTCCAGGTCTGCAAAGATGGCCCGCACCTTCCACCAAATGTCACGAAGCGTTTTGGACGTGAGTGTTCGAGCGCAGCAGAGCAGCGAGAGGTAGCACAGTGGGACGAGCACCGAAGACCAGGCTTTTCCAACTCGTCGTTCTCTTCTGTTTTAGCTATATGTCCACTGCCCCTTCATTTACAGTACAATATATATATATGGTCTGCCGGTGAACGCTTCTCCAACGCGAGCAGTCGGTATTTCTCAATCAGGAAACTCGCTAGGAGACGCTGCCTGCGCCAACGTTGTCTGCGCCAACGTTAAATTAAAAGAGAAAAAAAAAAGTTCTTAAATCTTCTTACGAGCCTGGTGGCGCACATGTCACCGCCCCGTTACAAAGGGGAAGCTCATAGCATCCATCCATCCATCCATGTCTCTCCCGGGTGAGGGCGCGTTCTATATATATATATAGACACTGGATCTTGACTTGCAATGAAGTGCCGGTGGGAGATTTCACTTGTGCATTGTGCATAGTTGAACCGTGAGGATTCGTAGCATGCGCGTTAACTAAATTTATCCGGAACTCGGCACGATCTACGATGAACATCCGAGCTTCGCCCACTCATCGTCATTCACTCCGTGGATGTGCTGCAATTTCTTTAAGTACTAGAAAACGCAGATGTGGGCTTCTATCGACAACATAGTTTCATATGAACGTCACAGACAAATCCTACACTCGCTGCACAGGGTATGCAGTCAAGCTCGATATATTCTGCTCATCTAACTAGTACAACGTAACCGCGATGGCCGATGTGTAAAAGAATTCGATATATATGGAAAGAACGCACTAACGGTCGTTCACAAAAAAGCAAAAAAATAAAGAAAGAAGTAATTATACGCAATGCCGTGGACATATTAAGGAATTATTAGCCTATTGTAACTGTGTGGTAGTAGAGAGCATGGAGGTGGAAAAGGGAGGTATAAGTTTACCCGAGCAGTAGACAATTATTTTCTGTTGCTGTGCTTATGCGAGCTGCGATACATGCGTTGCGCTGTAATGGAGCTGCTTTTGAAAGGAATGCACTAGTTTTCCGAACGCACTGATGAACTGTAGTGGAGGGGCACGTGGTCAACAACAGCTTGACTTAGGACGGTTGGTTTATACTGTGACCCTGCACAAACACATGAAGAAACTAGGGAACAGAAGAGAGCTTTGAAACAGCATGCTTGCTGTTTTTATATACCATAAAATACGCAGGTCGCCTGCGCAAGAACACTTTGTGATCACATGCACTCTAGTAGAACTCACCAGAAAAGCTCTCTATACATCCATTATACGTGTGTGCATTTGTTTGCCACCTTTGAGATGAAAAATGCTTGCCATATGACTGCTTTGTATTTTTCGCTTTTGCCTTTTTGGCAAATGTCGTGGTCTTGACAAGAGCACTTCGTTTGAATTTGCAACGCAAAATGATCTATGTATTTCATGGTGTACAAAAACAGGTAACATCCTCTGATTATAAAATGAGCACTAGGTCTGTTTTGTCCCCTCGCTGTCACGCTCTTACCTCCGTATACCCTTCCTTTGCATAGGCTGCTAAATGTCAGTAGGATAACGCCGGTTGCGAGAGTTTATTTCCGCTTCAGCGCACCATATTGTCTGCGCTAGACCTTTTTTGTCCACTCCCTGTTACCTCCGTATGTCCTTTCCTTCCATAGGTTGCTAAATGTCAGTCGTATATAGCACCGCTTCCGAGTGTTTATCTTTGTTTGAACATATGAGTGGTGGTTGTGCCCTTCGATGTAAGCACGAACAATTTCTATGAATTTAAATTTTCTGACATGCGCTGTCAGATAATTTTCCATCATGCTTGTCGATCCTTCTGGTTAATGTTAACTGTTGCGCCAGCCTGTTTCGGAAAGTTCCCGCAAAGCAGCCTATAGATGTATATATCAATAGTGCATATGCATGTTTTTTGTGTGCCCTGCTCATTAAAAATAATGCGCGCGAACATAATGTCATATATGCTGCTCAAAACGCACGTGCGCTATGTTCCGGCACTGAAACGCGTATACATGAATATATGAAGCTCAACATCTGATTCTTACGTCGAATCTCTCAAGCGAATTTCGGTCATGCTTGTCTCGATCGGATCTCTATAGAGCAGGCTTCCAAAGAGGCCCGGCCGATATCAACCATGAAAGGCTGCGGCGTAGTCGACGTTTCCTCCATGACAGCAGAAATGACTCAATGTTTCCTGTGAAATAATCTTTCTGGGCAAATATCGCGTCAAATTCGCCATTCCTCAGGCGATTCTGATGAGCGGCAAAATCGGCGCCACATTTGCCGGAGAAAGTTATCGGCTAGCCTACGGGGGCTCTAAGGTGGCATACTTGGCACAGTGTTGCCGATAAGTGGCGTCGGCCAGCCCATATTGTCTGTAGAATGGCAAAATCGGCGCCATAGTTGCCGTTGAAAGCCATCGCCTCAGCGGATGTCAGCAGTAACGCGGCATAAGCGGCCCCATGTTGCCGATTACAGTCGACGGCCTGCCGATATCGGCGGGGCAGCGGCTATAGTAGCCCGACGTTGCCAGTCATTGACGGCGGCGTGGCCGATACTGGCTCGCTGTCGGCAACATTAGGCCGTGGATGGGCCGAACTTTGCCGCCATAAAACCAATATCGGCCCTACGTTGCGTGTTGCCTGGGCTTCTTTCGGGACTGTAGCACGGGAGTACAAAGGCCGACTGTACAGCCTCGACAGCGGATTTTTGGGGGGTTACGCCTTTTAAGGGGATAATGGCGGCGCCAAGGGAGCCCTCCTGTTAAAGCGGTTCGCTGCAGCTGCTGCGGAACTCCAATAATTGGCCTATACGAAAAAACGAATTCTCCAGCAATTTTTCTTAATCTAAGTTTTTAATATTGAAATTAAAAACTGGCCCAACGTTTCGAGACCCATTCGATCTCATCATCAGGGCGCAGCTGTCCGGCCGGCTCCGAAGCTAGAGACTTTTCTTAGCGATTGTCCCTCTCTCCACCGTCGTTCCTCCCGCCTTTCTCGTTGCGATGTTGTTTTCTCCATCGGTTCCGGAGATCATGTACATAAACACTCCGCAGGGTCCCAGTTGAGCCGTTGATATTTCCAGGTGTTGCTCGGACGTGTCGCCGCTCTAAGAACTGCCTTTTGGTGCGGTTACCTTCCGTGTCGAGGACCCGGGCGTCCTCGAAGTTCATGTGATGGTCTTTCTTTTCGCTGTGTTCTGCAAGCTTTTTCCGCCTAGCGTTGAAGCTACGTAAGTCATTTTGGTGTTTCCGTATCCTTTCCAGAAAGTTTTTTGTCTCGCCGATGTAAGTGGCGTGACAATCGGCGAACGGAACCTCGTGCACTAGCCCGGGGAATCTTTCTTTTGGCAGCCGGTGTTTTATCCGCCATTGCTAACTTACTTTGTTTTGTGTGGTTAAAGTTCCTCTTAATGTATGTATTAATGTGATGTACCATATTTTATGAGTTTTTGTATTTGTGCATACTGCGGCAGCTAGCGATGTACCACTTATCGCATTACTGTATATGTATTCAGCAATGCTTTGTATGCCCCCCGCTTCACCTTCGAGGTTCACAGAGTTGGATAACTGGATAAATCATTTTTCAATTACGTTCAAACATTATGTGAGTACTGACACAAAACTTCTACGTCTTGTTTTTTTTTTTCATTTGCAATAAGTAGCTAATGACCCACTTACACCGGCTGCAAACCTCGAGGGCTCGAGCGCGCTAATTTTAATATTAAATGCGAAGCATTTCTTAGCGAACTTCGGCGAGTTTGAGCGTATCTATCTATCTATCTATCTATCTATCTATCTATCTATCTATCTATCTAGCCGCCTACGATTTTGTGCTCCCCTGTCCGTTTCGCTAATCGGATGCTTACGAAAATTGGTATGCCACATCATGACTACATGACGAACATAAATGACAAGTCATAACATGAAAATCATGATATGCATGTCATGAGCGGCATGATTTACATGCCACGGTCTTAGGGCTCTCCTGGCCGTTTCGCTAATGGGATTACGAAAATTCGTATGGCACAACATGACTGCCTGACGAACATAAATGGCAGGTCATAACATGAAAATCATGACATGCGTGTCATGAGCGGCATAATTTACATGTCACAGTCTTGGTGCTCTCCTGGCTGTTTCGTTATTGGGAGGTATACAAAAATTGGTGTGCCACAATATGACTGCATCACAAACATAAATGACAGGTCATAACACGAAAATCATGACATGCATGTCATGAGTGACATGATTTAGATGCGACGGTCTTGGTGCTCTCCTGGCTGTTTCGTTAATGGGAGGTATACGAAAATTGGTGTGCCACAACATGACTGCATCACAAACATAAATGACAGGTCATAACACGAAAATCATGACATGCATGTCATGAGTGACATGATTTAGATGCGACGGTCTTGGTGCTCTCCTGGCTGTTTCGTTAATGGGAGGTATACGAAAATTGGTGTGCCACAACATGACTGCATCACAAACATAAATGACAGGTCATAACACGAAAATCATGACATGCATGTCATGAGTGACATAATTTAGATGCGACGGTCTTGGTGCTCTCCTGGCTGTTTCGTTAATGGGAGGTATACGAAAATTGGTGTGCCACAACATGACTGCATCACAACATAAATGACAGGTCATAACACGAAAATCATGACATGCATGTCATGAGTGACATGATTTAGATGCGACGGTCTTGGTGCTCTCCTGGCTGTTTCGTTAATGGGAGGTATACGAAAATTGGTGTGCCACAATATGACTGTATGGCGAACATGACTTACAGGTCACAACATGAAAATCATGATATGCATGTCATGGTCGACAAGATTTACATGCCACGCGTTTCGTTAACGGGATGTATACGAAAATTGGCATGCCACAAGATGACTGCATCACGAATGTAAATGACAACTCATAACATGAAAATCATGACATGCATGTCATGAGCGACATGATCTACATGCCACCGTCTTGGTGCTCTCTTGGCCGTTTCGCTAGTGGGATGTGTAGGAAAATTGTTATGGAACATTATGAATGCATGACGAACATAAATGACAGGTCATAACATGAAAAGCATAACATCCATGTCATGGGTGGCATGATTTACATGCCAAGGGTTTCGTTAATGGGACGTATACCAAAATTGCTATGGCACAACACGACAGCATGACGAACGTAAATGACAGGTCATAACATTACAATCATAACACACATGTCATGGCCGGCATGTCATGGTCCCGGCGCTGTACTGCCGTTTCGTTAATGGGATGTATGGGCTCAGTATACTGACCAGAGGGTGCTACGCAGCTCTCGTCGGACGGCTCAGTATCGCCGACATTGGCCACTTCGGTCGCACGTATGAGACGCGCGCGCATGGTGGAAACCGAGGCGACAGCGACGCGCGCGTTTCTTCGCTGCTTTCCGGGCGTGCTGCGAACCACACGAACGCTCGCGGCGTCGCCCTTTGGAACAGTTTGCCGCAGGTTTGCAGCGCGCGTCTCAAAGGAAATAAAACGAAACAAGGTGGGACGAGCGGTCGGTGCTGCTATAGAGTTGGAGACGCGCATCGCGTTCGCGTATTTTCCTGTCACAGACTGCCCAATTTTGCTTCTTTTCTCCGCCAGGCAGTGCATTCTGGCGCTGATGTCGCACATGGAAAACTCGACTGCACGGAGCCTATACGAAAATTGGTTTGGCAAAACATGACTGCATGACGATCATAAATGACAGGTCGTTTCGTGAAAATCGTGACATGCATGTCATTAGCGGCATGATCTACATGCCACCCGTTTCCTTAAAGGGATGTATAACAAGGTGGCTATGGCACAACAAGACTGCATGACGAACGTAAATGACAAGTCATAACGTTAGAACCATGGCATGCGTGTATGAGCGGCATGGTTTACACGCCACAGTCATGGTGCTACTGCGGCCGTTTCGTTAACATCATATCTACCAAACTCGGTATAGCGAGACAACAATGCAAATCCATTTTACGTTCCTTATGCGTGCTTCGCATTTCCTTGATTCCCACTGCACGTGGGATCTGCCCATTTTTTGCATACGGTTTTGTGGAGCCAAGACGCTCTTTCCGTTTCTGTTCATGTAAACATAGCTGACTACATGTGCACACAAAACCGCGTTCACATCAGCACCGTGCGGACAACATTTTTGAGTGAAGGCTCCCTGGGTGCTGCTGTTGAAAATTTCCTCTGGGAAGTTTCAAGCATGCGTGATCCCTGAAAAATGCGCTGCCGAGGCGAGGGTGTCAATTTGTACTCCGGTGCATTTCTGCCCCCTCTTTCCGTCGGGAACGTCTGCTAGGATGAGCGCTCTCCCAAGAATCATGACAGCAACACAAACTCGTCACGCAGTTGGCGACTGGTTGTTTACATAAAAAAGAAAAGGGCGTTTCGCACAGCGGCGCGACACGCACGTTAAAATTGATATTAAATATGTTATAAGCTAAATCAGCCGTTGATATTTTGTAGATGGTGCGTGTGTGTCGACGCAAATCTATCCCGCAAGTTATCTCGATCGCCTTAAATGTTTTGTTAGTACTCCTTTTACTGGTGATTAATTCACTGGGTCATGATTGCATGACAATGTAACAAATGTGAAGTGCAAATAATCATGTAAAGCTCTAAAATTATTTGCACGAAAGTGACTCGCTGTGACGTTTTTTCTTTCTTCTCTTGTATTTTCTGTGTCATTTGGAAAGACACTGCTACATTTATTGTAAAATAAATATTTCTTGGACAAAAGAAATGTCAGATGTGAATTTACAGAGACGTTGATGCGTTCGCGGCCGGACTGGAGAAGCGACGCGCGCAATTGCGCGCGCGTCGCTCCTCCAGTCCGGCCGTGTGTCAGGTTTGCCTGTTTTCATCATCAGAAAAAAAAGTAAAATTGCCTGAGCGCCCCGGCGTTTTTGAAAAATATGGGAGAGGGTGAGGAGGTAAATTAGAGAAAGAAGGACGAGAAAGGTGAGGACTGAAGTCCGCAGCGAAGGTCTCGGCGCCCCCTGCAGAAATTGAAAAAGTCTCCGCCTATGTGCCGATCGCCTGCTCTCCACTTTGTTTTGTTCCTACTTTTGCGTTGAAATCACCCATGACTACTGTGTATTGTGTCCGTACATTCTTTATTGCTAATTCGATATCCTCGTAGAACTGCTCGACTTGTTTGTGGTCGTAGCTCGATGTTTGCGCACATCCCTGGATTATCTTAAAGGGGTCCTGAACCACCCTCCGGGCTTGGTGGAAAAACATATTCTACGGCTTGCCTACGCCGTAATGAACATCTCAGCCAAATGCTGTAGTCATCCGCGAAGCGTACCGTTCACAAGCGGAGCACAAAGCTTCCACTTCTGCAGGAGCCCTCAACTCAAAAAGCGGCTTCTCCTCACGCTCCTTGTATATGCTCTATTTCGTCATAGAGCATTTACAAGGAGCGTCGCTGCTATTGGCCGATGGCAGACACGCCCGCCTCGGCTGTGTGCGGGCCCTTCGCAGGGCGCCTTCTTTAAAACCGTAAGCGCGTGCGTGCCATGCGTGCCATGCGCTAGCTTTTCCTTGCGTTGTGAGCACCTATATAGGCAAAATAGTTGCTGGAAATATGCAAAAATATATTTTTTAATGCGCAAGCCTCATAGATGCCATCGGCAGGCATCCGTAAACTACCTCGGCGTGGACGCGAACGGTGCGGTGCATAAGTCACCACATAGTTTTCTAAGAAGCCAACAAATGCATGCCTGCAGCCTGTAATAAATCACAAATTAATCCCAAACTTTAATTCATCAGTGATTGTAGATGGGTTTATTCCCTATGGTACTCCAATGCGCCACCTTCTAGTACTCGTACGCAATAACATGGCTGGAGTCGAACCCAAAATATTTCTTCTATAAGGTAGATTACAGGACTAGCTCTGATTAGGGTGTTCTTGGGCGGATTAGAGCTCATTAAGGCGCATTAGCGTGGATTAAGACAAAGGTGCATTAAGGTGGATTATGGCATATTATAGAGCGGATTACGCTAGACTTACATTAGGGTGAATTAAGGATTACAGCAGATTAAGGTTTATTTATTTATTTATTTATTTACAATACCTCAAAGGCCCCATGATGGGGTTTTACATGAGGGGTGGGCTATTTCGATGGGTTAAAGGGGTAGATGCTCGATCGCTGCTTTGAAGTTGATGATACTGGAGTGATGCACAACGTCAGGAGGAAGGCCATTCCTGTCTTGTGCGGTCTTGACAAAAAATGATGAAAGGTGCGCAGTGGTATGAGCACTTGGCGGGTACACAGCTTTCCCGTGATTGATGCGGTCTGAATGACGATGGGCTGGCTTGATGGCGGGAGTACGAGGTGATCCATGATAGAACTTGAAAAACAGGCACAGATGAGCTATACAGCGGCGTGACGAAAGTGTAGCGAGGTTAGCACGAGATTTAAGATCGGTTACGCTTGACTGATATGAATAATCTGAAAAGATGAATCTTGCTGCCCGGTTTTGCACAGTTTCGAGTGTTTTAGTATTGTTACTCTGATGAGGGTCCCAAACAGCGCATGCATATGCAAGTTTTGGTCTGATTAGTGGTTGACTACGGTAAATCAGTTTCGAATGAAATCATTACGTCTGTAATGCTTGGCTTAATTTGGCGTAACTTAACAATCTGAGCTTATTGAGATGGCTTAGTCAACTTAAATAGCCAGGACCTAATTAGTGTTACACTAATTAGGCTCGGTCTAATTAACCTATACCTAATGATACATTGTTTAATACGCTGGTCTTCAGTAGTCATAATATAATTACGCGAGGGGTAATTAGGCATATCTTAATTATGCATGGCCTAATTAGTACAGGCCTTCTTAAGCTGTTCTTTGACATATTATCTTAATTAGGTATCGCTTGGTGAATACTACCTTAAATAGGCCTCATTTAATCAGTGTTAGCCTAATTAGTCCTGAGATGTTTAGTCTCAACTTAATGAGGCTTGACCTTGAAGTCTTAGCATAATTTGCCTTCTATTAATAAGTGCTAGCTTAGGTTTGACTTAACTAGTAATAACCTAGCCATGCGTGATTTAATTAGTACTATTTAATTAAACACGGTCTATTTAGAACCTTGTTTACACTAGATTTGTTCATATCAGCTAAATTAGGCTGCTCATAATTAAATTTACCTTAATTGGAGATGGCTTATTAGTATCATGGCTTAATTAATTATAAATCATGAGTATCCGCTTAATTAGGTGTGACTTACTTGTCATAGCTCAATTCAGGTTGAATTAGTTCAGTTTGGCTTGGTTTGGCTTAGTTGGATTAGTCCTGTCTGAACTAGGCTTCAATTATTCATTGATAATTAGGCTCCTTTGAATTAGACTTAGCCTTACCTAACTAGTCCTAGACGGTGGTCTAGTGGCTATGGTACTCGGCTACTGATCCGAGGGTCGCGGGAGCGAATCCCGGCCGCGGCGGCTGCATTTCGATGGAGGGGAAATGTTGAGGCCCGTGTGCTGTGCGATGTCAGTGCACGTTAAAGAATCCCAGGTGGTCAAAATTTCCGGAGCCCTCCACTACGGCATCTCTCATAATCAGAGCTGGTTTTGGGACGTTAAACCCCACATAACCTCAACAATCTTAATTAGGCTCCATTGAATGAGACTTAGCCTTACCTAACTAGTCCTAGGGAGCTTTGTCTTTACTACAGCGTGGTAGTGTTATGCTAGCATCACATAGCTTAGCGGAGTTTTCGGCAGATTTCCCAGTTTCACCATTAGCTTAAACAGCTTCACTGTTAAAATTGAACTAGTGTATTCACACATTAAATTAATCCATCCATCTTACCGCATGTCAATGCACCTTATTCCACATTAACCTGTCGGCAAGGGTCCGAGTTTTGAAGGTCTTCCTTTCGAGTCATAATAGTCACGTTCGAGCCCGACAGCATGATTGTCCCGTCTACAATCACTAATCAACAATTAACTAACCTGGGGTTATGCAGGACAAGGTGGAGCAGCGTTGGTAGTTACGCTGTTTGTACTGACGCCGAGTTATGCGCAATATCGATGACAAGCAGCGCACTGACAAAGTAAACGCTCACACCTGCGAGCCTAAACGTATGTGATGAACGAAAACAAAGCTTCGGAGGATCGAAAAAAAAATGCGGTGATCGCGAGGGCACGCGACCGAGCCCAGGCGCGAAGCGAGCAGGCGGCCACAAGCGCGCTGCGAAGAAACAGTCCCCGGTAGTCCCGCGCTTTTCGTCAGCCACTCTGATACGTCGCTGAAGCCTGGTGACGTAAAGCGGTGGGCGGGGCACCTCCTTCGACACTGCCTTAAGGAGCTCTGTACCCTCTATTCCGCAGAGTAGAAACAGGACTGGAAAGGGAAGTTTTCCGGTCGCAATACCTTCGCTCCTAACAAACAGTTTTGAAAAATTCTTTCGGCTGTGAATTTCTGAGAGGCTTTCAATACACACCCAGCCATTTTCAAAACTAACCCCGAGCGGTGGTTCAGGACCCTTTTAAGTTTATACCGCTTATATAGCTTTATTACGACGCATGCTACCCTTTCGTTAATGCTGTAGAATTCATCTACGTTGCCCGCTATATCTTTGTGAATTAGGAACCCAACGCCATATTCCCTCTTTTCGGGTAACCCTCTATAGCAGAGGACATGTCCATTGTTTGAGACTATGTAAACTTCACCTGCTCTCCTAACTTCGCGAAGGCCAATGACGCCCCAACTCCCTGTAGTTCCTCGAGTAGTTCCGCTAATCTAGCTTCGCTGGAGAGGGATCTTGCATTGAACGTTCCAACGTTTAGTTTCCAGTGGCGGCCTGTCTGGGTCCAGTGATTATTACTGCCCTCTGCTGCTTCACAGAGCTGATCGCCGCCGTGGAAAGATGTTCTGCAGCTGCTGGACACTGAGGGCGAGGGTTTAATTGTAGACATCGCGTGGGACGTGGTGGCCAAGTACTTCACCAGGGAGGCCAATTCCTGTTCTAGTGTAGGAGTGAGTCGAAAACGGCAGTTGAACGAATCAAAGCCTTTCAGGTACCCAGCCGTCGCCAGGCCCCCCTACCGAGGTAATCTCGAGCAGTATAACAAACATCAAAAAAAAGGGGGGGGGGGGGTTGGGCGTCGAACCTGAGACCCTTGGCGGTCCCGTTTGCAGCGGCTCCGCATCGTTAAACGTACGTTCTTTCAAAGCCTTCCATGCGTTATAATTTCTATCCACGTTACTATTTCGTGCACTATTTGGTCTCAAAATGTCTGCGATTATATAGTTTTGCTGATCACGACATCCAGGACGTCACGGTTTTTAAAAGTGCTCTGCCAGTAAGGTCGGCGCGCGTGGAAAATCGTGTTTCATCGAGCCGGTCTAACTTCTCCGTTCTCGCTAAGCAGATATGTCTCGAAGTGCCGAGTTCGGCACTTTGCCAGAAAGTTGTGTGGTGCAAGATATTATTGAAAACCTTCCACGTGGTCCGGCACACAGTTTTTTTTTGCGACGTACGTGAATATGAAAAAAAAAACAAAAGAAATCGTCGGTTGTAACAAAACGCGGTTGCATGATGTGCAATGAGTAACGAAATGTATAATTTCCTATGCCGGAATGGACATGCGAAGGCAAAATGGAAAAAATATAGGTATCAGGGAGGTATCAGGCACACAGATGCACACATATCTATATCTACGCACATATCTATATATACCAGTACAAACACGCAAGCATACACCCCAGCAAAAACACGCAAACTCCCTATTGTGGTGGTGAAGGCATAGTATCGTGTTCAGCCTTATAGGAAGTGGGTTCAAAGTGTTAATTCTTCATCTAATTTTCATCGACCAGCTAAAAGACTTGTGTGGAGGTTAGTAGTGTAATGCCTGCGTCTTACGGCAAGGAGTAATCAAGGAGTGATGTGTATTCCTTATGGCGCTTGTGATGTTAATTTCGCCATGGATCTATGGATCTGTTAACTTCGCCACGGATCTATCTATCTATCTATCTATCTATCTATCTATCTATCTATCTATCTATCTATCTATCTATCTATCTATCTATCTATCTATCTATCTATCTATCTATGTCCGTTTCTTACGAGTTGCTATTATCGGAGACCGTCGGTCGGGTTATGTCCAGCGTCGCATGGGTTTTCTGTTTGTGCGGAATACTGAGAGAACATGCAGCCGTGTTAGTAACTAACATATTCTACTATCTGTTATCAGAAAAGGTTTGTTTAGCTGCTCACCGAATTATTCTCGGCGCGTTGGGCTCGGAGCGGTTGTAGTCCTGTGAGAGCTCACACGTGCATCATTGCTCTATGACGGCATTTATGATGAGAGGATGATATCGCTAAGCCTCGCGTGTAGTTTCTTTGCTCAGAATAACGAAGATGTGCACTTATTTCCAGATTTCTTACGCACCAATGATTTTGCGATAGTAGACTTGCTGGACCACTCGTTTTCTTATTTTGTTGCTTTAAGCGGTTCAACCGACTGCACCGTCGATGCGTTTTGGCGCTTCTTCAAAAGCGTTGTGTTGCAATGTGTGAAAGATTTTGTGCCAAACACGAGGAAACGAATGCGAAATACCAGTCCTTAGATTAATAAACAAATGTTCAATTAGAACGTAAAGCAAAAAGTTAACAAAACGCACCCGGGTGTCTCCTTCAAGCTGCCAACAAAAAAAAGCTTTCAATAATACTTGCACAGGTGAAGGGCTGCATTAAAAATAGCAAGAACTATTGTTTCATCGTTACAATGAAGAATTTCCTGCTCACAGTGTCGGAAAAGTTCTATCGGTACGTATCTCCTAAAAATGAAACATCATATAAGTTATCTGTAAATGGCGAAATGATAACATTACAGTCTGAAATTGCGACAGCCATTAATCTTTTTTCTTTTGTATTCGCTATGTGAAGTGCGGTGCAGTGAAGTGCGCGGTTTAAAAAGTGCGCGATCAAAAAGCGAGTGATGGAGGAAGACGAAGGACGAAAGGCGTGGCCGTACAAAATAAAAGAGAAAAGAGGACCCAATCAAGAAAAGCCACGGAGTTCCCAGCGCTGAGGAACACGGGTGCCTACTGGCGGCCAATGAGAACAACGAAGAAGAAGAAGACCTGGCGGGATCGGATTCAGAGAGAGCGGTTCGAGAAGGCGAAGCGGGCAGGTCATCTACCGGGCCGGGCGCTGAAGGCGGCAGTCGGATTCCAGAGCCGAGGCACTAGGCCTTCACCCGTCCGGGACGTCCTGTGCATCCCTTCCTGCCCTCAGAACTCGTGTTGGCGTCTTGGAAGCTCCCGTGGTGCACGGATTTCGGCCGGCAACCTACAGATGTGTATTCCTTCGGGCAGCTCCGGAGCAGTCGGGCTGTGGGCCCGAGCTTCGTGACACGAGGCCAGCCACATCTGAACGAGTCTCTTAGCGGCTCATCCGTCGTCACCCGTCGCGACCAGAACCCGGCGTCATCATCTTGGCTAGCCTCATACGCTCCAGTCGTCTGGTCTTCACGCAAGCGCAACGAGATTTGGTGGGACCTCGAGAATCTTTGTCGCTCCGCCCCTCGCCACTGAACGATTCGCGTTCGAACTCCTCGCACTTGCATGCCGCTTCTAGAACATTTCTTGAATTTTCCGTGTATAACTTTCTTTCTCTCTTTTTCCTTTTCTTAAACTTTCCATTTACTTTGTTCGCATTAAAAGCTTTGTGTTTCGTTATCTAGTGATATGAACGGCTTTGTCCTCGATTAGACTCTCGGAGGTATCACCTGTGAGAGTCGTCCAAACAAATCCGTGAAAGAACCTGCTATCATCACACGCTAATGACGACGGCAGAATGCCACATTTGAGCGCAATGCCCCGAAGCCAGCTGATAATGTTGTCGTATCGGAACAGGGCCTTGTCGCTTTTGCTCAATGTTGACACCAAGAAATCTGCAGGTGCTGACGGCATACCCAATGCTTTTCTCGTCAGGTATGCCGAAAGGTGCAGTAAATACTTGTGCATCATATTCAACGTATCTCTGTCTAAAGCAGAGTTACCTTCTGATTGGAGATGCAACAAAATTGTGCCGATTCCCAAGACAGAAGATTCTTCATTGGATTCCTCTTACAGGTCCTTGAGCATAATGTTTTCAAACATATTGCGATTTTTCTCGAACGTAGTAATACAATCTACAACAGGCAACATGGATTCAAAAAAGGACTTTCAACCGTTACGGCGCTTCTGGAGCTACTTCATGACTTATTAACATTTCTTGGTGTACAAAGCCAAATCTACATGATCTTTCTCGACTACGAAAAAGCCTTTGATCGCGTCTCACATCATAAACTGCTTTCGAAATTAAAACCACTGTTAAATGATTTGCTCCTTGCATGAATCCAAGCTTATCTATATGGTCGAACTCAGTAGGTCAGAATTGACAATGCGTGCTCAGATCCTGTGCTTGTAAAGTCAGGCATTCCACAAGGGTCTGTGCTGGGGCCCATGTTCTTCTTCTTCTTTATTAATGATATAGGTGAAAAGATACCCGTTCAAAGTAAGTTGTATGCTCATGACTGCAAAATATAAAACATTCAAAGTCTAAGTCATCAGGCTGTACTGCAGGAGGCTTTACGGAGCACAGACTGACAAATGAAAATGAACGTATGTAAAAATATCAGTTGCGATGATGGTGACATGAAAACGACAGCCATTAATTTTTTCATTCAGCATAAGTGGCAACTGCAAAGGTGAAAACCATGCTGCATACTGCATAGGTGGCAAACGCGCAGTGGGAAAGATGCTAATATAATCCTAATCCACAAGAAAGGTGACATAAAGGAGTTAAAGAATTACAGACCAATTAGCCTACTCCCATTAATGTACAAGCTATTTACAAAAGTGAGGATAAGAGAAACACTCGACTTTAACCAACCAAGAGAACAAGCTGGCTTCTGGAAATGTTACTCAACAATGCACCACAGCCAGGCTGTCAACCTAGTAATCGAGAAGTACGCTGAATGTGGCGTATATAGACTACGATAAAGCATTTGACTCCATAGAAATTCAAGCAGTTCTAGAAGCTCTACGTCGACAAGGGGTACCTGAAGTATACTTGAAAACCATAAACATATACAAATATTCCACAGCCACAGTACTCCTACATGAGAGAAGAAAAGAAATCCCAATCGGGACAGGTGTAAGACAGGGAGATACGATATCCCCGATGCTATTCACTGCAAGTTTAGAGGAAGTCTTTAAACGTCTAGACGGGGAAGAAAAGGGACTTTTATTTATGTTATTTATTTATTTCCAAATACTGTGGGCCATCATGGCCGTAATAGGGTCGGTACAGTGAATTTACAAATGAATAAAGTACAATATAGTGAAAACAAAACAGCAAAAAATACATATTTGAAATACAAAATACGAAGCTATAGAAAAAGAAGACAACATACATACAGACATTCGAATAGACGGAGATATCTAAGCAATTTAAGATTTGCAGACGCATTGTGCTCTTTAGAAATTATGGAGACGAACTACAAAACAAGATTGATGACCTGAAACGGGAAAGTATTAAAATTGGATTAAAGATGAATAGGCAAAAGACCAAAGTTATGCTCAATAGCCTAGCAAAGGAACACGAACTTAAAATTAACAGTGAACCAAGAGAATGTGTAACCGAATACGTATACCTGGGACAGTTACTAACAGGAACTCCTACCCATAAAAAACAAATTTCGTGTAGAATAGGGATGGGCTGATGCGTAGTCTGAAGGCATTACGAAATCATGACTGGAAACTTACCTCTCTTATTAAAGCGAAAACTATTCAATCACTGAATTCACCGAGTACTAACGTACGGTGCAGAAACCTGGAGCGTAACGAAAAAACTTGAGATGAAACTAAGGAGCATGCCACGTGCAATGGAAATAAAAATGATTGGGGTAACGCTAAGAGATAAAAAACGAGCGGAATGGATCAGAGAACAGACAGGGGTAGCCGATATTATTATATCAATTAAAGGAAAGAAATGGACGTGGGCAGGACATGTCATGATGAGGAAAGATAACAGATGGAGAGTAAGAGTGACGGAATGGCTACGAAGAGAGGGAGAACGCAACAGAGGCAGGTAAGAGCTTATATGGAGCGATGAAATCAAAAAGTTTGCGGGCATAAAGTGGAACCTACTCGCTCAGGGTAGGGCGGATTGGAAATCGTTGGGAGAGGCCTTCGTCCTGCAGTGTACCTAAAAAGGCTGATGATGATGATGATGATGATGATGATGATTATGATGATGAGGTGGCAACTCTCTCGCTATTGTAGACAGATATAAATATCTCGCGGTCACAAAAACGTCTGAACTGAGATGGAATGAACACACATCGGAAGTTGTGAATAGGGCAGTGCGGAAACTTGGCTACTTAAAAAGGCATTTGTGGCAATCTACACACGAGGTTAGCTTAATAGCGTATAAAACTCTAGCCCGTGCTGTAATAGAGTACGCATTGATAGTTTGGGATCCACACACGAAGCGTAACATAAACAAATTAGAATCTGTCCAAAAGAAAGTGGCTAGGTCTATATATCACTCTTATAGCCGGCGCACTACCACGAGTGCTTTGGTTTAGAAAGCTGGTTTAGAATTGCTACGAAAGCGGCGTCAACGCGACCGATTGAAATTCATGCACCTGTTATTCCATGATAAACTTGGTATATAACACACTTACAATGAGCCAGTGTCCAGTGGAGCGACCCGGCCATACCATACTAAAAAAATAAAAAAATATTCCTGCCGCACTGAAACTTTTGCTAGTTCTTTTTTTCCATAGACAATTCGCGACTGAAACCGCCTACTAGCCAGCCTTGTGGAATGTCCAGCTACTGATTCTTGCCCCGCCACGGTGGTCTAGTGGCTATGGTATTCGGCTGCTGATCCGAGGGACGCGGGATCGAATCCCGGCCGCGGTGGCTGCATTTTGATGGAGGCGAAATGTTGAGGCCCGTGTGCTGTGCGATGTCAATGCACGTTAAATGGCCCCTAAACTATCCCCGACATTTTTTTGAACATTTCAAATCAACACGCGCATCGAGTTGAGAATGGCGCCACTATGAACGATGCCAAATGCGGCAGCGCTACTCGCCGTGACCGTGCCACAAATTCGAAGAACAATCCCGTGCGCCTCGCCGGCCATTTCCGGCATACCAGAGTTAGCCGCGACGACATTATGGTTTTTGGTGACGTCACAAGAGTCCAACCTCCGCTGATTGGCCGAAGGAGAAGTTCGACTTCCGGTTAGTCTGCTGGCGAATGCACGCGCTCCCTGCCTCTGTTTTTCCTCGTCGTATGTCGTTCGCGTATGCACGCTTGTGAATCCATAACTGCGATACCCTACGCAAGTGCAAGTCAGGCACAGCAGACTATAAACTGCAGCAACTCTCAGAACACGGCGAATACCCAAAAACGTGTATTGATCTTGCCTGCACATGCTTGTCAATGTTACTGCTGCTCTGTGGTGATATAGAACAAAAATCCTGGTATAGGATATGCTACAGAAAATTTTGGAAGGGCAGAAAGAAATCTAAGAAGACATAAAAGTAATTAAGGCTGACCAATCTTCCTTCTCTTGTGAACTAAATAAACTGGATCAGAGAATGTCTGAAGTAGAGAAGACAATGAAGGTTGTACTGAGGCATTAGGAAATACTCACTCGCCTGGAGACAACCTTGAAGGATATGGCAAACACCATAGAGGTACTAGAAGAAAAAATGGCTGATCTGGAGGACCGCAGCCGTAGAAACAATCTTATAGTGTTTGGTATCACGGAAAGTGATAACGAAACTACTGAACAGATTGAAAAGAAAGTGCTAACTGATTTCTTTCGAGAAAGGCTTAAACTTAACGTAACCTCAGCAGAACGTATACATAGGATCGGCAGAAAGCAGGAAGGAAAAACACGCCCAGTTATTATAAGGGTTTTCGACTACAAACAAAAATTTCGGTGTTCAAAACTGCAGAATGTTGAAAGGAACCGGTATTTCAGTCTCGGATGACTTCTGTGGAACCACGCTACGAAAGCGGAAAAAGTTATGGGAAAGCGCAAAAGCTGAAAGAGACCAGGGCTTGAAGGTCCGGCTCACGCTATGATAAGATTGTTATTGATAACGAGCAATACGCATGCAACGATGCGAAGTCCCGTAAAATAAAAATAGGCAAGAAAAGCACAGCTCCACGCGAGTCTGATTGACAATGTAGAAACCAAACTCGATATTTCACGCTGATAAATATTAATATTCGCAGTCTAGTGAAGAAAACCACTGAATTTGAGCACCTTCTTCTTCTGTATCACCCGGACATTGTTATTGTGACTGAAACCTGGTTACGTCAGGACATAGCCGACAGCGAAGTAATACCACCCTCCTATAAAATTATTCGTAAAGATCGTGAAACTCGTGGTGGTGGAGTAGCAATTGTCTACAGAAAAAAAATGTTAAGCTCGTGGCATTACCCGAATGTCCCGATAACGGAAGTGTTTGGTGAGGATGTAGATGCAGTCACTGACCAAGTCAAGGTGAAACACGCAGATACGTTTCGGGACCCGTACGGGTTCCTTGTTCACACTAAGCAGGCAAAAGCCGTATGTCGCTTTTTTATGCCAAAATGTGACGTAATGAACGGATGTAGCTGGCAGGTAGATTCCCATCTGTCCTGTTGATAGTGTCCTCAGTTGTCTGGATAAAAACAGATTCCAAAAGTAGTCTCGTGGTCAGTGAGTTCAAGGTATGCAGGGCCCACATGGTGTTGGTGGTCCAGCGTGAGAATACTTCAAAGCGCAGAACGATTCTCCGTACCACGGTGTACCTTTGCCGAAAACCAGGAATATATATCGGCTCCGCGGAAAGGAAGCGCAGAAGAACCCACGCAGGCCAGCGGGGGCGCTGTCGGAGGACCGTGCAGCCTCCGCGTTGGCAACAAAAGAAAGGAGGAAATAAAGAGTTGAATGGGAAGCGAGTCGTGTAGAGAGAGCGAAGCGACGCACGACGCCCGCTTCAGTCACAGCTTGACATCAGTACGCGTCCTTTGCTGCCGCTCCGCCAGATGCGACCGAAGGATGCTTTTGTGTGCAACCGTATTCGGGTTACAATTATGGTTCTCGAAGCGTGCAGGGTTTTAAGGACGAAGGTCGTTAAAATGAAAAGATGATGACAGGCCGAGATGAAAAATGACATATCTTTAGTGGACAATGTTCTCACGCGGCAAATATTCTCTCGGCTGTGTGGCGGGTTCTGGAAAGAGACGTGGTGCGCGGGTAGCATAGCTCGAGCAGGGCCTGCGGCGCCGGCGGTCGTCTGGGCTAATACACAGGCGACAACATAGGAGAGAGAGGGAAATGACGTATGTTTGACCAATGCCGTGTGTGTCATAAAAGTGTTTGTGCCATTGGTTTGCGTGATGCCAACCCCCAAGTGTGATTGGCTTGTTGGAGGACTCTTTGTCGAACGGAGGGTTGAAGTGACGACGCATTGGATGTGAGCAAAGAGCGGAGCTTCGGGCTTGGACCCGGGAAGACGCGTGAGTGTGCAATAAAGCTTCCCTTTACCTTCGCGCTACCATCGAGTACTCGAGCCATCGAGGGGCGCCGATTCGAACCTTCAATTACCTTCGCTCCTCAGCTAGTGTTGAAGCTAGTGGAGTTTGGGGAAAGGAAATCAACTGGCGCAGTCGACCCTAGGATCGGAGAGCCCGCAGCGAGGAAGGTGCTGAAGCCCGGCGAAGCTGACAAGACGCCCGCTGCCCTCGGGACCTGCTGGTGAGCTGCCTGAAGCAGTATTGACATTCCGAGCCTGCCGGTCAACTTTGGAGCGAGAAGTTGAGCGGCACGAGAGCGCTGTGTGCCAGCGAACGAGTGCAAAGCCGAAGGACTTCGTTTAGCGACTGACGAGGCGCTGCGGGGTTCGGCATCAGGAGGAGAACGGCAAGGAACGTCGACTCGACAGACTGACGCAAGACGAGGGTGGTCCGGTGGAGCACCCCGAGCATCGACGACTGCGTAACGACAGGCGTCGGAGACTGGACTGACGCAGCTGCAACGACACCGAGCGACGCATCACGACAAGGTGAGGCTCTCTTTGTGCTCTCTCGGGGCCGTTTTTATTGAATGCACTTGCGTTCAGGCACACTCTGGGAGATGGCGGACTCAGATAGAAATGCTATGGATGGTGGCAGTGTGAATGAATCGGATCGCACGCGCGAGTTGACGCTTGAGATAGAAACATTAAAGCTCAAGCTTGAGCTGGAGAAGATGAGGTCGTCGCGTGCCTCTTCAGAGGAGCCGGAAATGCGGAACCGGCATACTGGTATCGCATGGTACGCGAAAGAGTTGAAAACAGCCCTTGCGCCCATGCCCACTAATGAGCCAATGATTCCCGCCTTGTTCAAGAATGTGCACGCACTTTTTGCGGCATTGAGCATACCTGATGAAGTGCAGGGGACTGTTATATTGCCATTCTTAAGTGACAAGATGCGCACATTCGTTGCCAATCAATCGGAGGCTGGGGTAATGATCTAAAATCGAGAGTTTTAAGGGAACTGCGGATGACCCCAAGTGAGTACCGCCGAATGTTTTCGGAGGTCAAAAGAGAAGCAGATGAGTCTTGGAGCCAAGTGACGGCACGCCTGGAGACAATGTTCACATACTACCTCAGAAGTAGAGAGGTGCAGTCGTTGGAGCGTCTTCAGGAATTACTGATAGCTGATAGGCTGAAGCAGTTAATGCCAAATGATCTCCGTTCACTGGTCACCCTGCAGGAAGGGCTGGTTGAAGCCCAAGGATATAGCAGAGTTGGCCGCAAATTTTGAGGAAAGCCTCGATGGCAGCAGGCAGAGCAACTACCGCGGTACTGCATTAAGAAATCAGCAGTACAGGCCGCAAGCGAGACATTTCACTGGCGCAAACTTCAGCCCTAATTCAGGAGTATGTTTTGGATGCGGACAGCGGGGCCACTTTCAAAGAGTTTGCGAGTCTCCACGTGTCACGGCCGCTAAGAAAGCAGAGGTTGCATGCGTAGCTCCCCAGAGGGCAAGGCCATTTGAGAGATCAGCCACACCGTTGCGGCAAACCGACTCTAGGAACAATTCACTGATGAGGGATCCGAGGATTGAAATTTTCGTGGGAGACAAACCCTGTTTCGCGCGCATTGACTCAGGTGCGGATATCACAGTGATACGAGCGAATGAAGTAACCGCTGGAATTTCGGGTCAGAGTAGCGGCACAATAAAGCTAACTGGTGCCTTTGGTCAGAGTGTTACAGCGCGCCTAATGTATGTGCCTCTCGGTCTTCCGCGCTCGTCAGGAAGCGCTACTCAGCGTGTGACCTTACTTTGCGCAGTAACTGATCAGTTAACTACCAGTGCGTCCGTACTACTTACTCCGAAAGATTATGAATGCCTTCGTGGCTGCCGTGAAGAGCTAATGAGGGATCTCAATGAGTGTGAGAAAGGGATCAGATGCGTTGCACAGGAGATAGTACCGAAACGGTGTTTATCATTGAGAGAGCAAGAGCAAGTGTCTCGGTGCTCTAACCCTAGCGCTAACGCCGTGCAGCGCACATTAGAGGAACCGCCACGTAGTGAGCATCAGGTGCCTGACACCGAGGGTGAGGCAAACACCTCGTTAGAAGATGAAAGAGAGGGGGAGCAGGACGCACAGGCGTTGGAGCCGCTAGCGACTAGTTCCATGTCAGGTTTGGAGCAGCGGCAGTTAGAGAGTCAGAATTCTGTCGGCGAAGGTATTATTGAGGACAGTGAGCGGCTTGGGCCAGTCACTGAGATTTCTTCCGCTGAAGAGCAAAAGCGAGATGAGTCACTGGCTGATGCTTGGCGCCAAGCAAAAGAAGGGTCACACGGCATGGTAATCGACAGTCAGTTGCTCTATCACAGGGAGCAGTTAGACGGGAACATTGAGATGGCACCGCAGGCGGTAAAGTCCTGCTGCCAGGTTTCTGTGGCTGCGCAGGCAAGTGAGTTAAGTTCTAGCCAAAGGGGGGAACTCAGTGTGGTTCTTCATGAGTATAGCGACGTGATGACAGCACCAGACCCCAGCAAACCATTTTGTTTCGCCACGGATGCATTGGAAACGGCAATTGGAGCTTGCCTCTCCCAAAGGATGGGGGACACGGATCGACCAGTCCCATTCCTTAGTAAGATGTTGAACCCGTCGCAACAAGGGTGGTCCACAATTGAACGAGAGGCGTTTGCAATTGTGTGGGCGTTAGAGTCTTTGGGAACGTGGCTATTTGCCACTAAGGTCAAAATAAGGACTGACCATGACCTTTGACTTTCCTGACTCGCGCGGCCCCCTCCAGTGCTAGGCTAACGCGGTGGGCATTCGTGATCCAAAAATATAACATAGAAATTGTTCATACCAAAGGCGCCCTGAACAAGGCTGCTGATGCTCTTTCGCGTGTAGGATGATCATTTGGGTGGTGTTCAGATAACTGTTATGTCCGTAGCCTGTTATGTGTGACTCAGACAGATGACTTAATGAGCAAACAGACAATGAAGCCTAGGAAAGCATAGGAGAAGTTACTTGTGTTATTGTAATTGTGGGGAAAGTAGAAAGGAATTAAAGTGGACGAAAAGACAAACCTGCCTTCGGTAGGACCCGAACCCTCGACCTTCCGGTGTCGCGTCCGATGCTCTACCAACTGAGCTACAAAGGCGGTCGTCCCCCCGTCTACTTTATTGTGTATTTATGTAAGTATTATCCTGGGAGTGTTAGGCAGAGCCACTCGTGGCCAAGGCGGCGTGTGTAGAACACACTTTCTTGCCAGGAGGAGTCACGTAGAACGTGAACTTAGATGAGATGGCTGCTGCCCAATAAGCCCTCGCTTGCTACCTAAGGCACCAAGTCTGCCGCAACGAGGCCCAAGCTATGAAATAACGAAAGGGAAGGGGTCAAGGGCTCGTTCTTTATTTGTTAGAAACAACTTAATGAGCAAACAGACAATGAAGCCTAGGAAAGCATAGGGGAAGTTACTTGTGTTATTGTAATTGTGGGGAAAGTAGAAAGGAATTAAAGCAGGGCTAGGTCAGCTAGTATACCCCCCAGGTAAACGATAACAGCACCACTAGCGCCAATTTGTCCCCTGGTGTTTGGTAGGCCAAACTGTGAAACCAAAAAACAATAAAAAAATTGCTGATGCTGCTATGGCAACGCTTTTGTTGATGAGAGAGGAGGAAGCACCGGGCTGCTTGTCGTCTGCTATGTGCTCGACGAGAGCACGACCGCTCGCTATTTTTTTTTCAGGTTGCGTTCCTTCTGCATATGTTGTTTTCGACAACTTTCATTTGCTATTTTCTCGGACTTTCAGCACATCCACAAAACATTTGTTTGTAAATATTTCTCGTTTCAATGCGCACGAGCCAGCAAGCCTTGAAGCGTGACAGTTTTGTTTGAGCAAGAAAACGGTGAAGTCAGAAAATGGTGGTTTATTCACTCCTTTTATTAGCAACGCATTGCAAACGATAAAACTCAATAGATGCCACAATAGCACAGAGCAGTGTATCTCGTACGATAAATACAAATGTTCGCATTCTGTATCGGTTACACAAGCATAAGAGAAGTTTTCACACAATTCATCGTATACAGAATATCGCTGCAGGGGTCACCACGTTTATTGGCTGTACACAATACAATTCTCCAGAAACGACGGTTCATAGTTACACGTTTGTGAATAATGAACTGACCATGCAGTGCAGATGACCTGCACGTTGAGCCCAACACTACCAGCCCCTTTTGCTATGAAATAACAAAAGGGAAGGGGTCAAGGGCTCGTTATTGGGCTTGGGCCTCGTTGCGGCAGACTTGGTGCCTTAGGTAGCATGCGAGGGCTTATTGGGCAGCAGCCATCTCATCTAAGTTCACGTTCTACGTGACGCCTCCTGGCAAGAAAGTGTGTTCTACACACGCCGCCTTGGCCACGAGTGGCGCTGCCAAACACTCCCAGGATAATACTTACATAAATACACAATAAAGTGGAGGGGGGGACGACCGCCTTTGTAGCTCAGTTGGTAGAGCATCGGACGCGACATCCGAAGGTCGTGGGTTCGGGTCCCACCGAAGGCAGGTTTGTCTTTTCGTCCACTTTAATTCCTTTCTACTTTCCCCACAATTACAATGCCACAAGTAACTTCCCCTATGCTTTCCTAGGCTTCATTGTCTGTTTGCTCATTAAGTCGTTTCTAACAAATAAAGAACGAGCCCTTGACCCCTTCCCTTTCGTTGCAATGTAGACTTGTCCTTAAGTAATAGAAATGCCTCAATTACCATACTTCCTGCGGACAAGGGAAACGCCGTCGTGGTACTCAACAGAAGTGAGTACGATCAGAACATGTTGGATTTGCTCCCTGACGGCGATACTTACGTGACGATGCGGAAAGATCCCACGACAAGCCTTCAAACAATAACTGCAGAAACTGCTCTCGAAGATATTCCAATTCGTACCGTCTTAGCAGAAGCGCCTTTACTATCGCCTCCTGCGTACTAATGGATCTGCACCCGCAATTTACGGTCTACCCAAAGTACACAAGCCAGGCTTTCCGCTACGTCCCATCGTTGGCTTCACGAGGTCACCGCTGCACCGACGTTCGGGTTACCTACACCAAGTGTTAGGCCCGCTCGCCCGATAGACAGCTACACACATTGCCAATTCCTCAGCTTTCGTGGAAAGAGTGCGCGACATTACCGTGGATGAAGATGACGTAATGGTGTCTTTCGACGTCAAATCGCTCTTCACTTCGGTACCTGTCGACTTGGCCGTAGCAACATCCAGAGAGGCCCGGTTGGCAGACGAAACGCTCGCGGAGCGCACCCCGTCGGAGGTAGCGCACTTGCGTGAGCTACTGGAATGAAAACCAAGATGAGCAACAATGTGAAATAATGGAAGGATAGCGAAAAGCCTCGTCAAGAAAGATAAAACCATTACAAATTAAAAGCTAAAAAAATACTAAAAACACTAAGATAGTAAAAGAACACTACACATAACCTTCCAAAAAAGCTAATTCCTTCTCGCCAGAGAAGGAATTAGCGCCAGTCCTGTGTGTAGCCTCCTTCTTTTTGTGTGTTGTTTTGTTAGCGCTCCGTTTTTTCCCGTCTACAGCAATTGCCCCGCCACGGTGGTCTAGTGCTTATGGCACTCGGCTGCAGATCCGGAGGTCGCGGGATCGAATCCCGGCCGCGGCGGCTGCATTTCGATGGAGGCGAAATGTCGAGGCCCGTGTGCTGTGCGATGTCAGTGCACGTTAAAGAACCCCAGGTGGTCGAAATTTCCGGAGACCTTCACTACGGCGTCTCTCATAATCAGAACTGGTTTTGGGACGTTAAACTCCACAAATCAATCATCATGAGGTACAGCAAGAGAAGGTTGTACAACAGAACCATCTCGTAACGTCGCTGATCAGTTCCCTAAACGCTGAAAAGCCCGTGCCTAAATTTGTTCAGCCCGACACATTTGACGGCTCGTCTTCAAGCCCAGACAGTTGGATGGAATTCTACGAATATGCCACTGAAAGAACAAGTGGTATTCTGACGATAACAAGATTTCTAACATGCGCACTTACTAGAGAGGCGTTGCACGCAAGTGGTACGAGTTACATGTTATTGAAGACGCTGACAACCCTTGGAATGACTGGAAGGAATCATTTTTGACAACATTCCGGACCAATCCAATACAAAGATGGGACACTGCACCTCACCCAGGGCTGCCTTCTCGAGTATTTTTTTTAGAAACGCCGCCTTTTAAAGCTGGCCGAGCCTTTGCTGCCACCCTCTGCTGTACTAGCCCTAATAATGCATGGACTGCACGCTGAAGTTCGGAAGCAAGCTTTAGTAGGGTCCCCTAAAACTGTAGACGGGCTTTTGGAGTGTCTTCAGGACATCCAATCTACTTTAGATGAAAAACACCCTGCCACTACTAGCGTTGCTTCAGGTCGTCTGTCGCGGACGGTTCAAGCTGTAATGAACGAGAACCGAGCCGTCTTGTGAGCAGCCAAAAAAAGTCGGGCTGGCCTGCCCCCACAGGTCGGGTGCATAACATCGATGAGGATCCTTCGACGACAAAAAACTTATAAACGAGGATGATCAGTCCGACCCGATGACCACAACTGACACTGTTTGTTTAGCTTGCTCTAGCCTACTTCACATTCCTGTTAAAGTTAGCAACAGACACATGATGGCCATGGTAGACAGCGGTGCTTCTGTGTCGATATTAAATGCCAAGCTAGCAGATGTGGGTCATATCCAAGTGGAAGAGCGCTACGAGTGCAAGCTTGTGACGGAAAGGTGGCTTCAGTAATCATCGACTTTCAAGGTCACAAGATCGATAGCGAAGTATTGGTGATAAAGGGCGTGACATACGACTTTCTCCTCTCCAGGCCAGATATAAAGAAACTGAAAATCAATCTCTACTGGGATGATGCTGTTTTAGTTGGAAGATTGCCAAGGAACGAGAGACAGGAGGGTAAACAAGATGACCTGCGAGTCGTAAAATGTGCAGCAGATATTTAAAAGGCATTCGCTGAACTCGTATGTGTAGGAAACTACCCACCAGCGATGACGTCCCACAAGGTCCCTTTTGAACTAACTAACGAGACCGTCATTCGCAAATCACCTTATAACATGTCAAGAGAGCGGAAGATGTGGTTGAAGAAAGAACTACAGGAGATGCTGGATGCTGATATAATCCGACCGTCTGGATCACCCTTCGCCTCTCCTATAACAATAGCGCTAAAGGAAGATGGAACTTTCAGACTCTGCACAGACTACAAGGCTCTCAATCGTCAAAGCGACCTTATACCATTCCCAATGCCAAAGATAGACACGATTATAGATGAGACAGGTGGCTGCCAACATTTTTATCGTATTGACTTATGCAAAGGGTTCTGGCAGATTCCGCTAACCGAAGGAACGAGAATGTACAGTGCTTTCATAACGTCTTTTGACCTGAACGAGTATAACAGGCTTGGCTGGAAGAACTCGCCGGCATGGTTCCAGAAGATTATGAACGAAGTTCTGAAGCCTTTCCTAGGTGTATTTTGCAATGTGTACATAGACGATATTATCGTTTTCTCCAAAACAGAGGTTCAGCATAAAGATCACTTGTCTCAGGTACTAACTGCATTGAGCACGGCGCACCTGAAAGTCAATTTTAAGAAAAGCGCCTTCTTTCAGAATAAAGTTGTTTTCCTTGGAAGAGTCTTTGATGGAACAACCAAAAGCACTAAACAGGAGTCCGTTGAGAGGATTTCCCATCAGGTTAAACCATACGACGTAGACTCATTGCGTGTGTTTTGGGGATTAGCTGGACATTTCAGGCCTTTCATAAAGGACTTTGGGATAAAAGCAAGATGCCTCACACGCCTTTCACAAAGGGAAGTTCCCTTTGAGTGAAACGATGAATGTGAGGAAGTTTGCCGTGATTTGGTGCACAAAATTTCTGCTGACCCTGCTCTACGGATACCTGACTTCAGTTTACCCTTTGAGCTGAACACCGACGCTTCACACTACGGGACAGGTGCGGTTTTGTATCAAAAGTGTCGAGACTCACCTGGCCGCGAAAAGCGACACGTCGTGGGGTATTACAGCTATACCCTCAAGCCACCTGAAGTTAACTACACCACTACTGAAAAGGAGGCACTCGCATTCCTTAAAGCAATTCTGTACTTCCGCACTTACCTCGAAGGCACGAAGTTCACTTTCTTCACGGATCACCGGCTCTCACTCATCTCTTGAATATGACTAAACCAAAAGGATGTATTGCAAGATGGGTGAACTACTTGCAACTGTTTGACTTCACCATCTCCCACCGACCTGGACCTCTGTTAACTGACGCAGATGCTTTGTCGAGATTAATGATACAACCCAGAAAAGAACAACCGGACGAAATTAATGAAGTGAAATTGTGGGAAGGCACCGAACCTCTGACTTTTATTGAAGGTCGTTACCAAGTTCCACCAACGCGGGTTCCTAAGTTTCTTTATTTGTACCACGACAGCCCAGAGTCAACAGGACACGACGGATTTTGACGCACTTACAACAAACTAGTCAAGTGATTCAAGTGGCCCCGCATGAAGGAAGATGTCAGTCAGTACGTTCGTTCATGCCACATTTGTCAAGTGAATAAGGTCAAATATAAGTAGTCTACGGATGTCATGATACTTCCTTGCCACTCAAAGGTGAAGTCGTTCACATGGACTTTGCCGAACTAAATAAGAAACGAGGAGTCAGAAAAACGCAAGCGTTTCTTTTGGCCATAGATGAATGCACACGGTTGGTCGCAGCACGCGCAGGAAGAGAATATGCAAATAGCGTCATCGCTCTCCTCGAAAGAGATATGTTTAGGGCAACGAGGACGGTCGTGTGTGACAATGGTCCAGCGTTTAGGAGCGAAAGAATGGCAAGATGGGCTCGGGAACATAATGTATCGATCAAGTTCTGCGCGACGTACCACCCCGCGGCGCGCGGACTTGCAGCGCGTGCGATACGGGATGTGAAACAGTTCATGTGTATGTACGAAAATTTCCCTGGTGGTTGAAAATGCTCATTAGAAGCGGCATTTAAGCACCATAACCGCTCCTACACCAGTGGCTTGGGATGCAGTCCACAGTTCGCGTCATCAGGACAAGTCCCTATTTTGCAGGCGGATCGTATGTTGGGTCTACCAGAAAATCTCAAGATCGTCGAGGAGCGGAAAGAAAAACCCCAGGGCGGGAGGTACCGTACGCGAATGAAAAGAAATTTTGACAAGAGACATAACTCGGACATTCCGGAAATTGAGGTCACCGACCTCGTTCTAGCGAAAGATGGCAACGCAAAATTTTACGGTCCTTATTCTGTGACAAAGACAGCCTCTCAGCAAGGAATATTGAAGACGGTTCGGTACATCGGCGAGCGCGGATTAGTTGAATGTGCTTCAGTTAGAAATGTTTTCAAGTATTACCCCCAGAGGGGATAGCAAAAGAAACCTGGAAGGGTGAAGCGGTATTAGCCTTCTGCTAGGAGAAAAAGAAGCGCAATATCTTAGTGGGGAAAGAAGACGACGTTGAAGTAGAGAGGCAATAAAAACATGGACGCCCGTTCCAATGCAGTGTATTCTATTGCGTCCTTTTAAATAGGAACGCTACAACTTATTTAGAAGGACGCTAAGTGCACTTTGCCGTATACACTAATTGCACAACATCATCTAAACTGAAAAAACTGTGCCGAACCGGAGATGCGACGATGGCACAGCACGCACGCGACACAGGCGCTCAGTAATTCCAAAAAAGAGCAAGGACAGCAGCGTAGTGCCAAATAATACGATAAATGATACTTGTATGCTTGCATAAGAATACTGAAAGGATTCAACAATGCACCGGCTCAGGGAACAAACATATTGGAGAATGTGTGACGCACCGCATGTAAGGGCGCAGTGGCTAGCAGACGACGCAAAGAGCTATGAACACTTGGGAGCTTCGTGCGCTCACCACTAGGCCCTGACTGTTTTCGATCTCGATGCCAATAACCGCCGCCGGTAATTCCCCCATCCTAGCGGAACTGGCCACCCTGGTATGGTGACGGCCACAATCTCCTACGAATACGACATTGTTCAATAGCGAGTATCTCTAGGCCTGTTTATTCTCGTCCTTGAGATCTTTGTTTTCTAGGTCATTTCTGCTCTTGACGGACTTTTAGAGATGGCTATGTATCTGCAGGTGTCTCTTATGTCCGCAAAATCTTCACGAAGTACCGCGATCGGTTTCCGCAACTCAGCCGTTGTCCACACGATGCAAGACCGAGAATGAGTATACTGCAGGAATCACTAAAGTGGGAGCAGCAGTGGCTTCAAGATAGAAGAAGGCACTAACCTGAATGACGCAGAACGCTGTGCTCCAACCGATGCGCTAACACGTGGCAATCAAAGCTGTTCAGCGATGCCAATTTGGCAGTGACGCGGTTTATCTAGCGAAGGCGTGCACCATCCAGGCACGTGTAGTTGCTGGACAGTTGTGCTCATCTGGCAAGGCAAGTGATCAGGCGCTGGAGACCACCATACATACACTCAATCATGCTGGACAACTTTCTCTGACGCGGGGAGGGGGTGAAATGTCATAAGTACCGCGAGAATCTTTCCGGAACTTGCGGCCCAGCTCAGTGAAGGACAGAACGAGAACAGCTGCATGAGGGCCCTCACAGTGTTCCAACTAGGCAGGAGGCAGTTCCAGGCTTCTGTCGTGAACGAGGGCCGTGCGGTGCAGGGTCGGGCGAGACGTGCGTCGCTCAAATACGGGTAGACTGACGAAACTGTGAGCTATCCGAACAGGATACTTGTTCCCGCGCAAAGCGTGACTATATTTAGGCCATTTCTTTACTGAAACTCTACAAGGATATTTGATATGAGACGATCGGCAGCACAATCCGGAAGATTTAGCACAGCGCTAATGGAAAGTACCGCCCTGACCCTGGATATCGTAGCCACCTTTGTTTATATGAGCAGTGTTGCCGAATGAAGCAACATTTTCTGGAATTACCAATATCCCTCCGCCCTCCAGATGCGAAGATCATGAATGAACACATTACCCTTTCATGTATACCTTCACCGAACACAGCGCAATCCTCGGCATATATGTCTACAATCCTTACGGGTATTTTTCTTCGCCGGTTATCTATGGTAAGTCAGTTCCGAGGAAACCCACAAGGTTGAGTAACGTTTATGAAAGGGAAAATTACCATCCACCCGTTCTGTAGCACAAGGCTACAAGGAAATGCGGACAGACCTCTGAGAAATGAAAGCGTCCTATTTGCCGAAAAATTCGACCTGGTCCGGGGTTCGAACCCTGGATCAACGCCTGTCCAGGGTGCTCGGTCGGCCGATTGAGCTGACGAGGAGACTAGCGACTGACAGAGCGAGCGCGAATTCATCGACAACTCGAAGCACATGGCCGTGAATACATTGTTACACCGCGTCAGTGGCTCGAGAGAAACGCGCGGAGAAAAGAGGAATACGACGTTGTTTCATTTCATTTCATTTCATTTATTGTACCCTCAGGGCCGAAGCATTACAGAGGGGAGTGGTTTCAAACAGTATTATACAAAAAACAATAATAATGAACAAAGAATATACGTTACAAACAGTATTATACAAAAAATAATGAACAACAATAACACAATATACGTCAGCCAAAACTAATTAGTTACTATTAGTTAAAACTGTCCGAAAGATTTGATGGTTAGTAATGTCTGCGGTGAGAGCAGGAAGGTGGTTCCAGTCCTCGCAAGTCCTAGGAAAGAATGAATTATGAAAAGTGGATGTCCTGCAAAAGGGAACAGCAACCTTATGTCGGTGATCAATGCGTGACGATACATACTGAGGAGGTGAGATGAAGTCATTGCGCAATGAACGATGATGAAATATGCGATGAAAGAGACACAAACGGAACATTTTACGGCGGTATGATAATGATGGTAGTTCAAGGTTCGCCTTCATGTTAGTAACACTTGCGGTTCGTGCATAGTAGAGACATAATGAATCGTGTTGAATTGTTCTGAATCATTTCAAGTGAGTAAGTAAGGTTATCATGGAATGGATCCCAAACTGAGGCGGCGTATTCAAGCTTTGAGCGAATTAGTGTTTTATACAATAGAAGTTTGATAGCTGGAGGAGCGCGGCAAAAATTTCTTCTAAGGTAACCGAGTGTTTTGTTAGCGCTATGGATTATGGATTCAATGTGTTCATTCCATGTTAGTTTCGATGATATAGTTACACCGAGATATCTGTAAGATGATACTACTTCCAGAGGAGAGTCGTCAAGAAAATATGAAACTGCCATGTTATCAGATCGAGTTACGCGCATGACCTTGCATTTTTTAATGTTTAATTCCATGCACCAATTTTTGCACCATATGGATACTGCGTCCAAATCCGATTGTAAAATAGTGGAGTCGTGAGTACTGGTTATTTCTCGAAATAATACGCAGTCATCTGCGAACAAGCTAATACGGGACGAGACACAAGAAGGTAAATCATTAATGTATATTAAAAAGAGGAGAGGGCCGAGTACCGATCCTTGGGGCACACCTGAGGAAACAGGACTCGGAGGAGAGTCAGTATTGTTAGCAGAGACGAACTGAGAACGATTTGTTAAAAAACATTCAAGCCATGCAAGGAGTTTAGGATCCAAATTTAGTAACTGTAATTTGTACAAAAGCAGGTTATGGGACACTTTGTCAAAGGCTTTCGAAAAATCTAAAAATATACAGTCAGTTAGAGATGAACGATCAAGGACTGCGTGAAGATGATGAGTAAAACACACAAGTTGCGTTTCACACGAGAATGTCTTTCGGAAACCATGTTGTGAAGATGAAAAAAACGAATTTGATTCAAGAAAGGATACAAGATTCGAAAACAAAATATGCTCTATGACTTTACATGGAATACTAGTAAGAGAAATGGGGCGATAATTTAGGGGTGAGTGCTTGTTACCAGACTTGTGAAGAGGAACCACCCTCGCGATCTTCCAGTCAGTGGGAAGAGAGCTCTGGTCAATGGATTGCTGGAAAAGTTTTGTTAAGATTATTGATGAATAGCATGATGTGTTTATGAGAAACCGCGGAGTAATGAAGTCGCACCCAGGTGAGGAGGATGCTTTCAGGTTTTTAATAGCTTTCACCACGCCATCGTAATCAATAGTAATGGGAGACATCAGAATAAAATCAAAAGGTTTAATGTAAGGAGTGCTTTCGTCAGTACTTTTTGAAAAGTTTTGCACAAAGACTTCATTTAACGCACTTGCGCACTGCACGTCAGGTAAGGCATTTCCTATGGAATCAACAAGAGTGATTGTATCATCGCACGTGGGAGTGAACACGCGCCAGAATTTCTTTGGATCCGACGTTAGTATCGAAGGTAGCGTGTTATTTAAAAAATTATCTTTAGCATTCTTTATGGCAGAAATATATCTGGCAGAAGCTTGCTCGTAGGCTACCCAACGACCAGGATCTGAAAACTGCTTTGCTGAACGGTATGCGCGTTTTTTCTTATTCGACAACCGTTTTATGTAATGGTTATACCACGGCGCATTACCATTTGAGGTTATCGTACGAGTGGGTATGTACTTTTTTGTTAGTTCTTTAACCTTGCACAAAAATAAATCCCAGTTGGATTGTACGGTTCGATCTTCGAAACCACCCAAATAGCCATCAAGAAAAAGACAAAGTTGTTCGTTGATCATTTCAAAATTGGCGTATTTGTAATCGTGAATCACTTTTTTTGCGTTCTTGCATTTAGGGCGTGAAATGTTAATGCGGAATGACACAATGCAGTGGTCGCTCATACCTGGTATGTGTGTAATATCAGAAACGTATTCAGAGTGTGTTGCTAGTAAAAGATCTAAAGTGTTGGCAGTTGATTCGACTATTCTAGTTGGTTGCTTGACCAATTGTGTTAGAGAAAATAAAGCGCACAAATCCAGAAATTCTTTTGCAAGTGAAGAGGGTGGATTCAGCACAGGTGGCTCTGAAACCCACGAAATATTGGGAATGTTGAAATCGCCCATTAGGAAAAGTGGTAACCTCGGGAATTGCGACACTACGGAGTTGATCACATCGTGTAAGTCATTAACAAAAGTATGACCGTAAGAAGGCGGACGATAGCAGACGCCAATAATTATTTTATGTTTAGGAAACTCAACAACAGCCCAAACGGTTTCCAATTCGCTTGTAATGTTAATGCGGCGAGACGGAAATTGTTTGGAAATGGCAAGCAATACACCACCACCTATCCGTGATCCCCGGTCGTGACGATACACAGAAAAATTATTAGCTGAAGAAAAAAGCTCGTCATCCGTTACATCTGGTTTAAGCCAGGTTTCCGTTAGTGCGAGCACCTGTGTGCTGCAAGTATCTATAGCAGAGCTTAAGAGATCACGTTTATTAGTAAGACTTCGGACATTAGTGAAAAGTGCAGATACGTGCGATTTGTACTGCCTACAAGCCCTGGCGCACCTCTAACTTGACGCACCTCTAGCTTCCTTAGGATTTCCACGGTGGTCATGGGACGACGCAAAGGATTTACGTTGAGTGACGCTGTCTGTTTCTGGGTTATACTCGTAATGCTTTTTGTTCATGACAAGGGTTTTATACCGAAGCTGATATGGCTGGGATTCCGATTGACTTTTGGCAAAGTCAGCAAGCTTGCTGCGTATGCGACGCGTTTCCGGTGAAAAATCTTCACTCAGAGTGATGTTATTTTCTTTCAACTTTTTGCGCGCACTCAGGATTTTTTGTTTTACTTTGTAGCTTGAAAATTTAACGACAATCGGGCGACATTTGTTCGGGGCGAAATGTCCGATACGATGCGCCCGATCAATAGCATTATCGGGCATATCGTCAACCACACCGACAAGAGCAGATTTCACACGCGTTTCGGACTGATCCCATGATTCAACAGAGTCAGGTATACCACGGAAGATTAAATTTTCACGGCGCGATCTGTCTTCTAAATCAACCACACGATTTTCAAAAGAGTCATAACGAGTGGAAGTGCTTTCCAGCTTATGGTTTAGGCTGGTTAATTCTTCAGACATACTTTCGAGCTCGATAGTTTTTTCTTCGAGGTCATCCAGTCTCTTGTGAATATTACCAATCTTAGCTTCGATATTTTTCTGACTGTTCTTTATGGCTTTTATATCAGCAGACAGCTCGGTTTGACTCTTTGCCGATTGTACAGAACGAGAATGCAGATCCTTAAGCAAATGAAAGATAACCTGCATTTGTTCTACGGGATCATCAGGCAATTTTTCCAAGGTAAGTAATGATGCCGAACGTGTATCAGGCCCGGGGTTAGTTTCTACATCACCTGAACACAGCAGCAAAAATAACAACGAAAAACAGTCAAAACAGTCGCAGGCAATTTCATAACACACTTGTGGGCAAGGGAGCAACAGCAAATACGGGTTGTCACTTTTGTTAGCGTGCAATGAATATCGTTTACACACCTGCGAAGCGCAGACAGGCGATCGCGACCGCCTCGGTGCCTCCGCATTTGCTTACGCATTAAAAGCCGCTGAAGCCTACGTGGTTTGTAAAAGACTTGGTGGAGGTGTTGGGTAGAAAGGGCTACAGCCGGTGGTCTCGTGTTTCGCAGAGTTGAAAGCGTACGTCACGAATGGCAATACTTCATTCCAGTTCTTGTGGTCTGAAGCGACGTACATTGATAACATGATAATCAATGTTCTGTTCTTATGCTCAACCAAACCATTTGTCTGTGGGTGGTAAGTTGTGGAACGTCGGAACTTCGAGGCACACAAACGAAGTAATTCTTCCACGACATCGGCCGTAAACTGGCGACCATACTCACTTATTATCACGCGAGGCGGCCCGTGTCGGAGTATAATCGAACGCAGCATGAACTCAGAAACCTCAGTTGCGGAGGCGGTGGGTAGGGCTGCTGTCTCACAGTACCGTGTCATGTAGTCAGCACACGCGATTATCCGCCGGTTGCCTTTTGAAGAACGCGGAAACGGTCCGGTCAGGTCTATGCCAACTTTTTGAAAAGGGGAACTGGGGGACGTTACTGGCTGTAGTTTATTGGCTGAAGCACACCAGTTGGTCGCTTGTGGCTCCCACACTGCGTATAACTGGCTACATAGACATCAATTGTCTTGCGCATTCGAGGCCAGTAAAATCGTTCTTTGGTACGATGCAGCGTTCGTGCGGCTCCAAGATGACCAGACGCGGGGTCATCGTGCGTGCAGAACAGACAATCGAAGGGATTCAGGAACCAGCAGTAAAAAGCGGGCGCCAGTCGTGGATAAATTCCTTTTGTAGAGAAGGCCATCTCGGATACAGTATGGGTTTTCGGCCATGGAACCTTCTGCAGCTGAGAAAACGCTTTTCAAACTGGGGTCTTTGCGCTGCTCGGCGGCGAAAGTCAAAGCGTCGGGAAAGTCATGCGACAGAGAAGCGATAAGGTGGTCGAGGTTATCGGCGTCACAATCTGTTGTAGGTAGTGGCATCCTAGAAATGCAATCCGCATCGACATGTCGACGGCCACTCTTGTAGCATATAGTAAACACGTATTGTAGGTGCATGGCCCATCGGCCGCCGGATAGGTCCCGAAGGTTCACCAACCAACACAGGGAATGGTGGTCGGTTACAATGGTTTAATGGTGGCCATATATGTACGAGCGGAACCGCTGTACGGCAAATACTCCCGCTAAGCACTCCTGTTCGGTCACGGTATAATTGCGTTCAGGTTTGCTTAAAGAGCGGCTCGCGTAAGCTGCGACATGTTCGTTGTTGTCAGCGCGTTGAATGAGGACGGCACCGACGCCAGTGCCACTTACGTCTGGGTCAATCTCCGTTGGTAATGAAGGATCAAAGTGCCGAAGTATTGGCCGCGAAGTTAATAAAAACTTCAGTTGGCGAAAAGCGGCAGCGCACTCAGGCGTCAAGTGGAACAGAGTGTTATTGCGTAAAAGATTCGCCAGGGGTGTGCGACATCCGAGAACCTACGTAATAACCGCCGGAAATATGAGCAGAGCCCCAGGAAACTGCGTAGCTGCTTCACAGACTTTGGTTGCGCGAATGATTCAACTGCTGCCGTCTTCTGCGGGTCAGGTCTAATGTCGTGTCTATCCACGAGATGTCCTAACACCAGTGTTTGGCGTGCGCCAAAACAGCACTTCTTGGAATTGAGCACAAGACCGGCCTACTTAACGCAGTCGAGTACTATTAGATATGGGTCGCTCAGGGGTGAGCCGGATCTTTTGAGCAGCTCTTTCGAAAGAGCGAGTGATCCGCGGCTCAGTAAAACTGAGCGGCGGCTCTTTGGGAGAGCTGACGGTGGTTCTCTCTCGCTCAGTGAACCGAGGGCAGGAGGCGGTTCGCTCTCGCTCAGTGAACCGTGCATTCTCTCTCGCTCAAAGAGCCGAGAGCGGAAGGTGGTTCTCTCTCGCTCAATGAACGAGGTGAGCCGTGCTTTCTCTCGCTTAGAGAGCCGGGAGCGGAAGGCGGTTCTCTCTCGCTCAATGAGCTGCGGTGAGCCGTGCTGAAATACCCGGATCGCGTTTCGTTTCGATGGCGGCGACGAGTGCTGGCCGTCGCGGGCAGACTCGCGCTACTCGCATCTCGCTCGCTGTGTGCGTTCATCGTGAGCTGGTGCAACACTTCGAAGACGGACTCCAGATCTAGAAGGGTGTTTGGTGTCTTTAAAGACAACAGGCCAACGTAGCTTACGTCCTCATTAGTGCTCATTAGTACAGTTATAAAGATGTCCATATCATCCAGTCCTCTGAATTTCCAGAGCGGGTATTTTAGCACAGGAATAAAACGAATAACATGCCGTGTTATGTCAAGGCTTCATACTATTTCGTCGTGGCGCATGTTGGAAAAAAAATGTCTTGGCATGATCACACTTCGCTGAGTTTTGATCTGTTTATATGGGCCGCACATACATTGTTCGACGTCTTTGTTTCTGTCAATGGGTGACGGAAGCTAAACATCTCTTCAAATTTACTGCACACCATGATGGCACCCAGACTGACGGGCACCCTAAGGTATTTTAAGTAAATGAACGTCTTCCAGAAATGCGTCCATTCACAATGACAGATGTTAAAAATAAGCGCTTGATTTAAGACAGGCCCCGACACGGGACAGTGAAACACGTACGGCAAGTGCTGCTTTCCGTCAAAGCAGATCTCGCATCTGCTTTTCAAACGTGAAGGGTGTTGTCTCGCACACAGCATGGGGAATTCTTCATTGTATCTGTTTAATGCTCCCTTGGTGCGGCTGTAATTACTTATGGAGCTGTTGTAAATATGCGCGGCGCCACAAAAGCGCACTTTCCAAGCAACGGCCCTTTCTTTGCACTGCCGTGCAGCAGCACAGAAAGGAGGTGCTTCTTTTTTTTTTTTTTCGTTGAAAAAGAAAACCCGGGCCAATTTGAGACGTTGTCGCGTAGTTTTTTTTTTTTTGTACCTCAGGAATCTCTCTCTCTTTTTTAGCAGTAATGTGATTTGTCGAAAGGTGAACGTGTTTCAGAGAAAGAAAAGGAGTTTGCTGTTACAAAAGGGAACAAGCAGCGCAAAATTCTGACAGAACCAAGATGAATAAAAGACGACAACAGGGCCAGCTTACACATTTTCTTTACACATTTTTCTTACACATTTTTCGACATGATGGTACATATATGCACAATGTCCGTACACGGTAGCGCCGCACAGCAAATACATTTAGTGACAATCTGCTAATCCTCCACGAGGAGGATTAGCAGACGATGCCACGCTTTCACGTGGCTAGTACGGACTTAGCCAGCACCTGACGCGCAGGAACAGGGGCTTTCGTTTGCCTTCTTCGCATTCATAATGGTCAACAGTCAAGGGTAGCAATATCTGATAATGGGCGGCGCGCTCCATTCCAGTGCACAAACCGAGTTCTCAGGAAGAACATGTCACGTTCTTTCTAGCGAAATGTGCCGATGGAAAATGCATGGCGACCAGATACGTGGTGATTTGTAGGCGAGCCGGTACCGCGCCGATAAGGCTAATTGTATGCCATTCGATGAAGCGGAGGCTTCTTTCTAGGAAGCTACTTTCTAGGAAGAATAAGAAAGCCCGAACTGATACAGAGTCACAGACAGAAAACACACACTCATACACACGCGCGCAGCGTTTCAACTTTCTTCGTTACATGATTTTCGGAAGACATGTTGGTCGCATCTAGTTTTCTGGTATTGCTGTGAGATAAGATTATTATGTATGTTAGTATCTGCTAAGCGCCTCATAATTTCTGCCGCCCACCTCACCCCTCAGCGAATGAAAATATGTCTCTCATAACAAAACTGCATGAACCGGAAACAAAAAGAGCCAGGCCTGCGCGGAACCGCAGGACAGTGACAGCGTAAGCTGGAGGAGCGACCTTCTTAGGTGACATTTTAAACGCGTCAGGAACCTAGTGCAAGTAGAGGGGGTAGGTGTCCCCTGCTCGATAACTCTTATCATTGCGCCAAGTAGGGAAGTACCCACTACGCCATAATTACTGCAGTATTGTGACGTACAATCTGTATAACTGCACTCTCTGTCTTTTGACGTCGTTTTCCCGAGAACGAACCAAACTCTCGGCCCGGCGTCGACGGCGAGCTGCTGTTTGGGCTTCTCTCTGCAGAGCTGTCTGTTGTGCCCGACGTTTCCTTGCGGCAGCCGCGCGGGTATCTCTGCGATTCGCTTCTTTAGCAGCGGTCCGCACCTTACGAGGAGGCGCCATCAGGTATATCGAAGAGCCAAGTCAGGTTGCTGTCGGGGCTGCGCACGTCGCCTGCCGCGTGATGCATGGCACGATACGAGAAAACTGTTTCAAAGGGCAGCGCTTTGTCATATTGATGACGGAAATGTTGAAGAAGATTGTTTCACAATGATGATGTTGATGATGCTTCTGTAATGGGTTCAGAGCTACAAACCATGCAGCCGTGTGTTCTTTCAAATGTTCCCTCAAACTCGTTATGCAATCCACTTTCCCCGACGTGTACTTGTATCGATATGGTAATCAAAGCCTGTCACGATTCACTCGACGCCGGCGCTTATCGCCGCGCACACTCTGTACTCGTCTGTTCTCCTCTGTACTGTTCAACACTCTTTCCCTGATTAGCTTTAAATACGAGCACTGAATAAACCAAGGCGTCCTTTCCCTGCTCGGAACTGGCCCGTGTGTGTCTTTCTTAGACCAACACCGAAACATGGTGTCAGGAGTGGTTACGCGAGCTAGCCGCTGCTAACCAAGGGAACATCCGCGAACAACCGCCACCAGCCACACATGAGCTGTCATGCAATTTCTGAAGCCACCAGAACAACTTCGCTTAGGCGGCGACACCAGTAGGAACTGGTGCCTATTCAAACAGAAGTTTGAGCTGTTTGTAACTGCGTCAACGCCACAAGGGAAAACGTATACAGGACCCACGAAGACAGCTCTCCTCCTAAGCATGGTCGGCGACGACGGTTTGGAAGTATTCAACAACTTTGACTTCGGTGAGGGCGAAAGCAAGCAGGATTATGACACCGTCATAAGAAAGTTCGACGAGTACTGCGCATCACAGCTAAATGAGGTGCATGAACGCTACGTCTTTCGCCAGCGAATACAAGCCCAAGGTGAGCCAACAGAACCGTTCATCAGGGATCTAAGGAAGCTAGCACAATCTTGCAATTTCGGCACTCTGGCTGAATCGATGATAAGGGATCAGATTGTGTTCGGGATAAACAATGGCAAAGTACGCGAGAAGCTGCTGCGTGACCAGAAGCTGACGTTGACGAAAGCTGAGCAAGTGTGCAAGGCAGCTGAGTTGGCCACCACACAAAACGAGCTCTGGGACAGAGCAAATGAAGTCGACGCGTTGAAAGTGATGCCTAGCGGCGAACCGTGCACAGCAGACGGCGACGCCATGACACAGGACAGGTGAATCGACGCGGCAAGGGCAACGTCAAGTAGAGGTGACCCAGAAGTGTTCAAGTGCCGTAGGTGTGGGCGACGACACGCGGCTCGGGACTGCCCGGCATTTGGGCGCACCTGTCGGCGGTTCGGTAGCAAAAATCATTTTGCCGTTAAATGCAACAGCAACAAGCAAGTTGCGGAAGAGCAGCGAAGACTTCGACATTCTCGACATCTCAGCCAACAGGGTAAACAACTCACAAGCCTGGGTAGTTCAAGCACAAGTGGCGAACAAGGTGGTTGAGCTTAAGCTGGACACGGGTGCTCAAGCCAATCTTCTGCCACACTACTACTTTTGCGGCCTCATTCTTTCTTCGCACAGCAGTGGACTGGAATGGCCTCCCCCGTGACATTGCAACCATCACGTGCTCATCGACTTTTGCGGACAACTTATCTGCTTATTGTTCATCATGAAGATCACTCTCTGTAACCCTCATCTGTAAACCCACCCCTTATGTAATACCCCCTAACCGGGGTCTTTAAGGTATTAAAGTGAAGTGAAGGGCTGTATCAACGCCTCCAACCAAGAATGCGAATGAAGCCTAGTAGCTCAGTACTACGAGCGTACGACGGAGGGATTATCAAGCACTTGAGAGTCGTGACAACAAAGGCCACTATTGGAGGCAAGTCCGCTGAGATTGATTTTTTCGCGGTTAAGAAGGGCCGTCAAGCAATTCTAGGGCTCCACGCCAGTGAGGCCTTGGGGCTTTTCCAGCGATCAGTGAGCGTGGTAACGGCATGCAACCGCGAACAAGTACTTAGAGAATTTCCCGAAGTTTTCACAGGCACGGGGCGCCTTCAACGTCCATACACGATGGTGCTACAGGAGGACTCTGTGCCTGTCGTCCAGATGGCCCGACGCGTGCCGCTGTCCCTGCAGGAGCCACTACAACAGGAACTGGACCGAATGCTCAAGGCAGGCATCATCGCCAAAACAGAGGAGCCGACAGACTGGGTGAGTCACCTAGTGATTGTAAGGAAGCATAATGGCGAACTAAGAGTGTGCATGGACCCAAGGAAAATCAATGAATGCTTGAAGCGTGGGCACTACGAGATGCCGCGACGAAAAGGCATCGAGGCGGAAATCGCGGGAGCGAAAATTTTTTCTCGACTGGATGCTAATTCAAGCTTTCATCAGATACCGCCCGACGACGAGACATCTAAAATAAGTACCTTTTCGACTCCTTTCGGGCGATATAGGTTTTTGAGGCTGCCATTCGGAATCGCCTCGGCCTCCGTAGTCTTCCAAAAAACCATGAGCCAAATATTTGACGCCACCCCAGGAGTGCGCGTTTAGGTAGATGATATTCTAATATGGGCGCCCACAAGGGCAGAACATGATGAAAGGCTGAAAGCTGTCCTGGAAAGGGCACGCAATTCTGGTCTAACATTGAACGCGGAAAAGTGCGAAATAGGGGTGGCGAAAATTTCGTTTTTGGGGGACGTAATATCGGAAGAAGGCATCCAGCCAAACCCCGCGACTGTGAGATCGATGCTTGACGTGCCAGCACCAACTGATAAGCTAGGAGTACAGCGAATGCTAAGCGTCGTCAATTACTTCGGAAAGTTTCTGCCAGCGCTGGCTCAAAAAACTCAACTGATGCGCCAGCTGCTAAAGAAGGACACAGTGTTTGAGTGGAGTCAAAACCAGGCCAAGGAATGGAATGATCTATGCGAATGCCTAAGCAGGCAACCTGTGTTGTCACCGTTCGACCCCAAGCGAGACACTAAAATAACCTCGGACGCCTCCCAAAGGGGCATAGGGTCGGCTTTACTGCAACGACACGGGGAATCATGGAAGCCTTTTGCCTACGCTTCACGGGTACTGACCGAGACACAGGAAAGATACTCGCAGATAGAAAAAGAAGCAATGGCTGTAGTATTTGGATGCGAAAAGTTCCAGCACTTCGTTTACGGACGGAAGATTATTCTCGAAACCGATCACCGTCCACTAATAGCAATCGCTCGGAAGGCGATAGGAGAAATGCCACCCCGACTGCAGCGTTTTTTTCTTCGCTTGCTCAAATGCGATTGTGACCTAATTTTTATTCCAGGAAAAAAGTTTGTGTTGGCGGACCTGCTGTCTCGGGCTCCAGTCGACAGAGCAGGCACGGACGAGGACATCGAAGACGTTGAAGTACAGCCTCCAGCATTTTTGATATTATCGCGCGAGCGTCGACCGCACGCAGTATCAGCGCCTTACAACGGCGATAATCTGCGAGACTGGCAGCAGTACGCGCAGGCGCACGAAGCAGCGCTAGCGCAAGCGTCGTCTGCCAGGCTGTTCCTTTCAGGATGAAACACTCCCTTTCTTTGTTAAAGGCGCCCGGAGTACGCACAATCGCGGATAGAAACGTCACGAACGTTTTGCTTTTTCTTATTTCCACGTTTGCGTTCAACAGCATGCGCTGCTGCCAATACTAGCACCTTCTTTAGGTGGAATAAACTGACAAAGACCGTGCGGTAAAATAATGTTGTTTTTTTTTTTTTTGCAGTAGGAAACTCTCGCGTATAGCCTGGGAAGGCGAAGCTGCGGCTTGTTATATTCGGCAAGAAACAAAGGTTTAAATAAAGGCAAATGAGGCATCAATAAGGCTGAAATGCCCCTCCCGATTCTTGCACGCCTCCGATGCGCCTCGGCAAGGACGCATACAGTGCCAGTACCAGGTCGACGTCATCCCTGAGAACTTCCCATTCGTTTTTCACTGCTTCGCATAATTCGTCGGGTGATGCACTGTCGAGGCTCATTTTTGAGATTCGATTTTAGGATTCCCCAAACGTTTTCAATTATGTTCATATGTGCTCCCTGAGGCGGCCAGGGCAGCGTCATAATGCAAAGTTCTTGCAGTTGCTCTCTCACAGCGCGTGCCGTATGCACTGGCGATAGGTCGTGTTGTAGAAAGAAGTATCCATCCTTAAAGGGCCCGTCCAGGAGGTGAGGGAGAAGTTCGTCATCAATGATTCTGATGTAGGCTTCAGCACAGAAGCGGCCCTCTATCCGACAGAGCGGGCCGAGGCCGTCTTTAGTTACGACACCCCAGACGTTGATAGTCTTTCGACCACTTGACCTCGTGAGTGTACTGCGGAGCATACCTATAAACGTAAAATGCACTTTTCACTGCACTATCAGTAAATAAAAAGCAATTGCCTTTTTGTTACGAAAGAAAATGAATTGTGAAGTTAAATGAAAACGCGATAGCATTGCTTCATTTCTTCGGTTCATAAACGTGCTTTCAAAGCTTCGCTGAACTTTACATGCGCAGGAATGCGATCGTTTTGAGTGGTTTTGCTCAAAACTAAGCATCGACATCCCTGTCGTTCTCTAACAGTATTGGATTTCTCACGCGCAATGCTGCCGGTAGTAATAATTGCGGCTTGTAAGTAGACATCCACTTCTGGCGAAAATTTCATGATGTCATTTACACATCAAACATTTACGTATGTGATCAACAATCAGATTGTAACACTGCCCTTCTTGTCATTAATATTCCTTTCTTAAACATCACAGTGCTGTCAAACTAAGAATAAAAATTTCTTACTGAGTACCTTGTAAGTGCTGGCCGGTACACTCTAAGCTTCTGGCTCCATTCTGTGCAAATCGTCGACTCGTCTGTGAAAACTACATCTTACCAATCGTCCGTCGTCCATTGGAGATGATCGCGGGCAAACTGCAGCCTTTTCACAGTAGAAGCCGCAGACAGTTTCGGCTTCTGGGCAGCAGCTCGATTTCTCAAACCAGCTTCTCGAAGTCGTCTGCGCACCGTGTCATTGCTCACGTCTACACCTACAGCCTTTCTCAATTGACCTGCGGTCATAAAGGGCGCTTCGCTGGCCGCAGCAACAAGCAATTGGTCCTGGTCTTCGCTTGTTTTGCGATTCAAATGCCGAGGGGCGTCACCAATACGATGTTCCTCACGAAAAGCCTGAACTATTCTGGCGACGGTCGCTTGAGTTATTTCAAGGCTCCTAGCTATTTCTCTTTGACCACACCACGACATTGCTATGACCCGCTCTCTTTTTTTCCGTCGGCACTCGAGGAGGCATAATCGAATATGGAAAATGCGGCGCCAGCTGCGGTCTTCTTATAGCGCTTCAAACAGTTTTTTCTTTAAAGATTGATGATAAGGCTGGCATTATAACTTTTGTTCCCAATCGCATCAAACAGAGACACACACAACGGTTTACATTCCCGACAACTCATCGTTCTTGTGTATTACTTTTTTTTATTCAAATTTCCCTGCGCATCAACTTTGAGCAGTTTCTTTGACTGCAATCACAGGAAAGATGAAGAGAACATGAATCGGTAGATCACGGTTTAAGTTGTGCGCATGGTTTTGTTCACACCGCTTTTGTTTTCCTTTTTTATCTAAGGAGACTAATACAGTCATTGTGGTAGGGCGTGCATCGTCCTGAAAGGAACAGCGTGGCAGACGACGCTTGCGCTAGCGCTGCTTTGTGCGCTTGCGCGTACTGTTGCCCGTCTCGCAGATTATCGCCGTTGTAAGGCGCTGATACTGCGTGCGGTCGACGCTCGCGCGATATTATTAAAAATGCTGGGGGCTGTACATGCCGTAAGCATAGTTTCGTCCCTCGTAAGCGAAGCTAGTCAAGCCCGGTTGTTGGAAGAAACGAATAAAGACAGTTCCTTAAAGTGCGTTATCGAATCCATAAGAAGTAACCGGCAGATAAACGGACAGCTCAAGGCCTTTTCCAAGGAATTAACTGTGGTAAACGGGATACTTTTCAAAGGATGCAAGGTATTGATACCAAAGACTATGCGTCAGGAGATACTACGCAGAATACACGACGGCCACATGGGGCTTAACAAGTGCAAGGCACGCGCTCGGCTCTCAGTTTTCTAGCCCGGCATGAATGCTGATATTGAAAACGTCGTGAACACATGCGCAGTTTGCAAAACGTACTCCTACAAGCAAAAAAGTGAGCCTCTTATGATCCGTCCTGTTCCAGAGCACGGCGTCGACATGTTTGAGTATGCCGGGAGACCCTATCTCTGCGCATATGACGCTTTGTCAAATTTTCCAGAAGTAGAATTACTGCGTGACACGTCGTCTGCTACAGTCATTGACAAATTAAGCGCGATGCCGAAGTTTGTGCTGACGGAGGACCTCAAGTCGAGATTTCTCAAATTTTGCAAGAAGATATGACTTCAAGCACACCACTTCAAGCCCTAGATTTCCACGCTCGAACGGCTTAGCCGAAAAACGTGTGCAAGTCGTTAAAAGAATTCTGAAGAAAACCACCGAAGGCAAAAATGATTTTTGGCTCGGATTACTCAATTACAGATCCAGTACCTTGGAAGAAGGTCACTCACCAGGCGAGCTGCTTCAAGGTCGACGACTGCGCACCCCGATACCCGACTTCCAGGAAGCAACACTCCAGCGGGTGAAAAAGCATCAGCAGACTATGCCAATGGGGACACGTCTTCCACCTTTGCAGAAAGGGCAAGTTGTCCGCGTCCGGGGCGACACATGGTCAACCAAAGCAAGAGTAATCAACCGCATGCGGCCCAGGTCCTACGTCGTAAAGACAGAAAAGGGCAGTGTCATACGACGTAACCCTCAATATCTGATGGCAACGAGAGAACCGTTTAGTAGTTCCGAGGAGGATGCGTTCGATAAAACGTCTGACAATGAGGAATCATACCAGCGGCAACGCCCAACAGGCAACGGGGATGGAGGAGCTGACAACGAGGAACCAGTCCGACTGCAGCTGCCACAAGGCCATACGAGCACGCCAGCTCAGGCCCTTAGAAGATCTACGCGAAACAGAAGGCCACCGGAGCGGCTAGCGTACGGCGAGAACTTCGTTCAGCGCCCGTGACCAGACATGGTTCATCTAACTACGGTTTGTCCAAAAGCTGGTGTTTTATTTTTCAAACTAATTTAAAGGATGGGAGATGTACCGATATGGTAATCAAAGCCTGTCACGATTCAGTCGACGCCAGCGCTTATCGCCGCGCACACTCTGTACTCGTCTGTTCTCTCTGTGCTGTTCAGCACTCTTTCCCTGATTAGCTTTAAATACGAGCACTGAATAAACCAAGGCTTCCTTTCCCTACTCAATAATCAAAAGAAGAGGCGTGCAGGACACGGACACAAGAAGAGAAGTGAACACCACGAACACCACGAACACCACTTCTCTTCTTGTGTCCGTGTCCTGCACGCCTCTTCTTTTGATTATGGAATGTTACCAACTCGCTCAACTTTCTGTCCTTTTGTCCTTTCCCTGCTCGGAAGTGGCCCGTGTGTGTCTTTCTTAGACCAACACCGAAACAGTAGTGGCGTATTATTCTGCCTCGTAACATTACATTTGTTAACGCGATTCCTCGGCAGCCGTTATACCTGTTCAGGTCGAACGGCCACGTTTGTGATGAGCTCTGCTGGAAACAGCGCATCGGCCCTCGGCCGAGGATTCCAATCATCGTCAACGACTGATTCCAGTAATTCTAAGACGGTTCTTCCTCGTCTACCAACTGGAAATACCGTTCTCAATTCAGCTTCCTCCATGCTGACCTGACAGGGCGGCCGTAATAGAGCGCCGGACTTTCACGATGCGATCCTTTCGGTGCTAAACACCAGTGATACCAGATGGACAGTTCCAGGACAGTACCAGATGAGTCATTTGTGGCTAGTGACATGTGTCAATAACATTGCAAAACAGAAACTTGTTGATAAAGGCAAGGATAAGGGTCTGAAGTGCCTTATCATAGACCCGGAATGCAAGAACATCAAAATGAAGATTCTTTGGCTGCCGCCACATCTAGAACAGAGACGGATTGTTCAAGCGCTGGAACAATATGGGACAGTGCAATCTATCACGAGAGAAATGTGGCGCTGCGACGGTATGGAAGGTTGGCAAATGACTAATCGTGACGTGGCCTTTACGCTGAAGGATGGAGTCTGCCAGTAACCTACCTCACCTACTGACCATATACGGACATCAGTGCCTCGTCTTAATTCCGGGTCGACCACCCCTTTGTCTACGGTGCAACAGAGTAGGACACATCAGGCGGCAGTGTAGAACACCACGCTGCACTAAGTGCCATCGCTACGGTCATCCTGAAGAAGCATGCGATAGTATCTACGCTGACAAACTTCGTGGAAGTAGGCCCGCTGAAGATGACGCTATCACTGACCATAGAATGGATGTGAGTGAGGTGGTAGACGCAACCGGGGAAACGCCGGCTGAGGCCCAGGAGCAGACGAATATTTCATCGGATCACAATTGCCAAGACCTGAGGCCTACCGCGGAGGATGTTAGCAAGTCACCCGACGCAGATCCAGCAATGTCATGGGCAGATGTGCCACCACTTCAGGATCGCCCGCCGTCAGCAGAACTGGGATCGGCGTGTGACGCTGCCAAGAAGCGTCCAGCACGAGATGACAATCCATTACCTGCGGAAAAGGAGGCTCCGGTTCCCAAAGTGACGAAGCTGACGAAACCGCTTCGGGGAAGGCCTGCTGCTGCAGGTGTGTCTTCTACTAAAGTGCTACAAAAGGTCGCTACTGCATCACCTCATCAATAAGAAAGTGGTGCAGTTGTGCAGCAGCCTTAAAATGCTGCACCAACTTAACAAATCATGGCAGGCGCTCTTCCTTTTCATTTAGGTACCTTAAACGTCCATCGCTTACGCAGTAAGCGACGGCAAGTGCTGCTTCATCGTTTGCTATGCAATAGAAAATTAGATATTGTTGCTATTCAAGAAACAAAGAATCCGATGAAAACACGGAAGCTACTTTAAATCCGTTCCTATCTGACTATAAAATTTGTTAGCGATGCGATCCCAGTTTCCGCTGGTTCATGTTATTTGTTAGAAAGCACGCGTAATGGAATTTGCAGCAGGTGTTTACAGATATGGAAGGGTGCCTAATATGGTGTGATGTTGATATTAGTGGTATTGGTTTTAGATTTGTGTGTGTTTATGCCCCGAACAAGCCACGGGAACGAGAGCGTTTCTTCGTATCCTTAGAACATTTGTGTACTGATCGGTCATTGGTCCTTTTTGGAGACTTCAACTGTGTATGTAGCGCGCAAGATCGCACATCACTGCAGCTGCAACGTGATACAAGTAGCGATGTGTTATATCGCCTCATGTGCGATTACCAGCTTGTTGACATTGGAGAAAATGAAAAGGCAGGAAGTCGCTATATGCATTTCCAGGGTTCTTCACATGCAAGGCTTGATCGAATTTACGTATCGCTTAACACGCTATCTCTCATTTCTGGTTACAATGTGCACCCTGTATTCTTTAGTGATCACTGCTTAGTGTCAGCCTCTTTTGGGAGTCGTCGATACCAGAGTCGGCGTATGTCCTGGGAGTTGTGGAAATTTAATAACGAGTTACTTTCGCGGGAGTGCTTCCTAAAGCGTGTTACTGAGCTTGAAACTATTCTGTCACATCGCAAAGATTTGACACTCTTTGCATTGTGGGAATTACTCAAACAAGAAGTTAAAATGATAGCTATCGAAGAGTCATCGATATTGGTCTTTGAAAAAAAAAGAATAATTACGAGGCATTGTATAGACTCCTGAGTGAATTACACGAACTTGAATGTTTGCATCCGGGACAACATATCGATGATATCCGCAGCACCAAGTCGCAGTTAGAAGCCTTGTACACAGAAAAATACAGGGGTGCACTTGTGCGTGCGCGAGCGCTCCGTTTTCTAGAGGAACAGCCTTGTCGTAGGTCCCTAGGCGATGAGCGCCAACACGCGCTGTCTAAACAAATCGTAGAGATAGAGTATGGTGTAGTCGTTGTCAGTGAGCCTACTATAATAACCAAGGCATTTTTCGAACACTATGCAAAACTGTTGCGCAGTCATGAGGCATTAGATAAAGATGCCTCTGCCAAGAAATTTATATCTTTGCTACCGCAGCTGAATAAGGATGATTGTGATAATACAAATGCAAACTTTGATATGGGTGAGATAACTGCATGCATAGATTCGTTAGCTAAAGGCAAGACGCCAGCTCCGGATGGCCTTTCCGCCGAATTTTATCAGTGTTTTCCGTCCATCTTGTCACCGTTATTGCTACAGGTGTATAATGAGGCCCTGGAAGTTGGGTACCTACCTGCTACAATGTATGAAGGGCACACTGTCCTCATAGCCAAAAGCAATGTGGAAACTAAATTGCAAAAGGTCGATGGATATAGGCCCATGTCTCTGTGCAATGTGGATTATAAAATTTTTGCAAAGGTTTTGGCGAACCGTTTGCAATTCGTGATAAGGTCTGTGGTAGGTGAACACCAAACATATGGCATTAGAGGCCTATCCATTCAGACAAACATCGATGTTGCGAGATCGGTGCTAGAGTGTGTAACAAAGGGTGATGGGCAAGTTGCGATGGTACAGGTGGATCTGGCTAAGGCATTCGACAGAGTGCATCATTCGTTCCTGTTTAGTATACTAAACCATATAAGTAACGGATCCCAGTTGCTGAAAGGCATCAAATTATGTTATGCTAATGGCTCAACGAGGCTAATAGTGAATGGTTCGCTCTCTGATCCGATTAAGCTCCTGTCTTCAGTAAGACAAGGATGTCCTTTGTCACCTCTTTTGTTTTGCCTATATTTAGAACCACTATCTGCCCCGCCACGGTGGTCTAGTGGCTATGGTACTCGGCTGCTGATCCGAGGGTCGCGGGATCGAATCCCGGCCGCGGCGGCTGCATTTCGATGGAGGCGAAATGTTGAGGCCCGTGTGCTGTGCGATGTCAGTGCACGTTAAAGAACCCCAGGTGGTCCAAATTTCCGGAGACCTCCACTACGGCGTCTCTCATAATCAGAACTGGTTTTGGGACGTTAAACCCCACAAAACAACAAACAACAGAACCACTTTGTATGAGCATTCTCAAAGAACAAAATTTTCAGAGGTTTAAATTGCCGTCATATGAGATTCGGGTTCTTGCATACGCAGATGACGTGTCATTTTTCTGTCGTGATAAAATGAGTGTAAGAACTGCTCTTCCAATTACAGAAGATTTCTGTGCGGCTTCTGGAGCCAGTGTTAACATTGAAGAAAGCTCAGGCTTTTGGTGTGGACTATGGGCCACAATGCCGTCACACTGTGGAGGAATCGAGTGGAAAAAACACATGAGCTATGTAGGTGTCCCTCTCTCACAGTACAGAAACAGCAACAACCACTGGTCGGGAGAAGTTAAGAGGCTACAAAGCATAGTAAACTCATGGCAAGGGCGCAATTTGTCAATGTTTAGTCGCGCTGAAGTTTGCAATGTGTTTTTAGTTTTACGTCTCATGTATGTGCTCCCAGTACTGCACTGCTCACGACTCCGCATTCAGGCACTGCATCGTATATTTGCAACATTTATTTGGAGCTCCAGTTACGAATCCATGAGGCGCGACAATCTGTTCGTCCCACTTCAACAGGGTGGCCTCGGATTAGTCCATCTTTGTTAGTCAAATTGTTTCTCAACTTTTTTTTCTTTCGTGAATGCGACCATCCATTTTGCGTGAAATGCTACAGGTCAGATTAGTTCAGCACCTTCCTAATATAGTAGTTTCATCAGATGTCGTAGGTACTTCACAGGCTCCTTGGGGCTTCCTCAAGGAAGTTGTAGACTCATTCCTTTTTCTGAAAGTTAGATTTAGCCTAGAGTATATTTTCACCGCGAGCGGAAAAGCGATTTCTGTTGCACTGGTGGACTCAATTTTCCCAGATCCTTTGTATCGGACACATTATTTAAGTCGGCCTTACCAAAATGTACTTAGAAGGGTTTCGACAATGTGTATACCCCTCGGTGTCAAAACATTTTTCTTTAAACTGCATTCGGGAACACTTCCTGTTAAAGTGTGGTTGAACGAGAAGGGCTGCTTCGTGCCGTGGTCCTTGAACTGTCGACTCTGTCCAAGTGCAGAAACAATTGATCACTGTTTTGTTGACTGTACGGATGCAATATTTATTTGGGAAATTTTCCAGCGAACTCTTAAAAATGACATGGACATCACCCCTTACTCAATACGATTTCCACCGTTCAAAACGATTACCGGTCCTCCCTATGACATGTTCATAGTGCTCGGTTTATACAGCCTATGGAGATCAACACTGTGTGATCGCCATGCGGAAAACCAACTTTCGACAGGATCATTCTACCGAGAAACTGTAGCCTACGTAAGAAGTGTGTATGCGGCTCAGGAGTCGCCGCCTGAATGGATGCACTTGTTAGACGCGTGTGTGTTTGACTGATTTTTGAGTGTGGAGACGTTCTCATCCCGATTTTAAAATTCAGTTGTCATTTCCATGTAATACAGAAAAAAAAACAGGCGTGGCTCAATGGTAGAATGCTCGCCTGCTACGCAGAGGGTGTGGGTTCTAATCCACGCAGAGGACGTGGTTTGAATCCTCCTCGATGCTGGTTATTTTTTCGAAAATTTGCGCGATAGCGGTTACGGACACCGGCGGCGGCGGTGGCGGCGGACAACTTCGGCGCAAAAACGGCCCTTGTTGTGATCTTATAACAAGTTACGCTGTAAAATAGAGAAGAGCTCTCACATATCCTGCAGGAAGTTTTTTAATGGTTAGGGCTTATTATACTTAATACTTACGTGTAGAACGATCACTGCAATATAAGGTCCCTCGCAGAGTTGAATTGTGTGGAAATCATATACGCGGAAGTTATGCGTGCTTCGCTTGCCTTAAAAAGGGATGTTAACAGGGCCCCCAGTGACACGGGTAAACCACGGACGCGAATGCAAGGCAGCGGAACGGCCACCCACCGCTCCGGCCGGTCCCGTTCTTTTCTCGCGCCAGAGCGTTTACCCTCGGACTCGGTGAGCCGGTGAGCCGTTGAAATGAACCGGATCATTGCAATGAGCTGAGCCGTTCTGAGCCGCTCAGTCAAGTGAGCCGCTTTTCCCATCTCTAAGTACTATATCCAAACGAGTGTTATGTTTGCCATGTCTCCAACCACGGACACCCACTTCACGGCAAGCTGCAAGGACGCGCAGGCCGGCCCCCCCCCCCCCCCCCCCGGCTCCCCCTCTCGCTTTTGGCGAACTCCCTTCGTATGCTTCTTGCGCCTCTCTCCCCAGTCTGGCACCGACGACGAAAGTCGACCGTGTGCGCTCAGACAAAACAGACCGCTCGCGCTGGCTGGGAAAAGGTGCTTACGGCTCAAGCAAAACCAAGTTTTTCTTACCACGTATGCCTGTTGTTCCGGCTACCGTGGACATAACAGTGGCGACGAGGTAGTGGAATTGAAGCTCGCATTTATCTCCACCGGTGCTACGCAATGGCAACGCACGCATCAGTCCGAATACCGGAGTTTAATGGCTCATCCTGGACATCGTGGTTCGGGCACCTCCAGTTCTACTTCGAGGCCAACAGCATCTCAGACTCCAGCAAGAAGAGGGCACACCTGCTGACGCTGTGCGGTGAGCAGACGTACGACACCGTCTGCGCATTGGTTCAGCCAAGCAACCCGGCTGAAGTGGCCTACGACGACATCGTTGCGGCACTTCAGAAACACTACGACCCCAGGCCGTCCGAGGTATTCAGCCGAGCGCGCTTCCAACGACGAAATCAGTTGGAGGCGAAGCGCCTACGTCGCGGCGCTAAAGACGCTGGCCGCCGACTGCAACATCGGGACGCTGTGCCCAACGCAGGCAGGAGCAGCAGCTACCGGACAGCAGACGACAACAACGCCACCTCCCAATGCAACGATGTTACCCTTGGACATTATGTTGCGCGACAGGTTTGTGTGTGGACTACGGGACGATCTCTTGCAACAAAGACTCTTTGCCGAGAGTGACCTAACGTTCACGAAAGCCTACGATATCGCTGTTCGAGCGGAAAGTGCTAGCCAACAGCAGCGAGACATGCGAGGGACCATCGAGCTGGTTCACCATGCAGCGGCTCACAGAGGTCATCACAACCAGGCAAGTGCAGGAAAGTCGGCTAAACCACAACGCTGCTGGGTGTTGCGATAAGCAAAACAACCCCCAGACATGCAAATTCCAAGCAGCTATATGTAACTTCTGCAACAAACGCGGCCACATTGAGAAGGCCTGCATATCAAAGAAGAAACTCGCGAAGCGGCCACCCCAACGACACAAAAGCGGGAGCTCCCCACGGTCGATAACTCAAGTTGAGACGCAGCACAGCCTGCCGCCACAAACATTGTTGTATGATTTGCATAACGTCACCCTCGGCAGGCGACCAAAGGTAATGGTCACCCTTGTTGTGAACCGCCAGCCCATAGAGTTTGAGGTTGACTCGGGAGCAGCCTGCGCGCTCATCAGCGAGGAGACGTACCGCAACAGATGGCCACGGAATGCTCCACATGTATTCAATGAAGACACGCACCTGAGAACATGGTCAGGACAAGAGCTGCCAACTCTAGGCCGTGCCAACGTAGAAGTTGCATACAACGGCACGCCGACCGAACTTCCTATCGTAATTGGGAAGGGCACTGGATCTAGCCTCTTGGGCAGAAACTGGTTCCACGCTCGCAACATCGCGATCTGCGGCATCAACCAGGAAGCCGAAGGAAGCTCAACTGAGCGACAGAAACTCATCGAGCAGCTGCAGAAGAAGTACGGCACGGTGTTTTCTGACGAAATTTCTGAACACAACGGGCCACCCGTTGACTTAGAGCTTCACCCAGAGGCCCGTCCGAAGTTTCTAAAGGCCAGATCGATAGCGTTTGCTTTGCAACCTGCCTACGAGAAGGAGCTCGACAAGCTGGAACGACAGGGTATTATTGCGCCAACACAGCATTCAGACTCGGCCACACCTCTGGTTGCAGTGAGGAAGAAAGACGGAAGCCTACGTCTCTGTGGGGACTACCGGTTCACCGTGAACTTGGCGACAAAATCGTCTTCATACCCGCTGCCAACACCACAGGAGGTTTTCAGCACGCTACGGGGAGGGAAACTATTCAGCACCCTGGACCTCACGCAGGCATATCAACCGCTGAAGGTGAGCGACAAAACTTCTGAGGTGCTCACGCTTAATACGACAAGAGGACTGTACAGGGTAAAGCGACTTCCATTCGGGGTAGCGGCAGCCCCAGCCATATTTCAAAGGTACATGGAATCGCAGCTTCAAGGAATTCCCGGCGTGTGCGTCCACTTAGACGACGTAATAATCAGTGGCGCAACCAGCGAAGAACATGCTAATCGCCTAGAACTGGTACAGAAACGGCTAGCACGTGCAAACCTACGCTTGAGCATCGATAAGTGCTGCTTCGCGGTTCCTGAAGTGAAATTCTTAGGTCATCTGATCGATGCCGAGGGCATTCACCCCACCAGGGACAAGGTACGCGCTATCACGGAGGCATGCGCGCCAACCAGCAAACAAGAGCTCCAATCATTCCTGGGTCTCCTAACAATCTATGACCGTTTCCTAGAATACCGGGGAAACGTGGCCAACGACCTCTACAACCTGTTGAAAAACGACGTCCCCTGCACTTGGTCGCCAGCCATCGAGAAGTATTTGAAGCCCTTAAAGAGCTGCTCCGTGCAAGTGTGGTGCTCAGGCACTATGAGGAGACAAAGCCATTGCTTCTAGCATGTGACACTTCGCCCTACGGCGTCGGTGCAGTGCTTTCACAAATTGACGATCAAGGCAGAGAAGCAGCGATCGCCTTCCCTTCCCGCACGCTATCACCTGCGGAACGCATTTATTCTCAGCTTGATCGTGAGGGACTCGCCGTCGTCTATGGTGCCACGCATTTTCATCAGTACATCGCGGGCAGACATGTGACTGTTCTGACTGATCACAGACCACTTCTGGGTATCCTGGGGACCCAAAAGCAGATTCCTCAGGCACTCTCGCTTCGTATGATCCGGTGATGCATTGTCAGCAAATGACTACGACATTGTGTACCGTCCCGGAAAAAAGCACCAAACCGCCGACGCACTGAGCCGCTTACCCCTAAGCGAAATCATTGAGGACCCGCCTCATGTTGGCTGCGTGCTCATGTTCGAAGCACTACCAAGGCCCCCACTAACAGCAGACGAAGTCGCAACGGCCACGCAAGATGACTCGACATTGTCCAAGCTGTACAAAGCCCTACAGGAGGGCAGCGTTCAAAAGCTCGATGACAAATGCTTTTCTCAAGAGAGAAACGGAATTGAGCTGTCATCGAGGTTGCATCACACTAGGATCCCGAGTTGTCATTCCACGCCCACATCGACAACAAGCCACGGCTCTCATTCATGCCGGACACCGAGGTGTCGTAGCAATGAAGGAGTGCGCCCGCAGCTACATGTGGTGGCCTGGAATCGACAAGGATATCGAGACACTAGCGGCAGAGTGCACAGCCTATACCAATCCAATGAATGCACTCCGCCACGAGCTGCAGTACCGGACTGCGACAGACCGAGCACACCTTGTCACCACCGTGCACCTCGACTTTACAGGCCCAATTTACGGGTCCACATTCCTAGTAATTGTGGATGCCTACAGTAAATGGGTTGAAGTTCGCCAGATGAACAAAACAACCTCGACAGCTGTCATCGAGGTACTGCGCTCGTTGTTCGCAACCTTCGGATTGCCCCGCAAGGTGGTCTCGGACAACGGGACAGCATTCGTGGCGGCAGAAATAAAGAAATTCTACCGCGACAACGGCATCACAGCGGTAACATCTGCTCCGTACCACCCAGCCACAAACGGACAGGCCGAACGCTACGTGCGAGAGCTAAAACGAGCTCTTTCAAGAGACTATACAGGGTCCTTGCAGCGCCGCATTGCGCGCTTTCTGTTCAAACAATACGCGGCAGTGCACAATGCGACGGGCCAGACACCAGCAAAGCTGATGTTTTCTCGTGAGCTCCGAACGCATATTTCGGCCGTTCTGCCGGAGCCACCTTCAAAGGTCAACCGAGATAACGAAAACGCCCCGCGTTGCCGGAAACTCCACAAAGGACAAGCGGTGCTTGCCGGCCAGTTTCATCAGAAGCCCGAGTGGGTCCCGGCCATCGTTAAAAAACGTATCGGTCTGAGATGTTGGCTTGTTGAGGTGCACGGGACTGTTTCTCGCCGACACTTAAACCAGCTACACCACGTGCACGCACACTATCCGCCCTGTGGACGCGCTGAAGGCAGCAGCCCTCCGGCGTCTTTCACCGCGTCTTGGCTGCTGACAAAAGAACAGGACGCCACTGAAGAACGGACACTTCCCGCTCACCCAGCAGCTTCCGTGGAGAAAACGAGCAGCTGCGCCCCAGCCCATACGGCGCCCGCCCAGCGGAAATCGAGACAGCAACGCCCTCCAGACCGCTACCAGGCACAAAACTAGGGGGGAAGGAATTGCCATGTCTCCAACCACGGACACCCACTTCACGGCAAGCTGCAAGGACGCGCAGGCCGGACCCCCCGCCTCCACCTCTCGCTTTTGGCGGACTTCTTCGCCTGCTTCTTGTGCCTCTCTCCCCAGTCTGGCTCCGACGACGAGAGTCGACCGTGTGCGCTCGGACAAAACAGACCGCTCGCGTTGGCTGGGAAAAGGTGCTTATGGCTCAAGCAATAAACAAGTTTTTCTTCCCTCGTATGCCTTATATTCCGGCTACCGTGGACATAACAATGTTCGTGAAATGTGCGCACGAAAATGACGACGTCATCCAGATAGCACATAAAGATCTGTCATTTCAGACCACGCAGAATGGTGTACATAAGTACTTCAAATATCGCAGAGGCATTGCGCAGTCCAAACGGCATGACGTTAAATCCATACAGCCCATCAGGCGTAACAAATGCCGTTTTCTCCTTGTCTGGATGCATAGGGATTTCCCAATATCCGAATCTCTAATCAGCAGAAGAAAAGTAGGAAGCGGAATGTAAGCAGTCTATGGCATCACAAATGCGCAGGAGCGATTAGACGTCTTTCTTAGTAACGGAATTCAATCTGCGATAGTCAACGCAGAATCTCCATGTACAATCTTTTAGGGGCGAAGCTCCTCTTAGTCTAACCATGTTGCGGGTCAGTCGTCAGGCGTAACCCGCGCACCTCTCTCTCCCGGTGCGTGCCTCTGCTGTCTTGTGTGAGAGAGAGAGAGACAGAGAGAGAGCGAAAGCGCGCGTTGGCTATGGAAACGCTCTTTCTTAGAGGAACGCTTTACCAGCTCGCAAAGAAGGAGAACGCGCCCTCACCCGCGAGAGACAACGTTGACGCAGGCAGCGTCTCCTAGCGAGTTTCTTGATTGAGAAATACCGACTGCTCGCGTTGGAGAAGCGTTCACCGGCAACCCATATGTATATATATATATGTATACGCACTGGATCTTGACTTGCAATGAAGTGCCGGTGGGAGATTTCACTTGTGCATAGTTGAACCATGAGGATTCGTAGCGTGCGCGTTAACTAAATTAATCCGGAACTCGGCACGATCTACGATGAACATCCCGAGCTTCGCCCACTCATCATTCACTCCGTGGATATGTTGTAATTTTTTTCACAAGGATGACGGGAGGGGCCCAGGGACTCGCCGATTCTTGAATTATTCCTTTCGACAGCACCTCCTTGGACTTGCTCGTTGATGACCTTGCGTTCGGATGGTGCGACACTGTAGGGTTTCTGCCGTATGGGGTGTGCTGCCGCGGTGTTGACCCGATGACGTATTCGGGACGCTGGAATGGAAGGTGTTTTGCTGCTCTGTGAAAAGTCGAACACTTCCGAGTGCTTTTCGAGAACGTCCAGAAGTACATGACGCTCACTTGGGCTAAGTGACTTGTTGATCATTTGTAAAAGCTGCGAATCGTCGGAACCTTTGGGACGTAAACGCGCATTCTCTTCAGCAGCATCAACAAGGGCAACTAGGGTCGTAGACAGTTCGGGTTTAAACAAAGCAAGTTTCATGCCTCGGGGCAATACTGCAGGGTCCATTGAACTATTAACAGTCCATACCCCTGTGCGTCCTTCAACTACAGATACCACGCAATGAGGTAATAAAATGTTCTGTTTTATGCATGCTAAATGAATCGGTTCCAGTGTGTCATCGAACATGGCAGGATCGTCACTGGAGCACGTAACTGGAACGCACATGGCAGAAAATGGGGGAACATCGGTGTCCTCAGAGACAAAGAAGATACAGTCAGCCCGGGGTGAATGTTCGAAGAGCGTAGCTGGACAGCTACCATGCACAGAGATGTTCCCGCTCCTACAGTCAACAGTTGCTCCACAGTCCCTCAAATGAATGAAGGCCCGAAATAACGTCATGCGTGGACCGTTTTATCACTGCATATTCTGTTGGAGACACTTTATCGCACAAAAACACGTTTGCGGTACAAACACACACAGGACACAACGTATCACCACTCCCACCACGGTCTGCAGAAATGAGGTCCGCAGAAACCCGCAAGGTGGTAACGTTTATGAAAGGAAAATTTAACATCCGCCCACTTTGTATATAGTACTGGCAGCTGGCGTCTCCACTAGGGCAGTCCGCGATACAGTCTATCGAAGGGCTGCTGAGTGCACCAGCAGTCTTCGTGTTGTGTCTCGCGAGCCTCGTCCATGTTCAAGAGAGGGTTGGCATTGTCGTGGGCACGGGGAAGCGGCCCAAAAGCCATGATGAACTTCGCGCTCCATTCCAGAAACAGTTGCTCCCACATGCCTTCACATCTATTCCATGTCTCTTCGCCATCACGAATGTGGTCTAAGGACACCTGCCATTTTTATTGCCTGACCAAGTGTAGCAGGTTGCGAGACTGTTTATTGTGCTCATCTGTTAGATAGCGTTGTCCTGGAAACCACGGAACTCCGCGAGCACAGGTTCATTCGGCCATGGTAACGCCGCGTGCGATAACCAGAAAGTTTCCATGAGGGAGAAGAAGTTGAGTTGCTCTAACAGCAACGGCATGGCCCGCATGACGTCGTTGAGGTGGCTGACCAAGGCACTCGATGACCCAGTGCAGGCGGCCACGAACATTACGGTGGCATCTCTCCTCGCAGCGGCGGGATCGGTGTCTGAGGGCGCCTAGCCAGCGTCCCTGCACGACTCATGTTCCGACGTAGTCCTGGGCAATGATTCGTTGCCATGGGTGTGAACGGCGTTCCCAGGGAACACGCGCCTCTTCGCTGCCGTGGGTCGAGGAGGTGGTGCGACGCTGGTGTGAGCGAGATCTTGAGAAGCCGAGGAGGCATGGACGCCGTCCCCGACTTGTTCCATAAGGGCTTCCGGGGGGCAGAAGGGGCGCGGGCTCCATGGTAGGGGAAGCGTGGGCGGCGTTTCTTGACTGGAGCGACCAAGCGTCGGCGACCCTGCACCGGCGCCGTGGGTTTAGGATACAGAGGTGTGTCTAATCCCCTTATGCAGACATGTAACTTGGCTCGAACTTGACCTGCGCCAGCCCCGCCACGGTGGTCTAGTGGCTAAGGTACTCGGCTGCTGATCTGAGGGTCGCGGGATCGGATCCCGGCCGCGGCGGCTGCATTTCGATGGAGGCGAAATGTTGAGACCCGTGGGCTGTGCGATGTCAGTGCACGTTAAAGAACCCCAGATGGTCGAAATTTCCGGAGCCCTCCACTATATTTCTAGGCACTGTACCTCCACTGCGGCGTCTCTCATAATCAGAACTGGTTTTGGGACGTAAAACCCAACAAAACAACAATTATTGACCTGCGCCAGTCTCAAGAACGCTTCGCCGCATGCCATAAATCGTACTTGACTCGCGGGTGACTTGTGGAGGACTTAGACGGGCCGAAGTCCGCTCTCATTTCAAGTCGGCTCAGGGGCTAGCTTGAAACTGACTTCGTGCTTCATTCCAACATGGCCGCCCCCCTAACGGACGTTAAGCGGAGGTTACCTGTTCGTGAATTTGCTTGCCGCACCGTGGACGCAGCATTTTCAGAAGCGCATCGCGTGTCGAAAATTGCGCCACCCGCCCTGCGTGACCAAGGTAGCGAACAATACCTCGCTCGCCACAGCCGCACGAAAACACCGGGCAACAACTCCTGGGTACCTCGCCGAGAAAGCGATAACTATTCCGGAAAACATCCTCTGCCTTCGACGCTGCAGTTACCGGCTTTGTGGTTTCACGGCCCCAGTACGCTTGAAACAGTCGCCGATGGTCTCGTGCGGATTCCTCCGTCAGCATGTGTGTCGTGCGTTTGGAAAAACGACTCTTCTCACAGCGAAGCCGCCGTACTGGATTTTGCTGTGCTTCCCGCAGTTTGCGAGATCTCCTAAAGTGACACGGGATTTTCTTGAAGTGGCCGAATAACTTTGTGCAACCGGATGCCGCGACTGCCCACGCGCGTGCAATAAAGTGTTGGTGACGACGCGGATGGGCTGCTCATGTATCTTTAAGGATTCCTTTACCGCGAGAGATCCGTTTGGCAAGCTTATGCTTGTATGTGTAAACAATCCTCAAGAAACAGGCTTCGCTGAAAGCGTGATTACGAGCAAATTTCCTTGTGTGCAATCACTGTTGGACTGTATTAACGTTCAGCATGCCGAACTTGTCACGCAGTCATCCAACGAGAAAATATAAAAGCGGCCCGAATGAGCCAGTAATGAAGGACGTGTGCACTTAGCAATTTTGTTGTGATCTCACTTTGCTTTTGCAGCTTCCTTCTTCCGCTTTCCTTTAGCTTAGTCTAACATTTTTTCGTATTGTCGGTTACCGTGCCGCGTGATGCCGTACGTGGTTATCCTTTATATGTTTCAAACAACGTGGCATTCTTGGTGTGCCTTAGTCGTTCACGTGCACGGTCAGCAGGCTCTTTTCATATTTTGTAAAACCGGGTGCCGCCTTTCGTTGTAGTGCGTTCTCTTGGGACGAGATCGCACACGGCTGCAACGTTTCAGCATCAAACACTATTGACATGACAGCAGTGTCATTCCAAACGAAGCGTGGTGGCCGGCACGCGGGCTCCCAAACCTGCTTTACTAGCAGGTGGCATGTACGTACACTCTAGTCCTCTTGTTGTCTACGTCGAACGTTTCAGGCGAAGCAGACACTGTCGACACGTGTACTTCTGCTCTTCTTGCGGGCAGCGTGAAACATGCGAGACCGGACAGGGGGACCCACGTAGCCCGTACTCGTCGTTCGGAGCGCGTTTATCTTTCTTTTTTTTTTCGTTCTTCTTCTTTCTTTTTTTCACTTACATTCCGACCTAGCGCGTTCGTCTATCTTGGTCTTTTTTTGAAAGGGTCGCGTAGTCGGATTATAACAAGGGCAGCTGCAATTCTGTTCGAATGCCTACGGGAGAAAGAGAGGCGAGCTCCTTCAAAAACCGATCATATGCGATCGCACCGGCATATCACATCAACGTACCGGCCCGGACGACACGCGAGCGGCTTGGGACAATCTAGAGCAGGAGCCGTTGAAAGGCGCCATGAAGATACACCAATCGTTTGGCTTCTGTATGGGCAATGGACACGCGAAACAAGACCTTTATGTAGCGAGAACCGAAAACCGAAACAAGGAAGCTTGTGCAGCTCTTGGAGGCCGCAGTGAAACCTGCGGATAATGGCCTCTTTCAGCAAGCAACATTGTATATCACAGCAGAGGCCCGTCGCGGAATGCAATAAATTGACCCAAAGCGCACTTCAGCGTCTGTGCACTTACTGATATTTCGAAGAAGGCGGACCCTTTTGCCGTATAACGTGTCTTATTCCAATGAATTTATTATTAACCTCGAACACAGACGAGCAACCCGCGTTTGCATTGAAGCACGGCCTTGACTTGCTCAAGTAAGTCAGGTCTGGTCAGGTCTAGCGTCTATGAAACGCGAAAGCCGACTTGGTCGGTTTCAAGTCCGCTTCATGCTTCGGGCCGACTTCCGCAAGTCCAGGCGCGACGCAAGTTACATCTCTGCATACGGGGGTAAGAGACAAGAAAAACGTCTGCGTCTGCATAGCGCCTCCATAAGAGCAGGGCCGAGACCATCACGCGACGGATTGCTAGTCACTCAGGCTGCTCTCACCTCAGTCTGTGCCGCTGGAACCCCTGCAGTGCGGCACAGAACCACTGAAGCAAAATTCGTTGTTGCTTGGGGAGTATAAAGAAGGAGGAGAGGGGGAGTTGCCTTGTTCGCGGTCGACCTCCAGTACAATACAGAGGCTCGTCACGGCGCTGAGTTTCACGAGAAATGGAGGATAGAAAAAGAGAAACCAAGACCACACGTCAACCTTAAATGGTTTGGTCCATGAAAGCAGGTACGCATATGCACACACGCGCACACACACAAAAAATAAGAAGGAAAGAGAAAACAACACACAAAAAGGAGAGTCGCTTAGCTTAACGAGTCCGCAAAACCGGTCTCCTAGCAACAGTGCGCGACGCACTGCCCAGGCGAGCGCCAAGGGTACACAAGACGTATCTGCACCTTGTGCACGTGTAGCGTGAACTGGGTAGAACATATCAGATAAAAATGAGATAAAGACAACAAGAAACATACTGTGAAACTAAATATCCTCAGATAATACACGAAAAATAAACGAAATCAGAACAAACATAAAATTAACAATAGGTATAAAATGAAATAGGTGCACAATCATTCCTGCATCCCAGAAAGAGACACTGCCCGAGTGAGCGCCGAGGGTACACAAGATATATTTGCACCTTGTGCGCTTGTAGTATGAACTGAGTAAAACATATGAGATAAAAATAAGATAAATACAGCAAGAAATATGATGGGAAATTAAACATCATTAGGTAATAAACGAAAATAAATGCAATGAGGAAAAGTCAGGACAAACAAAAAATAACCATACGTATATGAATGAAATAGGCGGAGTTCGACAATCATTCCTGCATCTCAACAGGAGCGCTGTGAATATGCACCAGAAAGGAAAAAAAGCGAGCAGGGGAAAAAATAAGAGCTCCGCGAGTTCATAGTGCAGATACATTTGCACGTGGAGCCCTAAAGAAACAACAACAATAGTAATAAAAAACACGAATAAAATAAAATATTCAAGACAGTCGCTTGCGTAGTGTAGCGTCGCGCGTGGGCCGTTCGTGTCGGTGATCAAGTTTGGCTTACTGATGGAGGCACGACTCCGAGTAGTTGAAAATGAAAACTTAACATTTATTTACATTTCAACTATCGGCACAGCGAACTCGGGCACTGAGCCCCTGGCTGTCCGATCTCCGTCTCTCGTCTCTCTCTCGATTCATCCGTCGCAGCCTTCTACTCCATCTCCCAGGGCCATTCCAAGACAGGAGGGGCGGCCGGGCGGAGGCTCCCTCGGAGCCGCAGCACAGCAGGGGTCGAAGTGTGCGTGCCAGGTTGTCCTCCCCCAAGTCGACAACAGGTACCTTTTCGGTGGGCCAGAAAGTCGACTCATCCTCGTTACGCGCCGTCTCCTAACGACACCAAGGTGGTTTCGGGCTGGGTGGTCGCGACCTTGGGCGAGAAAGGAACACGTGCTCCCCATAAGGTCATCTCGCAGCCCCGATGCCCGCGGCTATGGCGCGCTTCACCGACGCCTTATCTTGAAACGCAACAAACTCCTCCGCCGCCGGGAGATCCGACCTAAGGGTGGCCAGCTGTCTGGTCGCCCGAAGCGTCGAGGTGCTTTCTTGGTGCGATGAATGAGAACACTTTGCAGCTGGAAGCTGTCTCAGCACAAAACACAAGCACAACACATTCACCGCGGTGGGCGTGCCCAAGCGACACGTCCGCCGGACACTAAAGTTCCCACAACGCTTTACACAATTCTACCTCTTTCTCTGCTATTTTTTTCTTATCACTGTCGTGGCCAGCTCTGGCAAGGTTGGAAAACGAATACCATATGACGTTTTCCTGCACAGCGGACTGAATAGAACAAGTTTTCTTAAAGCAACAAGAAAAAAAAATGGAAACCTCTGTTGGGTTACTAAAATCCGCGACTAACCGCCGTATTCTAGAACCAAACTTATCCTTATGCTTGTGACTTAAGTAGCCAGTAACCTCAAAGTGACCCTTAACGCGTTTCTAGAACCCACCTTATACTTACAGCAGAACTTTTCTTGTACTTATCGCCGCCACAAGTAAGGCTCCCTTAAGGTAGCCCCCGACCTACCTTGACGCTCACTTGTAAGCAAACAAAATGGAGGGCACGACAGCTTTGCCGAGTTCGTTCACAGTGTGGACCGCTTTGAGGAATTATCGAGCGGGACAGCATATGCGTACGTGCGACTGCCGCGGCAAACCATCAGGGATCGTCAAAATCCGATGGAAATCTACGACGAGGACGAGTTCTTGTGTCGCTTCCGCTTCACAAAAAGCGCCGTGCTGAAGCTCCTCGCAATGCTACCTCTGCGGGAAAACGCCGACGGACGGGGGTTTCCTGTGCCGCCTCTCATGCAGCTGCTTATCGCACTACGTTTTTATGGTGCCGGCACGTTCCAAATCGTAAGCGGCGACCTCATGAACATATCGCAGCCGGTAGTGTCACGAGCCGTTGCATCCATATCGTCGCTTATTGCAAGAACCCTATTCCCCGTGCTGGTGAAATTCCCCGAAGCTTCGGAAATGAGCAGTGTGATGCAAGACTTTTACCGGATCGCGAAATTTCCCGGTGTCAGCGGATGTATCGACTGCACGCATGTGCCCATAAAGAGCCCCGGCGGTGTTTACGCGGAGGTGTACCGCAACCGGAAAGGATACTTTTCGATAAACGTTCAGGTGAGTGCTTACTGCAAGTATTTCAGCGGTGATTTTACATAGAAATGCAAAAAGCCTTGCCGAATGCCGCTGGTAAGACGACTTAATTCCCTCGCCTCTCATCAAATGAAACTGCGACGACAAGGAATTGAAATTATGACGTCGAATAACTGCGTTACCATGAAACATCAACAGGTTAGGTTTATAGTCACTTTTATTTTTCTTCCAGCGACGAGTGATATCTACATTACGTCCATCTCTCGACAAATGCACAGAAAATTCTCTGCCACCTGAAATGTTGTCCTGCAAAAACTGATGTAACAATTAAAAGCACATGAAATATTAAGCGACCGCACGATTGGTTAAGTCAGTTTTAACCCAATAGAGCGCTGTTAATGCAAGGAGGCGTCCATGATTTACTTTGGCGCAACACACAGGCATAGTCAGAAGGCGACAAACACCAGCAAGAACTTCTGGAAATCGCGCGAAATCTCGGTTCATAGTATGCCCCACTGCGTTGCAGAGTGATCGTAATGTCTCAGATTTAGCATTAGGTATGCCAGAGGGCTGGGGCTGGAAAATTTTAAATTCTTATCTGGGCATGACATTGTAATAGTGACTGCATTGCACCATGCTCCCACAAAGCTGCGCTATTGTCAAACATCAAGCAACATCTTTTACGTTAGTACTGTTTTTTGTCGTGCCTTTTATCGTGGAGCTTCACTAATGAATAAAACAAAGTCAGTGACCAGACTATCAAATGCCCAATTGATAGTCCATAGGGTACTGCAACAACACTTTCTGTACTAGCTGTTTTTCGCAGGCAATCACTGGGCCAGACCTCAGGTTTTACGACCTAGTGGCTAGCTGGCCGGGGTCTGCCCATGATAGTAGGATATTTGACAGCAGCCGTGCGCGTGTCCTGTACGAGACTGGCGTCGTCGCCGGTACTCTGCTCGGAGACATGGGCTATGCCTGCCGGTCATACCTGATGACTCCTCTCAAAGATCCTCCCAGAGGTACCCCGGAATACAGGCAAGTTAATTTAGACGAAGCAGTTTTGCAAAATCGTGGTTCACGTTCAATGAAAGCATTACAAAAAAAAGTGTTTGAAATGCCCCTGCAGTTACACCAACTTATCTGTACATGTAAGGTTACACAACAAGAAACACAAGATTGAAAAGCTTTTTATTGGTTCGTATTCAAGAATGTTTCGCACTCATTTCTATAGTTGTAAACTAAGAAGCTCTAAATTAAAATGAGAAAGTTATCTACCAGGAATGTTACCTCATATACAGGAATCCCTCTTACAAAGAGCAAAATGTACTGATATTATAACATCAAAATCAATTTATCACTCCTCCGTCTCAGTGCTTTCACATGATGCAAAAAGTTGTACAGATGCTCATGCAATGCAACTATTTTTCAGGTACAACAAGTCTCAGGTAAAAACCAGAAACAGTGTGGAGCGTGCGTTTGGCATCTGGAAAAGGAGATTTCCATGCCTTCAGATGAAACTCCAACTGGATACAAGCAACTCACTCACTGTGATAACTGCATGTGCAGCTCTTCACAACTTAGGGAGAATGCTGCACGACCCTGCAAGCCTACAGCCCAGCATTGCACAGCCTACACCCGCAGTACCAAATGCACAGCTGCAGATGGCGAACCCAGATACTGATGGAGCAAGAACCCGTGCACGCATAATCCGAAATTACTTTTTGTAAATATATGCAAGCCGTGCAATAGTATTTGAAATTTTTCTTTTTTTTTTCTCTTCAACAACAAAAATAGTTAGGCTGCTCTGGTGGAGATCATGTGTACAACTGCAATGAAATCTGCTTCAAACTTGACTGATTTCTAGGGTTTTACATCCCAAAACCACAATATCATTGAGACACGCTTTAGTGGAGGGCTCCACAAATTTTGACCACCTGTCATTCTTTAATGTGCACTGAAATTGCACAATGCACACAGGCTCTATATTACGCGACCATTGAAATGCAGCCGCCACTGCCAGGATTTGATCCCGCAACCTTCAGGTCAGCAGCCCACTACTATAGCCACTAGACTACCAGCAGCACATCCTTAGCCACTTTCTCCAAACTAAAAGCGATCTGATAACCTCGCAACTCTCATATGCATAGATTTTTTTTTGAAGTGCCAATGTCTCTAGTTTTGTTCCAATTAAAGTGCCAAGATGTTTCTTGTATAAATGTGTTTGTATGTTCCTTTTCTTTCTTTTTTGTGCTAGTAAGTAATCACTGCCTCGGTGTGTCCACCTGTTATAATCGCTCTAGGATTGACAGTTCGTATAAATGAATAGAATAAATAAATAAACTAGTGATAAACAATCTGAGTGTTAAAAGATACACAACGCAGAACTAGTTCTGTGTTGGCAGAGTTGGTAAAAAGGCAATTTCATGCCCGACAGAGTGCCGTAACCAGTCCAGTGACCAAATTGCACATAGAGCAGTACTGTACACAGCGTTCAACAAAAACATTAACAAAGCAGGTATAGTTACAAGATTGTTATAATAGTAAACAAAACATCGCAAAACATTGGAATACTGATTTTATGACAACATAGCAATGGTGAATTATAACAGTAATTTGAAAGATTCAAAGTAAAATATAGGTGCGAAATCCCACTTCGATCACAAGAAATGTTTTATTAAATTTGTGTACAGAAAAAAAAATCATTTTTGGAATGTAAGTAGATAGGCGTATATTAAGAAACGATGCAAGTGATGGGACATTAAAGCAAGAACTCAGCGCTGCACCCTGTTTGTTTCACTCTATCATTTTGTGCGGTTGTGTAATAATGCCCAACTCGTGTTGCTGTCGTAGTAGTTGAATTTTCAATTCAGTTAAGGATTTCTCCGCTTTCATGTTCTCCATCCGTTGGGCGTGCTCCACTTGCTTCTTCAGCATGTTATCTTGATGTTCTTCACGGGCGAGCTGCATCCGAGGCAGATGTTCTTTTTTCTTGCGCAGCGATTCTCTTCTAATAGCTTGAAGTCGCGCGTCAAGCTCACGTTTCACTGCGTCACTTCGGCAGTGCGTTGCACTCGACTGCGCTGGCCTCTCTGCGCTGGACTGCACTCGACTGCGCTGGCCTCTGTCGAGGGGTTGGTGGCACCATTGGCGCAATTGCAGGTAAAGCTGCAGGTCGAGGAGAGGCTGACGTAGTTGGTGGCACCATTGGCGCAATCTCTGGTAAAGCTTCAGGTCGAGGAGAGGCTGACGTAGCCCTCGCCTGCTCTTGTTGAGCAGTTTCCCCATCTTGCAGCACAGCTGCTATGGACTGGCTTTCCTCCCACTGCCACGAGTCATCATACTGCATGTCGGCATCTGCAAAGTTTTTAGAACCAAATCTTGATGTTAGCTTTTTCAGACTGCTTGTATGTTTAAAGAAGACATTTAAAATAATGTGATGGGGTGGCCGCAGTATGCACTGTACGCATCACACCATTGGCCCCTTGCATAATAGCTAGTGAGTTTTGCAAACTATACTGCACTCCACTTCCAATGAGAATGTACAAGCCTACTACACAATGCAAGCCTTTAAGCAGAAAATAATATAGTATGTGCCTGCTGATGCACCTAGCTGAAATAGGTGCACCGCAAGAGTAGTCAGTGTGTAGTTCCATCCACACTTCTTGAAGACTAGTGACCCGTCCTTGCAGTTTGGCTTGTTCCCCGATTCATGCGCTATAAAAAGCATTTAAACAGGCAAATAGCACCTTTTCCTATGCTTATTTACATCACAGCAGACATTTATGGTACGGCTTCATGACAAATGGCGTTATAACAACACTGCAGGGGGTTTGATTGAGAAAGACACACCACGTTCACAAGGAGCACACAGAGCTCTAAGTATGCAGTGGAGGACATGAAGGAGATGATGTTATGTGAATGATATCCATCATCCTCCTCAAGGCACATATGTTCAGAGGAGGTAATACATTTTTTGGAAGGGATATACGGATTGCAAGAGCGTACTGAACTTACACCCTGTATGTTGCACATGTGTTTATTGGTGATGGTAAGCACTGCAGCTTATATACAAATAATTTTATTCTCAAGGCATTTGAACGAAAACAGTAACAGGAAAGTTTGCGCTTGTCCCTGTATCCTACCTTGTGATTGTCTTTCTTCGCGCAACCTTTTTGTTTCAAAAATAAGGACCTTGCTGCCGTGCCCCAGCCTCACTACCGTGACGTGTGAAAAGTGATGTTAGCATTCTGAAGTTTTAAGAGGCACTAGGTTGTGTAGCACTGCTGTGTTAAATGTGAAATAAAGGATGACTCAGCCAGCTGCCTGCAATGCCTCATTCTGTGGAATTCTGCATGCGCAATTTTAGCTTGCTAAATGATTAGCCAAAAATACGCTTTCAAATTAACTCATACTCACCATCCGCTTCAGCAGTGCGTTTCCCCGGCTGTGAAGGAGCCAACAGCGCCACCACAGTTGGTGCGCATGCTGCAACAGGTCCAACACGGTCGCTGTCAAAGTTGTTGGTTAGGCGTACTGCCATGTGGGATGCCAGTGCACCAACCCGCTCCAGCTCATCAGTCATGTGGCGTTTCGCAGGAGTCCCGCCACCTTTGAGAAACATACATCAGGGTTAAAATAATGCAAAGTACCACTAAAAGTTCAATGAATCAAGTTGCACTGTTTTGAAAATGCTGCTGTTCATGCAAGTATGAGAAATATATGCACACATCCTCCATTAGTTGGCTTACCTCGTTTTGCAGCCCTCCTATCCGATTGCATATTAACTACAGATGCAAGTGACTCTGTACACACGCACATAAGTGCATGCATATGTGGAGGAACTGCAATTGTGCACATGTTTTGCTTGGTGCTGGAATATTTTTGTGGCAAACTGCATGTCGGTACGATACGCAAACCTGTATGACTGCGAAGACTGGTGGCACGTTCGAGAAAGACGCCGCGAATTGAATTCGTCGTGCACAGGGCGTTCTTTCTAGATGGCACTTGAAAACGACCGACGCTGTCATGGTAGACGCTGAAGACGCAATGAAATCTTTGCTTTAAGATGGAAGCGTTACCTTAGGTCCAAACACACTGGGCAATAAAGTTTTTCACTCACTCACTTAGCCGAACGACTACTTTGAATGGCGTGCTTTTACACCTTCATGTTCCAATTTGACAAGTTCCCTTCAACGTTTGTTTGTAGTGTTCAATTTACATCTTCAGTTGAGTTCCGTAAACGCGCACAAGCGTCACGGGTGGTTGTTGACGGCGCTCAATATTTACTGCAGCAGTAATTTCCCGCGTTGGCAATTTCATGACGTTTATCTTATTATATTTTTTTTTTCGAGGGAGAAGCGTGTTGCATCATCTCTAGCCCCTGAGGTATAATAGAAATCTCACCTGTCTTGAAGACTTCTCGAGTGTCTTCGCCCTTCGCACGGCGCCACTTTTCTTTGAGATTGTCCCAACATTTCTTCAGCTGTTTTGACGTTCGCGGCCGCACGTTGTGGCGGCTGTTAAACACGTCCGTCGATTTCTCCCACGTCTTTTTCTTCCTCATAACAGATAGTGCGTCAGTTTTTTTGCACTCAAGTATGTGGTGGTATTCTGTGACGAGATCCATGAGGACGGCACGTTCTTCTTCAGTGAAGTTCACTTTTCTGGGCTCCATCGCAGCGGAGATACCGTTCGCACACAGCCGAAAGAAAAAGAGGAAAACAACTAAAAAGAGGTGGAAAAGAAATTACATACGACGCGCAAGTATTTTACGAAGTAAACAAAGCTCAAAACGTTACAATACGAGGAGAAATAAAGGAAAACGGCACCGATGCAGAGCGAGCGAGGCGGCGACACACTGTTTCGACAGGTTGCGTGCGGCGGGTTAGACCAAAGTGGCCAGATGAAAACGGCGGATTCACTGAAAACGGCACTCGTTTCGCTGTGCTTTTTCGGGCATTTGTACAATATTTAGATACAAGTCCGTGTGGGCTTTCTATTGCTACTTTTTGGGAGTGTTATGACTTTATATAGCGTCAAAGCAAATATTCTGCGCCAAAACTTCATCTAGCCTCGCTCCCATGTGCAACACTTAACGACTGAAGGGCGCCTTTCATAAGGCTCACTTATGTCGCGTTAAGGCACGTTCTCGAAATGCACCTTGTACTTTCCTTGTACTTATACTTTTCTTGTCCTTTTGTAAGTAGCCTTATCGCGATAAGTTAAGTTCGGTTCTAGAATACGGCGGTAAGTCTGCCCGCGTTCTTCCTCTGGCTCCCTTTTCCATACTCCACCTCAAAATTTTATTCCTGCGAAATGAGGCTCCATCTTAGCCGCCTCCCGTTTTTGCTCGGCGTTCGGTTCAGCCATGAAAGAGGGCAAAGGTCGCTCTCGACCGTGAATTTTGTGTCTTGAATATAGCATCCTAATTTTTTGAATAGGCCACACTATACACAAACACTCCTTTTCTGATGTGCTGAAGGCTTCTTCCCGTGTGGTAAGTTTCCTGCTGATATAGAGCACGGGATGCTCTTCACCACGCTCGTCTATTTGGGCCAGGACTACACCCAGAACACGGTTGCTGGCGTCGCACTGGAGAACAAATTCTCTGCCATAGTCTGAAATCACTGTGGCCTTGCTTAAGAGCTCGACCCTCTCCTCTATATCAGGCAAGGGGTACACTGGGTCCTTTGTTACGGCATTCAGCATTTCATAGTGCACGCACGGCGGTGGATCTTTCCCGGGTACTTCAACGAGCATTAAGGGTGAGCAATAGTCACTGCATCCTTCCTTAATTACACCCAGGCGAAGCGTCCTTTTCACTTCTGGCTTCATTATGCCTAGCTGCCGTGGGGACATGCGGTAAGCCTTCGAACTAAAAGGAACCGCTGTTGTCTGCTCGATTTCACGCTGTACCAAATGAGTCCTTCCGAGGCAAACCGCTCTCAAAACTTTCTTGAGTGCGGCGTGCCACCTCTCCACGCTGTTACTTTGCGGGCGATATATCGAGCTATGCAAAATCCCGACCCCGCACTTTTCGAGAAACGTTGTCGTGAGTGTGCTCGTGAACACCGTTTCTTGATCGGATTGCATCTCTGCTGGGAAACCAAGGCGCGAAAAAATGGAAAGCAGTGCATCGACTACCTCTACCGAAGTTGCCTCTTTCAAGCGTACCGCCTCAGGAAACTTGGTCGCCGGACACAACAACGTTAGAATGTATCTGTTTCCCGCCGTTGTTTTCGGCAGCGGTCCCACCAAATCCACAACCACTCTGCCAAAGGGCTCAGAAATAATTGGCACTTTTACCATCGGTGCTTTCCATCGGTCGTTAGACTTGCCTGCTCTCTGACAAGTATCACAAGTGCGCACCAAATTCTCCAGCTCTTTGAAGCACCCTGGCCAATAAAATTCCGGCAGCAGCCTTTTCTTCGTTTTATTTATACCTAGGTGTCCTGCCCACACGTGATCATGACAAAGGCTCCGTATGTCACTGCGATACGGTGCCGGCACCACCAGTTGATCGTAAGATCGCCCTCGCCTATCTCGGTACTTACGGTACAGGACGCCCTTTCTCACCGTCGAAAGAAATGTTTTTCGACGACACCCCCTCACTGCTTCCGCTGTTCAGAACTCCTAACGTCGGATCGTTCTTTTGTGCCTCTCGTAGTGTTTTTCGATCAACACCCAGCAAGCGCTCGTAGCTAGGCGCAGTCGGTGCTAACACCGTTCCCTGAAAACTGTTATCTTTTCCTTTAGATTTCCTTTTCTTTTTCTCAACTGGTCGCTCCTTATCGCGACAATCCTCCAGATTTTCGGGGTTCTCCTCCTCCGGAAAAGCCGTAACCTGAGCTTCAGCAAATGTGCATCCCCTTTTATTTAGCAGCGACTCTGAGTTGTTCGAGAAAAGGTAAGGGTAGCCCTCGGGTAGCCCTTTGGAGACTGCTGCCACTGTCTCGATAGCTCCGAAAGGTCCCTCAATCTGTACCTTTGCCATAGGTAAGCACACTGAGTCTTCGCTGACGGCCTGTCTTATCCACACGCATTCGGATAAGTAGTCGTCAGTTTTTACATAGCTCGGATGAACGACATCCATGGTCGCCGCGGAGTCCCTCAGCACTTTACATTCTTTCCCATTTACCATGAGGTCTGTCATGTATGGCTTCAGTAGATCAATGTTACTTGGATGATCGCTTACGCAAGCGAATACGGGCCTTTTCTTTGAACAGTTTCGAGCGAAATGACCTGTTTCCTTGCAGTTAAAGCATGTCACCTGAACTCTGGCTTCGAGCTCTTCCGACTGATTTGCGGGTTTATTACTACCCCTTTCAGGTGCTTTCACTATGCCCTCAGAGCGAGCTGAACTCTGATTAGCGTCGTCTCGTTTAGCTGCGGTTTTCTGTCCTCGAGGGTACGCTTGTGACCGTTGGGAAGGCTTTTGATAATTGTGCACGCCATAGACCTGAGTCCTAAGGCCTCGACTTACGACATACTCATCAGCAAGCTGTGCGGCACGCTTTACAGACACACCTTCCTGTCGATCCCTAACCCAAAGGCGCACGTTATCGGGCAAAGTCTCATAGAACTGCTCTAAGCAGATTAGATCTCCCAATTTAGTGAAGTTATCCGCCCCTGTTCCTTTCACCCACTCCAAAAAATTGTCCCTCAGGCTACACGCAAACTCCACGAAGCTCTCGTTAGACTTTTTCCTTTCCTGGCGAAATCTCCTCCGAAATTCCTCCGTTGAAAGCCTGTATTTTGCGAGCAAGCCTGATTTCACTGAGCTGTATTCGCCTGCCTCGGCTGCGCTAAGTCGGGCCACGACTTGCGAGGCTTCTCCCGGCAACAACGCAAGCAACCGCTCTGGCCATGTGTCTCGGTGAAATGAGTACTTCTCACAAATCCGTTCAAAATTAACCAGGTAGAGACCGATGTCATCGCCTGTCTTGTACGGCTGAAGCAAGTTTGTCATTTTCACACTTTCCGCTGGAGGCGGTGGCGCCGCGTCCGCACTGCGCGCCAATCTCGCCTGCTCTAGCTTTATTCTATCGAGCTCAATTTCTGCCTGCCTTTGTTCCCTCTTTTCCTGCTTCTCTTTCTCTTCCGCCCTTTCATTTCGCTCGCGACATATCTTTTCCCAAGCATCTGTGAGCTCGTCCTCCTCGAAACCCACTTCTTCGATTGCAGCGCGAATTTCGGGCTTCCTCAACCTACTGTTTATATCCATTCCGAGCACTGCTGCCAACAGCAGAAGCTCTTCCTTTCTTAACACGGTGATATCCATGCCTTCGAGAGCCGGCTACGAGTTTCCCTGAATTAACCACGCACCCAGTGGCGGTTAGTCAGACCTAATTGCCCGATACCGAACCCTGTCCTTATCGTCCAGCAAAACGTAGTCGCTCAAGCACTCACCGAACTGCGAGCTTGCGAAGGTCGTGTCTCCCGGAGCCACGTTGCCAAGTCCGCCGATCCCAGATCGTGTGGACTGCGCCTTCTGGTGCTCTTCCTCCGAGTCGTTCCAGCCTCCACGCTGTTACTGCGACGGTTGTGTCTCCCGGAGCCACGAAGAGGGCCTCTGCTGATCCCTGATCCACAGATGTCGCTCTTCCGTCGACAGTCTTCCGCCAGCCTCTTCTTGATCCCACCGCTGCCACCAGTTTGTAGCGTCGCGCGTGGGCCGTTCGTGTCGGTGATCAAGTTTGGCTTACTGATGGAGGCACGACTCCGAGTAGTTGAAAATGAAAACTTAACATTTATTTACATTTCAACTATCGGCACAGCGAACTCGGGCACTGAGCCCCTGGCTGTCCGATCTCCGTCTCTCGTCTCTCTCTCGATTCATCCGTCGCAGCCTTCTACTCCATCTCCCAGGGCCATTCCAAGACAGGAGGGGCGGCCGGGCGGAGGCTCCCTCGGAGCCACAGCACAGCAGGGGTCGAAGTGTGCGTGCCAGGTTGTCCTCCCCCAAGTCGACAACAGGTACCTTTTCGGTGGGCCAGAAAGTCGACTCATCCTCGTTACGCGCCGTCTCCTAACGGCACCAAGGTGGTTTCGGACTGGGTGGTCGCGACCTTGGGCGAGAAAGGAACACGTGCTCCCCATAAGGTCATCTCGCAGCCCCGATGCCCGCGGCTATGGCGCGCTTCACCGACACCTTATCTTGAAACGCAACAGTAGTTAATTCGCTTAGATGCCTAACAGGGCAAGCAAAGATAGTCGGCCTGTATTTTCGTTGATGCCTCCAAACACAGTGTTCAATTTGTGAATGAGTTAAGATTCGCGGACCTCCCGGTCGCGTATTTCCTTAACATATCCGGAGCAATGCACAGGACGCGTTCTGCGCCGCCATTGGCCGCACGCGAGGGCCACGTCGTGGAGCCGCCGCTACGCATTTCCGGTAAATGTTTGTTCACAGCAGTCGCACTGCGCCCATGGTAGCGCTAAGACGCGCAGTGCCCGCCTCCCGTCGTAGTCGTCATTCTGTAGCAACCGCAGAGGTTGCGTCCACTTCGATTGTTTTCTCGCTGGTGGTGGTTTTCAAACCTACGCCAGTTCAGGGTGAACACGTGCGCTAAGAGACGCTGGTTTGACGCTTGCTGTGTGAGTGCTAGGTGCTGCTCTTTCATCCTTTTTCTTCTGGGCGCTGAGAGCGTGGGGGGGGAGGGAAAAGAAAGACGTCGGATGCGGGATGCGGGCGCATGTGTGTTTTTGTTTTGGTTTTTTCTCTTTCGGGGTGAAGTAGAAATATCAAGGGGCCTACGAGCTCGGCGCTCGGGGAACTGTTATTACTAACACAACGGCTCCGAAGGAGCCGTAATGTTCTTTTAAAAACGCAATCGCGTTGGTCTCAGCGGCGGACGCGCTAGCGCCCGTTGCTGACGCGCCTGGCTCTGGCAGTAGTGACACGAGCAAAATAGTGAGAGCGCCGAAGGCGCACCGCGAAGCGGCCACGTATGTCAACGGGCCCTCCAGTGACACGGGCGAACCACGGACACGCTTAAAATAGCTATATAACAGGAAATGCGCCGGCAGCGATAAAATGCCGGCAGCCCTTCCCGTGCAAGCTACTCTCTGCCGGCTGCCGGCATGTGCGACTGTAAACAAACATTTACCGGAAATGCGTAGGCGGGCTCACGTGGCCTCGCGTGCGGCCAATAGCGGCGCAGAACGCGGCCAATAGCGGCGCAGCGGCGTCCTGTGCATTGCTCCGGATATATTAAGGAAATACGCCTCCCGGTCATAATACGTTTTGAAATCAGATTGAAGCACCACTGCTGTAGACGTGTGGAAGAGATGACTAAGATCGTTTACGTTCTTGGAGAGAGGAATGTGTGGCAGGGCCTTTATGTGTGCTCTGTGGTTGTGTATTCTTATCCTGATTGGAGCTTCAATTTTGCCAATGTATTGGGCATTGCACAAGGTGCACACAAGACCATATTTGAGCTTTCGCAGTTAAAATTTCTTTTTATGTGGTAAAGAATGAGCATGCAGTGCTGTTTACTGTGGAGATTCTATTCATCATCGGACATAGCTTGTACCTAGGTTTGTTGCAGGGGCCGCTGCGTGTGAAATTAGGGGTGTTCACCCCAGGTGATATTACGATGTCTCATATTTTGCGCCCCTCTGTCGAGAACAGTGGATGTTCAGGGAAGAACGCTTTTCAGCTTGTCACTTTCAATAAGGATGTCGTGGTGCTTTTTAAGGATACTGTTTATGTTAGGGGAAGAAGCCGGATACGTTAGAGTAAGATTTAACGTGAGATCCTTGGTTTGGAAAAAACTTGCCAAAGCAGTGAATAAGTGCAAGAAGCTTGGCCTTGACATGTTCTTCACAGCTAAGACGTAGAAGGTTGTTTGCCCCCGCGGATAATTGTGACAGAAAGAGGAACATGGCAAAAAGCTGTGGCAATATTCCTGCAAAAAAAAAAAGCTCAACTTGCTCACCATTGATAATCCCTTTGTAATAAGGAATTCGGACTGTTCGGTTGGCTTTCTCGAACAGTATGGCACGGGCTTAAAGGCATTTTCTGTAGACATCAAAGATCTATATTACTCTTTGCCGCATGGGGAGTTCTTAGAGTGTGTTGAAGATGCCATTGACTAATTTGGTGCTGTAGCATTTCAGAATCTCACGGGTGTACATATCAATAGCCTCTTAGAGCACCTGTCCTTTTATATACAGTCGACTTTTGCCTGTTATAAAAATGATCGGACATACATACACTGTAAATGAAAACATACCCAGCTGGTAGGTACTGCAAGTATACCCCCCCCCCCCCAAACTCCCATGAACAAAGCATATACCCCCAGCCATCGCAGTCCATGAGGGTATATGATGCACATGCCGTCATCAAACTCCCTTGCGACTATAACGGGCACGTTCCCTGATGATACACTGTAAAAAAATTTACTCCCAGGGGGAGTGAATGACGGTCCTCTAGCGACTCCCTCCACTGGGAGTTAATTTTACTCCTTAGGGTCGGAGTTCCTGCGTGGTGCCTTGGGAGCACATATTTTTATTTTTTACTCCGTGCCTGACGTGCTGCGTGCTGCCTTGGGAGTGTATACTTTTATTTTTGGGAGTATGTTCATTGGGAGTATGTTCTATATTGTTATACTCGCTTGTGGTCGGAGTTCCTGCGTGGTTCTTCGGTAATATTTTTTGCATACTCCGTGTTTGGCGGAGTTTTCAAGAGTCACATTGGGAGTATATATGTCAATTTTTGTACTCCGTGCCGGAAAGTTCTTGCTTGGTACGCGGGGACTATATTTTGTATGGTTTCTCGGCTGTAGCCACTTTTTAATGCGTCCTGAGCGTATATTGTGTTAGGCATCAGCACTACCTTTACATAATGGAATATTCATGACAGCATTTACCTTTTGTGTTCCAGTGGTTTCTTCAAAGAGCGCAAGAAGGTATTCAAAAGTGTAATTGAGTTGCCATTTGGTTTATTCAAACAAACACCAGTCTGCGGTTGCAGATCAAGCAGGTGTTCAAAAAATACAGGGAGTAAACAAGGACACAGAAAGCGACCGATAAACGGAACACAAGGAGGCAGATCGCGGGAAACGTGAGAACAAGTGCATTCAAGTTTTAGGTGCACTGGGCAAAGGAAAGCAGAACACACGACAGAGATGAGCTGCAAGAGCCGCAGTAATAGTCAAACACAGGACAACACACGTTCTGCAAAATGCTAAATGCGAACGAAGGCTTCCAGAACTACATCAATTCGTGTGAATTATTTTATTACTAATCCAACTTAAAAGTAAACTAGAATAGGTGCATCCTAACAAGAAATCCCACATTTGAGGTACTCCAAAGCCCGGGCGCGCTGTTCACTGAGCCAAAGTGATAGGAGAAGTAAATGTCGAAAATGTGTATTTTTCCATTATATTGTCGCCGTTGCACATAACTAGAGGAAGAAATTGAAAAGCATTTAAAGGTTTTCAAACACTCAGCAAAATTTGCATGCTTATCAGTCTAAAAATATCACTGCTCTAGGGCAGAAGAGGAACTTGTACGAAATAAGCAGAGAAAGGTACTTATTCAAACGTTTAGCTTCACTGGCTTTACTCAACAGTAAAAACAATAACAAAGCATAGACGTTTCGCCACCTATGTGGGTGGCATCGTCAGTACACAAATGGCGTCCTATGAAAGAATACATCAACTTATATCTTGCCGTAAACATCCGGCAGAGGACCACGATTACTGTTGCATGCATTTTGATTGTGACGGATAAACCATGATTCGATGAATTTCCTTGGGCCCCATCGTTGTTCCCGTGCCAGCGTCGTCACATTCTCGAGATCGAACACGTGTCCTTTCGTCCGGCAGTGGTCGACTAATTCCGTCTTGGCACGTGTTGGATGTGTAGCTCTGGTGACGCCCCTGGCGTGTTCCTTGATGCGGCTACGACGTCGTCGCCCGGTCTCACCGATGTAGCAGCTCCTCAAATGCATGCCTCAGATCCTCAAATGCATGCAACAGTAATCGTGGTCCTTTGCCGGATGTTTACGGCAAGATATAAGTTGACGTATTCTTTCATGGGATGCCATTTGTGTACTGACGATGCCACCCGCATAGGTGGCGAAACGTCTATGCTTTGTTATTATTTTATTGTTGAGTAAAGCCAGTGAAGCTAAACGTTTGAATATGAATTCCTCTGGCTTCTGGAACATTTTTTCAGAAAGGTACTTGTACATCATGAATGGTGTGCGAATATTGGAATGTTTAGAATATTCTTGAATGTCGCATATCTAGATAACATTGCTTTTTATGCTGATAGCTTAATATTTATTTGTTTATCACGGTACCCTCAGCGCCCTAAGGCATTACAGAGGGGGGGGGGGGAGGGTTACAGAGTACATGATCGGTAAAGACACATTTGCAGGTATCAGGTACAGTAAGAAAGTAGAAAAAAAGAAATACAAGCATTCGTCACAAGCTCAGTATTCTTGATGACAACATAGACACAGCATCATAACATGGCGTAGAAGGAAGCGTTAGAGTTCGTGGTTGCAACATCATTGGTAAGGCGATTCCATTGCGAAATTGTGCGTGGAAAAAATGTATTTCTGAACGATTCGGTTCTGCACTTGTATTCTCTGACCTTGTTAGTATGGTCGATTCGTGATGAGATGTAGTGCGGTTGAAATATGTACTTATCCTTATCTATACCTGTTCTTGCATGAAATATGTTGTGCAATATTTTTAATCTTAACTTTTTCCTCCGTATTTGCAGCGTCTCCCACCCCAAACTCTCCTTTGCAATGTGTATGTTAAATTGCCAGCTATAATTATTGAGAACAAACCGTACCGCTAAGTTCTGTACCTTTTCTAGTAACTTAATGTCCTTTTTAACCACGGGTCCCACGCTGTGCAAGCATATTCTAGTATAGACAGGACATTCGTTACATACAGTAGTTGTTTTGTTTCTATCGGGAAGTGTTTTGCGTTTCTCCGCAGAAAGCCCAATACTTTGCAAGCTTTAGCTGTTACGTATCGAATATGACAATCAAAAGATAAAGTTTCTGTTAAGAATACTCCTAAATATTTAAATTCTTTCACTAATGAAATGGGGTTGCCATTTAAGTTCTAATCAATCTCGTGAGTTATCTGCTTTCTTGTAAATGACATCCTTACAGTCTTGTCCAAATTTATGCGCATTTTCCAAGTGATGCACCATTTAAATAATTTGTCTAAATCGCCTTGCAACAAAACCGAATCATTTGTATCACAGATTATTCTGTACAACACGCAGTCATCTGCGAATAATCGCACAGTAGACGAGAGACCATCACTAATATCATTTAAAAAAATTAAAAACAATAAAGGGCCCAGAACAGAACCTTGCACAACTCCAGATGTCACTCCAAACTCGTGAGAGCTTGCGTTGTTAATATTAACCCTCTGACTACGTGTAGTTAGGTATTGTCTAATCCAAGCGATAACTGATGTGTTTATGTTATACCATTCAAGTTTTTCTATTAACCGGGAGTGGGAAACGAGATCAAAAGCTTTCCTAAAATCTATGAAAACCGCGTCTACAACTAAACCGTGATCTAGGGCACCTGATAATTCGTGCACAAGCTCTGTTAATTGTGTGACACAAGAGTGACCGCTGCGAAAACCACGCTGTTGGGGGATCAGTAGTGAGTGTGTATTTAGGTGTGTCATAATGTTAGTGAACAGGACATGTTCAAATACTTTACACACTACACTTGTGAGTGAAATCGGTCTGTAATTCTGAACGCTGTTACGAGGACCCGACTTGTGCACTGGAACTACGTTTGGCATTTTCCAATCGTTGGGCAATACACCTTCATCGAGTGATTTTTGAAATATGATGCACAAATACCTAGAGAGCGATTGGGCACACAAAGAAAGTAGTTGCGGTGACACGTCGTCTGGTCCTGCCGCCTTTGCCTTATCTAAGTCTTTTAAGAGCATTGCAATTCCCTGCTGGGTAAATATTATGTCGTCCATTCTTACTGGGCATAATTTATCATAGCGGAACACTTGCGTATCATCCTTGGTGTCAGTTCGCACAAACGCTGAGCCGAAAAAAGAGTTAAAGCATGCACTTTCTCAAAGTAAATTTTTGCACGAAGTTATTACGGATTAGGCGTTTCTCTTTTGATATCCGACATTTATTCCATATATCAAATCTTATATTTTTACTTGATTCGTATTTGGAAAATTTGGTCTCCGCATACCCCTAATAAAAAATCTCTGAACATTTCACACACAATGCGGACGTTTCATGAGCCATCTGCATAAACCAGAAAGCAAAGCAATAATTAAAATTTGGGATCAATAGTGGTCTACGTATAGCTATAAAGGGCATTTCAGAAAATGTGTCCCAAAATGTTTTGAACACAGATAACCATCAGCAAAACCTTTGCGGTCTTCCTTCATGGCAGCACACGCCGTGTAAAGGGCGTTAAAATGTTAACAGTAATTAACAATATTACAATGATTAAAGCTCAGACAATAACAGCAAGACACTCAAACCTAATCGAAAGATGCATGTTACTTATACGGGAATTCTGCATCCGTTGTAGTATTTGTAAAAGGGTGCCTTTTTAGAATTGCTGCAGCGCGATGCAATCCGGTTTATTTCTCTCAGGAAACCGAAACTGAATGGTCAAAAAGCGCTGTTGTCGGTACTTTCCGCGGTCCTCCGTCCGACATGGTTGCTGCCCTTAGGTTGCCGCGCAACCGTGAACAAGTGTCGTTGTAAAGCGGCTGTTCTGGCAAGCGTGATCAGGCGTAGCAAAGAAACAATAAAAATTGCTGCTTGATAACAATTGCCTATCCTCGCTCGCCGGCAATGGGAGGAAAACTAGTGTACGTCACACTGAGCACTTCCAATTGTAGCTGCAACTGCGCTCTTACCCCATTCAGTTTGTGTTTCCTGAGTGAAAATAGTCAGATTATTATCGATATGTAGAAATTAGGAGCATCGCGCTTTAGCAGTTATGGTGGGCGTGAACTCCCAGTAAACTCCATTTTCAATTACGCTTGAACGCTTGGGTTTCCAGGCTATAAAGTTAGTCAATCTTGTCATACTATTCGATTTCACTCCTACCATATTACAGTGCGCGCTGCCGTGAAAGAATCAATTCCGCAAGAACCACGCAAATATCCGGTGTTCTGTGTATATAAGAACTTAGCACATATTTTCTCAAGATGTCTCATATAATCACAGAGATGCGATGAACACAGGGCAAAGGTAACTCGACTCGCAGCTCACAGCACAATGTAAGTTGCCGTGGCTTTATATGACTGCTTATTCGTATGTAGAGAACCACAAGATAAAATTATGATGACATTTATATATGTCTACTGGCAACTTTACTTGTATTCGTGTGTAAATGTATTTGCGTCTTTATATATGTCATCTTTATATATGTCGATTGGGCGGTAAATTTTCTGCGCACACAGTGGAAATAGTTCGAGGCACAGTCATTAAGACTGGGTTAGAAAACTTTTCCAAACAAGAAAGGCATATATGGTAAAAACAAGCAATCATATACGGACAATTTCAATGATACCGAAGTTTGACTAGCACATGCAAGAAGGAACACCAGCACCATCCGCGCCGAAAAGTATTGGCGCTTAATCCCTTCAGCGAGCCGAAGAAAATGGTTCTCAGAAAAATAGCCTCGCTGATCGCATTAATCGCCCCACAACACAAGTACAATGTATGCATATACAGGGTGTTTCAGTGAAAACTTAAAAATTTTTTGAAAAGACGCTGTTAGAGAGAAAAAAAAAGGAAAACCTCCTCATAATGAAACTGTTCGCTGAGTCAAACGTCATGAAGGGTCAAAAAAGCCCTTAATTGGGTAACAAAGTAATATCTACTGATTAAAACCTTAATAAAGCTTTTGTGATTACTGCAAAGGACGAGTTTTTAGCCACGCTGATGACGATGCCGTATGGAGCCTTTAAAACAAGGAAAAACAAATTGTATAAAGCTCTGCAGCGCTAGAAAACCTGGGCTTTTTGCGGCACGAAAGCGCGCATGAAGAACGCCAGAAGTCACGTGCGAATGCAACCACTGCTGCTGACGTGTAGCAAAGATTGCACCGGCCAATTCGAAATGTACGTTGTCCCCGATGCTCTGCATATGCAGAAGCCTCCGTTATCTTTTGCTTATTCGCTCACTGTATGACGATATCATAACAGACTTCGTAGCTACGACTTTGGAAAGCCCATGCATATCGAATTGACTAGGGCATGCACTGGAACACGTCACCAGCGGATGCTGTGTTCACACGCGGCTCCCGGAACTCCTTTTGCAGCGGGTTCCAAGACGCAAACAACTCTATGTCGCTAGGTCACGGCGAATAATTTTTTCTTTGTTTTAGACTAAAAGCAGATAAGCATCGTCTTCGTTTGGCTGCGAATTCTTCAACGGCAGGAATGTGAAAAGGCTGCTGATCAGAAATGGATTGTACGATCTTAGTTATTTACCTTGTAAACAGCAAGTATCTTACCACTACTCACGTGCGCCCAACCTTAGAGGTCGTTCCCTAAGAAAATAAGCTTTTTTTTTCTTTTTTCTCAGAAAGCCTCTCTTTGGAAACTTGAAATCATTCTCTAAAACAACCGGAACACGAAGACTTCATATCGTGCGTTACAGCATGCGCGGAAAACTCTATACCTTGGCAGACAACCATAAGGTTTTGCTGATAGAAACAATACTGACACAAACCCCCGCCACGGTGGTCTAGTGGCTAAGGTACTCGGCTGCTGATCCGAGGGTCGCGGGATCGAATCCCGGCCGCGGCGGCTGCATTTCGGTGGAGGCGAAATGTTGAGGCCCGTGTGCTGTACGATGTCAGTGCACGTTAAAGAACCCCAGGTGGTCGAAATTTCCGGAGCCCTCCACTACGGCGTCTCTCATAATCAGAACTGGTTTTGGGACGTAAAACCCCACAAAACAACAATACTGACACAAATAATCTGCTCCTTCTCAGTCATAACGCGAGGTCACTTCACGTTTGTTTTTCTAAAGATAACTGCTTTACCGAATACATTCATATCTGCAATCTTGGCTACGTATCGCGAGAAAGCCATCTTATGGCATTTTAACGGGCATGTTGCAACGCTCTCGAATAGCCGCTCATTTGTGCGCCGTCCTGTTTTCCCGATGTAACGTGCGCAGGATAACGGGGTGCGAGTTATGACACCGGAATGGCACTCAGATTTTTTCTCTTCTGCTTGTTTTGACAACCACGCTTTTCCTTCTTTGTGGGATCAGTGCTTCTTCCTTTTTTTCACAGATCCCTCTGCTTGCTATAGTGCTGCTAATATAATCTGTACCTTTTCTCAAGCGGCTAATTTCCTCGCAAGGCAAACGTGATATCTACAATACGTTTCTTAGAAGTATACATAGGATTGGCGTTAGAGCTGGATACACTATACACCGGCTTTTAAAAACAATGGAGCTTGCAGTAAGTGAGACCGGACTTAAACGCGCTCTATTAATAAATACCTGTCTTAGCAAGAGTGAGTGAGTGAGTGAGTGAAAAACTTTATTGGCCAGTGTGTTTGGACCCCCGGGTCCCTGGACCACCGCGCGGTCCCATGCCACGTCTACATGGTGATGCCTCTTGTGGAAACGACATCGGCAGCCCGAGTCACCGCAGCAAGCTGTAGTGCCGGGTCCGTAGAAGACAGCAGGACCTCCCAGTCCTCCCAACTTGAGATAGCAGGCTGTCCCTGTGGGGAAGGGTCAGCAGGGCAGCCGAAGAGGATGTGGGAAAGCAAGGCGTGGGGTTCGCCGCATAGGGTGCATGCAGGGGAAGTGCCACAGTAGTGGGACAGCAGTTGTGGGAAGAGAGTGTGCGGGTCTGGAGGCGTCTCCATAGGACTTGTTGGGAGTAGCTAAGGCTGGGGTTTCGAGGAGGGTAAATCCGACGGTTCAAATGGGGTATTTGAGTGAGCTCTGCAAAGGTGTGCGCCCGCTCCTTCGTGAAGCCCGAATCGAGGCTGTCCTGAGCCCGGCAAATCAAACCTCGGGCCAATTTATCGGCAGCCTCGTTTCCGGGATTCCCAGAATGAGCCGGCACCCACTGGAGCTCTACCATGCGTGGTAAATTTCACTCTTAGCTGCAGCAGAGTGCTGGGCACTCCTTTCAGCAGAGTAAACGCCTGTCCCATATTTCACTCTCTTTTCAGGAGTGCTGGGCACACTCTGTAGCACAGAGTGCGCGCACTCTCTCGCACAGAGTTCTGTCACTCTGGCTGAAGGGGAGTGAAGTAATGCTTCGCAGGAGTTCAAGCACTCTTTTCATGAAGGACGTAACGAAAAAAACGAAAGAAAATGGTGCGGCGCCAAGCTTTCGATCGTACCATGCAACAGCGAATACGTCAAGAGAACGCGCGTAAACGAGAGATCGCATATATAAAACATGCATCCATGCACAACGCACACACAACACAACAACGTTAAGCATATAAACACGCATTGCGCAAAGCATTCAGAGTGTCTCGACTTTCCCTGTATTGCCAGTGAAAATAGCGGTGTTCTCTGTAATTAAGCACTAAATATAGACAGAATCCATGGAAACGCCTGGTAACCCATCGGGATATTGAGTACACTACCTGTTCAAACGAAACAACATAATATTCGACGTCGTTACGATTAGCGAATACCGTTATGATCAGCTGTTTTCTTCACGGCAACAGTGCCGAGCACACGTACGGTGCCATGCGGCGCGGCTGGTCCAGCGTAGCGGCAGCCACGCTCTTATTAATCGTCAAGGTGTAAAAGAAAATCGTAGACAATGCTGATTCGAAGCACGAATGAAAAAAAAAAGAATAAGTCGCCCTGGACCAGTAAACGCGGAAAGCGAACTGATTCGTGTACGCACGGCACTTGTATCGCTCGTCGATACCAGCGCCAAAGTAAACATTCCCACGCTAATTGACAGTACCGGACATCACAGGGGCACTTCAGAGCACAGAAATCAAAGAAATCAAGAACATACAACACTACGAAAATAAGCAGCAACAACGTGAGAATCGAACCCGGGTACGCACGCACAGCAAGCGGACACACTACCGATCACGCCACCACACCACGCTATGCCGGCGGCTTTATTTGCGGCCTTATATATCTACCGAATGTATTGCTACTCTGATTCTGAACCTAAGAGCTTCGAAGTTGATCGGTGTGAGCATGTGTTTCCGTTCGGTCAATGCAGAACTTGCGAGGCGGTGAGAAAGCCACCGGCAAAGCACTGCGCTATGAATTATTCTTCATATCGTCGTGCAGTGCGGCAACCGCGTTATAAATCGGTGCTCAATTTCGTGCTGCCCTACGCATCACAGATGTTTCGATCGCTAAGTGTAAGCAAACATCTGCGTAAAAGTAAGGTATCTCAGCGTGTCATATTCAAGTATGCGTATTCCATAGGCATGTGCTGTTCAGCAGTTTTGATTAATGCTGCCATGAGCCGCACGCGTCCACTGGCACCAGCGCGTTCCTAGCGGTTCAAAAACCACCCGCATTCGCATACAAAAGTTGCGTACGTCACTAGGTGCCCTACACCAACATATATAACTTATACGCGTGTGACCTACCGTGCGCTACACACACTGGCAGCGTCGTTTCCACATCGATTTGGCGATCAGCTGTTTGTGCAATTAGTATATACCTGTGCGCATTGCGCTGTTTGGTGCGACATGCTGTCGTCGTATGTGCTGTACTCAGCTACTAAATCTGGCCACCGGCGACAGCTATTTTCCTTGCTAATTACGCCTATTTTTGAAATGCATGTGGCCATGAAAACGAATGAGCAAGGCGTGCCGTGCCGCAAGGTGAAGCATAGCCTACGCAACACAGGTCTCCTCTTTAAAACCAAGGATTTCGCATTTCTATTTTCCAAATGTGGGCGTTGGACCTCTTACACAGATGCTGCGGTATCAATGTTAAGAAAATAAAAATCTGTTACTCTGTTCTTCAGTGAAATGACCCATCTCCAGAAAACAGGCAGTGTCTACGCATTTTCTGTTGCCAACGGAGGAGAACGCTATGCCTGTTGGCAACTGAAGATTTCACAAAGCAGGCACAGGTGACTGACTGACAGATGCGGAGATCGTCAAAGCTCAAAGTCACCGACATATACTCTCACATATCCTTAGCATTCCATGCACTTCATATGCTTAAGTTGCTGTTACACTTACGCACATCAAACTAGGCTGCGATTGATAAATGAACGGCCAGTCGTTGTTTGAACATCACTGTTCTCTTCCACCACCTATTTCTCTCGCACAGTGTGCTGCAAGAAATACCAGTTAAATCTGCCTGGTAGAACTTCAGCAGTAACAATGACAGATCACTATTTTAGCAATTTATTTTCACTCACAAGTTTTATTCTTTAGTTCCCATGCATGAAAATTTGTCCCACCACAAGCAACACAACAAAAGTTTGTTCTAATATTTTATTGGAATCAAAAAAGTAACAACTATCATGTCAGTGCAAAGATATGCATTTTCATAACATGCATGAAACTGTTTTTGAGCATTGAGCCCATGGAACAATAATGTGTACAATACAGCGTAAATACTCAGCAATTTAATGCAGTAAAACAGTGTAAAAGATCTGTTTACTGATATGGTTTGAATGTTACTATTGTGATGCAGGTTTACGGTTGAATAAATTGTTGCTCGGAGAGAAAAGCCTCAGAGCTAAGAAATTACGAAGCCATTTAAAGTGAGACAAGAAAAGTAGAAACATTAAGCATAATTAAGGAAAAAATGGTAAAGTTGCAATGTACACCCCGAGTCTAGGCTGACAAACTAAAACATGTCCTATAAGTTGTCCAGCTATAATGCTTGTGAAAATGAACAGTCACCGGTGGCGCTGATGGTGGCGGTGGCTTGGTGGGTTGAGGCGGCGGACGCTGGCGACGTCTCAGCAGCTGGAGTCACGCGCTGACCAGCACGTCGACGCTTGGCGGAAGACGCGGTAGTTCTTGCCCTCGCAAGAACTGCGGCTGCTTACCGACGCTGGCTCGTTCCGAGGAGGTGATCACCACCCGGAAGCTTCCGCCCTCCACGGGCGGTTCGGGACCGGAGTCGAAGCCCGGACACCTGGGACGTGACCTTGAACAGTCACGGCCGGAACGGACACCTGGGACGTGACCTTGAACAGTCACGGCCGGAACGGACACCTGGGACGTGATCTTGAACAGTCACGGCCGGAACCCTGGAAGGCCGCGTACCTCCGAGTACACCATGGGCAGCTGGAGCGTCCTGGCCTTGCCTGACTTCACGCGTTCGGGTCCGGAAACCCGACACCGCAGTCGCGCGACACCCAGGATCTTCACTCTAGCCTGCTCGATCTCATTCTGCCCTCGACTCGTCTTCGACTGTCCTCTTCTTCTTCTCCCTCGCGCCTTGGCCGCGCAACCTTTCGCGCAAACTTTCTCTTCCTTTTTCGGGCCGCAGTTTCATGCGTGACGTTTAGTGCCGACGTCATCATCGTTTCTCCGCCGCTCAATCGAGAAGCACCGCTGCCGTCGTCTCCGAGCACGTTGTACATAACACCACGGTGCCACCACACTTCACAGACACCACCACGTCACTATCCTACACCACACTATGATGCTCGGTGGTGCATGCATTTCTTAACAACAGTGTACCAATGTGTTCGTATGTTTCTAACAGATGGCAAGCACAAAGTACATAGAGTCTGCAAACACACAATGGTAATTATATAGGCTAAGTCTAGCATCACTCTTTAACTAATACACAACTAATACACAACTTTAACTAATACACAACTACAGCTCACTTACAATCCCACTGTCAATAATGGGCATGCCTACATCAGTGCACTCAACTGTTTACGTGCTAGCTGGGGCTATGAGTTGTCACCAGATGAATTATTAAATGTGAAGCACTTCTTGGTGAACGTAGTTCATCTATCTATCTATCTATCTATCTATCTATCTAGTATGGCCAGTAGCGCCACATGTGTTTGGATTTGATAAGGCCTATGTCAATCAAGGACAAACTAAAATGGACATATGAAACACTGTGGCTGCAGGGACCGAACCTACAACACTGAGCGTTGCATGAAGTTTTCTGCCCCTCACATGGCGCATTGCTTCCAGGATCAGCACACATATTGCTGTTCATGATCGACACAGAATAACCGGCTCAAGCAGCTTCGCTCTTAAACCAAGAGAGGAACAGCATTTCTCGTAGCTTGCGTTTGCAATGCACACATAACACACACACACCCAGACATGCACACACAGCCTACGAAGCAGTAGGGGGGTATTGAACACGGGCCCTCAAGGTGCCAAGCAGGCACACCACCACTATGACGGCTCCTCCAACGTGGTTAGAGTAAATAAGCCTATTGCACCAGCAGTTGTTATATTGGTGCTTGCGTTATGTGAATTGCATTTCTAATGTATGATGACCACTATCATAGCAACGCATATATGTCTGTATGCTATTGTGCAACTTTGCTCTATACCGTAGGAATACCTCAACAAACAATGCTTCTGAGACCACAATCAAAAGAAGAGGCGTGCAGGACACGGACACAAGGAGAGCAGTGAACAACACGAACGCCGACTAACAACTGATGCACAGCACAGAGGCGAAAAAGAAAGAAGACACACAGCTTATCTGCGCATGCTCGGAATGGTAGCGCCACCTGTCACTCGGTTACACGTGCCGGTATTCGCGATAGACAACTCCTAAGGCTTTCTATCTCCTCTCTGTTTAAGCTAATTGACGGCTGACTCATGCATGCACTTCCACTAATACTGATATGCCAGACCTCAACCAATAAACGCGTATCTTCGTTCTTATGCCTGTACAGGATCTCGGTTTTGTCTAACTCGGGCATGCAGCTACAGACCTGGCAGTGCAAGGATAGATTGGACGGCGTCCCACATGATAGCGACCTTCTGTTTTCAATTAATCTTTGATTAATACAACGCGCAGTTTGCCCTACATAAAAACGTCCGGAAGTTTTTATGTAGGGCAAACTGCGCGTTGTATTAATCAAAGATTAATTGAACACAGAAGGTCGCTATCAGGTGGGCCGGACGTTTTTATGTAGGGCAAACTGCGCGTTGTATTAATCAAAGATTAATTGAACACAGAAGGTCGCTATCAGGTGGGACGCCGTCCAATCTATCCTTGCACTGCCAGGTCTGTAGCTGCATGCCCGAGTTAGACAAAACCGAGATCCTGTACAGGCATAAGAACGAAGATACGCGTTTATTGGTTGAGGCCTGGCATATCAGTATTAGTGGAAGTGCATGCGTGAGTCAGCCGTCGATTAGCTTAAACAGAGAGGAGATAGAAAGCCTTACGAGTTGTCTATCGCGAAGACCGGCACGTGTAACCGATTGACAGGTGGCGCTACCATTCCGAGCATGCGCAGATAAGCTGTGTGTCTTCTTTCTTTTTCGCCTCTGTGCTGTGCATCAGTTGTTAGTCGGCGTTCGTGTTGTTCACTGCTCTCCTTGTGTCCGTGTCCTGCACGCCTCTTCTTTTGATTATGGACTATTACCAAATCGCTCAACTTTCTGTCCTTCTGAGACCACATCAACGCACGCACCATATAGTGCATTTTTCTTTGACAAAATAGACATTTGTGCTTTGGACTAATGCGAGTATCAATTTTACATCATACCATGAGCTATCACTCATTCACCATACTATCAACGTTCCTGGTTAGCCCACGTTAAGCATACATCTTGAGTGGGTATTCATGCGTTTTGCACAAGGAGCTTGATTCTACCCATAACACTTTGCTGAATGACAAAGAATTCGTCATTGGCAAGTTCTTTGCAGACTGCTTCACATGACGGCGATTCACACAGTGTGGGGGACCTGCAGGATCTTTTCTTGCTTAACATTAATGTCAAGATACATTGCACATGCCTTATTTTCCTATTCATAATAAATGAATACCAAGCACCATGGCTGGAAAGCCCCTTTGACCTAAGCAATGACGTGCATTTAAGTATTGCCTACATTTGAGCCAATTAATAAGTAGCATGAGCTTAAATGAAAGCTGAGTAGGCTGTGAAGCAGTCAGGGTTTAATGAAGGTTGAATTGGAGGAGTTTCCACAGGGGTCTTTAAAAAGTGCTACGTTTTCCGCAGTGGAGTGTCTGCAAATGCTTGCCAGCAGTTTGTGTATAGCCAACCACACAAGTCCCATTGTTCATTCATAGTCTTAAAGGTATGCGAATTTGATCCAGCACATTGTGAGGCACAGAGAAGCCTTCCCATGATCGATCTTGTGGAAAAAGTGGTGGGCCAGCAACTCTCGCTGCTTCACCGGAAAAATGTTCCTGGAAAAGATGCAAAATAACGAGGTCCATTAGACATTTTGTGCACATAAAATTGAAATCTTCATTGAAAATGCTTACTTCGCTTCTCTTATAGCAGCCTAGTTTTTAAACACATGTTACACTTAACAGTGAGATTCTGCTAAGTAGTTCGTTGCGAGCTTCGTACTAGCTGTGCGGCACAGACATTTATACGAAATGCACAAAGGTAAAGAAACGCGAAAAAACGTTACATGTGCACTTTAAAAAGGTCCGCAATGTTAGTAAAGTCCAACGCGCAGTTACACATGTTGCACTCGAGCGTCTTGTCAAAGGCCGCCCCAGTATTACTAGGCGCCAATAATATGCAAATGTAGACATATTGCCCGGCTGAGGGGGAAAAACAAAAGAACTGATTATAGGAACTGAGCGCATGTTAAAAAAAATATGGGTTACATGCACATATAAACACATGACGACGTGATAAACACATCGGCTGCTGACCAACACATCGGCTGCTGACCGGAATGACGAGGATTAGATCCTGGCCACGGCGGTCGCATTTTCGAAAAAGGCGAAAATGCGAGAGGCCCGTATGCTGCGCGTTATCAGTGCACATCAAAAGAACACCGGATGTTCAACACTTCCCGAGCCCTCCGCTACTGCGTGCATCATGATCATATCGTGGTGTCAGCATGTACTACACGAGCAATTATTATTTGTGATAGCCGCAGTCGTTCGCGTAAGTTTACATTCACCGAAAGCATGAAGTTGAAGCCTTCTCACATGAAATAGCACACAAGATTTTTTTTTTAAGTGAAGGGGCGATTTCGTGAGCTGATCGAATGACCTTCCGACGCCTGTACTGCCTTCACGGGTGTTCCTAAACGCGCATTTATGTCGCGTCGTTCCTATATGCGCCTAACGCCTCTTTTTTGCCTTTAATTTCGCTTAGACAGCGCGCTGTGTAGAACAACACGTACACATGCATCAGCGGCGATCAAGACCAACAAACAAACAAAACAAATGCATGACTTACCATGGGTGCGCCGGAATGGGCCGAGCTTACACGGTTGCGCGTCGCGGCATGGCGAAACCATCACAGTCGCAACATGACATAAGTTGCCCTGCCGTCACATCACAACCTTCGCGTTCAGCGACGAGAACACAGTGAGACTGGCCGCACAAAACACGCACAGTGTGTCAACTCAACAGCACCATTCTCATGCAGCGTTCACAGAGCCAACTGGCCATAATTTCGATATCCGCGATACGGCTGAGCTTGCTTCGGGCACCCACAGCGGCACACGCGCAACTGGACTGGCGCCCGACGGAACCCTCGCACCGGCGCCCGGCGCTGTTCGCTGTTCTGTTGATATCTCTCCACCCGCCTGCGTTTGCTTTTGCTTTTGCTTTTCGCTTTGTCTCCTTACGCGCGCACTCGTCTTTAACAGCGTACTAGAAGTGCGGTGGTGGAATTCTTGGCTTGCTTTCTCTTGTCGGTGCCGATCGGTGCGCGTCAGGCAGGCCGTCCGGAGACGCGATCCGACTGCGTGCGCCGACGCACGATCCTTACGCGGCGCGCTCGCAGAGAGTCGCGTGTACTTTTTCTTGTTGGACTGTATATTCAGGATATCAAGGTACGTTGAGGCTTGCCACGACCAGGCCAGCAACGCTGCAATCGCATATCGTTGTGCGGCGATATTTGCGAACGATGGAGTACTGGGTGCTGTTCACGCTACGGACGCTGGAGTTCCGCGAGTTTCTAACTCTACATAAGCAGCATGGGAGCTCGCAGACCATGTTACTCTTCCTTGAACGGAAGAGTAAGCCCCGTGGCTGACTCCGCATTCCTCCCACCTAGAGTTGAATAACATCTGGGTAGAGTAATGAAGTTGTCCTACCCTCGCATTACTCCCCCTTCAGCTAAGAGTGTTGGCGTAGGGGCGTTCAGCAACTCCCAGGCAGGCGGGTGTATCCTGCCCCTGGCAAAGTTGTGCAGAGCTGTCTTCGAATCACTAAAGATGTGCTGTGCGTCTGATTGTGCAAGGGCTAACGCGATGGCGGTCTCCTCTGCCTCCTCAGCTGTAGAGCCTGATGGAAGGCGGTGAATCAAGGGATGGGGTAGAGTAGGGTTGTAGGCAACTGCTACAGCTTCTTGCGCTGTAGAAGCGGCGTCTACCGAAATGGCATCCTGAGCTTGTCCGTAACTCTTATGAAGGGCATTTGCGCGAGCTACGCGGCGAGTGACGTGATGCTGAAGATGCATATTGCGAGGCAGGGGCTTCACTATGAGCGAAGTCTGAATATGTCGAGGAATGGCTATAAACGTCGGCTGATTAGCTGGTATGTTGATACGAAGGGAGGCGAGAATATGGCGGCCAGTCGCGCTCGCGGAAAGTCTTAAGTACTGTGCCTGAAGGTGCGCGTCAACTAGCTCAGGAAGGGTGTTATGCATGCCCAGTTCAAGGAGTTTGGCTGTGCTTGTGCTGCGAGGAAGGTTCAAGGCTGCCTTAGTGGCGAGGCGGATCATGGCGTTCACGCGTTCGGTTTCTGTGCGGTTCAATTTGAGATATGGGGTCGCGTATAGAATGCGGCTAAGAGTGAAAGCATGTACAACTTTCATGTTGTCCGCTTCGTCCAAACCCTTATGCAGGGAGGAGACGCGGCGTAAAAGCTGCAACACAGATTGCGTGGAGGCCTTGAGTGTCTTTCGGCTATGGTCATTTCGTCCGGTATCCTGCAAATAGAGGCCAAGAATGCGCAGGGTGTGTGTGAGGGGTATAGGGGTTGCTTGTAATGTGATTTCGATGGGCGCGTTAGCTGCTGATTTCGGTCTCATTAGGAGGAGCGCGGATTTAGATGGGGAACATTCGAGCCCAATAGCTGAAGCATGAGCTGAGATGGTGTCGGCTGCTAACTGAAGAGTTTCCTCAATTGCGCCGTCCAAACCATGAGTCGTCCATGTAGTAATATCATCCGCGTAGAGGGTATGCTTTAGGTGTGGTATGTGATTGAGTTTGTGGGCTAAAGGGATGAGAGCGATATCAAATAGAAAGGGGGAGAGGACAGCACCTTGAGGAGTTCCGACCTCACCGAGCGTATAAGGGGCTGTGCTTAGGTTATCAATGTGCAAAGAGGCAGTGCGCCCAGAGAGAAATGCACGAACGTAGTTATAAGTTTTGGGGCCTACCTGTAGTACCTGTAGTTGCTTTAAGATGGCATCGTGTCGAATTCTGTCGAATGCCTTAGTGAGGTCGACCGCAAGGATAGCTTTAGTCAGGTGGGGTATCGTATCGTCAAGCACGTCATGCGTAATTTGGAGGAGGGCATCCTGGGCTGAAAGACGCGCACGAAAGCCCACCATACTGTGGGGAAAAAGGTGATTGTCTTCCATGAATATCGTTAGCCGAGCAAGGATTATGTGTTCAAAGACCTTGCCAAGACAGGATGTCAAAGAGATGGGCGAATATTGTCGACGGTAATGGGCTTGTGAGGCTTAGGGATAAATATGATTTTAGCGTGCTTCCAGGATGCAGGTAGGGTACCTGCTTCCCAAAATTTGTTAAAGTAATTAACTAGATCAGATATGGAAGCGTCGTCAATACTTCGGATAGCTGCATTGGTAATTCGATCGTCACCGGGTGCTGTATTGCGCAGTTTCAATAGGGCCGCACGAAATTCTGATTCTGTTATAAGAGCGTCAAGCTGGGGTTGGGGTGAACCCGTGTACTCGGGGTGGTTAGTAGGCGGACCAGGGGTAGTACAGGCGCACTTGACCTGCGTAAGGAACGCATCGGTGTCCTGTCGGTGTTTTTGAGTGAGGCGACGAATGCTAAGACGCGTCTGAATTTTAGATTTCGTGGGGTCTAGCATATGGCGCAAAAGGTGCCAAGCACAGGTTGTAGAGAGATTACCGCGGAGGTCTTCACAGATCTGAGACCAGTTTGCTTTGCAAAGGGTGGCGCTGTGCTGTTCTATTTGGGTTTGAAGGTGCACAAGTTTGAGTTTTAGTTTCCTGTTGTGCTTTTGAGTTTTCCACCGCTGCATAATGTTATCATGAGCTTGCATGAGATGGGCGAGCTTACTGTCAATCACGGGGATTTCTGGGGTTGTATCTAGCGTTTGGGTATGCTGGCGAATGTCTGCAACTGAGCAGTCCTCGAGTCAAAGTCGAAGGGACCCTGTGTTGGCTGCGCTTGCCTAAACTTGCGTAGCTGGTCCCAGTTAACGCTCCTAACGGTAAATTTGCGTCGAGGACGTTGATAATTCACAGCTATGCGAATTAGGTGCTGGTCGCTTCCCAGTGTGGTTTGTGTTCTTTCCCACTGCACGTCAGTAATATTTCTGCCAAGCGTGAGGTCTGGGCTAGTATCGGCAGTAACACTATTACCGATCCGTGTAGGCCAGCTGAAATCATTAAAAATTGTTAGGTGGAGCATCAGCGTTTCCATGTATAGGACCGTACCCCTATGGTTCGTGCGCCGATAGCCCCAGTCCACGTGAGCGCAGTTAAAGTCGCCGGTGATGAGTAAGGGGTTTGATGCGGCCAATTTCGCGGCAGATTTGAGAAGAGGAGGGAGTAACTGAATTGACTGTCTTGGAAGAAGGTAGCAGTTAAGAACGAACAGGGGGGCCTGTGCAGGGTTAGGCGGTAAAACTTCAATGAGAGTGTGAGCGATAGGAGAAGTGATCTCATGCTGCGCGTAAGGCAAAGAGTTACAGACGTAAGTTATCAGGCGAGGAACAGCAGTAGAATCTGATGGAACAGTAGCGTACCCTGGCAGTTGCCTGCAAACATTAGCGTCCTGAATCGCGATAATGTCTGGTGGTGCTGAAGAATTGGAAATAATTTGTTGCAGAGGGTCGCGCTTTCGCCGAAAGCCCCTGCAGTTCCACTGGATAATTTGTAAGGAATTATGGCCCGTCGGAGGAGCCATGTTGTAAGGTTGAAGGGCGGAGGAGGGGTGTGGGAGATTTGGCTGCGGGAGGAGACGCTGATGACAGCCCAATGGTAAGGTGAGCTAAACGCCCTTCCACCTTGGTCATGATGCTGGAGACGACGCTCTCCATAATGCGGGTAATGGTAGCTTCTATCATAATTTGACATTGTGCGGTGACTTGCGCCGTAATGCGCTCTGTGAACTTCGCTTCCAAGTTTTGAGCGAGATCCTGAAATTTTGCTTCCATATCTATAGGTTGGGCAGGGCTCTCATCAGGCCTCCTTTTTTTCTGAGGAGGCTGGTCGGATGGGGTGAGCAAAGATGGAGGTTGTGAAACGGGAGGGAGAGTTGGGGTGGAGAGGGCTGCCCTGAGCTGACTTACCTGTTCCCGCAGAGCCTTCATTTCCGAGTCTTGGGAGGTCGTGCTGTTCTTGGCGACCTTGGATGACCACGTTGAGGAAGATGGGTTCGTCGAGAGGAGTGGGGGAAAGTCCTATGTTGTAGGGAACTCTCTCTTCTGAGGCGGTGGGCTGCGTCGTGGGGTGGTAATATTTCTCGCCTTGCACGATCCGGTGCCCGTGAGGTGCTGGCCCCCACAGAGAATGCAGCTGGGGATGCAGGAAGGATGATCTTGCCGGTCATGCTTGTCCCCGCACCGCGAGCAGAGACCACTTTTGAGGTGGGGGCACACGTCATATCTGTGGCCCGGTCGACGACAGTTCGTGCACGCGTCTGGACTTCCCTTGTACTGGGTGCACCTGTACACTACACTCATGTAGCGTATGGTGTGAGGTACCGGTCCGTGCGCAAAGGTGATCAATATGGAGAGGGTCCTACCCATTCTGCGGGCTACGATAATATCAGCGTCTGGGTTGCGGGTCTGGAGGTCTCGTAGCATCTGCTCAGAGGTTTCCTCCCAGTAAGCTTGTGAGATGACGCCGCGCACAGCAGCGGGCGGTGGTGCAATGTAGGCCGCGACAGGATAACTGGTCTTTTGGAGAACCACTTCCTTGAGCTGGACGAGGTGAAGGGCGGATGTCTCGTGATATGTAGCGACCGTGAAGGTGTTATTCGTAGGGTGTATCCTGAGATGAAGCTCTCCAAGGTCGCGGCCAGCAGCGGCGACCTGCAGAGCTCGCAAGATCTGGCTGTGCCATTGCTCCGTTCAAGGTGAGTCCTCCTCTTGGTCGGAAAACGACTCTTATGGTGCCAGGCGGGAGTAAAGGAAGTTGTTTACGTCGCAGTGCGACTGCGCGTGCAGCGCGCAGATGTTTTTGCTGAGTGCGGTAGGTCGGCTTGGGGGACGCAGAGGCAGCGTCGGCCGGAGCACCGACAGCAGACGCGGTAGGCTTAGCTGAAACAGGGACTGAGCGAGACGGCACAACCTGCGTTTCCGGGCGTGGCTGTCCATCCTTGTACGCACGGATTATCGGTGTCCATTCGCTGGGTTTGTACATCACAGGCTCGGTGCCTTCGCCTCCCGTTTGCACATATATGGCTGTTGGGCTGGGTGCTGCCGATGATAGGGCAAGCCTCAAGCGAGGCGAGATCCGGCGCGGCGCGTCTCTTGTCGAGAAGCAGATTTTCCGACTCGCTGCGGTCCAGAAAAAGCAGGCATCCAAGAATATCCGTAAGAGTTGCAAGACGCTCACCTTTACCAAGCGTTTCACATGTCAGGTGAGGCACTTCAGCGTTGTGTTGACACGAAAAGAAAGTATTGCCCGGAGCAGATGCGGGGCACGTCTTGCTCCTCGAGCGCGTCGCGCGTCTCTCTTAGCAAGATCACGTTTTACCAGTATGGAAGGGCTCAAACGAAAGGCGATAAGTGCGTCATTAGCCCTGGCTGAACAACACCAACATGTGAACTGATCAGTCATGGCACATTGAATGTTCAGGAGCTTAATAGTTTCATATGTAGGTATTTCGACAATCAGAACGAAAAGGGAGATTCGCCTATGACCAGTGCAAATTCATCACACACATACGGAAACACTGCCTACTACAACTATTCCTGGCGCATCCAAAGCTACTCTTGTACGTCAGCCTGTGAGATGCATAATAAAAATAAAGCTGTCATGCTATACATTCACTAGGTTTCTCACGATGTTAATAAAACGTCCCCTTGAGACAGCGTACTATTTCTATCAGCACAGTCTTCGTAATAAAACGAAAATACTTATAATAAAGTGATCCAATGAAGATCCCCTGAAAGCAGCGCAAGAAAAATTTTTGTTGTGGCAAATCTATGTCGTCTGTGAAATCCCGTTCTCCTGCGACATATGTTACATCAGGCAAGCTGGTCAGTGCATAAATGGATGGATGCAGGATTATTGCAACCAGGCTAGTAAAATGCGAGTAGATGTTTTCTTCTGCTACGTTGCCCTGGTGGTGGATATGAACACCCCACCCATTATCACAAGAAGAAAAAATGCAAAGTCACTAGCCTTGCAAACGAAAGTTAAAATTTCGTTAAAATTAGTGATGATTGCACAAGTGAAAATAAGCTTTGACAAATCTTCTACTTTCGGTATTAACGCATCGTTATCATGTGAAGTGCCTTGAGTGTCCGGTATCGTCCTTCCATTTGCCTCCTCCCAGCTGAAAGATTCTTCCAGTTCTTTTTTCTTATTTCAATACGAAAACGTGGGAAGGCGGAAACATTCCAGCCAGCTGTCCTAACATTGTGATATTGATATTGAAAAAAACACAAAAACAAAAGCGAGAATAGAAGAAGGAGGAACGGGCAACTGAAATAATCAAGACCGTCATGTACAGATATCTCTCGCTTACAAAGGATAGTACCTGTAAAGGCTGGGTTCCACAGATTGCCAAGGATGCATTCCGTACAAATAGTCCTCGGCCGCCGCGTTCATCTGACAGTGGTGGGGGACTCACCAGAGCGAGCATCTGCTAACAATTAAGCGTCTTTCGAAAGGCAATAAAAAAGAAACATATGTGGCGCACTTGCTTGTACCCGCTCGTGTACCGTCGGCTCGGGGGGCAGATGCGGGAAAGGGGCCGTCCCCTATGCATCCCCGGAACGTTGAAAATTGGAGAGGGCACTGCAGAAGCTGCTGTAGCTGGCGCCAAGGCCTGCGGATCGGAACAGTGCAGAAACGGTGTCGACACAAAAGGTGCTTGCTGACTCGCCTGTGGAATGTCCCTCTTTAGTCCTTCGCAGAACACGTCCGGTCCGGTCTTGCTTGCTCGTCATGCAGAAGCCTGGCAAAAAAAAAATGAAAAAAAGAAAAGACACCACCATTTCGTGAGCAGAAAGAAAGCGGGAACGATAGAAACCCTTTCATAAAATTTCTAAGTCAATATCTGAGATTTGGTGATACTATTAAAGCATTTCTTTTTTCACCAAGATGAGCGCATCGATGTGCTCTTAAAGTCGATTCCAAAAAGGAATCCTTAGCACAATTGGTTAATTTTATAAAAAGGTATATTGCTGATTTCAGTTTTTATATTTTTGAGTAGGGTAACTTGTTGGGCGTGTTGGTTCATGGCGTAAAAAATTCCAGCATGGAAACGACGCAAGCACAAAGAAGGAATGGACAGGACAGAGCTGTTCAGAGCATGGACAGAGCATGTTTTTATTTGGTCAGTTTTTATTTGGTCAGATGGCTGAAAATAAATTGCACCTGGTGACAGATATTTACCTAGCACTCGTTAGCGCACGAAAATTTAACTTACGTCTATAGTAAATACAACAAAATAGGATGTTAACATTAAACTCGTTATAGCTCAGTAAGTGATATAAATGCAATTATGTTTTGCACTGATGATATAGATATTTAGGCAGTCGCTAAGTATGCCAATTAGTAGAGGTTTATCTCTGAAATTGCTGAAGTTAGTTGCATTTATTTCGCTCTCTGAACATGTGCTCCAAACAATGAATCTTCCGGAATTCAGCAGGCCTTTTCAGCTATATATTCTGTACTATAACTACTCCTTTCGAGACTAGTTTATACCAGGAATCAGGAATAGTTACCTATAGAATGGTACCGAACTTCACTCCGTTCCTATCCAAATGAGACAAATAGTTGAAATAGCATACGGAGCTCGCTCACCAACGCGGCCGCTGCGCCCGTTATCCCTGGTTGTATTTGGGCACAGCACAACACCGGCACACAATTTGAGTTCCCTCGATGCTTGGCAATGTAGATCCTAACTTTCGTTGACGCTCGTCGGTGCTATTCATAAGATAGACGAAACGATTTTCGTTTTCGTAACGTCGCAAAAGCCTTCGCCAGCTTCGCAAAGAACTTGCGTCCGTTCGACATGCTGGTTTGTTCGACGTGCTCTGGCTGGCGGCGTCGGGCATGGCGGACGGAAGATTCGGATTCTTAATTCCAGGGTGGGAAAAACCGCAGCACCTTCTTCCAAAATATAAGGTGAGGTACTAACAGCACCCAAGGACAGCAAGCAGGCAGCGTCTCGGGAAGAGCTGGTCACCCTTCTCGAGCTCAGCAACATATCGTAAGAAAGAAGCAGGAAGGATAAAAGCAAAAGAAAGCACCCGCGAAAAATTAAAAATAAGAGGGCGGCAATTGGCACAATATAGGGTGAGGCAGGCTGGTCAGTACGCCTGTGTGTTCATTTATTCCAGACTTTGCAGTGCGAAACATATAGATGAGGAAAGACTCACGGATTTCACGCTCGTGGTGCGTGGTAAAGCCGGATTCCATCCCTGTTCCTTTAGTTAGGATGAGTCAGGGAGGTGCACATGTCTAGAAATTTTCAGGTTTGGCAGCGTGTTGGCAGGATATTTAGGGTTATTAAAACGCAATCTAAACGGCCCGTCTGTTTGTCCAATGTACTGCTTCTTGCACAGTGTACATTCAAGGATATATATTGTAGTTTCAGAATCATAATTCCCTTTGATATTGAAATGAAAGTTTGAAGCTATACTAACAACTTTCCGGGATGTGCGCGCATAGGCGCATACTTTAAATCACGGTTTTCCACAAGGTGGCATACTGTAAGTTTATGGCCGTCGAACCTAGCTGATGATTATATATCTCGAATATTTCTAGCTTTACGGTGTACTGCTTTAGGTGGTTGGGCGAAGATGGTGCTGAGGCGTTCAGTTTGCATTATAATATTATGGTGCTTTTTTAGTTATCTTTTAAACTCACGGAACTGACGGCGAATGGCTTAGGACAAGATTCGTCTGGGATCACGAAGTTGGTTTTTTCAGGGTGTGAAGAAGCGTTGTACGGTCGTCCACGTGGGCACATTTCACTAAGGCGTTACTTAATGTTTCACAATTTTGTTGGAACTATGATTGTTCAGGACGCATTCTTTTACACCTTACAGACTGACTATACAAAATGCTAGTTTTGCAATGTTTAGCTTGGCTACTTTCGAAATGCAGGTACTCTTGGTGGTCTGTTGGCTTCTTGTATTGAGTAGTAGAGATCTGTGGAATAACAGGGAATGAACAAGCTGATGAAGAACCGAAATTGGCACATTGCACCGGCCAACGGACTGCTATTAACTTTTCACGACACGATGTCAATGCCTTGCTCTCCAGCTCCGTGAAAGACTCAATGACGCAACTATGGCATGACCCTGACCTTCGACAAGAGCGCATTCATAGACTTGACGCTGGCGTGTGCGTTCGTCTTCCAGTCCGGCTACGACGAGATCAAGAGCCGCTATTGCTATAGGGTTGGGTTTTGCCTACACTGCAGCCGGTTTCGCAGGAGTGAAACAACCGGGCTACTTTTTAGGGCATCGTCCTACTCTGTGCACATTGTATGTTATGTTTGGGTTCAGAATTCGCCCCAGAAAGAACGACGCAGCACGCAGGTGAACAAGCACACGTAGAACGTATTACACACGCAAACGACGTAAAAGAGTTGACGAACACAATTAAAAATCCCTATCCTGTCCGCTACGCGCGAGAGTCAAAAGATGCTCATACGGTTCAGAGGTGACGACGAAGTAGCCAACGATGTCCCCGAGTCGAAGTCGTCGAGTGTCCGATGACGTAGCTCGGTGAGCGTCGTGGTCACGTATAGAGGCGCGGCCGTTGATCCCGGAGTTCTGGCCCACTGGAACTGCTCCGCGAAGACGTACTCGGCCCCGCGTGGTCGTAGACGAACCCTCAGTGCGACCGTGAGTACAAAGCGGCAAGGCTTGGCCCGGCCTCGTGCCCGGTCCCTGGCCCGATCTTCCTCTCGTGGTGGAACAGGCGGGAGTGCTTCGATTACGCCGAGGCAACAGGAAGTAGGCCTGCTGGTTCTCCCATGGACCAGACGCCCAGCGAAGGAGACAGCCCTGGAATCTTCCTCTCGTGGTGGACCAGGCGGGAGTGCTTCGATTACGCCGAGGCAACAGGAAGTAGGTCTGCTGGTTCTCCCATGGACCAGACGCCCAGCGAAGGAGACAGCCCTGGAATCTTCCGATGCCCGCGCACAGCCCTCGCACTGCCACGCTTTCTCGAGCCACACGCGCACCAGATCGCCGTCCTCTTCGCCACCGCACGGCACATACACATTTCGCCCCCGCACGGCGCGCAAATTCAAAACGTCGCACAGGTCATCACCGAGTCGCCACCGCACGGCGAACTGTGTTGTTCTGGCATAACCGAACCCGCGCATCCACATATCATCACACTACCCCCTATTTCAAGAAAGTTGTTCACAACTGTTCTAGAGAGAGGAAAGCGGGAACGAGTTTATGCACAGCACGTTTTGAGTTTGTGCGGTTAAGTTTGTTTTTTGATGCTTGGCTCTTCGTACTTTTTAGCATATTGATGTGAAATATGTTGGCTTTCCCAAACACATCAATGACGTAGTCTACGTCATTTCGTCGCTCTATCACTGAGAATGGCCCTTTCCATTGCATAAGGAGCTTATTGGCGTCGCTCGGCAACAATATAAGGACTTTGTCGCCTAAGGCCAATTTCCTTGGACGGCTCTTCTTGTCATAGCGTGTTTTCTGCTTGGCGCGAGCCTTCTCTAGTTCTTCGTGCGCGATCTTACACGTCTCCTCCAGCCGATTACGCAATTCAAGGACATAAGTGTAGGTCGTCCGTGTTTCTCCATCGAGTCCCTCATTAGTCCACAGCTCTCTTAGGACTGTCAGCGGTCCTCGGACATGACGACCGTAGATGAGCTGCAAAGGAGAGAACCCGAGGCTAGCTTGTGGTACTTCTCGGTAGGCAAAGAGCAGCGGGCCGAGGTACCTATCCCATGATCGTGGTCTCTCTTGGCACATTCTCTTTAACATCATCTTCAACGTGCCGTGAATTTCTCGACGAGACCATTCGCCATGGCGTGGTATGGCGTCGTCTTGAGCAACTTCACCGAAAGAAGCCGACTAACTTCTTTCATTAAGTCGGAAGTAAAGCTTGCTCCTTGGTCTGTAACCATTTCTTTGGGTAACCCGATGCGAGAAAATATTTCAATGAGTGCTTCGGCAACATGAACGGCGTCAATTGCAGGAAGTGCTACAGCATCCGGATACCTTGTTGCAAAATCAATCAGCGTCAGCACGTATCGATTTCCACGGTCTGACCTTGGTGAAAAAGGGCCGATCAGATCCACTGCAACTCTTTCAAACGGAGTGGGATCAGAGGCATGTTGCCCAATGGAGCAACTCCTACTTTGCCTTTAGGTGTTGTCCGTTGGCATATGTCACAGGATTTTACGAAGCGTTTTACGTCTCCGTGCAAATCTGGCCAGTAAAATTCTTGCAGGATACGATCAGTTGTCCTTTTAATTCCTTGGTGCCCAGCCATGATGCTTTCATGGGCAACTTCCAAAATATTCCGTCTTAACTCCTTCGGAACAACCACCTGCTTGAACGTTCTACCTGTCGCAAGGCGATAACGACGGTAGAGCAATCCATTTTCTTCCACGAATTCATAGCTGTGGCCTTTTACAGATTTGATTTCTCTGTTCACCTTAGCAAAAAGCGATTTCAGCTTCGGGTCCTTCTGTTGCGCTTCAATAAGTTGCGCTTTCGTAACGTTACTGCACGTAACTTCTGGGACGCACAAGGGATGCATCTTGTTTTGTTTTTGTTGCTGCACTTTTGTCTTTGCCACGCTTGCCGACTGTAGAGGGTCCCCTGGCTCCTCTTCCTCCGTCGTAATGGCTCGCTCCCAGTCAGGATCAGGATCGTATGGTCCCCTGACGCTTGGGAGATTTCCCAGAACGACGTCGTACAGTGGGTCGTTCATACAAGCTACCTTTATCTTGCCTGAAAAGTAAGGTGTTTTTACTTGTACGATGGCTTCTGGTAGGCGACTGGTTGAACCGTCAAGCAAAACAACATTGCATGTTTTGCCCGTCAAGCACTCTTTAGGAACGAGTTTTCGCCTGACAATTGCTGTATTGCACCCTGTGTCCCGGAGCACGCGAACCTTTCGTCCCAGCAGTCGCCCTTCAACTAGTGGCATCTCGTCGCTTATGAAAGGCACAGACTCTTTCCTAACCTCGTTGTGGTTACTTGAGGAGCTAGTTTGCTTCCGAACGCCCTTCGAGGTTCTGCCCTGACGAGGCCCAGTTGTTGACGGTTCCGTGGATACACAAGACGAAGTCGGTTTGCTCTCTGTGCGCTGGCCTCTGCAATTTTCGGCTGTGTGTCCCTGTTTGCTACACAGCTTGCATTTCAGCGTTTGTGTAGGTGAGCTGCGACAGTCGGGAGCTGAATGGCCGAATCGATTGCAGAGCATGCACTTGATTTGTGGTTTTCGGGACGCTTCATTAGGTTTCCCACTGAAGTCCCTCACGTTATCGGGATTTGTTCCGATGTTCTGCAACCTCTGTGCTTCCAGGAAGCGATCAGTAAACTTAGCAAGTTCGTCCAGAGATTTGCACTCTCGTTCTTTTAAGAAAATGACTAGTTTCGGTTGGCAACAGCGTAGGAACTGCTCGGAGATTATATGATCACGTAGTCCTTCGTACGTTTTCGACACGTTGGCCATGTCGATCCAATGATCAAAATAACTCGCAATCCTTACGGCTAACTGCGTTCCAGTTTCGCCATCCACGGCTCTTGCCTTCCGAAATTTGTCTTGGTAACCTTGCGCAGTAAATCGGAACCTCTGAAGCAAGGCTTTCTTCACCTTATGGTAATCTAGTGAATCGGCGGCAGTCATGCGGCCAATCACAGTTAAAGCGTCTCCCGAGAGGCACATGCTCACAGCAAGAGCCCATTTCTCTTGCGGCCAATCCTGACCGGTTGCTACTCGCTCAAATCTCTGCAAGTAAGCATGCAAGTCGTCGCGCTTTTCATCGAATAGGGGAAGTAGCTTCTGTGGGTTGAGAGGTGAAGAAGTGATGGATACAGGCAAAACGTCATTAGCTGCGGCTGGTACATTACTAGCGGCTTCCTGAAGCTGGAGCTTTAGCTTGAGAATCTCACGCTGTCTCTCGTCAGCTTCTCTGGCGGCATCCCGTTCCGCAGCTCTCTCATCCCTTTGCTTTGCCTGTTGCGCCTCGATCCACTTGGCTAGTTCGGCACCTGAGAGCCCTAGCTGGAGCCCTATAGCGGTGAGCTTTTCTAAGTCCATGGTGACGTCTAGCGTATGGTCGTACACGAGCGAAACTGCCTTCTTTCACTGTATTATCGGGCGAATCCTGGCAGGCTCGCCAGTTTGTGATGTTATGTTTGGGTTCAGAATTCGCCCCAGAAAGAACGACGCAGCACGCAGGTGAACAAGCACACGTAGAACGTATTACACACGCAAACGACGTAAAAGAGTTGACGAACACAATTAAAAATCCCTATCCTGTCCGCTACGCGCGAGAGTCAAAAGATGCTCATACGGTTCAGAGGTGACGACGAAGTAGCCAACGATGTCCCCGAGTCGAAGTCGTCGAGTGTCCGATGACGTAGCTCGGTGAGCGTCGTGGTCACGTATAGAGGCGCGGCCGTTGATCCCGGAGTTCTGGCCCACTGGAACTGCTCCGCGAAGACGTACTCGGCCCCGCGTGGTCGTAGACGAACCCTCAGTGCGACCGTGAGTACAAAGCGGCAAGGCTTGGCCCGGCCTCGTGCCCGGTCCCTGGCCCGATCTTCCTCTCGTGGTGGAACAGGCGGGAGTGCTTCGATTACGCCGAGGCAACAGGAAGTAGGCCTGCTGGTTCTCCCATGGACCAGACGCCCAGCGAAGGAGACAGCCCTGGAATCTTCCTCTCGTGGTGGACCAGGCGGGAGTGCTTCGATTACGCCGAGGCAACAGGAAGTAGGTCTGCTGGTTCTCCCATGGACCAGACGCCCAGCGAAGGAGACAGCCCTGGAATCTTCCGATGCCCGCGCACAGCCCTCGCACTGCCACGCTTTCTCGAGCCACACGCGCACCAGATCGCCGTCCTCTTCGCCACCGCACGGCACATACACATTTCGCCCCCGCACGGCGCGCAAATTCAAAACGTCGCACAGGTCATCACCGAGTCGCCACCGCACGGCGAACTGTGTTGTTCTGGCATAACCGAACCCGCGCATCCACATATCATCACACACATGTCTAGAAATTTTCAGGTTTGGCAGCGTGTTGGCAGGATATTTAGGGTTATTAAAACGCAATCTAAACGGCCCGTCTGTTTGTCCAACGTACTGCTTCTTGCACAGTGTACATTCAAGGATATATATTGTAGTTTCAGAATCATAATTCCCTTTGATATTGAAATGAAAGTTTGAAGCTATACTAACAACTTTCCGGGATGTGCGCGCATAGGCGCATACTTTAAATCACGGTTTTCCACAAGGTGGCATACTGTAAGTTTATGGCCGTCGAACCTAGCTGATGATTATATATCTCGAATATTTCTAGCTTTACGGTGTACTGCTTTAGGTGGTTGGGCGAAGATGGTGCTGAGGCGTTCAGTTTGCATTATAATATTATGGTGCTTTTTTAGTTATCTTTTAAACTCACGGAACTTACGGCGAATGGCTTAGGACAAGATTCGTCTGGGATCACGAAGTTGGTTTTTTCAGGGTGTGAAGAAGCGTTGTACGGTCGTCCACGTGGGCACATTTCACTAAGGCGTTACTTAATGTTTCACAATTTTGTTGGAACTATGATTGTTCAGGACGCATTCTTTTACACCTTACAGACTGACTATACAAAATGCTAGTTTTGCAATGTTTAGCTTGGCTACTTTCGAAATGCAGGTACTCTTGGTGGTCTGTTGGCTTCTTGTATTGAGTAGTAGAGATCTGTGGAATAACAGGGAATGAACAAGCTGATGAAGAACCGAAATTGGCACATTGCACCGGCCAACGGACTGCTATTAACTTTTCACGACACGATGTCAATGCCTTGCTCTCCAGCTCCGTGAAAGACTCAATGACGCAACTATGGCATGACCCTGACCTTCGACAAGAGCGCATTCATAGACTTGACGCTGGCGTGTGCGTTCGTCTTCCAGTCCGGCTACGACGAGATCAAGAGCCGCTATTGCTATAGGGTTGGGTTTTGCCTACACTGCAGCCGGTTTCGCAGGAGTGAAACAACCGGGCTACTTTTTAGGGCATCGTCCTACTCTAGCGTCGGATGGAGTGAAATGTCTGTGCCTCTTGCGGAGAGTCAAACGCAATTTCTCTCCTGCTCCACCCATGTGATGCCCGCATTCGCAGCCACAAACATGGCGGCCGGGGTGGGAGCGGACGACTGAAGAAGACAACAGCCGTTTTGAGAAGTGTTTTGCGATGCAACTAGCAGCGGCTTTCCTGCGGTGTACAAGCGTGAGAGCTTTCGCATACAAATGCGTGCAGAGTACATTTAACGAACGGTGCCTTCCTCGACTACGAGCCTCAACCGACGCGAGCCACAGCGAGCTGCCTCTCCTGTGTTTTCCCCGATCGAATGGCCGTACCCGTGCTAGTGAAACCCGCCAGCCTACACGCCTCGGATTTTTCGCTTGCATGTGCGAAACGAAGAGGAATAAACTTTCAGCGATACAGTAAGCTGTTGTGATCGTGGACGGCTGGTTTGGGAAGACTCACTGGATATAATGTATACATCTAAAAAAAAAGGCTTCGCTACGACTTAGGCATTGAGTCGTATGACGACCATGAACGCGTCGACAGTAAAAGTACCGTGACTGAGATCCGTCCCGTTCGCAAGTCTGGTAAGTACATCATAACACCCTAGACACTTCTGATGGCAAAGACCTATACTTCATTTGTGTCCAGAGTAACGAGAAACGAGGAGTACGTATTTTGTGATCGCCAGCGGTTGTTCGCCGCTCGACGAACTCGAAAGGGGAAGCCGTCGGAATGAAGCGGGTGGTAGCGGAGCACTCGGGTGCCGCTTTTCTTCGCTGGCGTTGATGAAATTCACTCACTAACATATTCGCGCTTGCTTGCGCAGTTGCATTTTACATCTTCGCGAACCAGCACTGCGAACGCGTGTTTGCCCGTAAAACAATGTGAGCTCATGATAGGAATGCGTTAATCTAAAAGACATTTGTATGTTCCGCGCGTCTAGATTAACAGATCTGTGTGGCGAACGGCTACCTATGAGCCAACGCTAAACACGTAACTGTTGTATGCGAACTTTTCGTTTAATTACGGAGAACAGTATTTTACCACTGGCGCTACATAGCGGGTCAAGTATACGGGTTATATATACGGGACCTCAATATAAAACTGTTTGTCGCGAGCGTGCTCTGGGTTGTGCGCTTTGGTATAGTTGTGTGATTGGCTGTATGTGCGCTTGGGTCATGTTAATTTGTGTGTTCAGCCTGATGTAATTAAATGCCCGCTAATTGCAGCATGCTCGAAAAACGCAGTGTTTGCTTTCTTTTTTTTTTTTTTTTGTCTCTGCTACTCCCTCTGGTGAGTACTAGCACCCCACTTAGTGGGGTAGTAGAGCTCTCGTGAGAGTGTTCGAATCCCCTTCGGAGGCGTCCTGCTATGTTTTGGCAAGGGTATCGGTACCCTGTCAGGTGGAGTGCTTAACATGCCTCATGGGGTTACTGTACTCCGCATAAAATGGGGTCGATCTACTCTGGAAAAGGGAGCTAAATTTGGGACAGGAAAGTACTCGCCGAAAGTGAGTGCCCGGCACTCTCTTTGTTTTTAGAGTGTGCACTCGCAGGTAACTCTTTACGATTGGACAGGAATAGAGTCGCAATTGCCGCGTCTGTCACACATCAGAGACTATACACCCTATCCTCCGCGTGTGCTCTCAATATTCAGCTGACATTAGTAATGAAAGTGTCCAATAGAGATGCCGCTGACCCAATTACACGCGTTGGAGTGGTTTGAAAGTTTGAAGTTTATTCATTAATTCAAGCATACATATCTTATCCCGTGGTACAGCGGGATCCCGCCACCCCTGCGCCACCCCTGCGCAGGGGTGGCGAATAGGCAACTGAATGCCTGACAATGCGCCAATCCCCGCCCAGACCAAGATATTGCACAACACTCAGCATGTCACTCTATGTGATACATAAATGCAATAAACTATGTAACAAGGACATTGCAGAACACTCAGCCTGGTGTCCTAATACATAATTGCAGTGAAAATAAAAACAGGGGAAAAAACTGAGCCGTGGTTTTGACAAGTGATCAAGAACATATCTGATACCAAGAACTTATCGAAAAGAAATTTTCACGGCTGAATTTTAGGGCACAGTGCATTTCTGAAAAAAAGTATACAGAATACTCAAGTCGTACACAGAAGAGGAAAGTGTCTTGTTTGAAGCGTGAGTAGATAAGCGTGTATCTTTTTTTTTTAATTGCTTCTGACCGGCTATCATTCATTATGCTCATGGCCATCATGTTAGAGTTCAAAAACCAAGAAATCAGGTGTGTTAGTTTCTGCTTGCCGTAGTTGGTCCGATCCCTTTCACTGTCATCGGTGGTTTTCCTAAGATTATACGTGTGTGTCTTCCGGGAGTAAGTATCTTTAAATATATCTGTGTTCTAAAACGTTCTAAAAACAATTTTGTTGCATCAAGAGCAACAGTTCTGTGGCAGGGCCCGAATTCTTCAAAACATCAATGTTCAGGCCACCTCCAATTGTAAGCAGCCATTCGCACTCATTAGCACGTGAAAGCAGAGAGTCAAGAAAGCTTAAGAACACGGCAACATTGCCAGCTGGAGGTCTGTACAACACTGCAAACGCGCTCCTACCTAGTTTAATGAGATGATCTCGAAGTCTCTCGTAACAGTGCTGAATTCGCTTATTACATTAAAACCTTGTACTGCTACCGGTATCGACACACCTGCTCCTCTGCTCTCTCGACGATTTAGGAAGAGGTGAGCGTAACCAGGTAGAACAAAGTAATCAGCATTGTACCAGGTCTCAGTAAACATGATTACATCAAACGAAACTGAATAATTCTAACAGAACAGTAATGTCATCATATTTCAGCTGAATGGATCTCTTGTTAAGGTGGAAGAGTTTGAACAGTTTTTGTAGTTCACAGGGTGCAAGATTATTTACATCCTCAGCAAGAATACTGTCTGCACCCATCTTGGCACTGCCACTGAGAGGCGGGAAGCCAAAGAAAATATGCAAGTCCTAGCTGTCTGCGTAGATGTTGTCAAGATCACTTTCACGCTTTATCGTTGCATCTTGTGATTTCTCGACGCGACGCGCCGAAAATGTTGCCGTTCTTAACCCAAGCAAACTTACATCCCACTTCGCGCTTGCGCGCTATAGCCATGCCCATGAGTCTCTTCCTATACTGACAAAGATGTTCGTTTATGTAAATGGGCTGGTCTGTCGATGAACCTGAAGATGATTCGGTCGGCAGGACAACTTTTCGTTTATGAGCCTTTTTATTGCGTGCTTTTTCAAGAACCTTCTCGTGCTCATCTCGCCTCATGAACTGGATGTTTCCACAATGTTTCCCTTACTTTTATCTTTTGTTGAAACTTTGTGGCATGCGTCTACGTCAGTAACCGAGATTGGCTCGTCAATTTCCTTCCTAATTTTTCTGAGAATATCTGAAAGCGATTAATCTCCGTGGAAGTTTCGGCAACGTGTTTGAACGCGCGGGGTGGACGAGGACGAAGATGCTCATTATCTCAGTTTGTCTCCTGAGCCAGCGCTGCTACAACGCGCGGAGGTGGGAGCATTGTGAAAGTTCCTCCTCGCATCTCCTTCCCCTTACCCCTCTTTACCGTCCTGAGTTTGTTTACAGGAAAGGGGGTGGGGAGGCCGCGCCCTACTTAGACATGGCAAACATCGTCTTCATTAAGGTCCACTTTCCTACTAATGCAATAAATCTATATAAAGTCCAGACAGTCTGAACGCAACCAAATAAAGGTAGTTACTTGCGCCAACACTTTTGTCATGCATTTATTATCGTCGCATATAGACATATAATAGTTCTATGCGAACATCCAAATGCCGAGTTTAACAGTTTCTGCTTGTTCTCGAGTAGCTATATTCAATACGCGTAATACTTCGTTCCACTGCTAATATTATTTCGTTCTGAATTTGTGTACACATTCAGTAATTAAACATGTGAAGGAAATTAACCGCTGCAAGTGCATCGCGTTCATTGAAATTGTAGTTAACCCAGAAAATTTATTGCGCAAAGCTTTCCCACGTGCAGGTATAAGAATGGTCCACACACACACACACACACACACACACACACACACACACACACACACACACACACACACACACACACACACACACACACACACACACGGTTATCTTTAGTATCTCTTGCAGGTGTCAGTTTACTCTCACGGTGACTCTTCTTACAAGAGTCGCGAGCCGTACGGAGTCAACTGACCCCCTCAGAAAAGTTTTACCCTCCTTGGTGGGTTTCTGCGACAGGTCAAGAGAGTCAGAGTGCACTGACTCTCTTTTGACTCTTATTTTTCTTAGAGTGTAGGGAAGAAAAGAACTCGTCGCCTTGCAGACAATCGAGAGCGTCGTCTATTCGAGCAAGAGGGTAGACATCCTTTGTAGCAATTTTGTTGAGACGACCGTAGTCCACAAAAAATCTAATGGAGCCGTCCTTTTTCTTTACGAGCACAGCAGGGGAAGACCACGGGCTACAAGAAGGCTCGATCACGCCTCGCTGAAGCATTTCGTTAACTTGCTCCGTAATGATGCGACGTTCCGTTGCTGATACACGGTATGGGCGTTGCCAGAAGGGCGGGTTAGTCCCAGTGTCAATTTTATGGACAGTGGTGTTTGTTCGGCCTAAGGACGCATGGGGGAAATAGAATGAGGTTCTTAACTCGTTGAGAAGGGTGATAAGCTGCGCCCGTTGATCGGGAGCGAGGCCACTGTCGATTGAACGGTGAAATGCATCCGAGGACACGTCATCTGAAGGACGGTGAGGAGTCAGCGCGTTGAGATGAGGGTTTGGGCTGGTCTCACCGGAATCTATGGGCACGATTGCATCACCGTCCACAGAATGAACGTGGCCAAGTGTCTCATTACGACGCAAGGTAAGAGGGCAGGGATTCGTGTTACAAACAAGCATTCCAGCGTCATTCCGATCAAGTGCCAGCACGGCGAATGGCAGTGACGTGTGGTGGAGACGAATAAACAGGTCGGATGGCGTGAACAAAACAATAGCGTTAGGAGGTGCAGCACTTAAAACAGGAACCATGACGGCGCTGAGAGGAGGGACGTCAGTGTCACTAGAAACGACAAGCTTGTACACACCAGGTACGGCTTCATCAGCAGAGGGCGTGTCGGAAAATGAGGATAGTTCCACCTGAGCGTGAGCGCAGTCGATAACAGCGTGATGGCGCGACAAGAAATCCCACCCGAGGATGACGTTGTGAGAACGCGAAGCGAGCACAAGAAACTCGATATGGTACAGGACGTCTCGAATGAAGACTTTGGCCGTACATGCTGCAACGGGTCGAATTCGCTGTGCGCTTGCAGTACTGAGAGAGAATCCCGAAGGTGGCGTCGTCACTTTACGAATAGAACGACAAAGATTTTGACTTATCACGGATATAGCGGCGCCAGTATCCACAAGCGCAAGAGTTCGTACACCTTCGACGAATAAATACTTCGATAACATTGGCGGGAGACAGGCGAGGACTTACACTGGTGGACGACGACGTAGCTCTTGCCTCCGGAGCTGCGGCAGTCAGTTTTCCGTCTCAGTGGCAGTGGGTCGGCGAAGCATGGGGGACAGTGACCGGCGTCGTGGTGAGTGTGAACGACGGGAAGCGAAGGGTTGAAAATCGGGAGAAGTCTGGGGGTCGCGGGTGTGCACTTCTGGTAGTGGGTCGCGTTGTATGTGGTATGGCGGCCGGAAAGGATAGTCGTGGTAGGTCCGGGTGCTCGGGGTCGCCGCGAGTCGCCGAGGGCAAAGGCGTGCAACATGACCTGGAATTCCGTAAGCGTAACAAATTTGTTTGTTGTCAGGTGTGCGCCAGGGATTTCCGTAGTACGCTGCACACCACTAAATGGCGTTGTCGGATGTCGAACAGGTTGAGTGGACGGCACTGGCATTTGAAGCGGTGGCTTTGCAGCAGCCGCATGCCTCAGTGGCGCGGCGACAGGTGTCGGCTGAGGGTTGGGTGGCAAAGCTTCGGAGACTTGGTCCTGAATTACCTGTCGTAGAGTCGGTGTCAAGCAATGCGTAGGAGTTTCCATGGGTGACAAATGCGATAAACATGATAACTGTCGAGCCACTTCTTCACGCACATACTCCTTGATTTGCGACAGTAGCGTGGTATTTTCTCCGCCGACAGTCAAAGAGGTGAGAGAATCCTTTGGGGTTGCCTGCCGCCGATCTAAGACGAGTTGTTTGCGCAGTTCGTCGAAGCTCTGGCACAGGGTGGTCAGCTCCGATACAGTTCGTGGGTCTTTTGGCAACAACATTTGAAAGGCGTCGTCATCTATTCCTTTCAGTATGTGTCTGACTTTCTCCTGTTCAGTCATGGAAGGGTTGAGGCGCCTGCATAGTTTGATGACGTCTTCTATGTAACTCGTGAAAGTTTCGCCCTGTTGCTGCGCACGTCCGCGCAGGCGGTGTTCAGCACGGAGCTTGCGTGCTGCGCGACAGTCGAAGACCTCGGCAAAGCGCTTCTTAAAAGCAGTCCAGGTGGTGAAATCGGATTCATGGTTGTGGAACCAAAGGCTGGCACCGTTCTTTAGATAGAAGGGGACATTCGGCAGTTTTGAGGGGTCGTCCCACTTATTGTGTCCGTTCACCTTTTCTAAAGTGGACAACCAATCTTCGACATCCTCGTCATCCGCCCTGCTGAAGAAAGGGGGATCGCGCTGGCGCAGCGCGCAAGTTACGATGACGGGCGGATATTGGGCCATGGATTGCTGGGACGGCTGGGCTTGCTGGATGTTATCTCCAAGCGTGGTTGGGGCGATGGGCAGCTTCCGACTTCGGAGTTCCAGATTTGAATACCCAGCACTTCCACCCATACTTCCACTGTCAAACAAGGAATTGGACGTAGCGCTAGGCGGCTTGTAGCAAAGTTGGCGAATATGGCAAGTAATAAGCGAGACTCCTTCGAAGTTCGAGTGTAAGCCATCAGCAGCCAGCACGCGGTCCTGAAGCAACCACTCGAACCCCTCGTCAAGGAAAAACGCCAGTCGAGAGCGACTGCAGTGTATACTAAAAGAAGCATCATAATATTCTGATGCAAAGTGAACGCCTCAGAACCATCTTCGCCGAACCGCCTAAAGCAGTATACCGTAAATTTAAAAAAAATATTCAAAATATCGTCATCTAAGTCCGAGAGCTATAACCTCGCAGGACGCCACCCTTGTGGAAAACCGCGACGTAAGGTTTGCACCTATATTCGCACATCTCGGCAAGTTGTTAGTACAGCTTCAAACTTTCAAAATCAGAGGTAATTGTGATGGTGAAACTAGAAACGTATTGTACACTGTGGAAGTAGCATTACAATGGACGAACAGAAGGGCCGTTTAGATTGCGTTTTAATAACCCTAAATATCTTGCTGCACGCTGCCGAACTTGGCAGTTTATAGACACGTGAACCTCCCTTTGACAAGTTGAATGTCCCCTTACTAGAATATGGTTTTCCTTCAAGTTATGATAGAGCCCGTGAGTCGTTTCTCATTTAGAAGTTCGATACCGTCGCGTCTGGCCTCAGTAAAAATGCGGGAAGATTAAGTTACCTATCCTTGTAACCCCTAGCAATCTTATACGTTTTTTTAGGGGCGAAGCTCCTCTTAGTCTAACCTTGTCCCGCGTCAGGCGTCAGGAGTAACCCGCGTGCCGGGAGGCACGCGCTCGCCCTCAGCGCGTGCCTCCCGGTGCGTGCCTCTCTCTCTCTCCCGGCGCGTGCCTCCGCTGTCTTATGAGAGAGAGGGAGAGACAGAGAGAGAGCGAAAGGCCCGCGCTGGCTATGGAAGCGCTCTTTCTTAGAGGAACGCTCTACCAGCTCGCAAAGAAGAAGAACGCGCCCTCACCCGCGAGAGACAACGTTGGCGCAGGCAGCGTCTCCTAGCGAGTTTCTTGATTGAGAAATACCGACTGCTCGCGTTGGAGAACCGTTCACTGGCAACCCATATATATATATATATATATATATATATATAATTAAAGGGTCACGTTGAAAAAACATAACATTTATTACAACGTTTCGGCCGCGAGACCGGCCTTTTTCAAGCTTCTAATACAAATGGTACGCACAGAGCCTACATGACAGTAACGGGGAAAAGAAAGGGAGAGAGCATGGCTGAAGTTGAAAGGGGGAAAAAGGAAAAAGACGAAAGGAAGAAAAAAAAAGGGGGGCGGTGTATGGAATAGTGGTGGCGGCCTTGAAAGCCCAAAGATAAAGGTGGTGTTTGTCGTATACCGAAGTGGAAGTTAAATGAGGGAAGGCGGAGAAGGAGCGGTTTCGGCGCCGCCGCTCTGTGTCACGGGAGCTGTGCATGTGGCCATCAGCTCAGCCCTCTCCACAGGGCACAACATGCAGCTGCAAGAAGCGTGGCGCATGGAGGGCTAAAGAAAGCCAGATGTAGAACTACTCAGAGCTGTGGCGGCGTGTAGCAACAGGAAAACTGCCTTCGGAAGTTAGAAGATAAAGGAGATACGGGGTGAGATAAAAGAAAGAAGGAGAAAAAAAAATTGGCCGCGTATCTCCGTGCTTCGCTGCAAATGCCGTCGAAAGACGATAGCCTTGTACCGGCCGTACTACATGAGTCCCGTTTCGCATGTTTCTATTCCCCCCGAGGAGTTGCGCAAGCGAGAGGGAAAACGAAGAGACGCGAGGAGAGAAAGGGACCGGCCGGAGTGGCGGGCGGCCGTTCCCTGCCTTCCGTTCGGCACGAGCGCGAGATAAGGGCGCCATCTGGCCATGGTTACGGGAAACGCAAGAAGCTTGCCTAGTACAGAAAACGTCCGCTTTTGCGCATCCTAACAAGCACTAGGGTCTTTAGAATTACGCATCTATGTATTTTCTACTAAAGGAACACACCGTCCAATACATACGTATTGGTGTTGCGTCTCAGATATGCGTAATATTTGCTTTTTGGCCGACTGTGTTCAGAAGTATGAAGGTAGCCACCAGTTCAAGCTGGGTGGTCGTTGAGGAAGGAGTTCACCTTTCGCAGCAGGACACACACACACACACACACACACACACAAAATTTCTGCGCTGCAGGTTCTAGTTATCCCAAGAAAGACTATCGTCTTTAAAAAAGGAGTAGAAAAAGAACGAGAGTGGGCACGGCGAAGCGCATCGACTAGGATCGCTAACCATGCGATTTGTTTGCTTCGTGCAGGCTTTGTTTCTCGCACTCGGCGGAGCGCCACCAACACCGGAAGTTTTGCCTTTGAAGCCGCAAGATTTCGCCGACAATCGTGCTGGGAACTTCGTCGTTGTCACGAGCATTCCGGTTCCATGGACTAAACAGGGCTGCGTGACGTCAACGGACACCAGCAGTATAAAACAAGTGCCTTACGAGGATCTCGTCAGTGGGCACGGCGAAGCGCATCGACTAGGATCGCTAACCATGCGATTTGTTTGCTTCGTGCAGGCTTTGTTTCTCGCACTCGGTGGAGCGCCACCAACACCGGAAGTTCTGCCTTTGAAGCCGCAAGATTTCGCTGACAATCGTGCTGGGAACTTCGTCTCTGTCACGAGCATTCCGGTTCCATGGACTAAACAGGGCTGCGTGACGTCAACGGACACCAACAGTATAAAACAAGTGCCTTACGAGGATCTCGTCAGTGGGCACGGCGAAGCGCATCGACTAGGATCGCTAACCATGCGATTTGTTTGCTTCGTGCAGGCTTTGTTTCTCGCACTCGGCGGAGCGCCACCAATACCGGAAATTCTGCCTTTGAAGCCGCAAGATTTCGCCGACAATCGTGCTGGGAACTTCGTCTCTGTCAGGAGCATTCCGGTTCCATGGACTAAACAGGGCTGCGTGACGTCAACGGACACCAACAGTATAAAACAAGTGCCTTACGAGGATCTCGTCAGTGGGCACGGCGAAGCGCATCGACTAGGATCGCTAACCATGCGATTTGTTTGCTTCGTGCAGGTTAGTTACCCCCACTCTGTACGTAGCGATGAGAGATTTTTAGTTATTCTGCCGTGCCCACAAACGTGCATTATCATAGCATATGAGTGTTTTTGTTCTTGTAAATTGTTGCTCTGTGGTGATGTTGAGGAAAATCCTGGGCCATCTGTTGAAGACATGTTTAAGAAGCTTATGGATGGTCAACAGGCTATAAGGGTTGACATTGCTGACTTGAAGAGCCGTCTTGAGAGAACAGAAAATAGAATATCAAGTTTCGAAGCTCGCCCCACCAAAGTAGAAGAAAAAGTTGAACCATCGTATCAAGCGACAAATGCAACTGGCGATTTACGGTCAGCTATTTCCAAAATTCAAGAGACTCAAGAGTCAACCTATGTTAAACTAGTTGACTTAGAAAATCGAAGCAGGAGTTCGAACTTGATAGTATTTGGCATACCAAGCGTTCCGAATGAGTCCGAGTCAATCTTGCGTGAAAAAGTAATCAAGGAAATTTTTGCAGAAAAGCTCGGCGTGAACTGCACTTCTGTTGATCGCATTCATAGGCTTGGTAAACCTCGAGCAAACAGACCCATTATTTTGCACTTTCAAGACTACAGGGAAAAAGAAGCAGTGCAGCGTAACGCACGAAAGCTGAGTGGTACAAACGTTTACTTACAAAACGATTACTGCGCGGACACACTTCGTAAACGTAAGCTGCTTTGGGCTAGCGCTAAAGATGATAAAGGCGAAGGAAAAAGAATAAGCTTGGTAAATGATAAGTTGCGTATCGATGATCAGTTGTACGCATGGGACGATGCTACTATGACACGCAAAGCAATATCAAGCAAGAACGCCCCATTTTCCCAGAGCTAGCAATTGAAGGCACAACAGCTCCGCCTTATTTCGCTTAATGCTAGAAGTGTGGTGAATAAAACGGACGCACTTGAATCCCTGTTACTCTTATACGACCCGCATGTCTGCGTGGTCACTGAAACTTGGCTTCATGACAATATACGCGATGATGAAATTGCACCACCAGGGTACTGCTTGTATCGGCGTGACAGGGGTTCTCGAGGAGGAGGCGTGGCTGTTCTTGCTAAACATTCTGTCGATATTACTGTCGGAGATCAAATTGCTGACCATGAAAGTTTACTGCTAAACGTGTGTTTTTGTGGAATGCAATTTTTCCTTTGTGCTGTATACCGCCCGCCCGACTCAAATGATGTGTACTTGTCAAAACTGCACGAACATTTACTTAGTCTACGTGATAGAAATGTGATCTTGACGGGTGATTTTAGCCTTCCTGAAATTAACTGGGATCAATTAAAATATGGATGTTCCACAACGATTGATGTTATATTGGATGTGATGTTTTGCTTAAGTTTAGAGCAGATGGTGCGTCAGTGCACACGTGGTAAATCCATCCTAGATCTATTATTCATAACAGAAATATTTAACGGTGCTTCAACATCAGTAGAGCCCGGAATTTCAGATCATGATCTAATGTATTTTTGTTGGCAGCTAAAAAGTAATAGGCCGAAGCTAGCGAGAAATTCTTCATTCGTTCGGGACTTTCAAAACGCCGATGACGTTTCAGTGATTGATTACCTAGACATACATCTTGACTTTGCGGTTGACAACATCGAGACTTCATGGATGAGGTTCCGAGAGGCGATAAATTTTTGCGTTACAAAGTTTACGCCTACCAAAGTACTTAAGCAGCGACGTGTAAACCCTTGGATAACTAGGGATATTATTCATACAAAACGTAAAATTAAACGGCTCCGCAAGCAGAAAAAAATGTCATGCTCTATTTATATTGAACTGAAACAGAACCTATTAATGCAATTAAGAGAGTCCCGAAGCGCCTACCCTTATGAAAATGAATGTTGAGAGTCTAATGTCTACCTAATGAACTCTTAATGTGACATTAGACAGACATTAGACTTGCAATGCCTAATGTCATCTGGCATTACGTTCACATCAAAAACCCTAATGCCATTGCACATGGGGGTTTCTGGTGCCAGAAGTACTCAGACACCCTAATGTCAATGCACATGAGAATTTCTGGTGCCAGCAGTACTCAGACACTCTAGCGTCAATGCACATGAGGATTTCTGGTGCCAGTAGCAATCAGGGAGCGCAATGTCAAAGCACATGAGGTTTTCTAGGCCAGTACTAAGTGTTTCATTCCTGTACCTAATATCAAAACACGTCATCACAAATGCAACGACCTAAGGGTCCAAACCCTGGGTCCCGAACACGGAGCGCATTCCATGGGATGGGTCCAAAATAATTACATCAATTATTTAGTTTGCATGTGTTTTGCTGAGTCACTGTCATTTTTGCTGAGCCATGCTCATCATGACCTACTTCTACGATCATAATTTAGCGCTGAATTCCTTCACTTCCGATCCCGTTCCACCAGCTTGGGAGTTTTAACCTTTTTTGCCGAGTCACTATCATTTCTGCTGAATTATGGTGATTATTGAGCATACTATGTTTTGCCACCATTATTATTACCATTATAACCTTATTTGTCAACTACGAACACAAATTCTTTATTCTTGGACACTTGGGGTTATTTTGGCCTATTTCTAAGCTTTACCACGCTTGTTATCAGAAATAATTTGATAATTATCATGACTGTGCGTTCTTATTTATCGTCATTGCTTATTATTAATATATAATAATGCGGTGTTTGTAATGGTCTTACGAAGTTAACGATTTTTTTGCGTATCTTTTGCCGATCTATTAGTGCCTTCTTGATGAGCAAGTGTGCCGCCCTTCCATATCCCACCATTTTTAATGATGGTTCTGCTTTCTCTTTCAATGCTCCCTACTAAAACTTCTGTTCCCGTGAAACAATTGCGAGTGTTCAAAAGCCCTCCAATACGGTGTTCCTCCCCTTTCCACTCTTTCATTTCCTTTCCCCCACCACCACGGACGCTCAGCCGTTCTTGCCGTGGTCATATGCGTCTCTCTTTCTATTCACGAATCTCAGCTCTCCCTACTCCATAGTCCTTTCGTGAACGAACTCACAATTATGTTGCCCGTGCTTCCTATCCTAATTTTAGGGCGGAGGAGTGCGTGCATCTGTCACAAATGAAAGTCTGTTTCCCGCATCATGGCAGTAATAGAGTTACTGTATGTGCTCCCTACGGGAGCAGAGTTGCGCATAGGTCCGCCATCTTGCACATTCATTCGCGTTAAGAAGGAAAGCCGTTCCTCTCGAATGTAGGAGACGGCACGGCTCTGCGGTGGCGTGTGCTTTCTCGCTCGCTTATTCCATGTCGCCGCCGGAAAGATTTCCGATTCAAAAAAAAAATCAGAAAGGGGACTCGAACAAACAATCAGTTCATACACAAGTGGTGTTATAAACAGTTCAATGACCGTTACTACCGGTATAAGTATTTTCTTAATGTCAAATGGTAATACCATTCAGGACAAAATAAAATGAACAAAACGCTCGTGTCAGATCGTTATTGACGCAGCTCTATGAAAGGTAAAATAGGCACTTTGAAAAACGACGAGCGCAGATAAAACAAAGCAAAAAAATTATCTGCCGGGAGAATTTTACGCATCTACGTATATCTGGCGTGGTATAGAAACTGGATGAGGCTTCAAAATTTCATGCTGCGTAGCGCTCTTGCACATATTCACATGTGCTCATTTATTTTCTTTCCGGTCTAATTTTTGTCACCGGCTTGCCAGTTGTTACTAAGGGGGCGTGAACCATATCATGAACGTTTGTGCCTACTATATCGCAAAAATGTTGTTAATGAGATTTGCAGTTAACCCATGTGATCAGATGTTGTGTGTGGCGTGTATTCTAAAACGCGCTGTTAAGCTGAAAGAAATAATTGGTCGCACAGAGCTGCCGACATAACCTGTAGTGCTGGTTTCGACGGCTGACCACGATCATTTGATCATTTTGCTTCAAGTGCCAGTTTCTCTTCTATTTATATATATATTTTTTGTGTGTGTTTGGAAATGTTTGCAAGAATGCTTGTTCTGAGCCTTGAAAAACACAAGCAGGCGAAAAGAGCTGGCGATTGCCAACACCGATATCTAGTTTAGCGAATCGCAGATTTGTCGCTGCGTTGTTCTTCTCTCACTATGAAACAGGCCGCGTATTAAATCGAAGTGCCCAGTCACGAAATTTTTCTGCTTTTGAGCCAGCCGAGCTCTGCCAGTTGTGAGCGGCAGGGGTGGCGCGGCGAGCGTCAGCGCAAGCGCAGCCGTGAAGTTGGCTTTCCCCAAAAGCATGCATTTTGAGCACGTGAGCGCTCTTGGCGAATGGGAGCGCGAACGGCGCCTTCTGTCTAAAGCCCCTCTACCTCCAGAAATAGAGGGGCTTTAGTTCTGTCAGAGACGCATCTCTGTTCCCCGAAACTCTAGACAGTAATACGCAAAAGCGCAGCCATTGAGATCTATAAAGGACTCAGAGATCTGAAGCGCATGCTGTGCAGTTTTGAAACAGCGTAGTTCAATAACTCGTTTGATTTGCCAAAAAAAGCTAAATTATCATTGAAAACTAAAATAATCAACGCTATTTGTGATAATAGTAGTTTATGAAGCGATAAACATACCTTTCTTTTTTTAAAATATAGTTTGTATTATAACACGACAGTGCTGCCACCTATGCAGTTGTAGCAGTGGTTCATCTCAAGGTAACAGCGCACAAAAAACACGAAGACTGACAGAAGAAGCGACGCACACAACAAGCGCTGACTCGCAACTGAATGGTTTATTGGTCATTACACACATATATAGGCTTCATGCATGTGCACGTGTCATGGATTGTCGCCGCGTCATGTCCAAGTTCCTCGGAAAAGTCGACACGGCACTGCAAGATAGACTGCCCATAATGGTTAAAGGCGTGTTCTGATTCGTCGATGATTATTTAATTTTCCTGCCAAAATCGGATGGACCTGAATGCGTAACTGAAGTGTTGAGTGCTTTTCAAGTCGAAGGAAGGGGACTATGCTTCACCAAAGAACTGCCTTCAGACAACCAAATTCGCTTTCTGGACCTACAGCTCGCCTTCCAGGGGCATCATGTATGCTGGTTTTATAACCCAAGGTCTAGCAAACCCCTGCTGAATTTTAAGTCTGGGCATTCGAAGCTAGTGAAGCGAGGCATTGCCGCATCGACGCTGGGATCAGCACTCAAGAAGTCCTGCGCCCACCGGGTTCAGGAGAGCTTCACCTTTCAGGTGCAGAGATTACAGGACGCAGGATTCCCCGTGACCGTTCTTTCCTCGGTGTGCGAAAAGTTGTTGAGGCAAATGAAGAAAGGAACCTGCGAAAATCGACAAAAAGTGACTAAGTATGCGGTCATTCCGTACAAGCATAGGTTGGCCCACGGTCTCAAGAACGTCGGCAACAGGTTCGGCGTCAACGTTGTGTTTTCTGCAAAACACAAGCTCAGCAGGATGTGCCCCTTCGTCAATCAGGACTCTCGAAGAAAAAAGAAAGGATGTGAAATCAAGCATGATCAGAAGTCCCAGGAGTATGTGCCGTGTGAGTGGGATGTGGTGTACAGGATTCCGCTATCGTGTGGTAGAACATATATTGGACAGACGCGGGACGCTGTATTAACACTAGACTGAAGGAGCACAATGCTTCTTTGAAGAATGCGGCTCATTCTAATTTATCTATGCATTGTAGGTCATGTGGGTGCTCCCCTGGTTTCACAAACACCAAGATCATCTATAAGCACTGCCATCAGATTAACAGAGAAGTAGTAGAAGCGTATCATATATCTAACGAAAAAGAAAACTGTGTAAGCCAAGCTTCCATTGATTTGTGTAACAAAGAATTCGATTTTCTGCGGCAGGCGCTTTTGTGAATGTCAAGATTTTATCCTACTTGGACATGACGCGGCGACAATCCATGACACGTGCACATGCATGAAGCCTATATATGTGTGTAATGACCAATAAACCATTCAGTTGCGAGTCAGCGCTTGTTGTGTGCGTCGCTTCTTCTGTCAGTCTTCGTGTTTTTTGTGCGCTGTTACCTTGAGATGAACCGATACCAACTCGCCCAAGTTGCCGCCTTACTACTGTAGCAGTGGAATTTGCTGAACAGGCCTCTTTCTACCGGGGCCTGCGTCGCGAGCGGAGCACATGTTGCGCTCTCCTTTGCACTCTTTGTTTATCAATATTGTGTGCGTGAATTGTCTTCTGGTCGTCATGAGCGGGCATCGAGCGGACAAACATCGCGTGTCGGAATGTTGAACAGCACCGAGTCGGCAGCGGACGTGCAGCTTTGTTCGCGCTCACAGCAGTGCCATGTGCCGTGTTACCACGGTTTTTTTTTTTGGTTTTTTTTTTCGATTACGAGCGCGCGTGATTCGACAGTGCGTAAAACTTCCTGAAAGAGTGAGCGAAAACCTTCTGAAACTTCACGTCTCAGTGTTGTGACTGAATGTGACTGCGGCTTTAGAGGACAAGCGGGAACCTTTTGACGAGACCGTCGCCCGGTGTGTACGTAGTGGACCGGAAAGCCGACGAGCTCAAAGTGGATGCAAAACTCCGGTAAGTTTAAGCAAGTTGCGTAATTACGTTATTTGGTTACTTCACTGCGTGACTACTCTTTTATGCAGGGGCCGAACAATATATCCTGGGCTGCGTGTTCACGCAGCACGAATAATGCACCAGTTGTCGGGCTATCTGATAATGTTTTGTTCTGGGATTTGTGCTTTCCTTGGCATGCATACAATTGCGCGAAGCGGCTACCGTGTGCGTTGATTACAACTAGAATAGGTCGATTAATGCGCGTTGCCTTACGCCATTCCGTGCTCCTGCCGTGCAATCTCATGTACGTAGTACATACTGCCTCTTACTGTCTGTAAGATACGATCGCCTGAAACTACCGGTAACGATATCTCGTCGCGATTAAACTTAGGCGGCTTTTAAACATTCTTATGGTTCCGTCGGTTCTCATGGTGATAATATGAAACGGAAGTTACCTTTCAAGAGGCTGGTAGTAACGAACTGACGTGCAGAGTGTGCGCAGTGCAGGAGACAGGAACGCAGATAGAAAAACACACGGTGCGTAACCGACTGCCGCCTCGCACTTGCTTTTTGTTCAGCAATTTACATACATTCTCTATTGAGAGGATGTCAATGTCTGAGCAACGTCGAGGCCTGTAGCAGTTAAATTTGTTCGCGGAGCTCGCTGGAAGGCAATGTATTTGAGTTAATTGAATAGCTTTAAACCTACACTACAGCAGGTGCAAACAGGAGCATCGTAGGTGCTTATTTTGGTTACCATTGCTATAGACGTAAGTTAGCTAAAGTGAGTTTATCAAGCTAGCATATGCTGCTTTTTCATAAACTAGTATTTGGGGAAAAAAGTGCTTAAGATATTGATCTTGCCATATCTTTTTTGTTTCCTGAAGCACTTTGGTCCCTTCTAATACAGACTTTTAATGGTAAAGTGCCCCTGCTGGAAAAGCTTCTCATAGGATTGTGCACTACACTGCTGTAGCAAGAACACGGTTTGTGTTGTGCGCCACAGTTCTTTTGGGGGGGGGCATCTGCTTTCATCGAGCATGAAATCAACGGCGTGGTTTTATTTGCAGTATGCACCACTGAAATTAGTAATAAAGATAAAAAGTGCACCGTAGTTTTATATGGTCAATAATTTCGGGTGGGTCTTATTTTTCATATGTGAACATGTGTTGTAATTTTATGGAAAGCCATACAGTCAGTTGGTGTCTTGTGCAGGGCTCATAGCGATAAAGAATCAAATGGATGCTTTAGGGTGTGGAATGGGCATGTGAATTGGCTTTAGCACAGTAAGCATTGTCATTTTGCTATTGCAGTAGGAGTGATGACATAGCATTTTCATATAAATGTCTGTCTGCGCTTCTGTCAAGTGCTTACCAAGCATGTGATTGTGTGAAAGTTAGCACAAAATTCCATATTTCCAACAGTCTCCAAGGTGTTGTTACTACATTGTAGCTGCTCCTAGTGCAGCCCGAGCTGATCTTTTAAGGCCCATTGTAGCACGTCAGCATGTACTTTCCCAAAACATTATCATTAGTTTCTATCGTTTTTGTGCCATAAGGAGAGCTTTGTTTGCAATTCGTTAATGTTTCGTGGCATTTGTTGTGTACCCAGCGATCACGGCTGCTCATGGTGCTGAAGCAGAGGACAACTTGCAGTAGAAAATGGCAGCACTGTTCTTGGGAGCCTGGGTATATCCAAACTAATTGGTATGTATTTGTTTCTGTGTCTACAAAGAGGCAGTTTCAGCATGTTGCCGTTATGGAGACATTGCTGCTTCACTTATTTTTGCTCCATTGCAAAGTGCACTGTGGACAGTGAGCTCTCGAATGTCATACTAATGTCTTCATTTGTTTCAGTCGCTGTCTGTATTTGATTTAGTTTGGATAACCACCCTTTTTTGTATGCTGTACCAGGTGTAGCCAAGGGGATGTACGCTTTAACCTCAGCACATGACTGAAGCTAATAACAGATCAAAAGCATTTATATTGTTTATATTGCATCTAGCGTTTATATTGCATCTCAAGTTTTGCTCATTTTCCAGGGCGAACCGTCACAAAGGCTAACAGATGGGCATGCATAAAGCACAACATGTCATTTTTGATTATTCAGCAATCTTACTTTTGCAAGAAGGCGTAGTGATTGTGTACCAACGTGTACCTCTTGCTCCACCTTTGCATTAGTTATAAATCTAGCTTCATCCAACAACCGTTTGCATGCACGCTTCTTGCACTCTGCAATTAAAAAACTTCCATCTGCATTCCTGCATCTTTTTGTGTTGCATGTCTTAATCGTCAACAGTCTCCAGACTGCACAATAGAACTTAAATATATTCTAATTTAGTTTTGTGTACTGCACCACTACTTTTTAAAATTATTTTTCTTGCATGTAAGTTCTTTCTTTTTGGCTTAGGAAACAGTGGAGGTAAATGTACAGTTATCTCCTTTTTTTATTGGCATCTCAAGTTTTGCTCATTACCTTACTTTGAAAAAAAGAAAAAAAGAGGTTCTACCCCAGCTTATTCTGAAAACATTTATTCGTGAAAAATTCAAGGCACCTAGTAGTTCGGTGTAACCTGCAGTAGTTCGGTGTGACCTACACAGTGGCGACCGTATCTCCTGTGTGTTAGTGTAATGCCCATAAATCCAGTTCATGTGTGGGATAAGTGCAACCTGTGATAACGCCATTTACTAACATAGAAAATTCAGATTTATTTCATCATGGAGTGAGCAGTACATACAGTCTGCTTGTGCGGAGGATTGCCAAGAACTGCTGTTGATATTCTGTTCTTTTTTCATGCAGGGCACACATGAAGCAATTTTTCTGACAAGCATCCTGCAAGTCACAAAGAGTGTATCGTGTCTTTTAAGTTGGGAGATAAAGTAAAAAGAAAAGTAACTATGACAGCTGTAACCATGGGAGTACCATGACTATTTCTTTTTCAATTAATGCCTTTGTGTGCTTCCTAATAAATGAACCTTGTTTATATTTTCATTGGTTGAGAATGTCCTTGCCCAGCACAAGTGCAGAAAGTGCATCATTTCACTTTTGTTTGATACTTGGCTGGAAATATATCATTCAGCAAATACAGTGCCATGCATAAGTAATATATGGTATAACTGGAGCACATCATGTGGTACCTGATTTGTTGCAGAATATCATCAAGTCATTGGCCGCATCGCATAAACTTAGCCGAGGATAATACAATGAAGTTTTGATTCATGCCGACTAGAAAATAACTCGTTCGAAATGGTGGTGGCCATAATGGTTCTGAAATACATTAGAAATACATTAAAGCATTCCAAAGGAACACATGAGAAACTCAATAGATTCTAATGTCAAGGGTGGTTTCGTGCTCTATAGAAACTCAAGTGTCAAGACTCATCAGAACGACGGTGGCCGATATGGTTTTGAATGACATTAGAAATACATTAAAGCATTCCAAAGGAACACATGAGAAACTCAATAGATTCTAATGTCAAGAGTGGTTTTGTGCTCTATAGAAAATCAAGTGTCAAGACTCATCAGAATGACGGTGGCCAATATGGTTTTGAATGACATTAGAAATACATTAAGACATTCCAAAGGAACACATGAGAAAGTCATTAGATTCTAATGTCAAGAGACGTTACGTGCTCATTAGAAAGTCTGCTGTGGAGATGCATCAGAATAACGGTGGCCAATACGATTTTGAAAGACATTACAAATACATTAAAGAATTCCAAAGAAACACATTAGAAAGTCATATGACTGTAATGTCAAAACTCATTAGACTTTCATAAGAAACTCATTTAAAATTTTCATAAGGCCTACTTCAATAATTGTCTTTCTCAGTTTATTAAATGTGACAGCCAAAAGTTCTGGCGGTTTTTAAAGGAAGGCAGACAGAATGTTTCTAAAATAAAAATTGGTGACATGATAGCTACTGATGCTCGGCAGATATCAGATCATTTTAATCATTACCTCCACAGTGTTTTTTCGAGGGGCGATAGTTATGCACCTCAGAGCACTGATTCATGTTTAGCTGACGATTTAGCAGTGTCGCATGAAGGCGTCGTGTCTATGCTCCTTAATGTTAATCCAAAAAAAAGCCGTCAGGGCCGGATGGTATTCCTAATGCTTTCTTACATCGGTACGCAGAGCAGGTATCTCGTTTTCTGACAGATTTCTTCAGTTTATCAATTGCCACAGGCGAAATTCCGGACGACTGGCGTTTAGCGCGCATCACTCCCATTCACAAAAAAGGCGATCGTTTGTCTGTGAATAACTATCGGCCCATATCTATTACAAGCACATGTTGTAAGTTGTTGGAGCACGTCATTTCAAAGTACCTTATTGATTTTCTTGAAAAACGCAATGAATTATCACCATATCAGCATGGTTTTAGAAAGAACTTGTCTACAGTTACACAGCTTGTAACAACGGTACACGATTTTTCGCATATACTTGATATGACTGGACAGGTGGATGCCTTGTTCTTAGATTTTTCGAAGGCATTTGATAAAGTGCCTCATGGAAAGTTATTACGGAAGCTGGAATATTTGGGTGTTCCGTCTAATGTTGTTAAATGGATTGGCGCCTACCTTCGAGATAGGCGGCAATTCGTACAAGTTTCGGATCACTCCTCAGAACTGTTGTATGTGACTTCTGGAGTGCCTCAGGGAAGTGTTTTGGGACCATTGTTGTTTCTAATTTATATTAATCACTTGGCAGACTTAATTAATAATGACGTTTGCATTCGAATGTTCGCGGATGACTGCGTTGTTTTTAAAGAAATTCGCGCTCCAAACGATCATGTCCTACTACAAGAAAACCTACAGGCTATTGGGGATTGGTGCATTCAATGGGACATGGAGTTAAACACAGAAAAAAGTGTACTTCTGCGTATTACAAGAAAGAAAATGCCTAGCACGTTCACTTACTCTATTAACCAGTGTGATATACAGGTGGTAGACAAATGTAGGTATCTGGGTATCACTGTCAATAGCAAACTCACCTGGTCAACACATATATCGGCGACTTGTACCTCTGCGCTGCAGAAGTTGTGGTTCCTCAAAAGGAAACTGAAAACCACACCACCTAGAGTTAAGCTTCTGGCATATAACACCCTCGTCAGAACTAAATTAGAATATGCTTCAATTGTATGGGACCCCCACAACAAAAGTGATATTCAAGAACTAGAACGTGTTCAAAGAAAAGCAGTGCGCTTCATATTTAATAAGTATAGGATGACTGACTCGCCTTCCTTACTAATGAAGCAACATAACATCCCATCGTTAGAATCGCGCAGAAAGGTCAGCAGGTTGACTTTCGTTCAAAAGTGTCTTACCGGAAATACAAAAGTAAATATGCCTGATTGTGTACGTCCCCACTCAACTAGAAAAACTAGACACACCCACAGTAGGGCACTTGCCCCAATTTTCGCGAAAACAAAATCGCATAAATACAGCTTTTTTCCTAGAACTGTGTCCGAATGGAATGCCTTACCCTCCACTGTTGTTGATGCGAATGACTTTGTACGCGAACTGGAAAATTTGTATTGTGTGTCGTGATTGTAATCGATGTTTCTCTTGCGTTTCCTTTTCTCATTGTTCTTATTTTTTGTCTTCTCGCTGTGATTGCGATGTTCGTCATGATTTTGTAATCACTGTACAGCCCCTCCTGCATGGACCACACGGTGGTCTGCAGTATTGCTAAATAAATAAATAAATAAAAAAACGAAAGAAATAAAAGGAAGGGGAGGGGGCGGTGGGCGCGTGGACGCCTGTGTGAGGTGGAGCACAGAAACATTTGCAATACGATGACAGTAAGGTGCACCGTCACAAATACAAGCAAAACAGGCTCAGCTGAACAGCCAATACGGATAAAAGCGCCTAATAGAAATATACAGTAACAGGAGAAACAGAATACCATTGCGAGTATCTTGCACAGCAATTATACATACGTATATGTATGGAAACATGCACTAATGCACAGACGTATCTAAACACACATACATATATACACACTCAAAGCATATATATATATATATATATATATATATATATATATATATATATTAATTTTTAAGGAATGTTAATTTGCCGACGGTCTCGTTAAGCCGGCCAGACATAGTGTTGAACTTGTGTATTAGGTATGATTCACACGCCTCCCTGTCGTAATGTTTCTGGAAGCTGGATCGCAGGACTGTGACTCTGAATTGGTCGAATTGGTGTCCAATGATATTTGCGTGTTGTGAAATTGGAAGTTGCGGCAGTGATTTTACGTGGGCCCTATGGTTATTAAAAAGAACTCTGAAGGAAGTTTCCGTTTGTCCAATGTATTGTACGCGACAGACTGCATTCTACAAGGTAGACGACGTTGCGTGTGTCACAATTGAGTTCACCCTGAATTTTATAGCAAAAGGAAGATGCGCTGCTTTGCGCCACGTCAGTGGTGTTAATCACACGGCAGACCATGCACCTCGGTTTGGGACAGGGTGCGCAGCCTTTGTTATTTTCGCGTGTCGTTGTGGATGATGTTACTCTGTCCCGTATATTTGCTGCCCGCCTGTAGGCTACACGAGGCGGTTCTGGAACGAGTTGCCGCATTTTCTCGCTCTGTAATAGGATGTTGTGATGTCTCTGCAAAATGGAATTAATGTTAAGTGCAGGAGATGAATAAGTTAGTATGAGATTGGCATGTGCGTTTTGTTTGACATGAGTGCTTCCCCGAATGAGGTCACCGCGCTCCTGTTGCCCGGCTTTTCTTATGGCATCCTCAACGACCGACGAAGGATAGCTTTGGCGCTTCAGGTCCACTCGGAGTTGCTCGCAGTTGGATGCGAAATCTTCTTCTTTAGAGCATATTCTTTTAAAGCGGAGGGCCTGACTATATGGAATGGAGGTCTTGCGTGGCTGCTGTGGAAGTGCAAGTAGTGGTGCCAATCGGTCGGTTTTTTGTAGACAGTTGTTAAAATCTTGTTGTTAGTAAAGGTAATTGTCGTGTCTAGAAAATTTACTTGCGAAGCCGAATATGTAGAGGAAAATGAGATACTTTTATGGACGTTGTTATAATTTGATATGAATTTTAACAGTTCAGCTTCCTCGTGAGGCCAAATTAGGAACACATCATCGATGAACCTTTTGTAGAGGAGGGGCTTTAGTTCGCAGCTCTCGAGAAATTCGGATTATAGTACGCCCATGAAGATGTTTGCATAGTTGGGGCCGATTTTCGTACCCATTGATGTGCCACTAACCTGGACAAAGTGTTTGCCATCGAATTCAAAGTTATTGAGTTCCAAAACCAGTTTTAAAAGAGTTTCCAATGTTTCCGCGTCTACTTTCTTGTCCAGTGAGGAATGTGCATAAGCGTGCACAACTGCCCTGATGCCGTCCGCGTGTGGGATGTTTGTGTACAGAGAATTCACGTCCATGGTGACGAGAAGGCTGCCATCTGGCACGGAGAGCTCTAGCACTTCAGAGAAAAAGCGGCTAGTGTCTTTGATGTACGAAGGAAATGTGGCTGGAATTTCCTTGATCAGCCCATCTACGTAGCTAGAAATATTTTCCGTGATGGTTCCAATTGCAGAAACGATAGGTCGACCCGGGTTATCTTTTTGATGTATTTTGGGGAGGAGGTAAAAACGCCCTCGAATAGGGTTTAATGGAATGAGTGCCTTCGCGGTTTTTTCACCTATCAGATTTTTCTTCACAAGGTTACTGAGCGTTGCGTGTACTTGATGTTTAAATTCCTCTGTAGGGTCGGCAGGGCACATCTTATAGAATTTGGTGCCGTTAAGCTGGCGCTGGGCTTCATCCAAATAATCCGCGGTACTAAGGACAACAATTGCGCCTCCTTTGTCGGCGGGCTTAATTACTATATCAGTACGAGGGCCAAGGTTTTTAAGTGCACGTTCTTTTCGTTTTGAAAGATTTTTGCGGAATGGTTTTTGCTTACTGAACTCGCGTATAATGTCGCCTCTGATTGCCTTACAGACGACATTATACGCGAGTTCATCATCATTCACTCCGTGGATATGCTGTAATATTTTTTCTTTACCAGCTGATGATAGCTTTCTTTCGCACTTAACTGTCAACGTTTTGGTTTTTTATGGGTCGATTGCTGATGGGTTGTTTTTATAACTTTCGATCTTTGTCTTCTAACTCAATGCGCAGAATCTGTACGTAGCAGCGTCAGCTGTTGTTTCTTTAGAAAAGACTAACTTGCATTATGTGTGCTGATATAATCACCTTCCGAACACGTATCTGCTCCTCACCCATATGCAACGCGCTACAACCGAACCATGACACTTTCATTTGTTCCCTCTCGTTTTCACTAGCTGTCCACATAGGACATATTTTTTGTTCATATTGCACCTGTAGACCACGTGCAGGAAGAACCGACAACGTGTGCTGTGCAAATGCCTTTATTTTCTCCGCAAGCAAACCGCCGAAGGTGAGACGCGGGGCGGGGTTGAGAGAGGAAAAGTCACCAAGCGTGTTTACACAAAGTGGCAGGAGTCGCGGGTAAAGGTTAAGCGTGTGTACACAAAGTAAAATGAAATTAAAAAGTTTGCAGGCATAAAGTGGAACCAACTCGCTCAGGATAGGGTGGATTGGAAATCGTTGGGAGAGGTCCTGCAGTGGACCTAAACAGGCTGATGACACAAAGGAGTAGCCGCGCTGTTCGGGTTTCCCATGCGAAGCAGCTCATGGTCGGGGCTATGCCACTGCCTTCCTCGTTCCATCCATCCGCCGTGTGTCATCCACAACCACACAGCGCATGCGCATCCTCCTCGCAGAAACCAAGCCTGAAGTCGACATTTCCCAGTCAGACGCTCCTGAATCTAGTCCCATTTTTCCTACCACGGGCCATCGATCCGATCGCAGCTTTGTGTTATCCGGGTGCGCTATCAATCGAAATCCACGCATCACAATCGAACTTCTCGGTCCCTCCTGAGTGCTGTCGTTCCACTCGAGAGCTTAATGAACTCAGACAACTTGATTCAATTGTTGGATCGCATGGCAGCGACGTTGTTCTCGATCGTTACCTGCCGTTATCTGGTTCGACTGCGGTGAAAAAGGCCCGCGTAGGCAGTCGAATTCTGTCGGTTACGCCATGTGTTCCAACGCATCGCGGGCTATTTTTTGTAAATTCTCCCGGTGAACCGTAACTACGATTCAATTATATCAATTTGACGAAGCAGCAAACTCTGACGGCGAGCCATGTTAGTAAAATTCACATTGAAGGTCTTGGTTCGGTGGTATGATAATGAAATCTGCTATTGTGTGCATGGGAAACACACACAGGCACACACACACACGCACGCTGACGTACACACAGGTCCCCTGCCTATGTGAAGTTGGGGCTAAATATAAATGGACGCCCCGATCATAGCATTTCACCTCTCCTTAAGGCACTTCATGCGCTTTGCACTTCACAATGTGTTTTTATTGAGAATATGTTGCTGTTGCCACGCGGCATGCTCTTTTACTGCACAGTCTGTATACTGACATCACTTGCCTTTTGTGAGCAGCAATGTAAAGTGAGACTTCTTCATTAAACTCATTAAAACTGCTTAGGTCAAATTCCACTCTGATTTGGAGTCCTGCTCTGCAACATCAAGATCCGTGTTTGTGCCAGATTTGCAACTTTATTTTCAATAATAGGACTTTTTGAGGGCCTAGTTGGTGCATATTGACTAAAATTGTTTAGCGCAGGCAAAGAACGGAGCACACAAGAGAGGTACACACGGGACAACCTCTCTTGTGTGCTCCGTTCTTTGCCTGCGCTAAACAATTTTAGTCAATTCTTTTCAACATTTCTAATGTACAAAATTTTATTGGGTTTTGTTAAAATGTGCCAATTTGCAAGCTCGTTTTCATGGCCACAGGCAGATTTACCTTAACACACATACCTAGTGGACAGATGACGGTAAGCAAATCAAGTATATTTTCATTCTGTCACACAGAGAGGACTGTGGCAAAAGCTCTGATTGAAACACTTGACTAGTTTTCAGCCGCTTACAAAAAGAAAATAGTCACGACAGTAACAGCACACCGATAAGTAAAAAAGATAATTTGAAATTTCACAGGTAATGTGCAGCAAGGCATATACAATAAAGAAGCGTAAATGTAAAACTCGTAGAGTGCAAGGTTATAAAATGACTTATTTGCACAGAAGTACTGCTAGAGTTAAGAACATAGTGCACAGGATGTCCAGCCTGGCACTACCCTAATTATGAGAGCAATAAAGTAGAAATGCTTACGAATGGCTGCGGCGGTGTGGCTGTGGTGCTTGGCTTGGATAAGAAGGTGCGCTCAATCCTAGCCATGGTGGTCGCTTTATCGCTAGAGGTGAGTTTTTCAGAGGCTCACGGAATGTGTGTTATGGGCGCACGTTAAAGAACCCCTGGTGGTCAAAATTTCCAGAGCCCTCCTCTACAGTGCACCCGAATCATATTGTGGGTTGGCATGTAAAACCCATGTTTAAGAATCCACTACTGACACATATTTGCACTCTGCAGCTGCATCAAAAAACTTGAAAAAGTGGCAAGGAAAAGCAGTTTTTTTTTCCATGTCAATGATTTTGTTGCAATATAGGGGGTTCCTTCGCTGAGGAGAACAGGGTGTGTGGCTTGTGCTCTGCTGCAGCTACCTGAAGCTACCGACAGTTGGATGCAAGATGAAAAATGTCTGCTTGTGGCGTCACCTCTTGTTGGTTAAAATAGCCAGGCATAGCTTACTCAGGCACGAAAATGACATACGAGAAAACAAGAAAGGGTGGCCAGGATGAGCGTGCTTGTCTGTCCTTACAGTGCTTGACCAGCGTGCCCGAATAGCCAACTATGCACAACCAACTGTGCACCACATGCTGGTCCCCTACACGGCATTATGTACAAGGCATACTTTGCAAATTACCACAGATGTCACAGAAGTACACAGTCATGCTGCGGCATATAAGAATTTAAAACTTTTGGCTGACAACATAACAAGCACGTACACTTAACTATTTTATTCAAGTGTCTCCTTGCTGCATAAGATATTATATATAACAGAAATAGTATAAAAACATACCACCTGAAAGAGATGCAGACACTCGAACTTGTTTCCGGGCCAGTGCTAACCGCCAAAGAGCTGTACAATCTGGCCTCTCATTTGCCTTAATTGCAAGTAAATGCTTGGTGAGCTGAGCTTATCAACTACGTTAAAAGGCCAAAAGCAATGCTGCTTGGCAGCATGAAAACTTGCTGAATAAGGCACTCAGGCCAGCAAAGGACAGATGCAAGGAGGTGTGCTACCTGCTTGCCAACCTGTCGCCGATTCTGCTCATCGAAAGTAGGCACAGAGTTGTGTTGCATTCCTGGAGACAGCGCCTGACAGGCATAGAGGCTTACCTAGCATTACTTCCTTATGCTTGTTTAGACATTTTCTTTGGCCAAAGCTACTACATCCACCAGCCCTTTATTGGATGGTGGATGTAGTAGCCCCTGCTTACTTACTTCTTTCTCATCATACAATATTTATCACTAAATTCCTTTGGTAAAGCTACAGTGCTTACAAATGTGTGTTTATAATTATGAGCATGTTATGTTTTTGCAATAGTACCACGCCTCGGGCATTTAATTTCAGCAGCAATTACTCATCGAAAAATCCATGGGTCCTTTTTCTGCTCGACCAGCATGTTATAGTAGCAGTGAGCGATGACTGGGGTAAAGATCTCGTCTCGGTATCAGTCGCGTCTGTAACCGGGGTACGTCACAGGACGTCTGCGTCCGAGTGTTTTGTGCCAGACGGCACATGACACGAATGTTGTGCTCCTCTACGCGTAGCACCCATCGACCGAGATGGCCGATAGGTTCTTTTAAAGACAGCCAGCACAGGGAATGGTGGTCGGTTACAACGTCGAATTGTCGTCCGTATAAGTAGTGACGGAATTTAGTCATAGCCCAGATTATAGCCAAGCATTCTTTTTCAGTAACTGAATAGTTGGTCTCAGGTTTGGTTAGTGCGCCACTCGCAAAAGCGACGACGTACTCATCGAAGCCAACTTTTCGCTGAGCAAGAACAGCGCCAAGACCCATGCCGCTGGCGTCCGTGTGTATTTTTGTCGGTGCACTTGGGTCGCAATGGCGCAGGACTGGCGGCGACTTCAGTAGCCGGCGCAAGGTTGGGAATGCAGCATCACACTCTGGTGAACAAGTTGAAAGGTTGCTGTCAGCGCGGCGAAGCTGCGTCAAAGGTGGGATTTCGGTGGCGAATTTCCGGGTGCAACGTCGAAAATAAGAACGCAATCCGATGAAGCTACAAATTTCCTTCAGGGTCCTTGGTCGTGAGAACTCTGCAACAGCGAGGACTTTCGCTGGATCAGGGAGTACGCCACCTTTTGAAACGACATGGCCTAGAGTGACAAACTCCCGTGCGGCAAAGCGGCACTTCTTGAAATTGAGCTGCAGGCCCGCAGCTGCGATGCATATGAGGACGCGTTCAAGGCGAAGTAGGTGGGACCTAAAATCCGGCGAAAATATGACAATGTCGTCGAGATAACAAAGACAGATCTCCCACTTAAGGACGCAAGATATTGTCCATCATTCTTTCAAATGGGCGCACTGCGCAGGCCAAGAGGCATCACGGTGAACTCATATAAACCATAAGGTGTCACACAAGCTGTTTTCGGGCGGTCTCCTCGGCAACCGCAACTTGCCAATAACCCGACCGCAAATCTAAAGAAGAAAAGAATGCGGCGCCTTCGAGGCAGTCCAACGCGTCGTCAATTCGTGGAAGAGGATAGACATCCTTGCGTATTACCTAATTGAGTCGCCGATAGTCCACACAAAAACGGATTGTCCCATCTTTCTTTTAGGGGAAGCCCAGGCACTGTGCGAGGGTTGTATGACGCCGCGTTTCAGCACGTCTTGGACGTGCTCGTCTATTACGCGGCACTCCGATGCAGACATACAATACGGCCTCTGCCGTAGTGGCGCCTGGTCGCCAGTGGCGTAGCCAGAAATCTTATTCGGGGGGGGGGGGGGGGGGACTCGGAACTTTCGACGGGCAGGAGGGAGGGAGTCGGAGCCTCACTGTGTCTATTATGTATATATATACTTTCGGAACGAAAATATGCACTTTATGCATTTGCGCGGGCCGTCGCCCAATGAGTATACATTCGGACAGCATCTGCAGCCTACTTCATCCTTCAGTTGCCATGTCAACTGAGCGCCGAAATAACGATACTCTCGGACTTTCAAAACATTCACAGACGGCAATGTATCGACGAAATCTAGTAGGAAGACATTTATTTCCCTGCCACTGCGAAGATTCGTCACTTGTGCACGTGTGACGCCCCGAGAGGCGTCGGTAAGGCGAGAGACGAAAGCGCAGGAAACGGACATTTGAGGCATGGGTATTCCTGTTTTTCGGCTGCTGCGGCGGTCGGAGAATCGCCCGAGCTTTCGTTGTCTGCAAGTTCACGGAAACCGCACAATGACAGCAGAGGCGACGTTTGCACGGTGACCCCACATGCGCGTATACATTGGGCGTCGGCTTCGCGCTCTCCCAGTGGTCATTATGGCCGAAGGGACGAGTACGCGTGCACCCATCTGGAAGCGCACACGTGCTGGCCGCTCTTCTCACGCACCAGCCACTTGATGGCGGTTCGCCCGGGGGTGCCTGGTGTCCTTGTTTTACGCGGTCGCACGCAGACAACAGTGCACCACGAGAGCCACGGGGGATGGCGCCGGGGAGTAGCGTCCGCACATGTGTCGCTCTCTGTACAAGCCGGCGACGAAGGGTGGTCGGAGAGATAGAAAGACTCGTCTTGGGGCCGGGGACGAAGAATTTGAGAGATGAGAGATACATAGCGGCGGCATTCCGTCATGTTGGAGTCGAAGAAGTGAGTCTTGTATGCAAGCCCTCGTGTGAGCCGCGCCGTTCGGCTCTCCATCCTTAGAGATGATGTAGTCCTCGTGAAGAGCCCATGTCAGCAGCAATGATCGGAGAAGATCCGTGAGCTACGAGGACTTCGAAGATGACACCTGAGCCCCTGCCTAGGCACCAGTCCACCGCCGGTGACGAGACCTATGCACCGATGGTGCCTTTCTCCCAGATAAGCGCTCTTTTCATTGCGGCAAGCGCGTTTGAGACACTGCGCCTTAGTTTGTCGGCCGCTTTGTACTTTTCTTTTGGTGATTGTTTATTAATTGTTATGTCTGCCATGTTCATTCCTAGTTTGTAGTATCAGTGTAGTTCACTCCTTGATGGCTTTGTTGGTTTGTTATTGCGTTAGCTAATTATTGTCAATTGTGTGTTTCGATCATGTTCGTGCATTAAATTAGTTGTTTTGTTAATTTAAAAGAGCCTGTTGCCTCTTTCCGGCCCCAGCACGAATCCGTTTTGGGGTTAAGTATCGTTGAGATGTGTGGCCAAGGGGGGATGAGCGAGGCTGGTTGTGGTGTTTTGTTGGACGTGGAACGGTGAGCGTGGTAGTTAAGAAGTATTGTGTAGAGTGTGGAACCGCCTCCCCCTTTGCGCGTAGTTGGGACACCTCATACGCTACCTTGATGACAATTTCAAAATAAAATATAATGATCGATGTACACATACGCAAGAAATGCTGTAAAAAATTCGTGTTAGAAGGCGCATCCGGGAACAGCGGGCAGCGTACCTGAGGTAGGTAAGCTGGAAATAGAGTATTTTAGTTGGAGGTCCCCAAGAGCTGTGCGTACGTGGGAGGTGCGCGAGAGCGACAGTGCGCATGCGCAGTGGGTTGGATCGCGTGCGGCCGCCGGCGGGACGGACGCTGGTTTTTGAAAGCTGCGCTGCGTCTCCTGCGCGCGCAGCGGCTCCCTCCCCGGCTTAATGGGCCATAAATCTCTCTGCGGGGTGTCCTGGGGTGCGTCTTGAGATCTAGAAGGATAGAACGCTGGGCGAGTTGGTAATGCATGACAGAAACGAACTGCGCGAAAAACACGGACGAGGAAGACACACGCACAAGCGCAGACTAGCAACTGAAGATTTATTGGAAAACCACGTATATATAAAGAACATGATAAAATCACGTGAACCGATTAGAGATTGGCGGTTAAATAATCAATCTCCGGATGGTGCAACAGAACCGAAGGCCTAGCGACGAACATATTGCCATACTTATGAATGTGAAACGCCTCAGCAATCTCTCGCGCTTTCCTATCTTTATGCCGGGACAGCACTTTCGTTTTGCGCAACAGCGGATGACATTCACAATCTCTGCAATGTAAGCATAAATTAGATGAAGGGTGGGCCTTCAATGAAGCCCTGTGATCCATCAAACGGTTGTTCAGACATCTGCCTGTTTGTCCGATATAACACTTTCCGCAGGACAAGGGAATCAGATACACAACACCCTTCCCACATTCAGCCAAACCGTCCCGATCTCTGTGATTGACATCACATACACTCCACTTTTTTGCTTTACCTTCAGCCTTCCTATCAACCATTCCGCAAATTCGACCCAACTTGTTCCTTGATGAAAAAACCACCTTAACACCAAATCGATTTCCAACCTTTTTCATACGGTGGGAAAACCCATGTAAATACGGAATGCTTATGATTGGCACATCTTTATCTCTGGCCGCCTTGTTAGCAGCGTCCTTGCTCACCTGCTTGAACTTAATCAATAACCTTTCGCTGAGGGAAGCCAGATTCCCTTCCGGAAAGTTTGATAACCTGAGCCTATTAAGCTGGTTATTGAAAGCCTCCGACATTTGATGTGGACACGATTTGCGCAGAGCAGATTCTAGGCACGATATGGCAATACCATTTTTTACCAGCTTGGAATGACAAGATCTAAAATCCAGAATGGGCTTGACCGACCTAGGCGAATACCACCAACAAGTGTGCTCCTGTACCATCTTGATTTTCAAATCCAAAAACTGAATACAATTCTCTTTTGGGACTTCAAAGGTATAATTCAAACCCCGCCCCTTTTCCTTGAACAACTTGAGCACATTCACCCTAGAAGTTACACAACTGTTCTTCTCCACAAAAACAAGATAATCGTCTACATAACGCAAAGTCTTAAGAGCCACGGAACCCAAGTCCACTTCCAGGTCACAATCAATCCTGCTCAGGCATACCTCGCTCAGTATAGGTGCAACCCTGGAACCAATACACACACCCGATTTCTGCCTGTACACTCCACCTTTCCAATCAATCAAAGTCGACCTCAAGTACACGGTTCTAGGAACGCCGCTACAGGTATACCACTATCGTTCCGGAACCTTAGTTCGTCATTGTCCTCTTGTATACAGTCCTTTACACTTTTCATCAGGGTGTCATGGTCCAGCGAGTAGAAAAGATCTTCCACATCTATACTAAACACCGACATGGGTCCTGGTGTCCTCGTCCTCAGGAACTCGATAACATCGTCCGAGTTCCTCACACGGAAGGGATCTCGGATGCGCAGAGTCGACAGGTGCTTCTGCAAGAAGCCTGATACCAGGTACTGCCAAGTCCCTCGCTCAGACACTATTACCCTGAAAGGATTGCCTTCCTTATGCGTTTTCACAGTAAAGAAAAGGCTCAGTGAGCTTCCTTTCTCACCTCGTACTCCTGTGCACAACTTATCGAGGTTCAGCTTTTCCAATAGGGCAATAGCTTTCTTCTTCACGTCCCTTGGGTTTTCTGTCACCTTTTTCAGGTTCTTCGCCACAGCAGTCATCCCCTTCTCAGTGTAGGTGCTCTCATGAAGGACCACGAAGCCCCCTTCTTTGTCGGCGACACACGCACTGCGCTTGTGCGTGTGTCTTCCTCGTCCGTGTTTTTCGCGCAGTTCGTTTCTGTCTTGAGATCGTCGCTTCTTTTGTCGCCTCCTCCTTTTCACCCACCTTCGGGGCTCTCCCGTTCTTCCTCTCTGCGGGGAATCCTCCTCCTGCCTCTTTCAGAGAGAAGTTAACATGCCTCATTCCGGAGAAAGTCGCGTGAGTGCCAGCGGCGGCACATCTAGGCGAGTTCAGTTCACCACTGCAATAAACTATGGCTATGTATCATGTGCGAAATGCAAATCCTTTCCACGACCCGAAAGAGTGGACGCACATAACTACAGCATGCAGAAAAGGAACGGAGGTTGCAAGCTGAGGAACGAGATATGGTGAGCAAGGAAAGCCGAGGAACGTACTCTTGTCAGTTTCCAGAAAGGATCGCTTACCAGAATGATCGGGATAGTGTTGTGCACAATAAAGTTAAAGAAATGCCTTTATCTCATCATTTTACTTTTTTTTACACATGTAAAACAAGCACACCTTTTGGAAGTAGGAAAAGACAAATGAAAGAAGCACTTACTTACGCACGAATTAAGCATTTTGTCATGGTAGTTTATAAAGCATGAACATGATTTGGTGTACCTTTGAGACATGTGTGCACATACAATTTCACGCAAGGGTAAATGATGCGCATGGACCACAAAATATGTGCGAGGTAGTTTCAGGTACTGGGACCGAGATGGCGACTGTAAGAAAAAATGTTGCGACGCCTAGCTGCCGTGTATCGGTATCTGAATGGGCGCTGCGGCAACTTGAAGGGAGGGGGGAGCTGAACAAGACAAGGAGTGCATGTTTGCACGGTGGTGTCGCGTTACAACAAGGAAGGGCCCCCCGATTTGCTCGGAGATCCTGTGAGGGCCGGCAGCAATCCATCTTGTCAACTTTCGCGTCCAGCCGACTAAAACTGCCTCCTTCGTGCACGCTTCCCTGTGCCCGCACGACCTGGCGTAGCGCGTACGTCGGTGGGTGCGGACACCCAACTAAAATTCTCTAATGACGCTATAACAAACATTTTTTGAGACCCTTTATGAATTGATCTTGGCATTGTCCTCACAAACTCTGGAAGACTCTCTCCAACCTAACATACTACTAGACATACAGGACGACATTTTAGTATATATTTCGCATTTATGGTTTCCTCACCCAAACTTACCTGTTTGCTACATTATACAGGCGCTTCTTTCACCAAATTTTCGACACATTTGCAGGAAGAACAGAGATTCGCCTGCGATTGTGATTCCAAGTAGCTCCTGATCTATCTGTTCAGAACATATTGCCACTTCTTTTTTAAAGGAATTAAGCCAATTACAGAAAAGTGCCGTCATCATTAACATGGTAGGCCTCCCGAAACATGGTTTTGTCTCCACTAAACTCACAAACACCACCATCCCGACCCTTCCACGAATAATTACTGACACATTTATTAAGCTGAAAGACGTGGTAAACTATCTCTTAATATTGAAAAAGCCTTTCATGCGGTATACCACTTCACACTTCTAGCCAGATAAAGTAAATATCCCACGGTGCTGTTGGGACTAACGCCAGTAATCCTACAGTTACTTCTAGGGATGCGGAATGCAAGTTGCGATGGATAAAACCTGATTTGGAACTCACTGAAGTGAACTCTGGAATGTTGAGATATCCCTACTTCGCGCAAGGAAGGGGGGGTTCTAGGCCGCCACACTTCACAAGTACCACAACTGCACTACGACTCCAAAATGCTTCACGTAATCCCCCTCTGGCCACACACCTCAACAACCACTTAACCAAACCGGATTCGTGCTGGGGCCGGGAAGAGGCAACAGTCTTAATTAAGCCATCAAAACATGGAATTTAATATGTGAACTTGATTAATGTATACATATTAACAATTAGTAGCCAACGTAACGATCCAAGGCAAACAAAGAGCAACGTAAACGCATAGTGCAGCACAGGAATTAACAGGTCAAACAAACTCGTCAATGAACGGCCGATACAATACGTAAAACAGCTCAATAAACTAACGGCGCAATACTTCTTAAGTACGCTTGCAGCCGCCAACGAAAACAACGCTTGTCTGGGTGGGCTCCATCGGCGCGTAGCTCTCGTCGCCGGCCTGTGGACTGGTGCTTTGTTAGAAACTCGGATGTCGACCTCGAAGTCGCCGTAGCTCACGGATTCTCACCGATCGTTGCCGCTCGAATCATGCTCTCGCAAAGACTACATCGTCTCTCCGAGGTTGGAGAGCCGAACGGCCAGGCTCGCACGAGGGATCGCAAACGAAGTTTACCTCCTCACATGACGGAAGGTCACTGCCTCTCTTCGAGTCTCCCGAATCTCCGAAATTCCGCCCTGTCCTCTGTCCCGAGACGAGCTCTTCTTCCTGACGGCCCCGCCTCACCAGGACGTCTATCCAATGGTTGTCTACGGCAACGTCGCCGGCAGAAATCGCACCAGTCCAACCCGCCGTACGACTGTTGTTTGGGACTCGCCTCCACGGTGTAACGCAGTACGAGCTCCTCTCCAAAAATATAGAAAGCCAAATATAAACATACACAAAACTCGACATTCGAGCAGGACGTCAGACAGCCTAACCGGCGACACTTGTGCACAGATTACCGTAACAAGCGTTAGCTACCACCGCTTCCATTCCGAAACACTCCAGGTGCAAGCAATCTGGCACCGTCTAGGCGCCCTCACGCTGGAAGTGCCCGGAAAAAAAACGCGCCTGTCGGCAGTCGCTCCTTTCTGGCCGGCCAGATGTGCGCGTCCGAGAAGCAGTTCTGCTTAGTGCATTGCACAGTGAATGAAACATACCGGGGACGCTGCGTTGGCTTTGTTCAAGCACTTATGAGCGCGCTGGGTTCACTTTGGCGTCGTCATTCTGTCGTCATCAAGGTCGCCGCGTAATGCACAATATCATCTGGGGCTACCGCGCAGACGTCAGCTCTGCTGTCAAAGCGCGGTTGCCGCAAAGCAAAACTCGCGGGTAACGAAAGCCCCAACGATTCTCTGACCGCAGCGACTGCAGGAAGGTTGCAACTGGGGCTTGTTGGCGAATCATGATGAACTGAAGCTTTGCGCGCAAGAACGAGGATACAAGAAAGAACACAAAATGACAAACGAAGCGCAAACTAACAACACTTTATTTGCGGGGAATCATTTACACCACAGCGGAACACATATCGCGAATCACAAGGCAAAACAAAATCTTACATCACACATGGAGTGGCAGCCAGATATGCTATTTCTTTAGGTGATAATGAGATGGAAGGTATGCTGATGCATTTGTCTTTAAGACACAAGATCCTGTGGGCTTCAATGATTAGGCGCGTTGTTTCATTCCTGTTTCTTGCAATTACAGTGGTACGTTTAAATTCAGGTTTGCACGCACATTCCTCACAGTGAATGGCCAGCCACTGCCCTGTCTTGTTTTTCACGTTGTACGCGTGTTCACGGAGGCGATCGTTAATACAGCGAGCTGTCTGTCCGATGTACACGCGGTCACATGTCAGCGGAATACTATAGACAACCCCTTTAACACATTGCACATAATTATAGGCATAGAAGAAAGGGCGTCATCAAGATCATCAAGATCCATACAATTCATCAAGATCCCTATAATGAGAATCATCAAGATCCATATAATACCGATCCTTGTGAGTCACAATGGCACAAGGATCGGTATTAGGTCCAACATTTCCTGTATCAATGATGTTCGCCATAAGAATTCAACTTACGAAGTTCACAAATGTACTCACTTGATGCAGCACCAGCATCGACAAATACTAAATTATCAACTACTACTAGCCGTATCTCACTGGTTTTTGCAAACTGAAACGTCATATGTTTTAACTTCACGCGATCGCTTGCTACACTGAGTTGACAATATTACATGCCTAGCGGTCAACTTAGGCACATCAAGGTTAAAAAAAAGTTTGTAAATGAAAGCTTTCTTATGGTTATTACACGCTCGCCTGACAATATTTTCCCTATGGCCTTCATTGGGCTCTCCTTATTTTTCCTTTCTTATTTCGCTGTCACTTAGGTTGCTGTTGAAAAACATTGCGGCTGATGTAAATAACTTATTTGGCTCCCTTACTGAACGAGGTCCAAGAATAGTGAATTTCCTTCTGCCTAACAGAGAAGTAAGATCCCGTTCATTGAGTTACATGTTACACACATGCCATATTTTCGTCCCTGATTCCGCGCACCACGCAAGCAAATAATGGTAGTGCATACAACCCTCAATTGTAACTATTGCAATGGCGAATACTTGCAGGACTTTATCGGTGCTTTAACTTGGAATTGAATTAATAGTTGCGCGAAATTTTCGTATCTCATACACATAAAGAGTAGTTTCTTCAAAATAAAGCGTCCTGATAAATGTGTTTACTTGAGTGAGCAGAGGCTCGATGTGGGCAAGTTTGTTTTGCATGCTTGAAATGCCTGTCCTTTGTGCGTGTTTTTTTTTGTCGCCGTTCTCTCGCGCTCTTTTGTTCTTCATGTAACTGATTTGCACTTTTGCTTGATATGTAGCCATCTCTGTTCGATTTGTTCGACCAGATACTGTAGCCGAGAAAGGCATTGGTATAAAAATATTTCTACTCATTTTCTTTTCCCATTGGCCGCTTATCGATTGACTCATTTATTGATTCATCGATCAGTCGTCTCGGTAACTCTAGTTATTTCGGCTGTTATGTTTACAACGCTTTATATTGTATTGAAGAAATCATATGATTCAAATTAATTTCCTGGCTTGCTGAAATTAATAAGGAATCGTACGACCTCATGTGAGCAATAGCAAGGGACTATTCAAGCATTATCAGAGTGTTACAGGGCCGGGTTCAAGCTCCCCGGCGCGAAGTCGGTGAAGGGAACCACGGCAGTTTCGGTCGTTCCGTACGCAAGCAGACACAGTGAAAGGATCAGAGTCGTGGTTGAGAAAACAAAACAACAAAAATTTAATCTATAAAGTGGCACGATAAAAACAAGACAAACAACTACGCTTCACTCAAACTAAGAATATAACAGCGAAGATCAAGCTTTACAAATAATAGCAGGCGAAAATGACAAACTAAGAAAAAGTAAACTACGAACAAACAGTAACTAGGGCAATGAGAACAATAAAGACTAATTTACAAAAGTTCAGGTAGAGAGTTCAGGGGTAGAAACGGGTGGTGGCATACGTGCTGATGACCGGCAGCGTCGAAGGGTCCACGACGGTCTGGTGCGGCAGTCTGGTACGGCACAGCGTTGAGGTCGATGGAGTTGCGGCGCTGATGTCCCCGGGGAGCTAGTGCTTGACGGCAAACCCGAGCAGTTTTAACTAACTCGAGCCGAAGTCCCGATGCCTACGTTGCAGACGGTAAGCGCACATCTCAACTAGGCGAAGCGGCTAAGGTTAGGTGGCCAGCCGGTACAGAGCCACGCTAACAACTTCTAGAGCGATACGATGATCGGCTTCTACGCCGTGTAAGCCAAGCGACTAGAACCCCGTGCTCCTCAATGCTCCTCGCTTAAATACCCGCATGTTTTTCCCGATTCGCTGTCTTCGGAATTGGGGCGGGTTTGTGAGACAATTGTTCTACAACTTCATTTCTGGCTCCGCCCAAAATATCCCTCTCGCACTTACTGCACTGGGGAGGGCGATGACCAAACCCTTTCTCGTGGTCCCCGACGGGCCTCTTCATTCTGCTTCCCCGACTGACAGGTCATCAGCGTGGCGGGGGGTGCCCTTCGAGTCAACAACGGGATGCATACTTGTCCCCTTTGGACACGGTGGCCGACGAGCAAACAATAGCGTAGGTCCGCGCGCACGTGGCCAGTGCACGTCAAACGGCTGCCCGCTGTCTTGCCCGGCATTGTTGGTCCGAAGCACCGTTGTTCGGCCATCAAGAACCACGCCGGGGGTCGCAGGAGAATGTTTCAAGTTCAAGCTTCCCCGCTCAGAGAGGCCACGTCTTCTCGGAAAAATGCCGAGAACTTCCGACGTATTTGGCAAGCGGCCGAAGCGCTTCTGAAGTAGCACGTGCGGCCATGCCGTCCACCTTCACTTATATTAAACTACGAGGCAATGTCATTCCGTGACACAGCCCCCCACTTTCGGAATGTTATCCTATAACATTTAAACACACGGATGACATTCGCCGAGAATAATGTAAAAGCACCAACTCTCGCTCAACCAAACTAATCGGTGGTGCTTCACTTATGGACCCCATCTTACACACAAGCTCACAACGTGAGTATAAAAATAAATCAAAACAAAAGGAAAAAAAAAAACATCGTTCCACAAGGTTCTTCTACACAGCCGTTCATCAATGGGCTCACTACACAAAGAACATGCAGAGTGACACGAACACTTCCCTGTTATCTACTAGGATAACCAGGGGTTCCGCAAACATGAAAATACAGCCAGTGCGCACACAAAAGGGGAAATTCCACGACGGGCATACTTCTCTATACAGTGCATCAATAAATACACTTGACACACAAAGCACAAACCATAAAAAAAAACAGCGTATTTTAAAACACAATGAATCACTCTACATTCGGCTCAAGTAATTATCCCCCATATTTTCACTACTCTTAGTATGGGCAGCACTGAACTGGCATCCCCGCAGCTGCACATTGCGCCGAAGTAGCCGACTGTTCGGCTGCCTTGCTCGCCTGATATAACTTAGCTGCTCGTGATCGCTTTGTACAAACTCCCAAGTACATGGAGAAATTCCCGATCTACTATCCTAGCGCAAGACACTTTTTCTAGGCGCGGTGCAGTCTCGCGCTGCTTTCGGCTGGCATTTCATTAAATCGATCGCCGATATTCTTCGCAGTGCCGCTAATGCTTCCTCAATGAACAAAAGGTAAAGCTTACAAAACATCGCGGCAATCTGCAGTCACAAAGGTGCAATCGAACATTAGCACACAAATCTATCTCAAAACTAAATATGCACGTGGTGACCGCTAGTCTTGCATCTCTGCGAGATGGTTATCTCCGGGTTCCACAAATGCACCCTTTTAGGCGAACTCTCGGAAGGCGCGCAGTCCATGCTTTTCGCGGTGCACTATTCCAACCAAAGGACGAACGGTTCGCCTGCCAGTCAGGACAATTAGCTACGGTCTTCAACTCGTTGCTTCTACTGTGTACGAAGCCTGCCCCCAACTGGTACAGTAAGCTCATTCTCCTCCTCCTCGTCGAATGACCACCCTTTAGCCACGGAGGGGAGCGACCTTTGTTAGAACTCCGTCGTACGCGATCCTTCGCCGCGTTCCTGCACCTGATGTGCAGTGAAAGAGATGAGACGGGGCGGTTTCTTCGTCGTCTTATTTTGCATGAAATGCTCTTCGCGACGCGCCTCATGTGTGCTCTCGATCTCAGCAACAGTCTGAACCGCACTTTTTTCTTTGCGGAGCCTTTTGCAATCTCAAGCCCAGAATTAAACTTGGCGCCTCGACAGATTACTTCATGGCGATTAACCGCTTTAGCGCGCTTGCCGCTACTCGCCACTATCGGGTCGGCCTTCCCGCGGTTTCGACGGGAACTTTTCAACTGGCAATGGCTCGCAATGCACAAGGCCTCATCACTCGTACTCGCATGTACGCTGCTCTCTATCCGCTTGTCCAAATCTCCGGACAACTGCACTCGCTTCTCTTCCTTGTCGTCGCCAGACATCCGCGCCGCTGACGGAACAATAACTCTGGCACCGTAGAAGCTAGCCAGCTCTTCCTGCTCGAGATTTTCGAGCTTCTTTGTCTCGAGCTCTCGCTCTTTCGCTTCTAGCTCGCGTTTCTTCGACTCGAGTTCGAACTCTTTCACCTTAATCTCAGAATGCTTCACCTCAAACTCACATTCCTTTTCATCAAGTTCGCGCTCTTTCGCTTCGACCTTTTTCGGAGCTACCGCGGGCTCCTCCGAATCCCCCTCTTCATTACTGCTGTTGGCCTCCTGGCCCCGCTCTTCAAAGTTGTGCTCAACAACTGTATCTTGTGGTTCGAACGCGTCCACACTTTCAACCGCCTCCTTAGAGTACTGCGCCGCGTTCAGTACGGCACGCTCATTTCCGTCATTTATTGACTCCACCTCGTCTTGACCGCTAATATCTTTCCTTTCTTCTACCACTGGATCGCAATCCTTTGAAGCTGTCTCTCCATCCTCTGTTTTAGAGCTCACGGCCACTTGGCCCCAATCATCACACTTGTAAGGAACTGTCTCCTTTACATGAAAAGCGTGCGCACTCTTATCGCTCGCCTCAATATCCAGTGTCGTCTCATGGACACTGCTCCTTAGCTTCATTCTTAGCTCCTGCAACTTCAATTGCAGTTCTTCGGCTTCCTTCGCCGCTATTCTATCCCTTTCCTCTCGCTCTTTTTTGTACCTTTCTTCTCTCTCCTTTTTCTCTCTTTCCCATTCTCTGTCCTCTCTTTCCCATTCTCTTACTTCTTTCGCCCATTCCTGCTGTTCTTCCACCCACTCTCTCAGTTCAGCGCCCTCAAGGCCTAGCTCTTTGCCCAGTGCTGTGAGCTTTTCTATCTCCATTTTACCTCTCACAATCCAAAATATTGCCACAACAACCTAACACTCAAGTGCCCACAATTCGCGCAAACGGGCTCTCTCAACCATGAGCAACACTCACCCCTCACTGTGTTACTATTGTACGGAACGTCCTGTCCGCGGACGCCAGTTTTGTTTACCGGGCCGGGTTCAAGCTCCCCGGCGCGAAGTCGGTGAAGGGAACCACGGCAGTTTCGGTCGTTCCGTACGCAAGCAGACACAGTGAAAGGATCAGAGTCGTGGTTGAGAAAACAAAACAACAAAAATTTAATCTATAAAGTGGCACGATAAAAACAAGACAAACAACTACGCTTCACTCAAACTAAGAATATAACAGCGAAGATCAAGCTTTACAAATAATAGCAGGCGAAAATGACAAACTAAGAAAAAGTAAACTACGAACAAACAGTAACTAGGGCAATGAGAACAATAAAGACTAATTTACAAAAGTTCAGGTAGAGAGTTCAGGGGTAGAAACGGGTGGTGGCATACGTGCTGATGACCGGCAGCGTCGAAGGGTCCACGACGGTCTGGTGCGGCAGTCTGGTACGGCACAGCGTTGAGGTCGATGGAGTTGCGGCGCTGATGTCCCCGGGGAGCTAGTGCTTGACGGCAAACCCGAGCAGTTTTAACTAACTCGAGCCGAAGTCCCGATGCCTACGTTGCAGACGGTAAGCGCACATCTCAACTAGGCGAAGCGGCTAAGGTTAGGTGGCCAGCCGGTACAGAGCCACGCTAACAACTTCTAGAGCGATACGATGATCGGCTTCTACGCCGTGTAAGCCAAGCGACTAGAACCCCGTGCTCCTCAATGCTCCTCGCTTAAATACCCGCATGTTTTTCCCGATTCGCTGTCTTCGGAATTGGGGCGGGTTTGTGAGACAATTGTTCTACAACTTCATTTCTGGCTCCGCCCAAAATATCCCTCTCGCACTTACTGCACTGGGGAGGGCGATGACCAAACCCTTTCTCGTGGTCCCCGACGGGCCTCTTCATTCTGCTCCCCCGACTGACAGGTCATCAGCGTGGCGGGGGGTGCCCTTCGAGTCAACAACGGGATGCATACTTGTCCCCTTTGGACACGGTGGCCGACGAGCAAACAATAGCGTAGGTCCGCGCGCACGTGGCCAGTGCACGTCAAACGGCTGCCCGCTGTCTTGCCCGGCATTGTTGGTCCGAAGCACCGTTGTTCGGCCATCAAGAACCACGCCGGGGGTCGCAGGAGAATGTTTCAAGTTCAAGCTTCCCCGCTCAGAGAGGCCACGTCTTCTCGGAAAAATGCCGAGAACTTCCGACGTATTTGGCAAGCGGCCGAAGCGCTTCTGAAGTAGCACGTGCGGCCATGCCGTCCACCTTCACTTATATTAAACTACGAGGCAATGTCATTCCGTGACACAGAGAATTCACATATAATCCATACAGGTCATCTTAGGCACATTACAATGCCACTGTATTGTCAGAGGATATAAGGTATCATGTAAGTACAACTCAGTTGAGGAAAAGGACTTAGCATTCGAGGTCTCGCTCGAATGCCAGAAGACGGAGAGCCGCTGCTGTCCTTGAGACATATTGTCGCGAAAGCAACGATACGAATATGGTGACCTCTTCTTGAATGAATGTCGCGAATACCGTCTGCTGGTAGTCGCGATGTTCACCCTTATGCACGCTCGGCGATGAACCGCAGCGCGGTCTTTTTATCGACTCGTTATTCCGTAGTTTACTTGCTTGTGGATAACACTGCAAAGCAGTGCTGTCCAGTCGGAAGGTTGGTTGAAATTTCCTCTCTCGGTGGCATCGTCCTCGGAAGGGGACACGCCGTGCGCGCACATTATGACCATATCTAAGTCGTCAAGAAAAATGACGAAAGGGAAGCTGTATTGGGCCACTCATGTAGGGGCACTGCTCAAAAAGGAAAAAAAAAACGCATGCAGTGTACGGCATATTCCCCACGCGAGCGCATACAAAGCACGAAAAGGGTCGGGCGGCAAAGGGGAAGGCGTTGCACAGGAAACAGCGGCACACTTTACTTTCTGCTTGGCTCGCTAGCTCGATGACCTTAGCCCGCGAACGTTTCACCCGAAGAAAAATCACGCGTGTTTCCGGGTACGCCGACTCGCCATATTATTCAATCACCGCAAAGAGCTAATTGTCAACACATTGCCGAAGCGTCTGCCTGCCGCGGCGTTGTGCTGCAAAGACTGCTAGCTCCCCTTTCAGGCTCTTATCGCAGCACTCTTTGCTGATAAATGACAGCTGCCCCTCGTTTGCCACCACCGTTTCCTGCAGACAAACTACAACTTTCGCCGCCATAGAGTGACAAGTCAAGTTCCTTTGTGAGTTGAAAGAGCCGCGTTCTTAGCCCACCGCAGAGACGCGAATGCCCATAGCCGCACCTTCCCAGAACCGGCACCTTTGTTCGTATATTTGTATATGTGATGGGCCAGCATAGATAGGCAGTGGGGCACCGGCTGGAAAAATTTCGGGGGCGGGGGGGGGGGGCTTCAGCCCGGTCAGCCCATGCCTGCCTACGCCACTGCTGGTCGCCTGTGTCGATATGATGGACAACTGTTGTAAAACGGCCTAAAGGTGCTCGCTGGAAGTCGAATGAGGGAATAAATCGGTTGAGGAGGCCGACAATCTGCGTGTGTTGACTGGGAGTGAGGATGCAATCAATGGAAGGCGAGAGTATTCCTTGACATGACGGCGCTCTCGGAGAATGTGAAATGTCAACTGTGTCAACCTGTAAACGAGGCGGCTCGTCAGGCACATGTCAACTCTGCTTCAAGATACAACCACCTACGCCAAGTTGAACCGGGATCCGACCAAGAAGGTACAGTCCGAGCTTCAAAAGCTTCTTACTAAGGTTTTCAGGTTTGTCCCTCCCGAAAAGAAGAAGCTATATTTTCACCTCATGTGCCACAACGGCTCTGCCCCAGCAATATACGGGGTACGAAAGGTACACAAGCTCAACACACCTCTACGTCCAATTCTGGATTTTACGCGATCCCCGCTCCAGAAGTTATCAAACTATCTTCACCAGGTCTTACGACCACTCGTCGGGCACACTTCTTCTTTTGTAAAATATTCGGCCCATTTTGTTGAAATTTTAAAGATTTCCATGGACGACGATGACCGGTTGGTTTCCTTCGACGTGAAGTCGATGTTCACGTCAGTACCAGTAGATTTGGCTGTGGAATGTTGCAGACAAGTGCTCCAGAAAGATAAGTCCCTACCTTCAAGAACGCCGTTCGAGGTTGAAGATCTATGTCATCTTGTGCATTTGTCTCAGTAACACTTACTTTGTGTTCAATGGGAACTATTACAGACAAGTTTTTGGAACAGCCATGGGCGCTTCCGTTTCAGTGACATGTGCAAACCTGGCCTTGGAAATCATCAAGAGCAAAGCTTTGGCTACTTTCGAGCACCCTCCAAAGACTTTCCTCCGGTACGTAGACGACTGTTTCTGCGTAATCCACCACTCTGAAGTGCGACCATTTCTGGACCACCTGAACTCTATTGAACGGTCCATGGAATTCACGGTAGACGAAGAGAGCAAAGGACAAATTGCCCTCCTCGACGTCCTTGTTCAGCGCTCTTCCGGCGGTTTTTCTACAACGGTGCACAGGACGCCCACACATTCGGGCAGGTACCTCAGCTGGTACTCCATAGGCCACAAACGCTCTCTGGAGGCATTCCTCTTCAAGCGTGCGCTCCGTCTTGGCTCAGACGTTTCTGCGCCAAGGCGGGAATACGCCAAGGTAAAACACAACCTCACAGGCAACGGCTACCCTCGCCAACTACTACGTCAGCAGGAACTCCGCTCCAGAGGACCTCCTGGAAAGAAACCGAGCGAACGGAAGAAAACTGCACACAATGCATTTGCTCCCGGCGTAAGCGAAACCGTTGCAACAATTTTCAAAAGCTATGACGTGCAAGTCGCACACGTGCCCTCGCACAAATTAAGAAGCCACCTGGTCCGCGTTAGAGATCCGTTGGAACGAGAACGCTACCCTGGAGTACCATGTCAAGGCTGCCGCACATCATACATAGGAGAATCAGGCAACTTCGAGCGGCATATCAAGCAGCACCAGAATAACGTAGCTAAGGGGCATGCTGACGCCAACGCATTAGCTGAACATCATCTTAACACGGGTCATAGCATTGATTGGAATTCAGCGACTGTCATCGGCACCGAAAAATCACTGTCATCTCGCCTTCTTTTGGAATCGTTATTAATCCAGTCGACGCGTCACACACTTAATCGGACGCGTGGAAATCTACCCGATACATACACCAGATCATTGTGCCATCTACTACGCATATAAAGGCACGGCCCAACTTCTTACGCTTGCATGTGAACAAGAGACCCGTAGTGGTCTCGAAAAGTCATAAATTCCTTTCGTTGCAACTTTGGCGAGTGTTTGTTCGTTCGCAAGAAATGTATGCCCCTCGCCGGAGTGTGTTCCGTAAAATCCTACTCTACATATGAGATGCCTGTTCCACACGTGAGTCATCGACACTGACGCAAATCTCAACCTTGTAATAGCGGATATTCAAAATCTAGATCGCCATCGGACGACATCCCTGTAAGTAAGGGTCATTCGCCACCTTCTTGGTAGCCGTAAACCGAAACCTCGGGCTGCTTGCTGTAGTAGGTACCGAGATACCTATAGCTATCAGCGTATTACCCCGTGGACTGCCATTGACGAGGGCGACATGCCAGTACTACCACCTGAAGAATCAAGCGTAGGCTACATTGCTTTATTCGGCCTTATTCGGTTTGCCAATAGGCTTCCACATCTCTACGTGACGAGTCTCATATCCGAAAAAACACAGCTTGCATTAGTGGTGCAACGCTGCAAGGAACAGCAGAGCTAGTTTTCAGCCTAGCTCTTCTAATTTTGCTATTTCACATGGTAAGTATTGCTTTACTTTACTAGTGGTGTCTGGAGTGAGCACTTCACGTGACGAATTCTATAGTGATTTTACGGGAAACAAGTCACGTGACATGAGTTTACGTGGTTCTGGCGGGACACGTCGCATGACTAGTCCTTACGTGATTATACGTGTTTAGATCACGTGAGTATTTGGTACGTCGTCACGTAAAGCAGTCAAAGCTAGGTGAAGCAATGTTCACCTGTGGCAGCTATTGCTCACAACGCGCTTCTATTTCATGATACCTTTTGAGAAGGCGATACTGCACTTTCCTGCCTGTCTTGTTCCGATCTCGTAGTTTGCTGGTATTTATAAACGACCAAATTTCGCCTCTTTCGTAAAGGGTTCTTCGTGCCTCAGCAAAATTCAGTTTAAAGGTGAGCGTCTTTTTGTCAGTACTCCTTCGTGGACACTTTAGTGCTCTCCAGCGTTGGCAGAAAAAATAGCGCCTGCGTCTACGCGTCTATAGTGCTTTTTGATGCGTAATGACAGTTTTCTTTCGCGCAGGGTGGCAGGCATTCGAAAACGAGTCTGCGCTTGTTGATGCCTGCGAGTCCGTGGACTTCGAGGTGTGCGTCAACTTCCGCGGCGTGAGCGACTACTCGGACGTGAACGAGTCATCCGTGTTGAGTTATGCACTGCACTACTTCGAAAATGAGAATCCGGGCAAAGCCGGCCTGGACATTGGCTTCCGTCATCCGAAGGAGTTCCACTACGACCAGGACTTCGACAGACCGCTATGGGGTCAGTATAGCGACGCGTGCATTGGCGGCGTCAACAGCAAGTGCGTCGTTGCAGGTAGGACGTATACGGCCCAAGTCGCCATCAACACCGCCCATATCACGCTTCAAGATAAATACGACCACCAAGAAAACAACGTAAGTATTCGATAACAATATGCTACGCGTTAGGAATCATTTATATGCTATGCGTTAGGAGTCTAACGGAATTCAATATGAATATTAGGAATATAATATTAGGAATCTAATGTTAGGAATTAGGAATATTAGGAATGTACGCGTTAGGAATCATGCTACGCTTTAGGAAATCTTTTTAGAATGTGGTAAAAATGGGAACATCGTGCGTCACATTTAAGGGAACGAGGACGCTTTTACCCCACAAAAAATGAATTATACTTTTAGTTGTGCTCAAAGTGGTGCAAAAAACGCCACATGCCTCAGCCGAAAGCGTGTTTGTCAATTTCCAAGTGAAACAAAACCAGCCCACGCGGGCAAACATACTTTGCTGAAAAACAATTATGTAGGTCTTACAAGTGTACTTCACTCTATGATCCACCTCTTTATAGCGTGGAAGAACCATTATTTCTTCATTGCCATACTTTCGGGGTGCTTTCGAATTCGTCTGCCTGTACTGGCGCGTTGTCCGGCGCTTGTCGCGCGTGCAGAGCTGCCTTGTTTTCACGATGCGCGCCCTAGCGTGGCGACTTTCGTCGCCTCTTCATCAACTCCGGAATTCTGTCCTTGGAACCGGTTCCTGTTGGGGAGACCATGCGCGGCCGAAAGGGGCGCGATCCGTCGCCGGCTCCCCGACGACGACGGATCGCTCCCGTAACCATTGCTGTCAGCGCCTTCACACGTAGGAAAGGAGCTACTTCGCAGATGAAAAAATGCTGTTTTACTAATTTGTACTCGCTTTCTGGAGATACCATCGCACGCTCGGACACGTCGAAAAGTTCGGTTTCCATTCAAACAAAAAACGGCAAAGCGATCAAGGACGGTAGACAGTCCCTGTAACGTGCGCTGACAACGCAGAGTACACGGGCCTCTAACACTTTCCCGCCCGCTACGCAGCGGCCGGGATCGAACCCGTATTCTTTCAGCTTGAATGATATGCTTGCGTGATTAACAATATTTTATTTATTTATCTTATTTATTTACAATATACTGAAGGCCCAATGGGCCCAGGCAGGAGGGGCGAAAAAACATAAACACATATATTTCAGCTTCGACCTTATACATTAAATTCAATGCGGTAAATCGATTCAACTGAATCAAGAAATGATAAAGGCGGCGCGTTCCATTCGTTTATAACCCGAAGAAGAAAATTTGAAGGTGTTAGTTCTTTTACATAGAGTTAAGGATTCAGGGTGATGATGTCTGGTTAGTCTTGTTGCTACACTCTAAGAAAAATAAGAGTCAAAAGAGAGTCAATGCACGCTGACTCTCTTGACCTGTCGGAGAAACCAACCAAGGAGGGTCAAACTTTTCTGAGGGGGTCAGTTGTCTCCCTACGTAAGAAGAGTGATCGTGAGAGTAAACTGAGACCTACAAGAGATACTAAAGATAACAGTGTTTGTGTGTGTGTGTGTGGACTCTTCCTATACCTTCCCATACCTGCACGTGGGAAAGCTTTGCGAAATAAATTTTCTGGGTTAACTACCATTTCAATGAATGCGATGTACTTGCAGTGGTTAATTTCCTGCACATGTTTAATTACTGAATATGTACACAAATACAGAATGAAATAATCTTAGTAGTGGAACGAAGTATTACGCGTAGTGAATATAGTGTCACGTGGTAGTGACGCACACGGCACTCAGGGCGAAGAACGCTGAACTCAAGTGATGTCAGGCGAACTGTTTATTGGGCGAACTTGTGCCCAGCAAAACAAAGCCAATCACAATTCACAGCAGCAGCGGCGTGAACAGTCGTCGGTCGACGGAAAGACTGACAAGTGGCGCAGTGCGTCGGCTTTTATACACGTGGCTTAGCGCGTTCTCGCATAATCTCTGGAATTCCAGAAGTTACTCAATTACGCGCGTCAGCATGCAAAGTTTCAGGAATTGTCGACACGCTTCCCGAAGTGACACGCAAGATAAACGCGGCTTGCGTTGGCATAGCAGAAAGTGATAACTGTGCTCGCCGTAAACAATCAAAGCAAGCGCGCGATTCACAGGAAGGTGATAACGGCGTTCACGAAAACAACAGCACGTGTAATAGCATCTCGAGAACAAGCAGAAACTGTTAAACTCGGCATTTGGATGTTCACATAGGAATATTATATGTCTGTATTCGACGATAATAAATGCACGACAAAAGTTTTGGCGCAAATAACTACCTTTACTTGGTTACGTTTAGACTCTGGACTCTATATAAACTTATTGCATTGGTAGGAAAGGGAACCTTAATGAAGACGAAGTTTACCATGTCTAAGTAGGGCGCCGCCTCCCCACCCCCTTTCCTGTAAACAAACTCAGGACGGTAAAGAGGGGTAAGGGGAAGGAGATGCGAGGAGAAACTTTCACAATGCTCCCACCTCCGCGCGTTGTAGCAGCGCTGGCTCAGCAGACAAACTGAGATAAGGAGCATCTTCGTCCTCGTCTACCTCCGCGCGTTCAAACACGTTGCCGAAACTTCCACGGCCCCCCTCCCTGCCCCTTTAAGGCGCATGAATGCGTCCCTGTGTTACCACACTGTAAGTCTGCTGCTCTTCGGTCATCAGCTGTAGCGATGACGCCCTTGTAGCATATAAGAGCATAGCCTTAGAGATCCGTCCGAAGGACTCAGCAAGCGACGATTATCTCTGAGCTTAGAAATTATGTAGATATAACCTCTCTCATTTGACCAAAAATAACCATACATTTTCAAGCCAACGCATAAAGAACCAGTAAGCGTTGCAAGCACGGCTTACACCTCCTACCAAGGTCAAAATTACACTTTTTAAAAATACCGTATGATAACGTAACACTACTGCCCCCTATGAAATTTTCTCAGTGAAAGCGAGCCGTTGGAAAATGTCTTGTTCTACTGGCTGGCTCCGGCGAGTGTGATGCATATCGACCGTGTGTTTTGAGCGTGTTTACTAATATTACGTGCGTTATTATGCATTTATCATCGTTGACGCTCATCGAGTGGACAAATTTAACATGTTAGGGCGTTGTACAGCACGTGGTCGGCGGCGGATGGAGCGTCGTAGTCGCCTCTTGCCAGCGATAGCCACGACCAACGCGGAACTTTGTGCGTGCTCGCAAGGAAGCTGTTTTGCCCAGTTTGTCGATTATGCAAGCACGTGGTCGAATAGCGAGTGCACCTTCTGAGAAAGTCCCTTTTCAGTGATGTGATAAAATACGACTGTGGTTTTGGAGAAGAAAGTTCAGCCGTTTGACGAGACTGTCGACGGGAAAGCCTTCGGGACTTGGTGAGTGCAATGTAGTCGCGGAATTACGTAACTTGATTACTTCATTGCGGAATTACTGTTGGTGCGCAGGAACAGCATAAGACAGCCCGGGCGGTGTGTTCACAAAGCAAGGATGATTGCCCAGAGAAACAGCAGGTATGTTTGTGGTTCTATCAAGCGACCTCCCCCCCCCCCCCCCGCGCGCTGTACTTGTGTGCGTGCGTGTGTGTGTGACACGCTGGTCGTCCTGTAGCCCTTGTTAAAAAATTACAGCATATCCACGGAGTGAATGATGATGAGTGGGCGAAGCTCGGGATGTGCATCGTAGATCGTGCCGAGTTCCGGATTAATTTAGTTAACGCGCATGCTACGAATCCTCACGGTTCAACTATGCACAATGCACAAGTGAAACCTCCCACCGGCACTTCATTGCAAGTCAAGATCCAGTTCATATATATATATATATATATTATGGGTTTTGCCGGTGAACGCTTCTCCAACGCGAGCAGTCGGTATTTCTCAATCAAGAAACTCGCTAGGAGACGCTGCCTGCGCCAACGTTGTCTCTCGCGTTTGCCGGGGCAGTGTCGAGTTTGCCGGGGAGCACGTGGCTCCCGGCGCTCGCGGCGAGGGCGAGCGCCGGGAGCCACGCGCTCGCCCTCGGCGCGTGCGTGCCCTCCGGCAGGCACGCGCCGGTGGCTACCTACTACGACGACTACTACTACTACATACATTGGGGACGCACGACCCACGCCTTAAGAAGCTTCACCCCTAAAAGAGAAAAGTAATAGCGGGCGCGAAAGAAGTAGGATCGCGAGCGCGTGGCACGTGTATTCTTCTTGGTTTTTCTGTTGGAAGAAACGCATCGTGGCGTCTCGCTGCTCAGCGCTCTTCAGGCGTATTTTCTTCCGCCGCCCTTCGAAGCCTGGTTTCTATTAATCGAAGTCCTCGGACTTTACACTGGTGCCGAAACCCGACCTGACTTTCGTGGAGGACCATGGAACGCCTGCGAAATGTGAGAGCTGCTCGACGGCGACAATGGACGAGGATCATCCGAGAAGCCAACGATCTGTTAGCCAGCGCAGCGTTCGATCGGGCGGGCCTTCGCAGCGTTCTTCAGGGCATCGAGAAAAGCATCGATGAGCGCGCGAAGGCCAACGAAGCTCTACATGCAGAGATGACGGATGACGAGATGGCTGCGGACATTGACTCCAGTGCTCGAATATACGAAGACCGGGCCGCACGATGCGTTGGTCTTCTGCGCCACCACATCCAGCAGCTGACTACAAGGACTTCGGCGCCTTCGAGCCAAAATGGTGATCGCCCAACTGACCCTTCTTCCTCGCATCCAGCAACTTTGAGCGAACCCCCCGTCGTGTGCGGAGCAAGGCTTCCTAAGATCGAGTTAACGAGGTTCGACGGTTCCCCCACGAAATGGCTTCCATTTTGGGACCTCTTCCGCCATTCAGTGCACGAGAACCCATGGCTTAGCAACGTTGATCGGTTCCACTTCCTCCGGTCTCTGCTAGACGGCCCGGCGGCAAAGGCTATTGCAGGCATCCTGACGACAGACAGCAGTTACGATGATGCCATTTCCATCTTGAAGGAGAGGTTTGGAGATGTGCGCATCATTGAGCAAAAATACCTCGAAAATCTTCGCACACTACGGCCTGTCGCTACGTCGGCGAACGTTAGTGAACTTAGGAGCCTCTACGACTTTGTCCAGGTAAACATCAGAGGCCTCAAAGGTATCGGGGTCACGGAATCGAAGTACGCTGCCATGCTTTGTGAGGTGCTGACGAAGTCGATTCCACAGGACATAATGTTGGAATATTACCGACGGCGGCGACTTGCGGCATCAAGTGAAAATGACCAACCACGATCGAAAGACCTTAAGCAACTGCTAGATCACCTACGCATCGAGGTGGAATGCAAGGAGCTAACTGCCTACCAGCAGCGGGTGTCGTAGGACGGTGAACAGCATACCTAACAGCATAGCCGTAGGAATCGGCCAACGGCATCAGCGGCAGTTCTCAGCAACAGCGCCAGGACGAGGGACGAGGGATGCTTCTTCTGGAAGGAGGCACATCCAACACAGGATTGCGTTGCACCGATCCGTGAAGCGGAAAAAAGCGCCTTCTGTCGGCGGCTGGCTGCTGCTTCAGGTGTACAACTCAGGGCCACCGAGCAAGCGACTGTCGACGTAAGGTGAGCCGCTCGCATTAAAGAAGACACGCTACTTCGATGTGTAGCAGAGCACACGCGAAAGGCACTAACGTACCGACGCCAATGCTGCAAACAACGAACAGTACATCCATGCATGCTTTGTCACAGGGAGACAAGCGAAGTAATGACACCATACTTCTTCAAACGTTCAGAGCATGCATAAAGGGCGCCAAGAGCTCGTGCTACATAAGAGGCGTCTTGGATAACGGTAGCCAGCGTACCTTCATTAGGGAAGACGTTTCAAGAAAAATGAGCCTCAAAGTGTTAGGCGAGATTGACATCACCGTCAATGTGTTTGGAAGCAAGGATGCAGGACAAACTACTCGTCGCCGACTGGTCGAAGTCATCTTGCAGAGTCAGTTTGATGGTGTTCACCATGTCATTCAGACAATAGAAATCGGACACATTTGTGAAGATCTCGTCGAAGCACCCGGTGACCACGAATTTATCAAATACTTGCAGAATCGTGGCCGCAGGTTGGCTGACGCTCTTTGTTACCCGCACATTAAACAAGAAGAAGCTATTAGTTTAATAAATGGGTTAGACCAGTTGTGGAAGATTCTTGAAAAGGACGTCACGCGGGATGACAAACACAAATGTCTTCTTTCCACTGAAACGGCACTGGGTTGGACGATCCAAGGACCCTTAAACAACAATGAAGCCGTTTGTCCGCATACAAACGCGAATGTTTGTTTACTTCGAACCAACTGCTACTTTAATGACGAAGGAGCATGCTTCAACATCAGAAAGTTTCGGCAACAATACGTCAGAAACCGGGTCGCAGATATTCAAAGTATTACCGACTCTCGCCAGTGGAACCATTGTTCTGGAAAAGACAACCCAGCAGACCTGGTTTCTCGAGGCACGTCGGTACAGTCGATTATTGGAAGAGAACTTTGGTGGTGAGGACCGGCTTGGCTGGCGACCGGCGAGGAATGGCCCAAGCATTTGAATGACATGCTGAGTACTGTAACACATGAAAAAGCGGAAATAGACATCCCTGCGCTGTATGCGTCATCGACATCGGTGCAAGCTGTCTTCGAACTATCAAGGCATAGTTCCTGGTTGCCTGTGCTTCGGGTCACGGCATGGATTTTGAGGTTCGTTGCTGCGTGCCGCCGCCTGTCAACCCCTGAGGGGCACCTAACAACAGAGGAGGTTGCCAATGCTGAAAGATATTGGATTTCGTTTACCCAAAACCAACGATTTGGCCCAGAATGAGCAGGCTTCCAGGCAGGACGCGATATTCACAAGGGCTCTAAGATTCGGGAGGTGCATCCCTTTCTGGCGGAGGCGGATGGTTTGCTGCGAATTGAGACCAGACCGCAAAAAGTTGGGGACGAGAAAGGCATCAACCACCCGGTTCGGCTTCCCGGTCATCGCGTCGCCAATGAACTCATCGAGACACACCTGCAACGAAGGCTTTTCTATGCGGGAATCGCAACGACTATCGCAGAACTCCGAGTGCGTTTATGGTTGACGAAAGGGAAACTACGTGTGATGACAGTGATCGAGCAGTATACCTGGTGTGCGCGAAGATTCGACGTCAAGGTTATGTTGGATACTCGAACGTTTGCTAGAGAACCTTACGGGAAGCGACGGAGTTGTGCGCGCATGTCGCCTAAGGTTGGGAAACGGCAAAGTAGACACGCGGCCTGTGTAACATCTGCGCTTCCTAGATATGCGCCCTTGGCATTTCGTGGGCCGGGAGTGTTAAAGGGCCACTAAACAGGCTCCTACTCTTTTAAGCCGCCCAAACAAGCTAACTCAATCATAGAGACGCTTGCGGCGACCACATTCTCCGCATATAACAGCGTTGTGCGCAACACAGACGCCGTATTTCACAACAAAAAAAATTCCCGCGTCTCTTTCCTGCGATTGACCAGCCGTCCTTACATCCTAGGTGTCGTCACGTTCTACCGTGAACAACTTTGCGCAGTTGTAGCGCGTTGATTGGTCGAAACCAGGTCTGTTGTCAGATCCTGTGGGCATCCCACCGGTGTGAGCCAACACCACGTAGAAAAAAAATTACAGCATATCCATGGAGTGAATGATGATGAGTGGGCGAAGCTCGGGATGTGCATCGTAGATCGTGCCGAGTTCCGGATTAATTTAGTTAACGCGCATGCTACGAATCCTCACGGTTCAACTATGCACAATGGACAAGTGAAATCTCCCACCGGCACTTCATTGCAAGTCAAGATCCAGTGTATATATATATATATATATATATATATATATATATATATATATATATATATATATATATTAAAATGTGGATGTTGGTCTTCAAGCAGGCCGCGACGTTGTTTTACAGACTGCTAGCAGGAAGGTAGATCTGGGTCCAGGCGAGCGCGCGCAAGAGCGTGGGTAACAACCACCGATCGTCGTCGTCTTCGGCATCCAGGCGTTCGGGCGCATGTCATACATCTTCAGTACAACTACTCTCCACGGAATAAGGAGCCATCCTGGCGACCTAGGGGCAAGAAAACACTGGGGGATCGTAACACTGCTTTAGACGGGACACGTGGACAATTTCCGTGCCGCGACGACGATGGTCAGAAGATGGTTGTAATGGCTCGATCACGTAGTTCACCGGTGATGTTTGGTCCAGAACACGATACGGACCGTGGTATTTGGGCACAAACTTCGTCGAAAGGCCAGGGGTAGTGGACGGAACACGCAGCCAGACGAGCGAGCCGGGAGCATACGACGTAACTGTAGCGGACGCATCGTGGGTCTGCTTATGGCGCGACTGGTCTTGTGACGTGAATGAACGTGCCAGTTGTCGGCATTCTTCGGCGTATGTAGCTGCTTGAGATATGGTCGTGGACTCCGAGGCGTCGGGGCGATATTTGAGGATAGTGTCCATGGTGCAAGAAGGTTCTCGTCCGTAGAGCAGAAAGAAGGGCGAAAATCCAGTTGTGCTTTGAATGGCGGTATTATACGCGAAGGTAACAAAAGGCAGTACTCGGTCCCAGTTTGAGTGGTCTGACGAGACGTACATAGCGAGCATGTCTCCCAGAGTGCGGTTAAAGCGTTCTGTCATCCCGTTTGTTTGTGGATGGTATGCACTGGTTGTGCGGTGGACGACGCGGCACTCGCGAAGCAATGTTGTGATTACGTCGGAGAGAAACACTCGACCGCGGTCGCTCAACAACTCTTGAGGAGCGCCATGACGAAGGACGAGATTGCGAAGAATGAAAGTCGCAACATCCTTTGCTGTAGACGACGGAAAGGCGGCAGTTTCCGCATATCGTGTGAGATGATCGACGGCAACGAGTATCCAACGGTTACCGTCTACTGTGGCGGGTAAAGGACCGTAGATGTCGACGCCGACGCGGTCGAAAGGCCGGACAGGGCATGGCAGGGGTAGTAAGGTGCCGGCGGCGCGCTGAGGCGGCGTCTTTCGTCGCTGGCAGGTGGAACAGGACCGAACATACTGTCGAATGAAGCGGTACATTCCACGCCAGTAGTACCGAAGGCTAATCCGAGAATATGTCTTCAGAAAACCTGCGTGGCCACATTGTGGGTCGTCGTGAAAAGTGGAGCAGATTTCGGAGCGCAGATGACGGGGAATGACAAGGAGCCACTGACGACCGCCGGGGCTGTAATTCCGGCGGTACAGCACGTCGTCCCGAATAGTGAAGTGCCTGGCTTGCCGACGTAACGTCCGAGAAATGGGAGCAGGAGTCTGACCAGACAGAAAGTCTAGGATGGAAGCAATCCACGAATCTTTGCGCTGCTCGGAAGGCATGTCGGAGATGGCAAGGGCTGTGGTATCGCATATGGCGTCGGTGGAGCATGCTGTGACTGGAGGTAGGGGTGAGCGGGAGAGGGCGTCTGCGTCCGAATGTTTCCGACCGGAGCGATACACGACGCGTATGTCGTATTCTTGAAGGCGCATGGCCCATCGGGCGAGACGGCCAGTAGGATCTTTGAGCGACGACAACCAGCACAGGGCATGGTGGTCCGTCACTACGTCAAATGGGCGCCCGTATACATATGGTCGAAATTTGTCGATAGCCCAAATGATGGCGAGACATTCCTTTTCCGTGACCGAATAGTTGCCTTCTGCTTTGGTAAGAGTTCGGCTTGCATAGGCAACGACGTACTCTTCAAAGCCATCTTTACGTTGAGCAAGGACAGCGCCTAGCCCAACACCACTGGCGTCGGTGTGAATCTCAGTGGGTGCAGAGGGGTCGAAGTGTCGCAGAATAGGAGGCGATGTTAGCAGACGGCGTAGTTCGTCGAAAGCGTCGTCACAAGCAGGAGACCATGCTGAAAGGTCATGACTTCCAGCGAGGAGCTTGGTCAAAGGGGCGATAATTGCAGCGAAATTGCGCACAAAGCGTCGGAAATAAGAGCATAGACCGATGAAGCTGCGGAGCTCTTTCATAGTGCTTGGTTTGGGGAACGCTGAAACGGCTGAAAGTTTGGCAGGGTCGGGGAGAATACCGTCCTTCGAAACAACATGCCCTAGAATGACAAGCTTTCGAGCTGCGAAGTGGCACTTCTTCAAGTTCAATTGAAGCCCCGCGGCAGTGAGACACGTGAGAACTTGGTCAAGTCGTTCTAGATGGGACGCGAAATCGGTGGAAAAGACCACAATGTCGTCTAAATAACAGAGACAAATATTCCACTTGAGGCCTCGAAGGATAGTGTCCATCATGCGCTCGAAAGTAGCAGGCGCGTTGCAGAGGCCGAAAGGCATGACTTTAAACTCGTAAAGGCCGTCGGGCGTGACAAAAGCAGTTTTTTCGCGATCGGCCTCCGCCATTGGTACCTGCCAGTATCCGGAGCGCAAATCTAAGGAGGAAAAGAATTCTGCTCCCTGTAGGCAGTCGAGGGCATCGTCGATGCGCGGCAATGGGTAGACATCCTTGCGCGTTATTCGGTTCAGACGTCGGTAATCCACGCAGAACCTGATTGACCCGTCCTTCTTCTTCACCAGCACAACTGGAGAGGCCCAAGGACTGCTGGATGGCTGGATTATTCCGCGGTTCAGCATATCATCTACCTGCTCATCAATGACTCGGCGTTCTGCGGTCGACACACGGTATGGGCGTTGGCGCAGTGGTGCTTGTTCACCTGTATCGATGCGGTGAACAACTGTTGACGTTCGACCCAGAGATGGTTGGTTGTAATCGAATGAGGTTCGGAAACGTTGTAGAAGACGGGCGATCTCTTCGTGCTGCAGGGGTGTGAGTTCAGGATCGATAGCGCTGAAGAATATGTCACCAGCTTCTGCGTCAGGGCTAGGTGCGACAGCACAAATGGGCAGTGGTGTCCTGTCGTCAAGCACTGCATCCTCGAAGATGCAGTCAAATGTCTCGAAGCTCCCCAAACACTCGCCGTGCAGCAGAAGTAATGGACATGCAGAGACATTGCACGCATAGATTGCCGAACAACCACTGCAGAAGGTAATTACAGCAAACGGGAGGAGAAAGTTTCGGCGACTTGCAGAAGCTGCAGATGGTGAAAACAGAACAGATGAGTTAGTGACGGCAGGCGAAAATACCGGCACGAGAACGGCAGACAAGGGCGCAATGTGGACGTCTGCTGCGGCAAACACTTTAGGGGCACTGTGGTCATCCAGGTCAGGGCACGGCGTCGACAATATAAGTTCGGCACGAGAGCAGTCTACGAGGGCTTGATGCGCGGAAAGAAAATCCCATCCTAGGATGACATCATATGAGGAGCGGGGAAGGACGATAAATTTAACGGCATACATGGCATTTTGAATGATTACACGGGCTGTGCACTGGGCGGTAGGCTTGATGTGATGCGAGGTCGCTGTTCGCAAGGAAAGGTCGGAAATCGGCGTGGTAACTTTTCTCAAATCGCGGCAAAGTTTTTCGCTCATTACTGAAACAACGGCTCCAGTATCGACAAGCGCGCGCACGGCAACACCTTCTACTAACACATCAATTTCGTTGGGCGGGTAAAAATGAGGTCTTGGACAGTTCGACGAAGACGCAGTTCTTGCCTCTGGAACTGCGGCTGTCAGTTTTCCTCTCGAGCGGGGCTAGGGCGACGAAGCATCGGTGAGATGGATCGACGACGTGAAGAAGACGAGCGGTATGACTCAAGGGGGCGGCGTGTAGGAGAGTCGGCGACTGGAGAAGGAGCTCGTTGCGAATGGTGAGTGGGATAGGTTGGAGGGGCCACACTGTCTTGGTAACGGAAGCGGCGCCGATTACAGTATCGGGCTACATGTCCTGCGAAGCCACACGTGAAGCATATAGGGAGGTTATCGCTGGTGCGCCATGTGCTAGCCCGGGTTGGTCCGGGGGGCGGAGAGGAATATGGCACGGTGCGTGAAGGTGGCAGGCGACGTGTACAAGGGACCCGTGGTCCGGTAGGCGCCAGGGACCGGTGGGGCTTGTCTGGCAACAACCGAAGCGTAAGTCAGCGGTGTAGCAACAGGCAGAGGCGCAGGGGCAGGTGGTAGTGCCTGAGCGACCTGCGTCTCAATGACATGGCGAAGAGGCGGGTCCAAAGCGGAAGTCATCGGCTCGGGTATGTGGGTGACAAGCGACAGCTGGCGTGCGACTTCTTCGCGAATGAACTGCTTGATGTGGGGCAGTAGAGCGGTGTGATCAGCAGCGACGTCACTGGCAAGGGTGGATATTTCTGCTTGATCTTGAACAGCTCGGCGCGTTGAGGCACGCTGCTTTCGTAGCTCGTCGTATGACTGACAGAGCTGTATCACGTCGGCTACGGTCTGTGGGTTTCTTGCGACGAGCATTTGAAATGCATCGTCATCGACCCCTTTCATTATGTGCTTTATTTTTTCTGCTTCGGCGAAAGATGGGTCGACGCGCTTGCAAAGGGAGAGAACATCTTCGATGTAGCTTGTGAACGTCTCCTCTCTGCGCTGGACTCGACTACGCAAGCGCTGTTCCGCGCGAAGTCGACGCACTGAGGGACGACCGAATACCTCTGTGATGGCTGTCGTGAAGGTCGACCAGTCCATTATTTCATTCTCATGGTTTTTATACCAGAGAGCAGCTACATCGGTGATATAAAAGTGGACGTTTGTGAGCTTGGCGCGGCCGTCCCATTTGTTACAGGAGCTCACCCGTTCGTATTCGGCGATCCAATCCTCGACGTCCTGGTCGTCGGCGCCGCTGAATACAGGCGGATCGCGTTGTCGGGTAGAGCCAGAACATAAGATCGTCGTTGGTACGGGAGCCGCTTGCGAGGGAGCTGGGTCAGCCATGATCAAAGGCGATGGTAGCGTCCGGCTGCGAAGTTCCAGGATGTACGATGAGCAGTACCCGGCACTTCCACCACTTAAAATGTGGATGTTGGTCTTCAAGCAGGCCGCGACGTTGTTTTACAGACTGCTAGCAGGAAGGTAGATCTGGGTCCAGGCGAGCGCGCGCAAGAGCGTGGGTAACAACCACCGATCGTCGTCGTCTTCGGCATCCAGGCGTTCGGGCGCATGTCATACATCTTCAGTACAATATATATATATATATATATATATATATATATATATATATATATATATATATATATATATATATATGGGCTTTGCCGGTGAACGCTTCTCCAACGCGAGCAGTCGGTATTTCTCAATCAAGAAACTCGCTAGGAGACGCTGCCTGCGCCAACGTTGTCTCTCGCGTTTGCCGGGGCAGTGTCGAGTTTGCCGGGGAGCGCGTGGCTCCCGGCGCTCACGGCGAGGGCGAGCGCCAGGTGCCACGCGCTCGCCCTCTGCGCGTGCGTGCGCTCGAGCAGGCACGCGCCGGTGGCTACCTACTACTAACTACTACTACTACTACTACTACATACATCGGGGACGCACGAAATGGCTGCTAATGGGGAATGAGAGACAGAAGAATTCGGCTTTTAGTTAACGCGCACGCTGCGAATTTTTTTATTGTTCAACAACGCACAGGAGAAATCTCCCACCGGCACCACCTTGGAGGTCAAAGCGTAAGACTGGTTACGCACTACTACGACTACGACGAGGGACGAACGGGTGCCGCTTTAAGGAGCTTCGCCCCTAAAAAAAGGCCTCCGCATCACCTCCTCTACTTGTCAGTCACGTCACGCAAGTCGGATCAGCGTTCCTGAAACGCCGCGCGCGTTCTGTAAAGTGGGCGGAGTCGCGTAGGCGCGCCGCGCCTACCCTCTCCTCGGCAGAGAAGGGTGGGGAGGCCGACCGATTAAAAAAAAAGTAGGAGCCTGTTTAGTGGCCCTTTAAAAAGAGAAAAGAAATAGCGGGCGCGAAAGAAGAAGTAGGATCGCGAGCGCGTGGCACGTGTATTCTTCTTGGTTTTCTGTTGGAAGAAACGCATCGTGGCGTCTCGCTGCTCAGCGCTCTTCAGGCGTATTGTCTTCCGCCGCCCTTCGAAGCCTGGTTTCTATTAATCGAAGTCTTCGGACTTTACAGCCCTTTTACGGGGTGATGTAACAGAAGTAGCGTTTCAGCAACGTCGGTAATAACGTGCAAAACATCCACAGTGCAGGAGGTGTAGGCGCCGATAAAACAACGTATATCACATGCACAGAAGGCTCCGTTTAGTAGCGTGTGTGTGCTGTTGGTTGCGTTACAGAAGAGTGTGCGCTCGTTTTTGTCAGTACTCAACATAATTCCTTTGTCACAAGGGTAATAATCTGGCTATAATCAAAAGAAGTGGCGTGCAGGACACGGACACAAGAAGAGAAGTGAACACCACGAACGCCGACTAGCAACTGATGCACAGCACAGAGGCGAAAAAGGGTATTTAGGGTATTTCGGTATGCGGACGATTACTTGGTACTTTGTAGTAAGGATGATTTTGAATCCGTCGTCACCTATGTAAGCGATCAATTTAAACTTAATGGAGATGGTTTAACGTTTACGAAAGAACTACCGGAGAAAAACGTAATACAATTTTTAGATATCTCGTTGTCATTTCAGCGGAATCACGTGTGTTGGCAGTATTCCCCTAGAGCATCTAAGCCGTTGCTAAATTTTGACTCCAAGCATTCGAAAGTAGTAAAAAACGGAATAGCCTTGTCCTGTTTAAAGTCAGCCCTATCGAAGTCGTGCGTGCACCGTTTGACCATTAGCTTTAATGCGCAGGTTGAGCGCCTCTTAGATGCAGGTTACGCTAGACTAGCCATAGCCACAGTAGCTGAGCGTCTTAAGAAGTCGATTTCGACCGGAACAAAAGCGGTAGCAGAGAGTAACATTAACAAGAAAAAGGTCGTGAGTATTCCATACATCCACGCAGTTTCGCACCGGCTTAAGAAAGTGGGAAGTAAATATGGGGTTAATGTTGTGTTTACGGCTCCCAATAAGTTAGGAAGGGTTTGTGCTGCAGTGCATAGAAGAATTGAGCAGAAGGAAGGTAAGAAGCGAACCGATATCTGTCCGGTTAAGCACCTAGCCAAGAACAATTTCACCGACTGCCGCATGGGTGTAGTTTATAAGATTCCTTTTAGCTGCGGACGGTTTTATGTAGGGCAAACTGCGCGTTGTATTAATCAAAGATTAATTGAACACAGGAGGTCGCTATCAGGTGGGACGCCGTCCAATCTATCCTTGCACTGCCAGGTCTGTAGCTGCATGCCCGAGTTAGATAATACCGAGATCCTGTACAGGCATAAGAACGAAGATACGCTTTTATTGGTTGAGGCCTGGTATATCAGTATTAGTGGAAGTGCATGCGTGAGTCAACCGTCGATTAGCTTAAACAGGGAGGAGATAGAATGCCTTGGGAGTTGTCTATCGCGTAGGCGGGCATGTGTAACCGATTGACAGGTGGCGCTACCATTCCGAGCATGCGCAGATAAGCTGTGTGTCTTCTTTCTTTTTCGCCTCTGTGCTGTGCATCAGTTGCTAGTCGGCGTTCGTGGTGTTCACTTCTCTTCTTGTGTCCGTGTCCTGCACGCCACTTCTTTTGATTATGGAATGTTACCAACTCGCTCAACTTTCTGTCCTTTTAATAATCTGGCTCTTGGCTTGAAGGCAATATGTATGAGTCACTTACGTTATATGCTAGTGCTAGTACTTAATGTACAGTGCAGCACCTTCAATCCTGATTTGGAGCGAGCGAGACGGTTCTCGGTTATCGTAGGTCGATGAATGTGTCAGTTTAACGCAGATGTCGTGAATGAAGTATCATTTGTATTTCGAGATAAGATTGTTATTATGCACTGTTGACTTGAGCTGTCATAAGTGGTGAGCTGGACATCGAAGGTTATGTGATTCACTCGGATCATAAGGTATTCTACATGGCACTAATGTTTAAGATCTGTGTCTAGGCTCAACAGGTACCTGGCAGACAAGCATTGGAATGAAGCTATTTGACTAAGATTTCACTCCACGTAGATTCCACAGCATCGGCTGTGGAATCTGTATAATATTTTTGTGCATTTCATGGTTTCAGTATCAGTGTCTCAAATATTTAGGCACTACATGCAAGCAAGTTACTGAGGTTGTGAGCTGACTCGTTTTGAAAAGCTTACCTGCCTAAATAGTGCATTTCACTCTTTCAGAGATTTTTATTTTTATTTATTTATCACAGTACCCTCAGCGCCCTAAGGCATTACAGAGGGGGGTAGAATTGGCACCATCATTCATGTTCTACTCCTATTGATTGGGCAAAAGGTTGACATGTCTGCACCACTGGTAAGGGCCATTAGGCTGAAACAATCTCTCTCTCTTTTTGATGGGGGCTTCAATGTGCATTGCGAACATTTCTTGTGGCGAGAAAAAGCATTCAGATGTGGCCTTTCTGGATTTTCTGATTTATGATAACAACTTCTATGGGTTAAATGAGGAGCGTACTCTGTCATAGCATTCATGAAATAGGTTCAGTATACACTTCATGGTCAGGTGTCCCACTGGAAAGGCATTTCATGGACATTTCACAAACAATGGATGTTTACTGTTGGGCTACTACCATATATGTTTGATTAAATGTGATTAGTAATGTGAAAGTTTGGGTGAGTTGGTTACGCATGATGAATTATAGCGCAACCAAGGACAAGGCCTTCCAGAAGAGCACAAACACAGCACTGAATGTTTGAAGAAATGCGTTCAGTTTCTCCTGAGTACTGCGATTGCGGAAAAGCTGTGTGATGCACCTGTTGGCATACGGCTGCCGTAATAATGCTTGATTTTTTCCTCTCTTTTTTAGGTTTATGGAAGGACCCACACAGACTGATACCCGCCTACGCTGCCAAAAGCATCCTGTCCTCTGCAGAAATGACCATCATGTTGGAGAATGTCCAGACTGATGGGCTGAATGTTGCTGTTGGTATGTCACTAGCATCCGTTCTCCGAGCTCATATCCATGCCGCAATATGTATGTCTGCAGGATGTATGTCTACATGTTTGTAAAATTGTTCACACAAAATGCAAGGCTCTTAGTTTATTATTTGGTTCCCCCAAATGCTCCAGTAGTCCGAAAAGGATGCCATTTAGGAGTTACAGAAGAGGTAGCCCATATTTGCAGTAAGATTACTTTGTAGTAGGTAGTGATTGAGAAAGGGTAGAACGAACACTTTTTTCTCCTATAAAAGCAACTACACAGGAAATTTGGTAGTATCATGTGTAGAAATTCTGTTAGTGGAGATGTATTCCCATTTTTCTAATTTGCTCTAGAATACTGTACACAGAAACTTGGAAAAAAGAACAGAAAAGTAGCAATTTTCAGGACACAGTGTTCTTCGAACCATTCTTGACTAGTACAGATGCTTGATTTTGCAGCAGAACTTTGATTGCTGGCAGAGCACTTTGTGGCACCATGATGTCAACACTAAAAGGCTGTTACATTTTTGAGTTCTGAAAGCATGAACTGTTGTCCTGCTAAATGAAATAGCCATGCATAGTGCAGCTTCTAACCTTCTTATAAATGTTCAATGTGAATTTTTTTTGAAGTAATAGTTATGGCGCTAAAACAACGGGACACAGAGAAGACGAAACACACACTGGCGCCAACTTCCAACTGTTTATTCGCATGAACCATCGCTGGAATTTATACAGTTTGCCGGCCATGATAATCTTTTGCAGATATATGATCCGTAAAAGTGCAGAATGCACCGTAAAGCAAAAGAAGACCCTGTTTGATATGCACAGTGAACAATGAGATATGCAAAAGACACACGCGTTCAATTACACTATCAAGTCCGAGTGATAGGAAGCTACATTGCACACAAACTAAACTGGTAATATCTACAGGCTATCCTTCAAGAACAGGACTTCTTTATCACTTAAAATTATGGACGGCGTGCTAATTCACCGATCACCTGCCATTTTTATTAGAAACGCCTCGATTGTCTCTCTTTCAGTGCGGGTGTGCGCTTTCCTTAAGAAGGTGGTTTGTCTGAGGTGTGGCACAGGATACCTCTAAGCTGCGGTAGGGTGTATATTGGGCAAACGGGCCGTTGCTTCAACGTTCGTGCAAGGGAACACGATCTGGCGGTCAGCGGCAACAAAGGAGGGCTTGCAGACCACTGCAGGCGGTGTGGCTGTGTGCCACACCTCAGACAAACCACCTTCTTAAGGAAAGCGCACACCCGCACTGAAAGCGAGACAATCGAGGCGTTGCTAATAAAAATGGCAGGTGATCGGTGAAATAGCACGCCGTCCATAATTTTAAGTGATAAAGAAGTCCTGTTCTTGAAGGATAGCCTGTAGATATTACCAGTTTAGTTTGTGTGCAATGTAGCTTCCTATCACTCGGACTTGATAGTGTAATTGAACGCGTGTGTCTTTGTGCATATCTCATTGTTCACTGTGCATATCAAACAGGGTCGTCTTTTGCTTTACGGTGCATTCTGCACATTTACTGATCATATATCTGCAAAAGATTATCATGGCCGGCAAACTGTATAAATTCCAGCGATGGTTCATGCGAATAAACAGTTGGAAGTTGGCGCCAGTGTGTGTTTCGTCTTCTCTGTGTCCCGTTGTTTTAGCGCCATAACTATTACTTCAAGCTATGAACCAACTAGCTCAACAACATCTCCTTTTGAAATTTTTGTCACAACTGGCAACGTTTTTTTTTTTTTTTTTTGCTGTAGTGCACTGCCTCTGGTAACTTCTGCTAAGGTAGTGATTTATGTGTACCACTCATTGCACCCTTTCTTTTTCGCATGTGATAATCTAACTGCTTCACCTAAGCACATGATGCTCACAGGGAACTGTTTCATGCTCCTTGTCACTTTTTCCTGTGGTAATGCATTCATTTCAGATGCTTAGCATGCCTGTTGGTGCACCTCATTTTTTTATGGACATGAGACATCTGTGTACACCTAGATAAGCGATACTCGATGTGCTCTGTTTGATGCCTATGTTGACGCCGCATTTTCTTGTGGTGTTGTATCAATGCAAGCTGCTTACTGTGCCTTCTGTGTGTTGCTAACAAACTGGTATTCTTCACAGCAGCTGCCTTAGACACTGTGTTGCCATGACCAATCTTCAACGTACAAGTTTTGTTGCCTATTGCCACTGTCTTGTTTACATGATATAATGGACCCAAATATTTAGCTTCTGGAGTTCCAAGTCTGCATTGAGGTCTGCATATTTTCGCAGAGCTTTTATCGTACACGTGGTAATGTGGATGAATTACGCTGCTGCATTTGCACGAATGACACCTAAGTGTACATTTTTTAAGTACTACATCATTACACTCTTCAGCAGTGGTAAGTTATCCATGCATTCTAAACTTCGAAAGAGACGTGCAGGATTCGTTGTTTGTCATTTTTAAAATATACATCTTCTGAACAGTTTTTTCACACTGGCATGTGATATGACTATTGCATGTTCATAATGCTAGGCATATTGTCGAGTGTGCATATCCTTATCTTTGTTTGAAAATAATAGGGATCCTTGCAATCATCCAAGTGTAGAAGCTAATTAACTTCATTTCGCCATTCTCTTTTTGTGAAGATACTTGTGTGTGCTACTGAAGTCATTTTTGATGTATAAATGACTGGAACACATTTTAGCACCACATCAGTAATTCATTTATTATGTTTCCAATGCCAGTGTACTGAGGTTGTCGTATTTCCTTAAGGCATCATTAGACTTCTAAATAAAGAACCTACTAATGATGTTGTTGTTCTGTAGATCAGCGCTTTGAATATATTGAATGTGCAGAGGGATCTTTTGCATATAAACATATTTACATTGATTTGAAGAGTCTCCCTTATAGTTATCCCAGTTCATGTTTCTATGTTTGAACTGACTTTATTCCACATATATATGTCGGGTTAAATTGAATTGCTCTTGTACTTGCTTTATTTCTTTCAGTTGAATGAGACTACCTGCGACAAGTGCCATAATGTATGTGTGTGATAAAGTTCCTTTTTAAACTGTTGTTTGTGTCCGAGAAAATATTTCTACCATTGAATGAGGAACTGCAGACAATATTTTGCAGTCATTTCACTGTGCTCTAAAAGCCATGTAATTCTTTAGTTGTTTCCTGAATATAAGGTGAAAATCAAATGCCTTTTCTTTTGCACTCGTTGGCTCCATGGCGTCTCACCTAAAATGAATACCTGACTCTTCCTGTTAGTAGTCTTGTGACAACACATAAAGAGTCTCTTGACTCTGTTACGGTGCTTATTTTGCAGATTCATTTGACCCATTTAGTATGACTACCTTACTCTGTCCTTAAGAGTCAAGTAACTCTCAGCAGTGGTCATACAATCCTTCAGAGAAGAGTCCTAGCGCTCTTCATAAGAGAGTCAAGTTACTCTCTCAGCAGTGGTCACATGATGCTTTGGACAAGAGTCCTAGCACTCTTCGCAATAGAGTCAAGTGACTCTCTCAGCAGTGGTCACATGATCCTTTAGACAAGAGTCCTACCGCTCTTCGCAAGAGAGTCAGTGTACACTCTCGCAGCGCCGTGACTCTCCAGCAAATAAGAGAGTCGACGTGTATCTTTAAAGAGAGTCATATATGTGGCAAGCCGTGACTCTCCTAAAAGAGTAACATATACCATCTTTTTTCTTAAATCATCCCGGCCGCGGCGGCTGCATTTCGATGGAGGCGAAATGTTGAGGCCCATGTGCTGTGCGATGTCAGTGCACGTTAAAGAACCCCAGGTGGTCGAAATTTCCGGAGCCCTCAATACGGCGTCTCTCATAATCAGAACTGCTTTTGGGACGTTAAACCTCACAAGAAAACAACAACAAAAACAACTTTTTTCTTAAATCGATGAACAAATCGCAAGATACGATTTAGAACAGGGAATGTTGAAGGAGCCAACGTTTCGACAAGCGGACTTGTCTTCGTCAGGGCGGCCTGACAAGTCCGCTTGTCGAAACGTTGGCTCCTGCGACATCCCATGAAGTGTGTAGATTTGGGCTTGTTGGTAAGGCATGACTGAAGTAACTACAGCGCGCACGACACAAGGACGAGGGAAGAGGACACACACAGCGCTGACTTTCAACAACTTTTATTTGCGGAAGCGCGGCCCATGTTTAAGTAGTGAGGCGACATACGTACAAGGGTTGATAGCAAACACGCGTGGGTAACAAAGGGATGACAGTTCATTTTTTTATTATTTTTTTAATATGCTGATACAATGCAAGCAAAGACAACCTATTACTGATACCCGTTCAAATAAGATATTTCTTGCGGTGATAGTGCTACTGAAGGGGAACTCACACACGAGCTGCCTAATTTTGTTATGTGGTACGCCTCGATAATTTCGCGTTGGCGTCAAAGTCGTCTTTTCCGCTCCGGAGAAGCTTTCCAAGCTTTGTAAGCTTCTGAATGGCCCTCCTTCAGGTCGACCTGAATGCCCTGTTCAGCACAGAGACCCCTTTGTGGCCTGCACCACCAAAGTGGTCTATATGATTCCCCTATCTTGCGGGAAAAAATACGTAGGGCAAACTGGACGCTGCTTAAACGAAAGGTTAATGGAGCACGATAATAATGTGCATGGCACGGTTCAGGGTCACCTTGGGATCCATTGCCGAGACTGCGGATGTGTGCCTTTCTTTAGGCGTTGCACAGTGCTGAGCAAGCACCTATCGCAGCTGACACGCGAAATTATCGAGGCGTACCACATAACAAAATTAGGCAGCTCGTGTGTGAGTTCCCCTTCAGTAGCACTATCACCGAAAGAAATATCTTATTTGAACGGGTATCAGTAATAGGTTGTCTTTGCTTGCATTGTATCAGCATATTAAAAATAATAAAAAAAATGAACTGTCATCCCTTTGTTACCCACACATGTTTGCTATCAACCCTTGTACGTATGTCGCCTCACTACTTATACATGGGCCGCGCTTCCGCAAATAAAAGTTGTTGACAGTCAGCGCTGTGTGTGACCTCTTCTCTGGTCCTTGCGTCGTGCGCGCTGTAGTTACTTCAGTTCTGCGACATTCCCTGTTCTAAATCGTATCTTGCGATTTGTTCATCGATTCAAGCATCCATCATCCCCTGAGCTTCTCTTCTAGTTTGGATCTCTTAGAGTGTGGCGGTCGTAGATATGGAGCAGGTTGAAAAGAGAGTTATTTTTTGGAGAAAAAGAAATTGAAGCCTGAATATTTTATGTCGTAGTTTCAACAGTTTGTGTATCGTGAGTATCCATGAGAGCTGTTAGTGAGTCGGTGCTACGGAACATAAAAAAATAAATCTAACAGCCTTGCGCTGAACCATTTCAAGTGCAGGTGTGAGGATCCCAGACGGTGCAAGCGTATTCCAACTTAGGCCTAATTTATGCTTCGTATGCATGAATTTTTATTTCTGGGGGCGCCGCACCTTCCTGAGGCACGACGTAAGGGAGATGGGTCACAAATTCTCCGCTTGGATTGGTTTTGCATATTTTGGGAATGAGGGCTACATTGGCACGTCGGCATTCGTCCGGTACCCGGCCTTCGGCCCATACGTCGTTCATTTTTCTCGTAATAATTTGTATGACTTTGTCATCTAGATTTCTGAGTACGTAAGCCATCTGGATCGGGGGCCGAGCGTCCGTTTATGTTCATTCATTCATTCACTCATTTCATTACCTCAAAGGTCCCGGTGGGGATATTACATGAGGGAGTGGGTGAAATAAAGGCTATCAATATAATGGTAGTTATGATGGGATAGTTTCGATGAGCCGCTTGAATGCTTGAGAGTTGATGGCGGTGGCAACTTCGGTGGGCAGGTCATTCCAGTCTTGGGCTGTTCGCAGGAAAAACGATTGGTGAAAGGTGACGGTATGGGCTGGGATTGGATAGACGGCGTTACAGTGACTGTGGCGGGAAATGCTGTGGCTTCTCTGATGTATGGGTTATCTAAAGGAAATGCGTGCACATTTTGCACGTGCACGTGTGCGTGCACGTGAAATGCGTGCACAATCTTCGAGACCTCTAAACGACGATCGAGCGAGTATTCGGGGAACCCGTTCTACTCGCGTGTCGGGTCAACCCAGCGGAAAGATTTGCTCTCTACCGGCAGGTAGATGTCTGCCAGGGCGTCAGCAAAGTCCCTGGGACTAGTGCCTTCATTCGTGTGCAGGTGGATAAGCCTCTCGATCATTATCCGGGCATTGCTCTTAGTCGGTTTATTGCTGTCGCCGAATAGGTTCTTGAGAAGGCTCCACTCGCTTCCGCTTCTCATTTTACCGTCCGCGTCATTACAAACCTAATCCCATTGCTGCGCACTTAGCTTTCTGGAGTGTTCTTCGATTTTTTTTTATTTCCGTTTGTTTCGATATCAGCCTCCTGTTTAGCGTCTGCTGTTTCCATCTTCCTCTTAATGCGTTCTTCGCGTCAAGGAGGTGTGCGAGTATGGAATCCATGGCTGGCACCTCCAGGTCTAAGCTTATTTCTGGAAAGGTTAATCCCTTTCCTCTCATTGGTGGCGTAGCCCCAGATAGTGTTGTGTGCATTGAAGTCGCCGGCATCGATCAGCGGCCTGTCCTCGGCTTGCAACGCGGCCGATGTGAGAAGTTTGGTAATGTTCCTTAGTCGGTCAGTCGGGGAACTGCAAACGTTCAGTATGTAAAAGTGGGTCTTAAGGACTCGACTAGGAATGATTTCTGTGAGCATAGATTCAGGGCCTTTCTTGTATGTCTGGGTGTCCCTTTATACAAAGCTGACATCTCTGCGGATGAAGGTGGCAATTCCCTTGGCTTGTTTGAAGTCGGTGTCCAGGGTCGGCCTGGAAACCCTGTACACCGAGGACATTTCTTAATGTTCTTTTCTGCCCCGCACTTTTGCAGGGTGATCACGTGTGCCTTTTCTTTACAGGACCTGATAATTGTGTTAGGTTAGCTTTCTTTTTGTTGAATGGATTACAGCCCCACCGCCAAATCTTGAAAAATCGTGCTGCCACTAGCGGAGGCGTTAGAAGGAGCCTCGCTCAGTTCAGACATAACGTGGTCTACGTCGGATGGTTCGTCGTCTGACTGGATGCAGACGGCCCTGCGTTTGTGTGGGGTGCACTACGCGACCGCGGTCCCTGAAGATTGAGGGATGGGTGTCGGTCTGTTGTTTAAGGTAAGTCCTTCTAGCCTGGCTAGGGTAGCCCTGAGTGCAGGTAGTTCCTGTTTCAGTGTTTTGTTTTCCCGCTCTAGTGCGTGCATACGTGGATCTGCCATGTGCTCTGGCTGTGCCTTACCTTGCCTGGAAGTGGTCGGTGCGTCGCTGTTGTCGACCATGTCAGCCCAGGTCATCTGGGCTGACATGGTCACCCCAGATGGGGTCAGCCCAGGCCGTCTAGAGCTGGATCTTGACCACACCGCGGCGGTGGGACCAGCGCCATCGGCTGCTGGCTTCTATCGCGACCTGGATCTGCCCCTGGAGCGGGGGCGCTCTCTGGATTGGGAGCGCCCTGTAAACTGGAAGCACCGCTTGGGAATCGAACTTTCTGCCACCTCCCGCTGCTTGTCCCCTGGCTCGCTAGCCTCGTCCGGATTGGCTTCTTTCTCGCAGCGATTTTGTCTTTGTCTCCTGCGTCATTTTACGATATATAGTATGTGGAATCTTTTTCTGCAGCAACAGGCGCCTGTGGGGTGATCTCCTTCGCAGAGCTTGAATTTTGGAGTGCAGCCATGTGCTTCTCCAGCGCCGCTTAGGAGCGCTTCTCCGAAGTTGTGGCACTTACTTCTCTCCTTGCTGTGGTGGCACACGCCTGCCCGGTGCCCGACCCGGCCGCAGGCGTGGCAAACGTCGACTTGCCTCTTGTTGTGAGCACGGCAATAGGGCCGTTCCGCACGTGAGATTTTTGGGAACTCGAAGCCAATCGAAGAGGATCACAACGAAATGCGTGTTTTTGATTCCCTTGACTTCAATGGCGGTCGGGTTTCTTTGCTTTACAATGATGCTTCTGAGGGTGCTCTCTTCTGTCGAGTGGTTCCTGATGATGCCTTTAAAAGTGTTTTCCGGAGCGGCCACGTAGTCAGAAACCTTGGAAGCGCCGACCTTTGTGTGAATTTTCTGGATGGCGGCATAAGCGAAAGCAATGGATTTGAGTAGAGTCGAAAGAAGAAGTATATTCCGTACCATTTTGGGGCAGATCGTATCCTAATATGCTTCTTGATCAGTTAGTGCTGCGACCATTGTCAGAGCGCCGCCAGCAGCACCAAGTCCGCCTTCGAAACGTCGAGCTCTCCTCGGGGCCGTATTCTGATCTCTCGGCGGGAGCCGCGAAGCAGCTACGACCTTCTGAATTGTCGAGGGGGAACGGGCGTTCAAACCGTCCTTCTTTCCCGCGGAATGATCAACTTAGCGCGAAAACACACGGACACGAGAAGAAACGAAACAGACAGGACGGGCGCTTCAACAGGACCGTCCTTCTTTGCTGCGCTTGCCTTCGTCGCGGCGGCGGAAGCGGCGGCCGCGTTCTTTACTCGATCCTGTTTCCGTCGGGCGCCATGGGTGGTGGTCCACTTCACTCCGTGGAAGTCGTCTCGATTGATGTCCGTGTCTTCAACTGTCACCACCTCGGGCATCTTCGCCATCTGTTCAGGGGCGCCAGGGGCCTGACGATGCCCGACGCTGCCACGAAAGTAGTGTACTCAAAGCTAAGCTGTGAGTGGTTAGGCTTGGCAGTTCGTCCGCCGCTTCGCTCAATCAAAGTTCAATACCTCGCCGAAAAGTTCACTCATGGCAACGACAACGATGTTGTGGGAAAGCTTGCACAAAACTGGTTAAGCAAACTCGATCGAGATTAGCTGTGGAGAACACAAGAAAGATGTCCGAAAACATTTAAAGAAGCGGCAGCCGAGGAGGCTGCACCTGCTACCCGGACGCCACCTAGCATTCCTCCAGAAAGTGGGAAGTAGATATGGAGTTAATGTTGTGTTTACAGCTCCCAATAAGGTAGGGTTTGTGCTGCCGTACATAGAAGAAATGAGCTGATAGAAGGAAGGAAGCGGACAGATATAGGTAAAGCACACAGCCAAAATAATTTTACCGGCTGTAGCATGGTTGTGGTTTATAAGATTCTTTTGAGCAGCGGACATTTTAGGGGCGAAGCTCCTTAAGCTGTGGGTCGGTTGTCACGTATCATCGTCGTCGTATCCTGTAACCTACACCACTGCTATGATTTTATGAAGTGCTCACTAGATGGCGTGATGGCACTGCTGTGCTCGATTCATTCAGATGTATGGGAATGCGTAGTATGGGAGCCTGTCTGTTTGTCCGTCCGTCTGTCTGTCTGTCTGTCCGTCCGTCCGTCCGTCCGTCTGTCTGTCTGTCCGTCTGTCTCTTCGAGCGCTGCGGTGCGGCTTAGCTAGTACGTGAATTGATCAATAGATGGCGCGGAGGCGCTCGCTGCGTGCTCAATTTTGATAGGAGAGCGCTAGATGGCGACACATAGTGTTTGTCACGTCTTTGGTGATGTACTGGGCAAGATTCACATTCACGGTTTTTACCGATGAATCTCCGGAGCTTCGCCCACTCATCCTCATTCACCTCGTGGATATGCTGTGATTGTTTATGTAGGGCAAACTGCGCGTTGTATTAATCAAAGATTAATTGAACATAGAAGGTCGCTATCATGTGGAATGCCGTCTCATGTATCTTTGCACTGCCAGGCCTGTAACTGCACGCCTAATATTAGACGAAAGCGAGACCCTGTACAGACAGACAAAGAATAAACGCGCTGAATGGTAGGGGCCTGGCATAGCAGTATTAGTACAAGCGCATGCGTGAGTCAGCCGTCGATTAGCTTAAACAGAGAAAAGATAGAATGCCTTGACAGTTGTCTATTGCATTGACCGGCACGTGTAACCGTTTGACAGGTGACGCTACCTTTCCTGAGCATGCTCAGATAAGTTGTGTGCCTTCTTGTTTATGCCTGTTATTTTGACTATGATCACTCCCATGCGTCTTGGTGTCTAAAAACCGGTTAACGTGTGAAGCGAAGTGACCTGACACGAATGTAGTCCAAGCAGCTACTGTGCCTCGCAAAAATGTAGGGCTCCCATCGCACAGGTCATGATCGGACACGAACGAAGCCTGTTGGATTAACTTTGGAGCTTCGCCAAATAGGGTGGTGGGAGCTAAGGTCACTTTTAATGATCTATGGGCCAGGATTCCCTGCCAGGATGTCGTCAAGTCTTTTTCTATCAATCGGGCCACGAGTGATAAGTACACGGACACTAAAGTAAAGGTGAGGTCCTTTTTTACTGTGAGGCAAACATATTGGCTGTGATTGTGAAGTGTCACAGGCCGAATGATGTAAGTAAGCTCACAAATTATGTACACCACGACCTTGCTGTTTTCTTTATATGTTCAAGACATCGTTGATTCGTAACCGGATAGCCGGAATGGACTTCAAAGTTGTGGCTCGCAGAAAACGATGATTTAAAATATTAACACCATCTTCCCAAAGGGAACCCTGTTGGGATGCGAAGCAGCAGCGTTGCGCATCGGTGGCGTCACGGGTTGAACGGCTCTAACGCGGGTGCTGCGGTGAGTGCTGGAAGATTCGTTTGAAGCGATGGCTGGCGCAGGTCTTGTCGTTTCTTCAGAGTGGACACCGGCGCTGGACCGGAGCTGGCGCGCGTTTCGCCTTGACTACCACGGCCTTGTGATCGGTGAAGTGCACGCTGCGAGACGCCGCCGGATCGGCCGGCGGAGCCCGGAGCTTGCGGGCGGGCGCTTCGGCGGGCGATTCGGCAAAGGGCGCGCGGCGCTTTCGAGACGTTGCCGATGACGACGACGTCGAGGATTCGCCGGCGTTGGCCGTCTGCTGTCGGCGCTTCCGCTCGGCTTCCTTGGCTCGCGTCTCGTCGATGTTTCCGACGCGTTGAAGACGCTTGCGCTCGGCTTCCTTGGCTCGCGTCTCATCGGTGTTACCCGCGCGCCGTCTCCATCCTCGAACGCGATCGGCGTTCTTGACTCGCGCCTCGTCGGTGTCGTTGATCTCCCGCTGCCGACGTTTGCGTTCGGCTTCCCTGGCTCGCGCCTCGTCGGTGCTGCAGGCGCGACGTCGCCATTCGCGAACGCGATCGGCTTCGCTAACCCTGGCAACGCAGGCGACGGCCGGGTTAGGCCTAATCGCTTCGGCGGATGTTTCGGCGGGCAAAGAAGCGTCGTCTTCCGGCGTCCTCGCCATCGCAGATAAAAGAGCCGAAAGTGTTACCACTCGATGTGCGCTCGAGTGTTGCGAGCGGTGGAGAGGGTGAAGCGAGAGAGAGGTGACACGTACAGACATGTTTCAACGCGTACGTTAGGCGCGCGTCAGGTTTATTGCGCGTGAACCGACGAGTCGGCGGTGTAGCGAGCGGCGGTAGCGGAGCGAGCGGCGGTAGCGGCAGGTGTTGCGGGCGAATGGACGAGGCAGCAGCTGCGGGCGCTGCCAGGGGAGTGAAACTTCCTATACCATCCATGGAACGCGATATTCGTTCGCAGCGCCGGACGAACGCCTGGGGTTTGGGGGCGGTACTAAAACATGGCGGCGCATTCCAGGCACGCACTGGGGGACGCCATCTTGATGAGGACTGAGGATCCGAGTGACCGGGGTGGGGGGACTTAGCATCATATTATATTGGGATGCACCGGCAAGCCAAATTGAGCGAGTGGAAGTTATTCAGATGGCGAGTGCGCGACCTTCGTCCTGTTTCGCCACCCGCCACATGATCAAAACGGCCATCTTTGCGTTCTCATTGATGAAGGCTTGCCCATATCCACCTATTTTTGGACCACTTCTTCTAAGTAAGACTTCGTTTTTCTTTACGTGTACACATGTATTACACAAGAATAAAGAGCAGAGTTCGTTTGAATGTTTTATTACACAGGTACTGCTGGAACCGCATCCTGATATGCCATGCAAGTGTAGAAAAACAAAACGAGCAGCATGCAGATCGTACCTTTCTTCCGCCGGGATCCCAAAGAATTTTATGACGCCGAATGGCGTGAAGAATTTCTACACCACTCAGCACAGCACGATTCGTTATGACGGCGCGAATCCATTCACGAGTCTGTTTCGCTGCAAGGATTTTGTTGAAACAAACTTTGCGGTAGTAAAAGCGGCCTCTGGGACACCGTAGGCCGTAGCATACATGAGCGCGCGACAAGAAACGCCCCTTCTTCGCCATGAGAGAGGGGACGGCTGCGCAGTTCCCGTTTTCCACTCCGGGTGGCGCTCGTATTTTCGCAATCTCGAACTGCAACCTTTAGGTTCACTTGCGTATTAAAAACTCCGCGGAGTTAATGAGTAACCTGGTAAAAAATATAAAATAAAACAACAACGTTCATTTAAGCTCGTAGGTAGTACAGCCCCAAACATTAGGATCGCTGCGGTCACGGGACAGAAAAACCGCGCAGTTTCATACCCCTGGCGCTGCCGCGAGGGCGCGGCAGGCGAGGGAGAGAGTGACGTCGGTGCGCACTGCAAGGGGAGCGTGACGTCAACGCGCAGCTGCGGCGTGACCTACTTGGCACCGCCAGAGAACACCTATATACGCGTTTTAGAGAACGGAAACTGTACCTTCCACTGTAGAACACAAATAAGAGTAGCGGCGGCGTAGCGAAGTGCATTAGGGCGAACGGAGATGGCGCTGCAAGTACTATCATCATCATCGGGGAAAGCCGCGTTTTTGCTGGTTTGCGCCCTGCTGTACCCCCCCCCCCTTTCCCTCCCATATTTAGCCCCGCTGTAGTATTTTGCTTGTTCCTCACGCTAAACCGCAGCTCGCGTGTGTACTTTTCGTACACAGGTACTGTAGCTTATCGCCAGGTGACCATACAGGCCTCGACTGGCAAAAACAACGCCAATCAAGTAAGGTTTGCATCGTTTATTGCGGCACCACAGCTGGTACAAAAAACGTACAGTACAGTGCACACATGGGCCAACACTTTGCAGTCGCGTCCAAACAAAACACATTCATACTGAGTGCGCTCCAACTTGTGCATAACCACGCTAAACGCTGACAAAATATGCATGGATAAACGGGATACCAGAGTGATCGAACGAATGTTGCTCTCTCATTGCGTTGCGCCGCCCCATTTTGTTAGCGTTGATTTTCAGACAGCGAGCGCAGGTAAACCCACGATGCAGAATCAGAAACGTGCGCAACGTTGGCAGATGTCACAGTAACACCGATTTAGCTTCGCTTAGTTAACGTTACCTGAACGATCGCGGATGCACCGTCTCTGTATAAAGATAAATGAAAGAGTTACAAACAAGAAGCGTCGCGCTGTGCCCAATAGGATAGGCACGAATTTCAACTATCAGCTGTGAACCCATACCGTAGGTGTGTAGGTAATGGGCGAAAAAAACATTCGCTTTTGTTTCAAGCGCTAACTGCGATAAAGCGTCTATGAATGCACCAAATCTTCACACACAATTTTCGCAGCACTGCACATTCAATAGCAAGAAAGAAAACTCGGTTATGTGTTGAACTGTTTGTTACCCAGTAAATAAATGTAATTAGAGCATAATTCAATGTAAGTTTCTTCCAAGGCCAGTCAGCTTTTATCTCTGTCATAAAATTAATCAGAAGCAGACTTGAAACGCGAGTGCAGTTTGTTATTGGCTAAGTTCATTATGAGACAACGAAAATCATATTTTCGATGTCGCTCCCTGAACATCCCACGTCAAACCCCTCTTAAAATATCATAATGCCTTCACAAAACTGTCTGCAGGAATACACAGCACACTGTGGCAAACTGATGACACACTGAATACATCAATTCATCCAAAGCTGTCTTTCTTCTGCTTTCTTAGCCGCTTGTCCACTGAACTGCCAAAGAACAAGTTGCCGAAAACAAGTGCACAATTGTGTACGCTGTCGTTAAATGGGTTATGGTTCAGTTATGCAGTTCGTGTAGAGCAAGAATGCTATGGCACCAATAACTGCACCAATAAGCTGAACTGTGCTGTGAAGGTGGTATAATTGACAGCAGATATTCTACAATGCATGAACAAAATATGAATACTATAGAAAGACAGAGATGCTAGGATAATGCAGGCTGATTATAGAGGCACAATTATGGGCGGATTTGCTTTAGGAATACATTACACATCTAGGTTGGTGTACGCGGCAAAGAATCGCTCAGCCATGAGCATATCGGCGTTGCATGGACATGCCAACAGAAATTATGCACTCTCGTACAAACACACACACGCACACAAATTGAACTGGAGGAACATTACGTGAATGGTGACAGGGCCGGAAGAAATAAAGGTCATGCTTTTTCTACATGTGCTTGTTGTTGGATTATTCACTTTTTAAACTTGTGCTTCGAAAATAAACCGTATTCTTGCTAATTGTAGAACCTCGACATCAAAGTATCGATAATGTTGCACTGTAGATGCACGTGTTGTATGTACACTCAACAGCAAAAGTTTGCGGGATGAAAAACTTCGTAAACGCCTATATTACCGCTTAGCCTCTGCTCACAGCCTCGAATTAAATGTTTCAATGGGTAGAGGTTGTTGCGATGTGCAGACAAAGAAAAAAAAGAAAAGGGGTGGCATGTTAATGGGCGTCACAGCCACAAATTATGGATATTTCTGTGCTATATAAAAAGAAAATGAGCAAATCCCTTGAGCACAATTTGGCCTATAACATAAATATCCTTTGCACTCATATGCTGCAACTAGTGCTTGCAAAACTTAATATCTGTTGTTTTTTAGCTGTTTACAATTAATAAAATTTGTTGTATAAAATTTGTATACAATCCGTCTGGTGTGACGAATGCTGTTTTTTCACGGTCTTTTTCGTCCACCTCGATCTGCCAATATCCGCTTTTGAGGTCTAGAGACGAGAAGAACTTCGCATCCCGCAGTCTGTCGAGGGTGTCATCGATCCTTGGAAGAGGGTAGACATCTCGCTTTGTGACGACGTTCAGCCTTCGGTAATCCACGCAGAAACGCAAGGTTTGGTCTTTTTTCTTTACTAATACCACAGGAGAGGCCCATGGGCTTACCGACGGTTGGATTACGTCGTCTCTAAGCATTTCTTCTACTTGGGTTCTGATTACTTCCCTCTCTTTCGGCGACACCCGATACGGGTGCTGGCAAATTGGCCTCACAGATTCGTCGATTATAATGCGGTGCTTGGCGATAGGTGTTCTTTGGACCTTCGATGACGTTGAAAAGCACGAGGCGAACTCACGTACAAGAGATTCTATCTGGTGCTTTTGGTTGGGCAATAGTGCTGCTTCGATTTTGATGGACGCGAGTATGGAGTCTGCGTTGTCAGAATTGGGTGGTTCTGAGGCAGAAGAGGTCAAATGTGCAACATGGGCGTAATCATTAAGGCGGGCAATGACAGTTCCTTTTGCAATATGCTGCACCTCATGTCCGAAATTCGTGAGGAAGACGTTAGCACACCCATCTTGTAACCGCACAAGGCCCCTAGCCACACAGATGCCTTTTTCAAGTAAGAGTCCCGTATTGCTGTCTGCAATTCCTTCATAGTCGTTGAAAACGTTGTTCCTAACGACGACAGCTATGCTGGATCTCGGTGGTACCGTCACGTCGTCGTCTACAATCTGAAGTGCATCGAATTCTCCTTCACATTCAAACGTCGCGATGGCCTGCTTTGTCGAGAACGACACACACGACTCCTTTAAGTTAATTACCGCACCATTCGCTTGCAAGAAGTCCATTCCTATGATTAAATCTCTTGAGCACTCTGGCAAGACAATAAAACTGGCGACGTACGTGAAGCCATGTATCCCAATCCTAGAAGTGCACCTGCCCGCCGGGTCAATAAGATGTCCTCCTGCTGTTCGCACTTGCGGTCCTCTCCAAGGAGTGATAACCTTTCTAAGTCTTCTGGCAAGTTCTCTGCTCATAACGGAATAATCTGCGCCTGTGTCCACCAAAGCAGTAACTTCGTTGCCGTCTATAAACACCCGCAAATCAGAAGCAACGTCGCTGTTTTCGCGCCTACCCTCACGTCTGTCGGAACACTTCGGAAGCGGCTCTGGAGGTTCTGTTCTTGCGTCGACAGCGGCCTCACCTCCACAGGTCGCCGATTTTAGTTTTCCCGTAGTGGGCTTTGAGAGCTTCGCCTTGGGGAGGTTGAGGACCGACGCGGGCTCGGTGATCGGTACCTTAGTGGTGCACTTGACCGAGGCTGATGCTGCTGCGAGGTGTAAGGCTCCTGCCGCCTCGATAGGTACTCCTGGATTTCCAAGGGACGTTCACCGTTTCTGGGGCAAGGAGCGTTTACGGCAAATCCACAGAGTCCCGCTCGGCGGTACTCGCACATCCGGTAAAGGTGGCCAGCTTCGCCGCAGTGGTAGCACAGCGGGGTGCGATCAGGAGTGCGCCATACGTCAGATTTACGGAATCTGGTCTCATATCGGGGCTGGTTGAACCGAGGTCTGGGCATATAGGAGGCATCCGTGACGAAGGTACGTCCAGGAGTGCTTTGAAGTACCTCCGCGTACGAGATAGTGGGTTGTACAGGTACTGACGCCTGGGGTTGCACTTGAGGCTGCACTTGAGGCTGCACTTGGGGCTGCACTTGGGGCTGCTGTTCACGAACTACTTGTCGCAATTCTTCCCGAACCACTTCTGCTAGTGAGGAGACTGATAGCGAACTATTCTTCAGCTGTTGCATCTGGAGCTCTTCCCGGACCACGGATCGCACGAGCTCTCGCAAGGCGTCGGCGCTGTTCCCGAATGCTGCTGACAGGGCCTCCACAGACGCGACGGTCACATCTCGGTTGTAAAGCCGAGCTCGCTGTTGCAGTGTCTTTTCCATAGTCGTCGCCTCAGAGCGGAATTCAGCAACAGTGCGTGGAGGGCTTCGAATTAAACCGGCAAAAATTTCCTGCTTCACACCGCGCATCAAATGCCGGAGTTTCTTGTCCTCGCTCATGCTTGGGTCGGCCCGACGAAACAAGCGGGACATATCCTCGATATACATGGCCACGCTCTCGTTGTTTCGCTGGCTTCTTGCTTGCAAAGCAGCTTCAGCTTTTTCCCTGCGGTCTGTGCTAGGATAAGTCTCCAGAAATTCCCGCCGGAAATCATCCCATGACCGGATGGCTGCTTCGTGGTTTTCAAACCACGTTCGTGCAGAGTCCCGGAGCGCGAAATAAACGTGTCGGAGCTTTCGATCCTCACTCCAGCCATTGCAGTCAGCGACACGCTCAAATCCTTCTAGCCAGTCCTCGGCGTCTTCATAACTCTCGCCGTGAAAAGGCTCGGGCGTCCGCGGCTGATCAACGACAACATGGGTTGCGGTGGTCTGCGACGCCATTTCAGTATCAACACCACGGGCTCCCACTGCTACTGTAGCAGGCTCGGGCAAAAGAGGAAACTCTGGAGGCTCACCTCGTAGACGACGGCTTGAGCGCTGGTGGACAGGCGTGAGCTCGTTGGGCCTAAGTCGGCGTGGCTCCGGACTGCTTTCTCTCACTCGAATGGGGCTGGAGATCATTTACCCCGCACCTCCACCAGAATTGTAACGAACAATTCAGGTAGATTAGGAAAAATGAACTATTTATTAAGAGAAAACTTGCGCTCGTTAAACCAAACTCAAACGGAGCGTTCCACCAAGAGATCGGCGTCTTCCTTCTTCTTTTCTCCTTGTCTCGCCCGTGATCGCATGCCACGAACGCACGTGGCATCACGGCCTTTGTGCTGTAGCACTAACGCGCCACTGTCCTCTTGAACGCGAACATGCGCGCGTCTTTTAAACGTGGTTTGTCCTGCGTCAATATATTCAAAGGCTAGGTGAACTGACTAGCTTGTCGAAGCTACGGCATTCTTTGTTTTTTGTAGACTGTTACAATTCAATGCATTAAGAAAAAAGAACGTTTCGGACAAACTTTGTAAACCATCTCATAAAGTATGACTAAATGCCGAAACAATGTCCGTTCACTGCCCTGATGTTTGTTTGGCTGTAATATGACTAATAATACCTGGAACTTTACGTGCCCAAACTATTTGGATTGATGTTGATAATGTGGGACACAACTAAGTAGCGTAGGAACCACTCATGCATTCCCTTGTGTTGCCTGTGGTTTCTTTGTGCTAATTAGTTGTGCCTCAAATCAGTATGCATCTACTAGCCCAACTATCATCCTTAATGGTGCAATGTGGGGCCTTTTGAGACATACGTAAACCTAAATACATGGGGTGATGTTGCATTTAGCCGCCATAGAAATGCAACCACCATGGCCTTGAATCAAATGCATATTGTCAGACTTAGAAGTCTGACGTGATGTAACTATTGTATAGAGCTTGTGTTAAATTTCATCATTATTGTACTGTAGATTATATAGCACAATGGACACCTGACACATATGGACAACAACTATCGGTCACATATTTCCATGGCATGCCTACCAAGTACAAATTACAGCATCACAAAGATGAAGTTTGGGGTGACCTGCTGTAGTAGATGTTCAGTTGTTCCACTGTGCTTGCAGGTTGCGTTTTCGAGGGCAGTTAACCTGATGTTGCATGGCAGCCCTGAAAAAAAAAGAAAAGAGCAAGTTATGAAATCATCATGCATTCAGAAACATAATGTATGAAGACAAAATGTTGTAGCAGTATACAAAGTGAGCGAGTGAACTGCAGCATGTTATGCATGTATGAATATATACCTTGTAAGGCTTGTGCTCTAACGTAGCATGTGCCTTGCCCATGGTGTCGAGGTGCATCCACAAGGAAGGTTGACTGCAGGCGTCAGCCAGGAGGCTGTCGCCTGCAGTCATGATTACATCCATGATTAAAAGTCATGATACATCCATGATTAAAATGCCGGTTTCTGTGTGACACTAAATGAAAGTAACCCTATAAGTGAAACTGCTGTCACAAGATAAACAACAAGGCAACAAGGAGATCCCCAGCTTTGCTGTTTACTCAGATTTCACAACATGGAACTAGCTTTAGTTTTTTTTTTCTCTCTCTCTCTCTCTCCCTCAGGCACCTCTTTTTTAAAAATTTTAAATGTGAATGTAGCAAACTTGATAACATACTTTGTACTAATACATGGTGAGTTACGGACGTGCGTGCGGGGGCGATAGAAGTGTATTCGAACACGTCCAGGCTGCATTATAAACTTCAGAAATGCATTTCTATTGACTCAGCAGGTCGCTCCTGCGTGAAGCCGCGTCGCTCAAGAGAACGCGGATTCCGTCGGTGGAGGGATATGAGACGTTGAAAATTTTCGAGTTGCTGTGTGTCGCTTGACTGTCGCAAAAACAAAACCAACCGTAATAAACAAAAGCAATGGGTTTGTACTTACCGGTCCATGCACGCTGGGGCTTGAAACGAACTTCGTTGCTTTGAAGGACGAGGCGCAGGGGAAAGCGCTCTGTGGAAGCATTTCAACGTGCTTTGAACGAACAAGAACAGCAAGCCGAGATCACCGATTACAAGAGCAATCCTTAGTTTCACGAAATATTTACAGCAAAACGAAACACCGCGACCTTGCGTCGCTGCCCGAACGCGTTGCAAACGGTTAACGTGGCTCCGGCCGCCGCGTAGTTTGAATTTACGAGCATGACTTAGTATCGATGTCGGTAGACTGCTGAATCAGCCAAAGCAAAAAATATTTAGTGAAATGAGGATGGCGTAGTATCTCAAAGGTACGCTCACTATGAGCAGCAGTTTGTTGTATGCAAGTGTAATATCAGGCAAAGAAAAAGTCTTCGCCTTGTTCAAAATATTCTGCATCAAAATTAGGTACCGATGCGGGCGCCCCTACATAAAAGTGCAATAGGGCGAATGGCGGCCTCCATAGCGCGAGCTAAGAGAGGGGTCAGTAGATCCACTCCCCGCGGTTGAAGCTGGAACGCGCCGCGGTTGATTTTTTCGCCATCTATGGCGATTTGTAGCATATCGAGCTTTCACCCCCCTGGCACCGCTGCAACACCTGCGGCGAGGGGAGCGCGTTGAGGCGCGTTCGTAAGGAAGCACGGACAGACAGCATTGCACAGGCTAGTCAAAGAGCTGCTTCGCATCTAAAACGGTTGGAGAAGACGTACTGACGAAAATCAGAGATCGGAGATTTCAGTCCTCTGGCGTTCCACTGGATTATAGACGCCTGTCTGACCTCTACGGAGAACGATTGATAGTTTGAAGCCATGGTGCTACTCGAGCGTTGCTTGGATTGGGGTCAGCGCGTCCAATACCTGCAGGGCACGGTTGGGCTTTCCAGCTTCTCGATAGTTTTGTGATAACAACCAATAGGGATCGCAGTATTGGAATGATCTGGCGATCGACCCTCGGCGCATCATCAGCTGGTATAGGCTTAGCGGTCGGTACTTGGTGGGAAGGCAGGGCAGGTTCATTCGCAGGCTGTGTGCGCGGAAGCGCAAGCCAATCTTCCGCCTCATTAGATTAGATCCCTGTGGCACGCTTCTGTTCGTGCTTCCAGATTTTTTCGTGCTCGACGGTGACGGGCTGTGCTCAGGTAGCGTGTGATTGGCACCCTGTCTAGAGCACTTCGGTCGGCGGTTGCTCCGACGCCATACCCTTTCAGCAGCTTCTTTATGAGTTCAGCTCTCTCTCACCATTTGTTTTATAACAGCAATTTCCCTCTCGATTCGTGGACAATATTTAGAGGCAGCATCATGAGGGCCATCACATTACTACACTTCAGAGTTTCTGCAAGGCAAGTGTCGGCGTGTGCGCCTCAGCGCATCGGGGTCACATTGCTCTGCTTGTGCATACACCCTTAGCATGGCCAAGCTTCATGTAGTTGTGGCACTGAAGCGGTTTGGGCACAAAAGGCCGAACAGGTTGTCGGAAACACCCAACTTTTACATGGGATGGCAGAGAGAGAGCTTCACGCTGGGCAGTTCTGTTTTATGAAGCCAAACACAGTTGGGGCTAAATAAGTTACAGTCCAAGTAAGCTAGGGCTAACTAGCTCATAATTAAGCTAGGATAATTTCGCCAACTACAATTAGATTAGCACTAATTAAGCCGGACCTACTTAAGTCACTTTCAGTTAATTAACCTAAGCTAAATTTTATTAGGCCGAGCCTAATTAAGGTAACCCTAAATTTCAAGCCTACTTAAGCTGTGAATTATCTGAAGCCTAATAAAGCTAGTACTAATGAAGCCAGACGTAATTAGGCTTGTTCTAATTAGGCCTACCCTAAATAAATGGAGAGTAATCAGGTCAAGCCTGAATAGACCAGGTATACTTAAGCTAGGTATGGTCACACTAAGAAGCCTAATGAAGCATATACTAAGACAGACCTCATTTAGTTAGGATTCTTTAGACAAGCCAATTGAGCTAAGGCTAAATCCATTGCCAAGTGGGACCTAGCAAAGCCTAGCAAGGCCAAGTAACACCAGCAAAACCACCTTAAACTTCAAATTGGCCAGCTACACTCTGTTAAGCCATGGGTGACCATTTTTTTCGCTTTCAGAACGCGTGTTTCTCTCGCCTAAATTATTTGGAACTTTTCGCGACACGGTCATGCGAGTAATTATTTGAACAAGGCCACATTTTTAGCTAATAGAACTTTTAATTAATAAAACGTGTGCCAAACATCCTGATCATAAAGACTTGCTGCAGTCATGTAGTCTGACTAACTGAGCAGTTTAAGGACCTTGAAATTCATAGAAGCTGCAAACGAGAGAAATGATGATACATATGCGTGTAAGTGGTGCACAGTGCGCAAGCTGCTACTTAAATTTAATGCGCAGTAACAGCGTTTTTTTCTTTGACCAATTGTGAAAAACGAGCGAGACCTCCCTAGTCAATTATATCATATACGAAACACCAGCGGAAACGTCGTAGAAAAAACACGACGTAAGTACGTCCACAAAAATATATGCTGCCGGACCGGCCTGCGAGCGTTAATGTCAAGTGAAGCTGTTTCAAACACAACACATGCTGATTATGTGGCTTGCACTTCTACGAGGGCTTCGAATGACGTCGAACGACCCTTTCAAAAGCAGCTTTACGAGGAACGCGTGGGAGGGCATTCCCATTGTCCACAGGTGCCTTATCATCCATCATGCGCTGGTGTAGTGGTCCCAATGCGTGGCTGCAAACCAAAAAAAAAAAAAAAAATCCCACCATATCCACGAAGTGAATGGTGTTAGAGGAGCTTGCTCTGAAATGACCGGGAAAACGGTGAATCCTCCGTACATGTCCTCTGCTATCATAGAAAGACATGACAATTTGTTAAAGTTATATACACGTTATATAGACAATGCTTATTAATTTACATTTTGATGCGCTTTTTCATTTACATTCTGATTCGTAACAATGTATAAAATATACAATTTGATGAACTATATTGTCACGTGGTCGTGACGCCCGCAGCCCTTAAGGCGAAGCACGCAGAACTCAAGCGATGTCAGGCGAACTGTTTATTGGGCGAACTTCTGCCCAGGAAAACAAAGCCAATGAGAATGCACAGCAATAGCGGCGTGAACAGTCGTCGGTCTACGGAAAGACTGATAAGCGGCGCAATGCGTCGGCTTTTATACACACGTCATAAGGCGTTCTCGCATTATCTCTGGAATTCTAGAAGTTACTAAAATGTGCGCGTCAGCATGCAAAGTTTCAAGAATGGTCGACACGGTTCCCAAAGTGTCACACAAGTTAAACGCGGCTTGAGTTGGGCGAAACAGAGAGTGATAACGGCACTCGCCGGAAACATTCAAAGTAAGCGCGCGATTCACAGAGGGGACAACGGCGTTCACTTTGAACAAGCGAAAACAACCGCACGTGTCAATATATACATCTGATGGGCTATACATACACAAGTTTACATATTACAAGAAGGGCAGCCCTTCGTGAAGATGATGGGATTCGTGGTGGTGGATGTGGTTCTCTTGCCACTGCTTGCGTGCTGCTTCGGCTTTTGGGGCTTTTAATTCACGGTCCGCTCGTGTTTCGACCCAATTCGCTTTGGCTTCGGGGTACGCCTGTCGTGGAGACCTGATCGCTTCGGCCTCGCGGGCTCTCGCCGCAGTGGCGGCGATCTCTTGCCTAGGCCTCTTGGGTGTTCAGGACGACGAGTAGCTCTAGCGAAGTGCACTTAGTGGCGAAGAGAAAGGAAGCGCGCCAAAAGCTCTCGCTTCCTATAGGCGCGGCATTCTAGCGGTCACCTAACTAGCGCGCGCGACGAGAGTGTGTGCGCCACCTGAGCGGTGGTGCGCCATCTAATGAGCGGTCTTGAAATAAAGGGACAGCGCGGCCCTCTAGCGGTCACCTGCCTAACTAGCGCACACACCGAGATTGTGCGCGCCGCATGCGAGTGCTCTTGGATGGATGGATGGATGCCATGATGGATGCCATGATGGATGCTATAGATACTATCACCGCCCCTTTGTAACGGGCGATGATATGTGCGCCACCAGGCTCGTCAAAAAATTTAAGAACCTTTCTTTTTTCCCTCTCTCTTTAAGTTGTCCTGATGCCTTTTCAATCTACTTCAATGAAATTGATCATACTACAGCTAAAACATGAATTCATAGCCCAGTTCTCTGCCTCTTGTGGCAGAAAGTCCTTACTTTTCCCTATAATTATTTTTGTCCGTTCTCTCTGGTTTTCTGCCACACCAGTATTCTAACCATCTCTTACTTGTTTCAAACGCGGGTATGTTCAGCTTTCTATTGCTTTGCCAAAAACCCAAGGCTTCATGTGCATTTTCTTCTTTTTACTGAACTTCGATCGCCTTATAACTACGCATTCTAAGGCAGCCCGATCTCGCTTCAAACAGTAAAGCACTTCCTCTTGAATTATCATATAATGGCTCCCTCTTTATTTCGTTTTTGCACTTTCTTTTATTATTCAGAATCGGTTTTTCTTTCATCGCTGCCATCGAGTAAACCTTCTCCGCCTCTCTGACTTTTCGCTTTACGCTCTTTGTTGTCAGTTCTGTTAGAGCCGCATATACCGCATGATCTCATTCTTTTTCTCTACTACGTGTCAACGCTCTTTCTAAATAAATAACGGAACACCTTCACTGCCCACCTACTCCCTTTGATATTCCTTAGCCTGCCTTCTAACCTTATTGTGCTCTGCGCTTCCCTTCCCATCCCATATCGCCTTTTACAGCCTCATTTGTCGTGTTCCCCTGAGCACCCGCGCGAGGCACCCCCCAGTTATTTGATACACATGCATTCCTGATTGTATCTCTGGCCTCATGCACACCACTGAGTTCCCAAATGTAAGCCCCGGTACCATTGCCCCTTTCCACAGAACCCTAAGCACCTCGTACCCATTTTATCCCCATAACGCTCTGTGCTTCACTGTTGCAGCGTTCCTCTTTCCCTTTGCTGCCAAGGCTTTCTCATGTACTTCCATGTATCTATCACCCTCATTTACCCATACCCTATGGTACTTCTATTCGCTTACTCACGGTATTTCTTGGCCCCGTACGGACACCGCCTGGTCGTTGGGACCATTCAATACCATCAATCCACATTTTGTTGCACTATATCCTAGTCCTAAAGCCTCGCCTTCCTTTCCGCATATACTCACCAGCCGTCTTACATCATCTCGACTGTCCGCGAATAAGACAATATCGTCAGCATAAAATAAACCCGGAAGCATCTGCTCAATCATCACGCCGCCCTGTTTGTGCGACACATTAAAACCAATGTTGCTATGTCCTAGCGCCCTTTCCATTCTAACCATGTAGAGAGCGCAGCTGCGCCTCTAGTGGGAGAAGTGAGAACTAGCGGCTGCGCCGACGATGGACAAGCCCGGAGCATAAGGAACAGGCTCCTGAAATGCGGGCTCGATTCCGGCCCCGGCGGTCGTATTTTCGGTGGAGGCGAGAGTGCCAGAGGCTCGTGTACATTGTCAGGGCACGTTAATATTTCCAGGTGGTCAAAATTTCCGTAGCCCTGCTACCTCTTTCAGTTCCTTTTCCCCGCTCCCAGGCACGCTGAGGCGTCTTTTTTTAACCGAATCACGATCAGCATAATCATGCTGTTTTGATGCTTGCTTTGTGGCTTTCTTTCTTTGTGCTTTTGGTCTCTTTGTTTGTGGGCGCAAGATTAGCAGTGGGTTTGTTAGTAAGATCATCTTCGTGTAGCCATGTAAGCTGCGATTACATTTACATTAGTTTAACCCATAATGCTGATTAGATTTCTGTGGTTTTACGTCCCAAAACCAACGAGCTATGATTTTGAGAGGCGCCGTAGTGGAGGGCTCCGGAAATTTTGACAACCTGCGTTTTTTTTTTACAGTGCACTGATGTTGCGCAGTACACGTGCCTGAACATTTCGCCTCCATCTAAATTCAGCCGCCGCGCCAATCGACAGTGCTAGCTTCCACAACTAACACATGAGGTTTTACCGAAAAACCCTCATTGCGCAGAATTACTATTCGTCAATAGTGTAATCTATGCTGTAGGCCTGATTTCAAAGAAAGATATCCTGTTTTACTTCAATAGGCGATCGGTAAAATGAGTAATCTTGCGAAATTGTGGCATGCGCCGTCGTCTGCCCAGCTTCCAGTTCGAGATTACACGCGGGAAACTGAAAGGCGGAATTCATGACCACATCGAGTGGTCTAGCCAACGTGTTTTTTCGGGCTTGCGTCGATCGTCTACAGTTCTTTCCTTGCGTTGCTTTCGTTCATCGTGACATGCGATGATGATAAGCCACGAGAGTACAATATGACTCGAGTGTTAAACTTGTATAGTCTTTCTTTGTTTAACACGTCTAAGTTCATTGTTTTGACGAACTGTCACAGCTTGTGCTTTTCTCAACAGATCAACTGGTATTAACAATAGTTCTCATTATATGATAGGTTCCCGCGTATATGAAATGCATTATTTTAAGACGATGACAGTGTGACCTGTAAGCCGGCGCCGTCGGTCAATGTCGATTGTTACTCACGTTTGACAAGTTGAGCTTGCTGTTTGGTGCATTTCGCACCCGAAACTAGAAGCTCATGTTAAAGGATAAAACAGGACAAGCGCTGTACGGACAACTTTATTCACAGAAAGGCAAGACACTGCCATAGACGCGGATACATATGCGCGAGAGCATAAGAGGCCGCATAAGAAGGACGATCAAATAATAGATTTCAAGAATTATTGCTGAACATTATACAGTCATATGGACGTTTGGCTGGTTTTCTCTTTTATACGGGAAGCTTCCAGGAGCTCACGCACAGCTTTAACTCTGCTTCTGCCCGAAATCCTCATGTCATGAACCCCCAGATCACGTGAGCAGGATGTACAGTGCGCCGAAAGGTGCGCGGTCCAAAAAATACCACTTGTGTCAGCCAAAGTTGCTTGTGTATAAAAGTGAACACAAATTCTTCAATTCTATGATCCCTGCCATTCTTATGCGGTGCCTGTGTTGCTTTTTGTTGCCCTTGCGCATATGGACCTGCATATACGGCAGCGCCTTCCTTTTAGCGGAACACTGCATACGCGTCGTCTGCGAATTTCTGGTATCTGTGCACGCGGGTATTGAGGGAGGTTCTGCTTGCGCGAGCTATGAGCTAGACTAGATTATGCATACAGCGTTTGTCAGCTCCCACACAGTCCTGCACGGGAAAATAACGGGTGTTGTACTCTCTTTTTCGTTTCCGGTAGCTGAAAAGTTTTTGCTTTTGCTTTTTTGGAAGCGGCAGTCATGACTGGCGGTTGTTCAGAGGTAACTTGGCAAGGTATGCGGGCCAGGACATATTGAGGTAAATGTAAAGTTCACTTGTGTTCCGTTCCCGTGAATTCGTAGATATTGACACGTACGGTTCTGCCCAATAAACAGTTGGCCTGGCATCGTCCTGAGTTCTGGCGCTTTCAATCCGTCACGACCACGTGACGATATATAGTGTGCAGGGATTTGAAAGGCAGGTTTTTATAGGCCCGATGCGCATTTTTTTTCTTACAGTGCTTCACCGACCAGCGTAGCGCACTACCAAAGCTTCCCCAAATGGAAACACAGCAAGGAGAAATTGCTCAGTATGAACCTTTGTAGCTGCATGAACTACAGGGATGACAATTATGGCGAATCACGATTTCTGATTCTCTGTAAAATCCTGCACAGTATATACCGGCCATTTTCCAGCGGTACCGGGGTCCCTCAGTACTTCTTTCTGGTCAAGAAACTCCCGCCGAAGTTTCATACAGGGACAAAAATTACAGCATATCCACGGAGTGAATGATGATGAGTGGGCGAAGCTTGGGAGGTTCATCGTAGATCGTGCCGAGTTCCGGATTAATTTAGTTAACGCGCACGCTACAAATCCTTATGGTTCAACTATGCACAAGTGAAATCTCCCACCGGCACTTCATTGCAAGTCAAGATCCAGTGCCTATATATATATATATATATATATATATATATATGGGTGGCCGGTGAACGGTTCTCCAACGCGAGCAGTGGGTATTTCTCAATCTAGAAACTCGCTAGGAGACGCTGCCTGCGCCAACGTTGTCTCTCGCGGGTGAGGGCGCGTTCTCTTTCTTTGCGAGCTGGTAGAGCGTTCATCTAAGAAAGAGCGTTTCCATAGTCAACACGCGCCGTTCGCTCTCTCTCTCACAAGACAGCATGTGCCGACGGCACGCGCCGAGGGCGAGGGCGTCCGCCGAGGGCAGGAGGCACGCGCCGAGGGCGAGCGCGTGCCTTCCGGGAGATACTGCCGGTTACGCCTGACGCAAGGTTAGACATGGGCTGTGTTCCAATTCTGGACAGCATCGTAGACAGCCTACCTTGACAGCTTCAAGGACAGCTTCGCGTGCTTGCCGTCCGAGTAATGGAACGCGCCCAGATGACGTATACATGACGATGCGCCATCTCGCGTCGACAAAAGAAAGTTGAAAAGAACGCTCCCAATTTTCGTTCATTTTGCTTATTTCGTGTTCCAATCTACGAAAAACTCAATGCAGCTCACATAAATTGCGTAAGAAAGCGCCTATTTGCGAGCAGACGACAGCTCCGGCGAGGTTCGTGGATATTCAAGCAATCCTCCCAGCCGCCATCTTGTTTGGACAGCAAAGTAGCCTGCATCGTTTTTGTCTTCGTATGCCGTCTGTCACAAAATAGTGCCCGTTTCGAAATAAAACCTGGCGCCGAAAGGCCGAAACAACAACAAGAAAAACGGCGCTCGGAAGAGGCACTCAAAAGTCACGCCGCGCCTACAAAAGGCCAGAATGTTGTAGAAGCTTTCTTATTGCGGAGAGCGCGCGCGCGGGGCAGACGTAAGGAGAGAAGGGAAGCGGAGAGCACACGCCGACGCTCCCCGCGCAGTGAGAGAGAGAGAGGCGCCGCCCCAACCAAGAAGGTTCGAGAGTGGGCGAGAAGGTTCCCAATTGTATGTGTGCTTTGGGTCACGTGGCCCTACTGAACCTTCTAGACCCCTTTCCCAGGACTATATAAGCGGTCGGACACGGGCCGCAAGAGGAGGGGCGAAGAAGAGACGAAGAGAGAAAGAGTTGCAAGTAAAAAGAAGAAGCAAGAAGTCGTGCGTGACTCAGACGCCGAGCCAGCTGACAGGCCACCTGCAAGCCTCGAGTGAGAAGACGCCGAGTGTCTTGGTGAATAGGACTCTTTGTGTTTTGTTCATTGTTGCAGTGCATGAACTTGTTCATGTTGGTTGGCTTTGTATAACTTTGCGACCCATCTGTTTTTGAGTTTGTGAAAGCCGTGTTGTGTACGTTTGAGTGACTGCCTATTCGATGAAAATATATTTGTTTTGTTTGACCACCCTTGGCTCTGACTCGGTCTTTGATCCACTGCTGGCGTTTTGCTAGTGTGCTAAAGGGGACCAAAAATCTTATTGTCCAAGCTTTCGTGGGATCTTTTTCGGGGAACCAAGACGTTGGTTCTTGGAATTATTTCCGGCGATCGCGCCCCGTACATCATAGCACGGGTTTGGTGACAATATTTCTGGCGTCCGCGACTAGGACTTCTTTGGCGCTTAAGTGTGTTCAAAGTACGGAGGACGAGCCTTGGGTTGTGTACGTGCTGGCGTATACGATATTGTGCGTTGCACCACGTTCTCGCTAACCTGTGTGCGGAGAATATTTTGAGAGTTGAGGTATAGGCAGATATTTCTTTGTGCACGCGGCTAGATTTTGTGGAAGGGCACCATGGATCTTGAGAAATTGATTGCCCTTGGTGAAAAGATGGGTCTAACCGGAGCTGAGTTACGGAAGTGGGTTACCCAGAAAGAAAAAGAAGCGAGAGAGGCCAAAGAACAAGAAAGACAAATGAAGGAACGAGAAATACAAGCAGAAGTTGAGAAGCAGCGGCTAGCGGCTGAAAGAGCGAAAGAAGAGAGGGAAGCGATGGAGAGACAAATGAAAGAAGAAAGAGAGGCGAAAGAACGAGAAAGGGAAGCGATGGAGAGACAAATGAAAGAAGAAAGAGAAAGAATGGAACAGCAGCTGAAAGCGGAGATTGAGAAGGAGAGGATAGCGGCTGAAAGGGCGAAAGAAGAGAGAGAAGCGGAGATGGCTGAGAGAGAAAGACAAAGGCAGCATGAGTTGGAGCTTGAACGTCTCCGTTTGCAACAGCGCGTTGACGCGCCTGTTCGAGTCGACAGCACGGAAAGAGAAGAGTGCTCGTTCCGACTGAATCCAAGCAAGCTGCTTGTGGCGTTCGATGAGGGAAAAGATGATTTAGATGCCTACTTGCACAGATTCGAAACCGTTGCTAGAAGTCAGAATTGGCCGGAAGAGCAATGGGCAACGGCATTGAGTACTTGTTTGAGCGGAGAAGCTCTCAGTGTGTATGGCAGGTTGACGCCTGCGGATGCCTCGAACTATGCAAGGGTTAAAGCCGCTTTGCTGAAACGATTCAGATTTACTGTAGAAGGCTTCCGAGACAAGTTCAGGACGGGAAAGCACGCCGATGGAGAGACTGCTACGCAGTATGCTGCGCGACTCAGCCACTATTTTGATCGGTGGACTGAACTTTCGGGAATTGAACAGGAGTACGGTGCGCTTAGAGAGCTTCTCATTAAGGAGCAATTTCTCGTCAGTTGCCACCCGAGCCTGTCTCTTTATCTGAAAGAAAGGAAAGCCGAGTCACTCAGTGACATGCTAGAATTAGCAGACCAATTCTTGGAAGCGCAAGGAGGCACCAATCTTGGCAAGATCAGAAGGGAGGGAATGGAAGATGTGAAACAATCGGCACCTGAGGAAAGAAAAATCCCTCCGAAGCCTGTTACGAGGTGTTTCCTGTGCAATCGGCTGGGACATCGCGCTAGTGACTGCCGAGCAAAATTTTCTCGCCCGAGTGCGAAGTGCTTTAAATGCGGACAGACCGGTCACAAAGCTGACACGTGTCGGAATGAAGCGAAAGAGGTTCAGCAGGTATCTTGTGTATATGCCCCGCCGAAACAACAGGAAGACGATGAAAAGGTCCAAGGCTTCTTGGAACTTAAAGACGGAAAGAAAGTTCCAATCGTTGGTGCCATAACGACTACACGCCCCGGAGAACTGGATAAGAATATGCCAGTACTTTTTGGAAAAGTAGCAGGAAAGCGTGTTACGGGATACTGGTAGCAGCACAGTGATTGTGCGAAGGAATTTGGTCCGGAACCACGAGCTCACAGGTGCGAAAGGTATCGTTTGCCTAATTGACGGTACAGCGAGGAGGCTCCCTGAAGCGAGGATCAAGGTAGAAACCCCCTACTACAGTGGGATGGTTACGGCTCTGTGTATGGAGAACCCACTTTATGATCTGATCGTGGGAAATATCAGAGGTGCACGAGGCCCGAACGATCCGAAGCCTCGATGTGAAGAGCCGAAGAATGAACCCCATCGGGAACCACCAGCAGCTGCAGCTCGAACTCGATTCGAAGAGAAGCCTGTTGAGCGTTCTGTAATGCGGGACTCCGAGAAGAATTCAGCACAAGCTTCATTCGAAGCCAAGGAGCCTCGCGAACGGCGAGAGGTTGCTGTACCCGTGACACCGCGCATTGAAGTACAGTCAGATGGGGTGTGCACTAACAGCGCAACTTTTGATGCGAGTTCGGAGAATAAGAATAAAGCACCGAGCAAGGAGACTCCGAAGATCGACAGAGACGAGAAAGAACCGCAAATCGCATCGGAGCCAGCACAGCGTTGCGAGGAAGTGGATGAGGGGCGTTCACCACAACAGCTAACGCCAAGATTCACCCGGAAGAAAAAAAAAAGGAACAAACAGCGACGTAAGAGAAAGGCAGTCTCGAGATCCTGAACTGCCCATTAGAAGGATGAACCAGCATGTGTTGTGACTATTTGCAAGTGTTCATGTTGAGTGAACAATGTTCTCTTGTATCGATGTGTGTGTTACATTTGGATGTTTTGTAAACTTGGAGAAAATGCATGTATTCAGTGTTATTGTATTACGCGTGTACGCGATGAGTTGTGAAGCCTTCAAGCGATGTATTTTTACGTGACGTGTGTGCGCGATTCATTGTGAAAGTGTCGCGACGTTCCGTGCGTGGACTTATGTGTTTGAACTCTCAAGTGGACTTATGTGCTACTGATTGTCAGAAGACTTGTGGAACTTTGTGTGGTTATATTTGTGTGTGCACTATTTTGTGTGTTTTTGAATATTATTTCATAATATTCTTAAAGTGGGGGGCAGTGTCACAAAATAGTGCCCGTTTCGAAATAAAACCTGGCGCCGAAAGGCCGAAACAACAAGAAAAACGGCGCTCGGAAGAGGCACTCAAAAGTCACGCCGCGCCTACAAAAGGCCAGAATGTTGTAGAAGCTTTCTTATTGCCGAGAGCGCGCGCGCGGGGCAGACGTAAGGAGAGAAGGGAAGCGGAGAGCACACGCCGACGCTCCCCGCGCAGTGAGAGAGAGAGAGGCGCCGCCCCAACCAAGAAGGTTCGAGAGTGGGCGAGAAGGTTCCCAATTGTATGTGTGCTTTGGGTCACGTGGCCCTACTGAACCTTCTAGACCCCTTTCCCAGGACTATATAAGCGGTCGGACACGGGCCGCAAGAGGAGGGGCGAAGAAGAGACGAAGAGAGAAAGAGTTGCAAGTAAAAAGAAGAAGCAAGAAGTCGTGCGTGACTCAGACGCCGAGCCAGCTGACAGGCCACCTGCAAGCCTCGAGTGAGAAGACGCCGAGTGTCTTGGTGAATAGGACTCTTTGTGTTTTGTTCATTGTTGCAGTGCATGAACTTGTTCATGTTGGTTGGCTTTGTATAACTTTGCGACCCATCTGTTTTTGAGTTTGTGAAAGCCGTGTTGTGTACGTTTGAGTGACTGCCTATTCGATGAAAATATATTTGTTTTGTTTGACCACCCTTGGCTCTGACTCGGTCTTTGATCCACTGCTGGCGTTTTGCTAGTGTGCTAAAGGGGACCAAAAATCTTATTGTCCAAGCTTTCGTGGGATCTTTTTCGGGGAACCAAGACGTTGGTTCTTGGAATTATTTCCGGCGATCGCGCCCCGTACATCATAGCACGGGTTTGGTGACACCGTCTTCGCGAAGCAGCCTATTTTGCCGTCTACGTGAGAAATGGAATGGGACTTAAGATGGCCGCTCTTACGTAGCCGTCTATTTAGCCGTCTACCGTGAGTATTGGAACACACCCTAAGAGGAGCTTCGCCCCTAAAAACGGCCGCCAGAGGCGCCACCGTGAGCAGAAGGGCATCGGTCAGCCGCGCTTGGAAGGGCAGTTGCGCGTTCGCGCGAGTGTTTCCCATGAAAAACATTTTGCCAGACTATTGCACTTCACTGTGTCGGCTAACTGGTTATTGCAGTGATTATCCCCGGCCAAATAATACATGAAGGGGTGTTCTTTACTGGGTCAAATAATTGATTACTGCCAATGCTTTGACGGAGGTGGTCCGTCAAGTGATGCAGTTTCGTCCACTTTCGTGCCATACCAGCTTTTCTTAATACTTGTGCGGTTGCTTTTCGGGCTTGAATGTCACAGAAAACTGCGAATAGTACTAGCTGCGTGACAAATTAACATAGCTTGGGCTAGAAATTACGGTGCACTCGACCGTGCGCTAGCCCCCCGCAGCATTCATCTCCTGCATGGCTTACTCCGGGGCATCATAATGCTGCCAATGGGAATTTTGCACGTTGATCGAACAAGGAAGCCTGTATATGAGGCTATCCTAATATTACGGCTGTGACTTGCTGTTGCTTGATATTAGCGAAATGCGCGTTGTTCATTTGAAAGGTTTTGAATTTCCGCAACCAAATCTCATAATACTAACGAGTGAGAACCTGCATTACGTCTTCTTTTCTTTTTCATTCCCTTATGCCGTTGCAGGAACTATTTCCCTGAAAGCGTCCTCCGAGTCTTTGTACAAAAATACCAGAGAAAATTGAAATAAACTCGGAGCTCGTGTATCACTAGGTTAGTCAAGCTACCCCATTCCTTGCACGTCTCTCCAGTTTCTCTTGTACACTTCGTTTTTAAATCCAACTATAGGTTTCTGTGGGTAAAAACTTTCTGCCTTTCAGATCATCAATAATTGCTGATGTGTTGCAAACGGAAGTGGAGTGCTTCTACAATTTTGGTTCATTTATGTGTACTATCAGTAGTGCACCCAGGATCTCTGCCAGGGGGGGGGGGGGGAAGGGCCGAGCATGCGATTACACAGTTGTTGCACGCGGGTTCGATCCCGGCCGCGGCGGTCGCATTTTCGATGGAGGTGAAAATGCCAGAGGCCCGTGTGCTGTGCGTTGTCAGTGCACGTTAAAGAACCCCAGGTGGTCTAAATTTCCGGAGCCCTCCACTACGGCCTTTCTCTCCTCTCTAATTCTTTCACTCCCTTTCCCCAACCCCCACGGACGCTTAGCCGTGCTCCCTACGCGGGCTGCAGAAATTAGCGTCCTTTCCGAAACGAACCAATCATCATCATCATCATCATCGTAAAAAAGTAAACCAAATGCCAAATAATGGTAACATCAATGATGATGATTATTTTTATTATTTTTTTTTCGGCGTTTTGCAGAGACATTAGCGCCACATTCTTCTAGGACATATGAACAGTTACGGAGTGGGAGAGGGGTTAGGTCGGCCTCAGGGGGTGTTACAACCCCCCCCCCCCGCCCCCCGTCGGTGCGCCACTGTGTACTATAATGCCTAGTACATGCCTCAATAAGCAGCATATTCGCATCAATGAAAAATGAGACCGGCACGTCCGCAATCAAACCGGCATCTTTTCTGTCAACAGCGAAGTGTTTAACAGATAGCTAATTCGCGTAGGCCGTAACAGTGCACAGCATTCGGAATTGTGCTACCTATGCAATGTCTTGTGGGTAAGTGTGAGCGGAAGTAACGGTGCTGTATCCAGTTTGAGGCGATAGTTGATTTCAATTATCGATAAAAATGGCTATGAGCACTAACGTATGTTGCAATTAAATGCGTGTTTTTTAGACTGGCAGGTGCAGTGGAACAGACAGAGGAAACAAAAAACGAATTTAGAATAACTGTTTATTTCACTGCTTTCCTCTACTTGTCGCTGGACAGGAAGGAAGAGTGGCAGCACAAAATGGTGTGTTTCATTCGCGCGTTAAAAAAGTGCGAACAGCACTTAATAAACAAGTGCACAATATCAGTCGTAGCGCTTAGGAAATGTGTTGCGCAATCGACACTGGCGCAATCGACACTGGCGACGTCCACCATGATGTTTTATACAATGTCCGTACAGTCATTATCATGCTATTTTTTCCGCGGTGCACTTTTCTATGTGTTGTTCAACAATTTTCAGAAGGCACAGAAGTTGCTCAGGGTGGCACCTCCAAATTGTGCCTTCACTCTTTGCAGCCCCGATGCCAAACAGACGGCTACATCTGTTGGCATACTGCGTCAGCACAGCCACGGCGATTCCCAGTTTGTATTGCATCTGTAAATAGTGAAAAAGGGAAAATTTTACACTGGTAGTGGTGCAACATTTTGCCTGCGTATTGAGCAAGCAGCGGCATGTGCGAGACTTGCCGTGAATTTCTTCTTCGGGTGCATTGTTGATGTCCACAGCTTCGACTGTCGTAATTTCGGTTGCCGCACGTTCTGGAGAATGTCCTCACGGCCGTTTTGCGCGTGGACGTCGTGTTTGGGCGCGTGAAAGATGTTTTGCTTCGTTAAGTAGGAAGGCAAATCTTCGAAGAGTCTTGGTACGGCGTATTCCACCAGTTTATGGCGATCGCGAGGCATTGACACAACGCTCCCACGCACTGTGCACACGTCCGCACCGAATGTTGTCTTAGCATAGACGTACCTGCAGTCGAACAAAACCCTGCCGCCTCTTATTGTGGGATCGCTCGCTATTATAGGCACTGTACTTGCGTTGTTGTGCGTCGGCTCGTAAACAGAACAAGGATACCTTCTCGTTGATGCCCTTGTATCCCGACCGACAGCCTGGCACGCAGCAAGTGTTAGGCATCGCTGTCACCGCGTAGAGAAATACGTCGAGGTGACAGGGAAGAAAAAAAAGCAACAACCGCAAACACAACCACGCCAGTCCAGCACTCTGCTAATGGCGACCACCCTCCCGACAGCCCCCACCGGCCTCCTCGTCACCCTCCTTGCTAGGCCAGTGCCGCACGCGGTGGTTGCGGGCCGTATATGAAGCTCTTCCATAGAATGACGCCGGAGTTTCATGACCAGAAAAAGTATTGAGGGACCCTGGCGGTACATATGATTGAACAACACAGGCAGCCGACAAAAAACTTCAGACGAGGACTGTAGCACAGAAGTCGAACTGGTTTATTGTGTGTTCACACGCACATAACACTGAAGATTTATTGGCACTAATACAGCAGTTATTTTTGACCAGCTTGCACTGCAAAAGACACGAGGATGAAAATCAAAGGTGACAACATGAGCGCTGTCTCACTGGTGCTGTGACCTTTCTTGATCTTCGTCCTCGTCCCTTTAGCGCTGTGAGATGGTTATAAATGAAATATCACCAAGTAGCCCACATTTCCCTTCTTGCACAGACGTGATGGCGGATACCAAGTAGTTTAAAATCTTGTAGAAAAGCTTCACTAGGCCTATAGCACGTTACAAGGTAGGTGGTTGCATTAAAGAAGTAGCATTAGTACACACCCAATAACGAATAAATGAATGCACGAAAGAGAAAAAAATACCCGCATTTCCCCGAAGGGGAGTATGAGGAAGTGCGAAGCACGGGGTGATGCTATGAGGGGGCGCGCGCGACTAAACTGCAGAGCCGAGCGAAGGAGACGGCAGCGAGAGAGCACGCGCCAGCCGACCTACGGAGGTCTGGCCGTTTTTAAGTGCAAAGCACTTTTACTGATGATGATGATTAAGTGTAATTAATGATTTAAAGTGTTGTTGTCATGATGCATTTGTACACACACACACACATTTATATATGAAGTATTATTTATTTATTTTACACTTCACGCTTTTCGTATGATGCATTAATGCACCTCGCGAGTGCGTCACACACACACACACACACTACACACGTCACTACAGATCAGCACCTATTCGGCGGCCGAGGGTGAGTGCAAACCTAACGGGGGAGAGGCACACCAGCTGCGCGGAGCCGGCGCGGCGCGCGCAGCCACGGCGCGGAGGCGCCAGCTGCACAACGCGCCGTGACGTCACGGCGCGGAGCCGGCGCGGGGCGCGCGCAGCCACGGAGCGGAGGGCGGAGCGCGCGCAGTCACGTGGGGCGTGACGTCGCTGCGCCGTTGCTACAGACGCTCCTCTCCGCTCCTCGCGCCGTTGCTAGGGGAGAGGAGGAGGAGGAGCGCGGATGCCGGCGGAGTTTTCGGGGTCGCTTAAGAAGTGCATTCGCACTTAAAACAAAATCCACACTTAGGAACGATATAATAGATGCATGCATGGGGAGGCATATATATATATATATATATATATATATATATATATATATATATATATATATATATATTGAACGGTCAGTGAGCTCTGCTGAAGCTTGGACGCCCTCGCTAGATGCCCAGCGAAACAGAGGAAGATGAAGACGACGTTGGGAGTTGAGAAATAGAAGAGCCGACCTGCCGCAAAGACTGTCTCTGTTCCTCTTTCCATCACAATATATATATATATATATATATATATATATATATATATATATATATATATATATATATATATATGACGCCAGAATCGAGAGCCGTGTCGTGGTTGATGCGCCACCATGCTTTCTTCCACTGCACGCGCCTCTTCTTCGTCGCCTTCTCCTTTTGCTTGCTAAGTACGTCACATGATTCCCCGTCCCTCCGAGAGAAGTGAATGCAGTAAATGTAGCAAAAAACAGAACAGGAGAGGAAACACACACGAAAAGAAAAAAATTGGCCGCGTATCTCCGTGCTTCGCTGCAAATGTCGTCGAAAGACGATAGCCTTCTACCGGCCGTGCTACATGAGTCCCGGTTCGTGTGTTTCTATTTCCCCGAGGAGTTGCGCAAGCGAGAGGGAAAACGAAGAGACGCGAGGAGAGAAAGGGACCGGCCGGAGTGGAGGGCGGCCGTTCCGCTGCCTTCCGTTCGGCACGATGGATGGATGGATGGATATTAGGAGCGTCCCCTTTATAACGGGGCGGTGGCCGGGCCACCAAGCTCTAGCTTTATTTCTTTTTCGTTTACAACGATTTCTTTTCCCCGAATCACACATATTTACCTCACGCACGAGCGTGAGGTAGGGGCGCCATCTGGCCATGGTTTCCGGAAACGCAATAAGCTTGCCTAGTACGCAGAACTGCGTAGGAAACGTCCGCTAACAAGCACTAGGGTCTTTAGAGTTGCGCATCTATGTATTTTCTACTAAAGGAACACACCGTCTAATACGTATTGATGTGGCGCCTCAGATATGCGTAATATTTGCTTTTTGGTCGACTGTGATCACAAGTATGAACGCAACTGGGTGGTCGCAAGATGGGCGGTCGTTTAGGATGGGGTTAACCTTTCGCAGCAGGACAGACACACACAAAGACAGACCAAAATTTTTGCATTGGAGTTCCCCAAGAAAGACTATCGTCTTTAAAAGTCACAATGCGCAGACACATGTCCCAAGTGAGTTCCGTATAAACTTGCAAAAGCTTCAGGCTGGCGCAGTCCGGATAAATCTAGCTCTCTGGCGGCCGAGGCTGGCTGCTGTGCTGCGGACGACGTGCGCATGCCCAGCACTTCGATAATAATGACGTCACAGAAAGGTCACAGGTGAATAATATTGGGACACATTGCTGCATCGGCAGCTCGCATGCCGTAGGCACTGGACAGTTTGCGTGATCGATAGATAACTTGTGCGCCCAGCTTTCGGGTTCGTCGACTGAAGCTTATGGGACGACGACTGCGTTCCCGTGGAGTAGAACGGGTAGATTTGTGCCTTTTTCGTCGTTTCTGGTGGTGGTGTCGCGGTGGCTTCGGTCGTAGGTCTCCGATGTAGAAGATATCTCGGCCACTTTCCCATTCGCTGAAGTGTGCTTACATCATCAAGTGACTCGCTCTTCGGCATCCCTCTTTATTCCGTAATTGAGATTTTGATGAAATTTGCGTTCGTCGTTGTCTTCATAGGTGCCTTTGGCGTGTTTTCTCGCGTTCGTCAATTTGCTTGCGTTTGGCTGCTGCTGTCGCTGGCTTTGCTGCGACTGTCGCTGATGTGACAGTGCTTCAGGCAAGCTACGATTCTCTACACAGTTTGATGTGTTCAACAGGTTGTTGGTGCCCGGTAAAGTACTCTGAGGATCACAGGGCAGCGAAGGTATTGTGTTGGAAGGCTTTGCAGAAGCTTATTGGCTACCGTTCGTTGAGAACGCCTGTGTCACACGGTAATATGCGGTGCTTGGTGCACTCGAAGCTTCTGAATTGTTTCGTGGTTCTTGATAAGTAACTGTCTCAAGGGAGTTCCGCAGAAACTTCGTCTCAATTAGAGTTCAAACAGTGAATGGTTCGGCTGTTTCATACAAAAATAACCAGTGTTCCTTGTCTAGAGTGCATACAATGTTGGCGGTATCAGCGCAGTGTGCCGGCGGAAAGTAAGCTTTCTCCGGCCGAGATGAACTGCGCGAAATAAACAGGGACAAGGAAGACACACGCACAAGCGCAGACTATCAACTAAAGTTTTACTGAAGAAAAAACACATATATAAAGAACAGGATAAAAACCACGTGGTCGATTAGAGATTGGCAGTTACATAACCTCAGGACATCTTCGGGGCAAGCCCTCCCCTAACGTGCCGTGATGCCGTTCTAGCTCGGCACACGCACAGAGCGTAAAGTGCCACCAAAACAGTAGGACTAGATGAGGGAAGGTTAAAACAAGGAAAAGATCCCATACAACTAGTAATACAATTGAGAAGGATTGAACGCCGGACGAGTTGGTAATCCATGACAGAGACGAACTGCGCGAAATGACCAGGGACAAGGAAGACACACGCACAAGCGCACACTAGCAACTGAAGATTTATTGAAGAAAAAACACATATATAAAGAACAGGATAAAAACCACGTGGACGATGAGAGATTGGCGGTGAAATATATATTATATGATTATCATATAAATTATTATAATATTACTATTATATAATACATTATTATATTGGTATATTACTAGTTGTACGGCGCGGCTCACATGAGGGATCGCAAACGGGATTCGCTTCTTCGACCGAAACATGACGGGGTGCCACCGCATCTCTTCGCGTCTCTCCAATTCTCCGGTCCCCGGCCCCGAGATGAGTTTTTCCCTGTGACAACACCGCCTCGCCAGGGTGTCTACTCAATCGTTGTGTAGGGCAACGTCGTCAGTAGAAAACTCACCAGTCCAATCCGCCGTGCGACCACCTTTTGAGGCACGCCTCCAAAGCACGATACAGTTCCTCTCCCAAAACATGGGAAGCAAAATATACTTGTAATTTCCTGTATTTTGCATTCTTGTTCATATCATTATGCTTTTCACTATAATACAATTCATTTTTCAATTAATTATATGTATGCTTGTGTACTTGTAATCTTGTTTCTTTATTTTTCTTTTTTTGTTTTCACAATGATTTACTGTGGTGCACTTTAGTGTACACTGTTGATCTTCTTGTATATGTATTTCGTTATGTTCCGTTGATGCTGCTACCAACTGTATGCTTTGAATTTTTCTTTGCTTTTTCCCCCCCACTGTAATGCCATGTGGCGCTGTGGATATGGCATAAATAACATGAATTAAGAAATAAACATACGCAAAACTCGACATTAATAGAGGACGTCAAATGTGTACGGATGTCCACACGCACTTTAGCTATCACTGCCTCCAATTTGAAACACTCCAGGTGCATCTAGGCGCTGTTACCACTCGAGTTCGCACTTGCCAAACCGTTGCGCGTACCGCTCCTCGACAGTCACCGCATTTCCGCTACGCGGCGACAGGATCCCCGCTGCGGACAACATTTCGCCGGCCTAGAGTCACACCACTCAGGCACGGGTGCGACTCCCTGGCGCCTCGTCATTGCCCATGACTCTGGTGGTGCACCACAGAACACTTATATCAACTTTAGAGAATGGAAAGTGTACCTTTGGTAGTGAAACAAAAATAAGAGTAGCGCTTGCATAGTGAACTGCAATAGCGCGAGCTCAGATGGTGCACCCTGTGCTGTCATCATAAAAAAAATTCGTGTTTTTGCTTATTTTGAGTGTTTCGCGCTACTAGCCCTCCGTGTTTTGTTTTTTCTCTGTCCTGGATCCGCGGCTTCCATGCGCTTTTGAGCAGCGGAGCCACTTTTCTTGCTGCTCGTTTCGAAAGCGCATGTGAGCCGTGGATCCAGCAAAGAGAACAAAACAAAACACGGGACGTTAGTAGCGCTTTCATGTTCCGCATTTCGTACACAACTAATGTATGTTATCGCCAGGTGCCCCAACAGGCCTTGACAGGTAAAAACAGTGTCAATCAAGTACCAATGCTGGTACAAGCAATGACAGTACATACATGGGCTAATAATCTGCAGTCAACTCCAAACGAAGCCTGTCATGCAAGCTGAGCGCGCTTCAACTCGTCCATAACTGCGCCGAACACTGGCGTATATGTACGGAGAAAGTAAAGGCGGAGGTATTCGCTTTCTCCATACACAGAATCTCATTGCTCAGCGCTGTTTTATTCTGGCAGATAGGACAAGCGTTTTATCCTGTCGTTCTAGCAGCTATGCAGGCGTTTTCGAGGTCTTGATGTAAGTGCGCGGTGCCTAATCGGCTACACGGCGAGGAAACGGCGAAGTGGAAATCAATGCACCTAAGCCATCACGGATGCTTTGTCGACAAAATTGTGCACTTTAGTACTGGCATCGTGTGAACTTGTGCCACTGATGGAGCAATGGAGGTCATGTCATGTGTTTATTACTGCGTAATTCATTTTTCATTATCGTTATGCTTGAAAACAACACAGCTTCGTTTTCCCTGTCAGTTTGAGAAGCTGCAGCTTTCAATATCTTAATGTCATTGTGCATACATTGCAACTTCATGTGTGCTTTCACTTGCTTCTTAATTTCCTCGACTTTGTTCCATTGACTTCGTAGGCTATTCGAACTGATAAAGGCAGGCACTATAAGCAGGTCATGTTAATTTAGTTTCTGATAGCAGAAGCTCAAAGGAGTTGCTATAAAAAAGGATGGGGCATCCTACGAACACAAGTTGGCTTATGAGGACGTTATCATGCTTCTTTCACTGCAAGTAGTCCTTGTCACGTTTACAATTTGTTATTTGGCTGTAAATAATTTTAGATCCTGCTCAACTCATATGCGAAGGTGAGTGCCGCCTTCTAAAGCCTCGGCCTATTTTGATTCTGAGCTTCTATGATTTGAATGCAGCTAATTATGACAAAAAGAAATCACATTTCCTAGACTGTCTCAGAGGCATTAAAAAATGTTCCAAGTACTCGTATCCACCCACTTCCCTCGTCTTCATTCCTATTACAACTAACAATTTCTGGTGTTTCAAAAACACAGCTTGCTGGCCTAGTTGGTATTTACTTAACGTCATGATGAAGCCGCCACTAGAACAACATAAACACAATGGTAGAAAACACAGGTGCCGCGTGTCCTGTTCCTGTGTTTTCTACCATTGTGTTTATGTTGTTCTAGTGGCGGCTTCATCATGACGTTCTGGTGTTTCCTTGCGGTTTTCGCGTGTCAAAACCACGATATGATCGAGGCGCGCTGCAGTGGAGGGTTCAAGAAATATGGACCACTTGGAGTTTTTTAACGTGCTGTTAAAATGCACAGTGCGCGGGCGCCTAGCATTTTCGCCTGCCACAAAATATGGCCGCCACATTGAACCTGCCAATTTCTCGAGCTTTATTATGATTACCACCATGGTTCGATTATGAAGCATGTAGGGGACTCCAGATTAAATTTTCGCACACGGTCTTTCTCATGCACAGTCCAAGCAAATGCGTCTTCTTGCATTTCACCTCAACACAATGCAGCCGCCACAGCGGGAACATGTGTTGTCTCAATTATCAGTGCGACATGATTAAAACTAATATACAGAGGTCATCTTAAGTATTAGTGTGCTCTATAATATATATAGAACAGTAGGCAGCTAATACTTGTGAACGCCAATCGGTACACCTCCATGATATGCCTGATGAGCCGCCCATAAGTGCAGACAGCATCAGAGGCATGGAGTCCAAGATGTCCTGCTGTAGACATCCAAATATTTCACCGTGCTTGCAGTCTACTTTTGAGCGCAGTTATCCTGCCGTTGCGTGGCATTCCTGAAAAGAAAGAAGTTATGAATTTATCAGCGACTGAGAAGCACAATGTGTGAAGCATGATTTTGCAAAATTCAGCACAGAAATTCATTAAACAGCCATTTGTTGTACATAAAGGGAAACATACCTTATAGAGGTTGTTGCAGTGCAGGAAGTAGCTTCCGTGTCAGGTAGCAAGTGCTGCCCATTGTGATGCAATGCGACCTTGTGGGACATGGATGACAGGATTTCGAAGAGAGGTCCAGGAGATTGTGAAAAATAAAAACTCAAGCATATCCTCGTATAAAATACTGGTTTCTGACAACCGACCAAAAGTACAGACGAATTATGCACAGTACTAATGGATCGAAGTGCCAAAATTTTGGGTTACATAACGCACATACTTTTTTTCTACCTTGATCAGTTTGTGACCCGTCGAACCGCCATTCCAAGTGGTTATATCAAGATATCAGGTTTTTCCTTTGCGCTATTTATCGGCCACCGGAGGCTGGCGATGCATTCCTGAGTGACCTGTATTATCGTCTACTAAAGTTGTCCGGCAAAAGCCTGATTGTTACTGGTGACTTTAATCTGCCGTCTGTTGACTGGAGCCGCCTACAATATGGGCATTCTGCTTCCAGCGACATTCTGATAAATATTATGTACTCTCATAATCTCGAGCAAGTTGTGAAAACTTCCACTGGCGGAAACTCCATTTTGGATCTGTTAGTTATCAATGAAAAATTCAGCAATGGATCAATTTTTGTGGAGCCTGGAATTTCAGATCATAAGTTAATATCCTTTAACTGGATTAAAGAGGCTGTTGGAAATAAAAAAGAACTGATTCTTCAGCTATTGTTAGAGATTATAATAAGGCTGATGATGCGGCCATCATTGATTATTTGGATATGTACCTTGTCTGTGACAGTCAGGATGTTGAGTGTTTGTGGCAAACGTTTCGCTCAGTTGTAGAACATTGCATTGCTCATTTCGTTCCCAAGAAGAAAATTTATAAGCGTAGCTCAAATCCTTGGATCAGTAGGTCTATAATACTGTGGTATATCAGTGACAAGTGTGATAACGCCACGTACTGTTTCGCGCGCGCTGTGCGTATCAGTTATCTCCCTCGCCACGCGAAGTGTTCATAAGCCGCTGCGACGGCCTAGATGGAGCCACTCTGTATTTTGACCTTGCGTTGTCCACCGGCAGCCAGGCGGCTGGCCGGTTACTTTGGTATGCAATAAAGGCATGCTGTTTGACCGGCTGGATTCCTTCAAGGCTGCGTGCATGACGCACAACAAATACAAATAAAGCGCCTTAGAAAACAGCATAAAACTTCTATGCCGCAGTTCAATGAACTAAAACATAAACTGCTCAAAGAAGTTAGACAGGCAAAAAACAATTTCTTCACGAACACTTTGACTGAGTTTATCAAGACTGACCCCCAAAAGTTTTGGCACCACATAAGCGAAGCTAATGCGGATATACAGAAATTGAAAGTACATGTGCAGGAACCAATGGAAATCGCAGCGGCTCTTAATCGGTATTTTCAGACCGTATTTTCTGAGCTAGACGAATACGATTATCAGGGATCCGCGACAGAACGAGAGAAAACATTAGTGATAACTCAGGAAGGTGTCACCGCTATGCGTCTAAACCTGAACATTAGGAAGACTGCAGGCTCTGACGGTATTCCAAACACATTTCTTAGACGCTACGCTGAGCAGACTTCAGGTTTCTTGACTAAGATGTTTAATCTATCGATAGCTACCAGTGCCACCCCAAGTGACTGGCGCATTGCACGTGTTACACCGATCCACAAAAAAGGTGATCGCCTTTCTGTAAATAATTACCGCCCTGTCTCAGTCATACGTACGTGTAGCAAGTTGCTAGAGCACACTGTTGCGTGTTACGTTCAGGAGTTTCTAACTGATCGAGGGGTGCTGTCACCACATCGGCACGGCTTCAGGAAATCTATGTCCACAGTTGGTCTCGACTGTGCACGAGATCCTGGCGGCACTTGATCACTCTGGGCAGGCTGACATTCTATTCTTAGATTTCTCGAAGGCGTTCGATAAAGTGCCACATGGCAAGCTAATGTATAAATTAGAATGTCTCGGCCTGCCATCTTTCATTATCAAATGGATTAGTTCATATCTTTCCAACAGAATCCAATTTGTAGAAGTCAGAAATTGTTCATCCCCTGTGCTTCCTGTTACCTCGGGAGTACCTCAAGGTAGTGTTTTAGGCCCCTTGCTGTTTCTTATTTACGTAAATGATCTGGTTGAAGTCGTTCCCGGTTCTGTATCTATTCGGTTGTTTGCTGATGATTGCGTTGCGTTTAAAGAAATATCAACTACTAATGATCACATTTTGTTGCAAAACAGTGTATGTGCAATAGGAGATTGGTGCAAACTTTGGGGTATGGTTTTAAACTCGGAAAAAACAGTATTACTTCGTGTTACTAGGAAAAAGAATGTCAGTGTGTTTGTCTATTCAATTAATAACAAACAGATCTCAGAAGTCGACAAGTTTAAATATCTAGGTGTTACTCTAACAAACAAGTTCACATGGGCTGAGCATATATCCGACGTTTGTACAGCCTGTCTCCGAAAACTGTGGTTCCTCAAAAGAAAACTTAAAAAAGCACCGAGTAGTATCAAACTTTTAGCTTACAATGCCTGCATAAGGTCTAAACTGGAGTACGCCTCCATCGTATGGGATCCGCATTACCTAAAAGATATTACACAGCTGGAAAACGTTCAAAGGAAAGCAGTTCGATTTATATTTGGCAAGTATAAACGTCTAGATTCTCCTACAGATCTGATGAAGTGCAGTAAAATACCGACGTTGAAAGCCCGAAGAAAATTGAACCGTCTTTCATTTCTTCACAATTGTCTTATAGGTAAGATCAATTTAGCACTCCCAGCATCTGTTAAGCGCCTCAGTACGAGGACAACGCGGCGCACTCATAAACATTCGTTGGCACCAATCTCCGCTCACACAAAAGCGTTTCAGAACAGTTTCATCCCTCGCACTGTCGCGGATTGGAATTCTTTGCCACATAGCATATTTACTTCCGAGGATTTGCTTAACGAAATACAGAGCCATGTTTTGAATATATAGAATTCTTAGTTCTTACCGCTCCTACTTATCTTGTTCCTATCACATGCGTGTTTTTCTGATTTTCCTGCTTTTCATGATTTTCATGTTTTTTATGCTGTATTTCCTGTGTTCATTTCTGCGTTGTTTGTACATTTACTTTCGCATTTTATGTAACGCCCATCCTGCTTGACCCAAATTATTGGCTTGCAGTATTTCAAATAAAATAAAAATCAGTGTTTAAAAGTTTCATTTCATTCTGTGAGTGCTGCACACAAAACGTTTTCAAGGAAAAGGACTGCTGCTAATTAAGACACCGTCCAAGTAAAACACTTGTAACCTTGCTTTATGAAATGCGGCTCTTGCAAACTACGTACGAGCATGTGCTGCAGGTGATGTGTATTCCATGTAACCCCATCTACTGCAGTTGCCGCCTTTGTGTAGATAAAATGTCCGTTGCCAAGCAATAAATTTCCAGAATGCATTCTTGTTCTCTCAAAGACTCGGCCCCCAAGGAAGCCGCATCGCCCAAGCGAAGTCTTGCTTTTTCGGCCGCAGAGCATGACACCCCAAAATTTTTACAATTATAGTCCGTCGTTGCCGTTTGAAACGCATAACCAACTAGAGCTGTGCACGGGCCGTATTTCCGAGCCGGCCCGGGCCCGCTGACTTTGTCGAAGCCTTCTTCAGCAAAGTACAGATAGAACAAAATGCGCACACGCATACATTATTTACGCACTGGTGTGACCATCTCTAAAGCTTTTTCATATCTTTCAAAACATCATGGATAGTAACACAGTGTGGTGGTTCACGCTGGGCTCTATAAATCTCCCTAACTTGCCCAACGCTCCCAATCAAGGTTTCCCGCGAGGATTTTACATGACCATCTGCATGCCGCACCTGCATTCTCGTTTTCCACGAACCATGAAAAGACCCAGAACCATGACTATATCATATGGCTCTTCTACTGGTAAAAACTTTATGACGCCCCCCCCCCCCCCCCCCCCCGCAGGGGAGTCTGCTTCTGCAGTCGTTTGGTGTGTGACGGCACCACGGACCCGAGCAAACGGGGGGTTTTTTCGACCCCCTTCCACGTGTCGCCGTGCGTGGCTTAGCCGTGTCCGGGGAAAAGGGGATCGTGGGGGTTGAGCCGACGCCGGGTGATTGGACCTTTAAGGCCCCCCGAAAGAGGCAACACGCCCCTTTGGCCCCGGCTTCACGTAGACGGCTCCCCCGGACTGAACCGCCTGGGAGAAATGGACAGTCGCCCTTTCCTGTCCTCCTCCTCAAACTTCGTCTATTCTCTTACTTCAAATCTTTCCTGTCCTCTACTCTCTTCTATTTACTTCTGTTTTTCCGGGCGCCTAGGGTTAACCTTGTGTATGTGCCCTCTCTTGGGTATCTTATATTAGGTTAGCAATGCACGGCTGGCGCCTGCATCCTTACACGTTAAGTGCTGCAGCGTCCCCTAGTTGCGCTCCATGGTGGGTGGCCGCCGAAATAAACCAAACAATTATGGGAACACCTGCATTTCCCCGTTTACTTGATCGTCACCCGCACAAGAGGGGACGCACCGAAGAAATACTAAACATGTTCAAACCAAAAGAAATCTTTCCTCGATTCCATGTAGTGCACAGTGAAGAGCCTGAAAAACCAGTTAGAACCGGATCCCCTTTTCTTGTTGCGAAAGGCTTGACTGACGCCCTTGGCCCAGGTTATAAAGTCACCAAAATGGCCAGCGGGGACCTCCTGCTTGAGATTCGCGATAAAGAGCAGCACAAGAAACTCAAGAAGCTTGTGGCATTTGGAGACGTTCCTGCCACCGTTTCACCTCATCGTTCTATGAATACAGCACGAGGAGTAGTGTCTGATGCAGATCTCATCGACTTGTCCGAGACGGAACTACTGGAAGGCTGGAAAGAGCAAAATGTGACCAATGTGCAGCGTATGACTGTCAAACGAGACCATAAAGAAATTCCTACAAAAGACCCGATTCTGACCTTTGCCACTCGCGATCTGCAACAAACCATAGAAATCGGATACACAAAGATAGCTGTCAGGCCATACATACCTAATCCTGGAAGATGTTTCCAATGTCAACGATTTGGCCGCGGCTTGCAGAGTTGCTGTGGCAGACTCACATGTGCGAAATGTGGAACCCAAGGTCATTCCTCAGACACCTGTGAAGCGACACCTCACTGTGTAAACTGTGATGGTGAGTATCCAGCTTACTCCCGATCCTGTCCCAACTGGAAAAAAAAGGAAATCACTATTTTAAAAGTGCGTGAGAATATTTCTGTCAAGGAAGCACGTAAAAGGTGCTCACCATTCCACAGCACAACCTATGCCGATGCGACGCGTCAGGGGGCAGCGTCGCACCGGCCTCCGCCACCTGTCCGGCCCGTGCATAGCGAGCCGTTGGCTGTGGCGCCCTCCGCCCCTGTGCTGGCTGCAGTCAAGTCTGCTCCACCCGCCCAGACAGAGAGACCGGCTACCCCACGGACGTGGGGTTTCAAGACCACGCCCCACCAGACGAAGTAGCAGCCCGCCCGTGCGGGCGTCCAGTGCCTCCCAGGAGGCAATGGACACAACAGCGGCACCTTTGGTGCCCAAAAACCAGCGTGCCTCGTTCGTGCGCGCTAAAACGAACAAAAAACCCATAAAGGGGCCAAAAGACCGTCCTGTTACTTAAGATACTACGCACCTGAACACAGAACCCTCCTCTCTCCAACAAGATGGCGGCACAAATTATTCATTGGAATGCCCGTGGCATTCTAAACTTAGACGACATCAAGGAAATAATACAAGAATTTAACCCTAGGCTGTTCTGTGTTCAGGAAACACACTTGAAAACTTCAAATGCAAATTTCCTAAGCCACCATACATTATTTCGCCAAGATCGCAATGATGGCCTGACCGCGTCTGGCGGCGTGGCCATTATAGCTCAGAGGTCAGTTGCTTGCCAGCACCTCTACCTTTAAACAAATTTAGAGGCAGTAGCAGTTAGGGCAATACTGTTTGACGGGTTGGTGACAGTCTGTTCATTATACTTACCACCTGACCATCGTTTGCAACTTAGGGAACTTGAAACACTTGTTAATCAGCTCCCTGAACCATTCATTTTTACAGGAGATTTCAACGCCCATAACACTTTGTGGGGCGGCTTGCGCTGCAACACAAGAGGGCGCACTATAGAAGACTTCCTTTTATGTTGTGGTGCGGTTCTGCTTCATAAAAAAGAACAGACGTTCTACAGCGCCACACACAAGACATGCTCTTCAATAGATTTAACCATATCATCTCCAACTCTAATGCCATACCTTGACTGCAAGGTCCTGAAAAACATCTATGGAAGTGACCACTTCCCTATCGTTTTAAATCTAACAAAACAAGCTGGCTGCCCTCCACAGGTTCCCCGATGGAAAACCGACTCGTCGAACTGGGAACTGTTCCAAAAGATAACATACTTGCAATGGGATGATTTGGTTACTTTTAATATAGATGATGCTGTGGCATATTTTACAGGCTTTATAATTGACGACGCTGAAAAATGCATAAAACAAACTAACACACTCGCTAATAAGCGTTGTATAGCTTGGTGGAACGACGAATGTAAAGAGGCACGGAAAACCAAAATAAAGCTTGGGGCCTGCTTCGAAACTCTCCAACTGCGGAGAATGTAATTAATTTCAAGCAGGCAAAATCACAGGGCAGGAGAATACGTACGTCGACGTGCTAAGCAGGATAGTTGGGAAAGGTACATATGTAGTATCAGTTCTTACAAGGATGAGAGTAAGGTGTGGAACAGGGTAAACAAATTAAAAGGCCGAGAAATACAACGAACTCCCCTAGTAAACACTCAAGGTGACAGCATGAAAGATCAGGCCGATTTCCTGGGCTAGCATTTTGAAAGTATTTCTAGTACATCCAACTACGAGCCAACCTGCTTAAAGTTCAAGGAACACGCAAAGCGGGAGCGTCTCAAACGAAAGTGCAACAGAACTACCTTACAACCGTCCGTTTAGGCTCGCTGAACTCAATGCTTCTCTGAGTTCTTGCAGTAACTCAACACCAGGTGGTGACCGTATATTATACGAAATGATCAAGAACCTACACTCAGAAACATTAAACGCTCTTTTGTCTATTTACAATACCATGTGGTTATCTGGACATATTCCATCCTCATGGAAAGAAGCCATTATCATCCCAATTTATAAACAAGGCAAGGATCCCGCATTAGCCAGCAGCTATAGGCCAATAGCACTAACAAGCTGTATGTGCAAGTTATAGGAAAAAATGGTCAACCGGCGTCTATTTCCTGGAATGCAACCACCTACTTGATCCCCTCCAATGTGGTTTCAGGGAAGGTAGGTCAACAACAGACCACCTCGTTCGCATTGAGGCAAACATTAGAGATGCTTATATACACAGACAATTCATTCTGTCTGTATTCCTCGACTTGGAGAAAGCCTATGACACAACATGGCGATTATGAATCCTCCGAGACCTATCTGCAATGGGAGTACGCGGCAACATGTTAAACATGATAGAAAGCTACTTGTCTAACAGCACGTTCCGCGTAAGAGTCGGCAATGTCCTGTCCAGAAGTTTCACTCAAGAGACTGGTGTGCCACAAGGGGGCGTGCTTAGTTGCACCCTTTTCATTGTGAAAATGAATTCCCTTCACAAAGTCATTCCATCCTCTATGTTTTATTCAATATATGTCGACGACTTGCAGATAGGATTTAAGTCTTGTAACCTTGCAATATGCGAGCGTCGGGTTCAGCTCGGACTGAACAAAGCGTCAAAATGGGCAAATAAAAATTGGTTTTAAGCTAAACCCTCTCAAAAGCTCCTGTATTAGGCCTCTCTAGAAAGAGAGGCCTAATACAAGATGCTGATATTATGCTGCATGGACAACACATACCGGTCCACACAGAACACAAATTCTTAGGCATTACACTCGACATAAAACTAACCTTCATTCCTCATATCAAGTATCTCAAAGCTAAGTGTCTGAAAACAATGAACATCTTAAAAATACTGTCACACGCGACATGGGGTAGCGACAGAAAATGCCTCATGAACCTCTACAGGAGCGTTGTGCGATCGCGGTTAGACTACGGCGCAGAAGTGTATCACTCTGCTACCCCTAGTGCTCTCAAGATGCCAGACCCTGTTCGTCATCTTGGTATCCGCCTCGCCACCGGTGCCTTCAGGACAAGCCCTATTCAAAGCCTCTACGTTGAGTCGAATGAATGGTCCCTTGATCTACAACTATCATATTCTACTTTTAATTACTTTCTTAAAGCACACATGGATAAAGACCATCCTTGTTATCCTACCATCAATGACAGGACTTGTGCAACACTTTTTCATAACAAGCCCTTAGCGAGAGAGCCATTCTCGCACCGTGTGAGGAGGATGAGCAAAGATATGGACGTTCCACTTCTTGAAAATCGCCTAATGGCTCCAGCTAAGCCGTTAGCACCATGGTTGTGGCACATCATTGACTGCGACACGTCATTTGTGGAGGTAACGAAGCACGCTCCAGAGGCCCACATTCGTGTGCATTTTCTAGAACTACAATTTAAGTACTCGTGTCCAGAATATTACACAGATGCGTCCAAATCGCATGCCGGCGTGTCTTATGCTGCCGTGGGCCCATCCTATTCAGAGTCAGATGTTCTTCACCATGATACAAGCGTTTTTACAGCAGAGGCACTATGGTGCGCTGTGAAACACATCAAACAGTCAAAACTACATAAGGCGATCATATACACAGACTCACGAAGCTTCGTTAAAACATTGATGTCATACCGCAAACACAAAAATCCAGTAATTGCAGAACTTTTCTCTCTCCTGTGTACTATTTATGCCTCTGGCCAACATGTAACGGTATGCTGGGTGCCTGGACGCAGAGGTATTGAAGGTTACGTGTTAGCAGATCGAATGGCTACTTCCTTAGATATAAAAGCTTGCAGCATGTCTATAGGTGTCCCAGTTAGAGACCTAAAGCCACATTTACGGAACAAAGTCTGAACCTACTGGCAACATAAATGGGACGCTGAAATCCTTAATAAACTCCACGTGGTCAAGCCATATTTAGGGTATTGGCCATCACTGACCAACTCGAGACGAAGTGATGTCCCATTCTGTAGTCTCAGAATAGGGCACACATATGGCACGCATAGTTATTGGTTGACTGGTGGTGAACCTCCTATGTGTAGTAGATGTGGGGACACCTTCAGTGTTCAGCATATCCTCCTGGAATGTGGCGAAGTGCAAGCCCAAAGGAAAAGGCACTTCCCATTAGCATATAGGCAGTGTATACCACTTCACTTGGCATTGTTTCTAGGCAGAGAACCACTTTTCGACACGAAATCCGTCTTGGCGTTCTTAAATGACGTCCATATGCTCAATGTATTCTGCCCAAGAAATTCGTAGCACGGCCTCCTGCGAGAGGCCGCTGTTGCGATGTCAACCCCTGTTTATAGCACATGCCTCCGGTCCCTTGTACTCAAGGTACGTGGAGAGGCTGTTGTGCTACTGGTTGTCAACCTTTACTTTTTCATTTTTAAATACATGTTATCAAGCCTTGTTCCACATTTCATACTCGTAGCATACGCTACTTCAGTCACTATCATTATTTTACTACCTATATGTTTTACGCCATTTACAGCGACAGTTTTTAGGCCCCTTTACAGCCATGTCACATCTACCATGAGAGACTCATTGCCCTCGTCATAACAGCTCATCGATTACATTACCACTTGTCCTGGCGCTCTTTGGCCATTCCTGGCCCTTGCGCCATTAAACAAGCCACTGTGTACGATTACACATCTAGAGTTGATGACCTGCAGAAGAAGGTTGATCAACTAATGTTGAAGGTAGATGATCTAGAGAATAGAAGTAGAAGGAACAACCTTATTATATGTGGTATTACGGAGCTTCGGGGAGAGCAACTCGAGTTGTTAGAAGAAGTCACTCAAATACTTCATGATGCCTTGAGTGTTCACGATGTTAAAATTGAACGCATCCACCGACTGGGGAAGCCGAATCCGAGCAAGGTCCATCCAGTAATTTTCAAATTAGTAGAAGGGAGAGACAAGGCGAGAGTATTGAAAAATTGCAGAAAACTTAAAGGCACCAACTACAGTATCTCCGAAGATTTTTCATCATCATCATCATTTATTAAACCCTTAAAGACCTTATAGAAGGCATTACATAAGGGGGGGGGCGAGCAAATCGATATCAAAGGACATGTCATGACACAAATGCAGTGCTTAAAGTATAACAGAAGCAGATATACACTGTGCAACATTGAACATAAAGATAAAGCAAATTATGAAAGTGTAAGAACTAATACTTTCAAAAAAAACTTTGTTGGAAGGACGAAGCTTTTTTGAAGAACTGGTATGTGTGAAGGTCAGCTAAAAAGAGAAGACAGCAACACTCTAAATTTGACTGGGTCACGCTCCTGAACAACATATTCAGGTAGACTGTTCCACTGTTCAATGGCTGATGACAAGAAGGATTTGTTAAATGCGCGAGTTGAACCATGAAGACGTTGTACGCTTTTGGAGTTGAACAGTCGACGGGAGGTGCGAGTTGGAGGGATGAGCAGAGTGCCATGCAGGTGGGAAAAGTTGTGATACAATTTGTGGAACAGGCTGATCTGTGCGGATTTTCTGCGAACAGCTAGAGGGGTTAGCTCAAGAGACGTTTTGATAAGAGTGACGCTTGCATGTTTACTGTACTGAGATGATATGAACCGGGCTGCACGATTTTGCACCGCCTCGAGAGAGCTGATGAGATAATCCTGATGGGGGCTCCAAATGGCGGAAGCAAATTCTAGTTTAGATCTGACGAACGTTTCGAATGCAAGTTTCCTGACAGCGGGAGGGGAGGGCCGCAGAGATCTTTTTAAGAATCCAAGTGTCCTGGAGGAGTCTGCTGCGAGTTTGATAATGTGGTCTGACCAGGTCAAGGTGCTGTTTATGAGGACACCCAGGTAGCGGTAGGAATCCGCTGGAGAATATTTCGGCGGAGTTTAATGAATACTGAAAAACAAGGTTGGATTTTTTACGAGAGATGACCGTGTGTTTGCATTTAGAAACATTTGGTTCCATGAGCCAGCGCGAGCACCATGCCTCGATGATGTTAAGGTCTTGCTGCAGTAATGTTTGATCCGTACTGTTGGTGATTCTGCGATACACAACACAGTCGTCTGCGAAAAGACGCATGGACGATGTGATTCCGGGTGGCAAGTCGTTGATGAATATGAGGAACAGGCATGATGAATATGGCATGATCAGGCATGATGAACAGCATGATGAATATGAGGCCCCTCGTGTTCAGGCAAACCGGAAGAAACTGCCGGAAGTTACGAAGATAAATAGAGAGAGAGGTGAAAATGTTGCTCTTTTGTTTGATGAAGTAAAAATCGACACAAAACTGTTCAAATGGGATGGAGGAAGCAACATGATGGTTCCATTACACTTGGAACGACACGATTCTTCCCGGCGTAATGATCAGGCATCTCAAAACAACGACACAGCGCCACTGCCACCATGCGCCACCCGGAATACGTTTTCCATTATGAATGTTAATGCAAGAAGCATATTACCTAAATCTGCTGATCTGGAGGGCCTTCTTCTAGCGTATAACCCAGACATGACGGTAATGACTGAGACGTGGCTTCACGATAACGTTTCTGATGCGGACGTCGTGCCAAGGTCGCATGAGATTATTCGCCACGACCGGGCGGCACGGGGCGGTGGCGTCGCAGTTGTGCTGAAGAAAAACATTGAGTACACAGTGACACCTCACAATACCAACGTTGAAGTGCTACGGATTCGTGTACGCCTGAGCCAATACAGTGTTTTCGTTGGTGCAATTTACAGACCGCCGGATGCAGACCTTTCAATTCTGGAAAAACTGCATGATTTCATGTGTGAGCACTGTAAAAGCAATGCTAATGTCCTCTTGTGCGGTGATCTCAACCTTCCCAAAATTAACTGGGACCTACTGGGTGTTTCGCATTCATGTCAGCATTCCGAGTTGATGCTTGATATTGCTTTCTCGCTTCGTCTGAAGCAGCTCGTGGATCAGCCTACACGTGTAGCAGCTACTTCTAGCACAGTTCTTGATCTCTTTTTCGTTTCGGAAAATATTAGTGCTGTAGGCTACGACATGTCGTATTTGCCTGGGATATCGGATCACGACATGGTCCTTTTTACTGGTCCTATGCGAGTCTCGAGGATGAAAGGCGAAAACGTCACTAAAAAATTTCCTGATTTTAACTGTGCTCAAGATGAGAGTATACTAGATATTCTGGAAGAAGATTTTGATATTTCCCAGCATATGTATGATACTGGAAATTCTACTGTCAAAGACTTGTGGATTCACTTCAAGGCTGTTGTGAATAAATGCATCAGCAACTATGTCCCTACTAGAAAAAAAAATACCCGCATTTCCCCGAAGGGGAGTATGAGGAAGTGCGAAGCACGGGGTGATGCTATGAGGGGGCGCGCGCGACTAAACTGCAGAGCCGAGCGAAGGAGACGGCAGCGAGAGAGCACGCGCCAGCCGACCCACGGAGGTCTGGCCGTTTTTAAGTGCAAAGCACTTTTACTGATGATGATGATTAAGTGTAATTAATGATTTAAAGTGTTGTTGTCATGATGCATTTGTACACACACACACACACATTTATATATGAAGTATTATTTATTTATTTTACACTTCACGCTTTTCGTATGATGCATTAATGCACCTCGCGAGTGCGCCACACACACACACACATATACACACTAAACACGTCACTACAGATCAGCACCTATTCGGCGGCCGAGGGTGAGTGCAAACCTAACGGGGGGAGAGGCACACCAGCTGCGCGGAGAGGGTGCGAGGAGCCGGCGCGGCGCGCGCAGCCACGGCTGCACAACGCACCGTGACGTCACGGCGCGGGGCGCGGGCAGCCACGCAGCGGAGGGCGGAGCGCGCGCAGTCACGTGGGGCGTGACGTCGCTGCGCCGTTGCTACAGACGCTCCTCTCCGCTCCTCGCGCCGTTGCTAGGGGAGAGGAGGAGGAGCGCGGATGCCGGCGAAGTTTTCGGGGTCGCTTAAGAAGTGCATTCGCGCTTAAAAGCGTAGTCGGCGGAATCCCTGTGTGACACGGGAAATATTACAGTTGAAACGTCGTGTCAAGCGATTACATCGCTGGGCTGTGAACAGAAGGGCGGTATCCCTACAGTTACTGCGAGATGAATTGCGCACAAAGATAAAGCTATCCAAGTTCCATTTCTTTAATGTCAAAATGCATCATTTTCTTTGAAGTGACCCAGGAAAACTCTGGTTGCACCTAACGAAAAAGAATGAGGCTATTGGCAAAATGAAACTTGATGACACTATCACCGATGACAGTAACTGTATGGCCAACGCATTTAATGACTACTTTTCGTCTGTGTTTTCTCGCGCCACCGTTCAGCCCTCGTCGTGTCCGAAAACAAGTTATGCTATCCCGGATATAGAAATAAACGAAAGCGGCATTTTTTCGGCGCTACTTGAATTAGACACAAAAAAATCTATCGGCCCGGATGGCATACCAAATATGTTTTTGTGCAGATACGCTGAATGGTGCGCGAAGTATCTGAACATAATCTTTAAAGAAAGTATACGGACAGCGGAAATACCTTTTAGAATGGAAAACAGGAAAGGTGGTGCCTATTTATAAGACTGGTGACAAGTAATCAACTGTTTCGCTACTGTGCACTTGTAGCAAAGTTTTGGAACATTTCATATTTAAGCGTCTCTATTCTTTCTTAGAGGACAACAATTATTTTTCAAGTAATCAGCGTGGTTTTCTGCCACCACGACACAACTTATTCACTCTGTAAATGATCTAATGGTAACTAATGCTAGACAAGGGCGGACAGATTGACATGATTTTTCTTGATTTTGAAAAAAGCATTCGACCGTGTGTCACACCGACATTTAATGTTAAATATCCGATGCCTTTTTGACAACCCCCAGATAGTACAGTGGCTCGACTCGTATCTTACGCGGCGTAGGCAGTTTGTTCATAGGCAATTCGGACTCGGAATTTGCATCTGTTCTTTCAGGCGTTCCCCAGGCTTCGGTGCTCGGACCGGTACTCTTTTTAATATATATTAATGATTTACAGATTAACTCTTCAGTGTGTTGCCGTTTATTTGCAGACGACTGCGTTGCATACCTGCACATTCAGTCAGAGAAAGATCAACAAATAATAAACAACTTCTTAGCAGCTGTTAGCACCTGGTGCTCAACATGGCAGATGCGCCTAAACGTTTCCAAGTGTGTTCAGATGAGAGTTACACGCAAGAAGCAGCCACTAGCCCACACCTATAGTATCAATAATGTTCCACTAGCTTCGGTAGACCAATTTAAATACTTGGGATTGCATATCACATCTACGATAAGCTGGAATAGTCATGTGCAATACATAGTTTCCAAGGCTTTGAGAGAACTTTACGTACTAAGAAATCGCATGATGCATTGCACTCCTAAAATTAGGCTTGTGGCCTACATTAGTTCGACCGTTATTAGAATATGCGGACGTAGTTTGGGACCCGTACACCAAATGTGATATCGCTTGCATTGAACGCGTTCAAAACAAGGCGCAAAGTTTCATCTTCAACGCTTACGGCAGGCATGTGTCCGTCACTAAACTTAGACGCTTAAGCGAACTTTCAACTCTAGAATCACGCAGGAAACAACACCGACTGCAAATGCTTAAAATATTTTAAACGGTAACATTAGAATGGGCTTCACTGATTACATGGACTTCACTGAAACAGCGCAAGGCCAACGAGATGGAAGCACAGTAAGACGATTATAAGGCCACGAGTTAAAACGAATGTATATCTATTTTCGTTTTTTCCTCGAACGATAGCAGAATGGAACGAGCTTGCATGTGACATAGTCGGCCTATCATCAGTTCATGCGTTCACAAATGCCGTGCAAGGTTATCTGTGATGTTTTACGCAGCTCTCGTCATTCTTTCTCTTTTTACAGCTAAGGTATGCGGGTAACCATTTCTTCCGCGGTATGCTTCTGTGGGCGGGGGCTGTCCTTCGGTTCACATTGTTTGATTTTGTTCGTTTAACCATTTTACTCATGTACCTAACTCTTGTTCAATATTTCGGATACGTCTTTCGGGTTTTCAATCACTCGATCCTGTACGTGTATTGCTCAGGTGTCCTACCTGTATTAGTGCAAATAATGTTGGACTTGTTTTTCATGTTCGCGTCTTGAGTTCACATTCGACCGCATGTGTTGTTATCGTTGGTCAGATGTGCTTTTGTTCTGATGTTCTTTTTCCTTTTTGATCTTTTTCTCGTTTGTCGACAGAAATCATGCAATGTGTAATACTGTAATGTGATGTACCCACTCCTGCCATGGTAGCCAAAAGGCAGCCGGCAGTATCTGATTAATAAAGAAAAATAAAGTAAAAACTTTATACCAAAAGCATCTAGTGGCAATTCTTTCTTTAAAGTGCGCTGAAGCACATCGCAGAAAAATACTGAATCCCAGCAGTCTACAGAAGGATGGTCATGTGGGCGAGTTGGAACTGATTATGCATATTGATGGTCAGCGCAAACCACGAGGACATAAAGAAGGAAGGAACACAAACACAGCGCTGTCTCACAACTATATTTTTATTTAGTAACACACCCATATTTAAAGCAATGACCACAACCCACGTGATGCCATGACGCAGATGGGAAAGTGTGCACCAGAATATGAAAACCTCGTTAGAACTAAGCCAACAAAACTACGTGATGTACTGATTTAAAAAAGAAATCTCCCTGTCATGTAGGGCTATCGATGGCATGCTGACGCACCGGGAACCATTTTTGCTGATGTGAAATGCTTCAACAATTTCTCTAACTGTCTTATCCTTGTGTTTGAACAAACTTTTTGTATCTGTAAATATCGGGGTGCAATCATGATTCGAACAATGCCTAGCTATGTGTGGGTATTCATTGCCCCTCATGGAGCGTTTGTGCTCAGCCAATCTTACATTCAAACACCTGCCTGTTTGGCCAATATACATGTCACCACACGAAAACGGGACCTGATACACCAGGCCTACTTGGCATGCTCCGAACGAGGGCGTGTGTTTCTTCACCTTGCATCCTATATTTCTTTTATTTATTCCTAATCTTTTTTGATCCAGTTTTCTTTCAATTATACCGCAAATCTTATTTAATTTATTAGGGGCAGAAAAAATAACTCTGACATTGAACCTCCCTGCAACATTTTTTAGACCATGAGATAGCTTATGCACGTATGGAATAACTACAGTTTTTTCTTTCTTTAATCGGGTTGAAACACTATCCCTCTCGATTGTCCCCAATCTTACACATCTCATCAGCTTCTGCACATTCAACCGGATGGCACTTTCCGGGAACCCTGCCGCCCTTAGACGCAATACTTGGGTGACAAAGCTGTCAGAAGCATGATGAAAACATGACTTTACTAAGGCCGAAAACAAACACGAGTAGGCGATACCGTTTTTTACTACCTTGGAATGAGCGGATTTAAAATTTAGGATGGGTTTAGCGGATCTTGGGATATATTGCCAACATACATGATTCTTGGCGAGTTCTAGCCTCAGGTCCAAAAATTGCAACTGGTTGTCTTGCGGTAATTCATAAGTAAAGCGCAAACCAGAACCGCTGGTTTGCGCTTTACTTATGAATTACCGCAAGACAACCAGTTGCAATTTTTGGACCTGAGGCTAGAACTCGCCAAGAATCATGTATGTTGGCAATATATCCCAAGATCCGCTAAACCCATCCTAAATTTTAAATCCGCTCATTCCAAGGTAGTAAAAAACGGTATCGCCTACTCGTGTTTGTTTTCGGCCTTAGTAAAGTCATGTTTTCATCATGCTTCTGACAGCTTTGTCACCCAAGTATTGCGTCTAAGGGCGGCAGGGTTCCCGGAAAGTGCCATCCGGTTGAATGTGCAGAAGCTGATGAGATGTGTAAGATTGGGGACAATCGAGAGGGATAGTGTTTCAACCCGATTAAAGAAAGAAAAAACTGTAGTTATTCCATACGTGCATAAGCTATCTCATGGTCTAAAAAATGTTGCAGGGAGGTTCAATGTCAGAGTTATTTTTTCTGCCCCTAATAAATTAAATAAGATTTGCGGTATAATTGAAAGAAAACTGGATCAAAAAAGATTAGGAATAAATAAAAGAAATATAGGATGCAAGGTGAAGAAACACACGCCCTCGTTCGGAGCATGCAAAGTAGGTCTGGTGTATCAGGTCCCGTTTTCGTGTGGTGACATGTATATTGGCCAAACAGGCAGGTGTTTGAATGTAAGATTGGCTGAGCACAAACGCTCCATGAGGGGCAATGAATACCCACACATAGCTAGGCATTGTTCGAATCATGATTGCACCCCGATATTTACAGATACAAAAAGTTTGTTCAAACACAAGGATAAGACAGTTAGAGAAATTGTTGAAGCATTTCACATCAGCAAAAATGGTTCCCGGTGCGTCAGCATGCCATCGATAGCCCTACATGACAGGGAGATTTCTTTTTTAAATCAGTACATCACGTAGTTTTGTTGGCTTAGTTCTAACGAGGTTTTCATATTCTGGTGCACACTTTCCCATCTGCGTCATGGCATCACGTGGGTTGTGGTCATTGCTTTAAATATGGGTGTGTTACTAAATAAAAATATAGTTGTGAGACAGCGCTGTGCTTGTGTTCCTTCCTTCTTTATGTCCTCGTGGTTTGCGCTGACCATCAATATGCATAGTCTACAGAAGCATGTTGTGTATCCTCTGGTTTATTACATAAAAACAGTTAGTTGTCGAAGCTAGAAATAAGCCTTTTTCCTGAAGCCATGTTTTTACAGGTAGACTATTCGTATGTAGCTTGAAAAAAAAATAGCTTTGGCAGCTGGACTTATTGGCATTTTCTTGAACCTTTTCAAATATTCTGTCCTGGGTATCCATGATATGGCAAACGGTACAAAGGAGTCGGGAGGAACGCTTCAATTAGATCCTTATAAAGTCTCTTTCTGGTGACGTCACTCGAGTACTGTAAAGAAAATCTCACTTTCAACATTCTGTATGAAAGTAAGACCTACTGCAAATATCTAGTTACGGTACCCTCCAAATCACCACATGAGGAAATTATGAAATATGGGATTAATCTCCGAATCTCCGTAGCCTAGTATGTGTGGACTGTTCGTAAAAAGGGATCTTCCACATTCCCAAGGAACATAAGCCTAGAAACAATAAGACGTATAAATAAATGAAGAAGGCCAGCACCTCCGCGTTTAACAGGAATGAACAGGCTGTTTCGACCGATTTTCTCCCAAGTCGATGCCCAAACAAAAAGTGCAAACACACGATGTCTGGATACTAGAAGGAGACGCACATAATATTTTCATAACAAACCATACACGTGAAAGCAGAAACACATTACACACAGCAGCAGGCGAGAACATAGAGAACTGTCTGCCTTGCCATGCATTGCTTTTTCCTTTAGTTTCGATGTTTGCTCAGCCCAATGTTCATCAGCATGATGATACCTATCAAGACGCACACCCGGATACTTTGTTGGTAAACACGAAATACGCAAGCGTGAAAAGGTATCTCGCGTACTTTCCCAATTACCGTGCCAAAAGCCGCAACTTTTCTACCAGCTTATCTTACACCCTGCGTATAAGCAAAAGTTTTCAATCACGGTTGTCTCAATGATGCGGTTGTGAGATGTCGAAGCACGAATCCCCCATAATACAATAACAATGGGTTTATTCAACAAGCAACTGCCGCGGACGAACATACCGAGGCTACGCTCGTCCGGGTGGCGAAAGGTAAGAAGAAGAGAGTTTCCGATGTGGGCAGCCTGCTTATGTAGCCACCGTCGGTGACGCCCACCTCCAGTGACGCTGCGATAGCACTGCATTTTATTGGACACGCGGTGCTGCGTGTAGCCTGGTTCCGTTGGGCTGGTTGACACGGCTGCGCGGAAGTAGGCGCAGATTGTGTCGCCACATCACCCCCCGCGGAGTGGAGAGCCCTCAGGGCTTGTAAAAATTCGGTACACGTACACGACATCCGCAGCGTGTAGTGACTGGGGCAGGTTGCGATATCGGCGGTTGTGGGTGGATGCTTGCGGCTGCTCTGCTGTCTCCAGATTCTTTGGGAGCAATGTATGCTGGCTTCAGCCGGTCAATAGAGACTCGGACGTCATTCCCGTTAACGCGCAGGATGAAGTTTTTGTCGTCGCGGTGGACGACTAGGTAGGGTCGCTGTTCCGCTGTAAGGTGGGCGAAAAGGCGCGCGTACAGTGTCGTCGCGGAGGAAGGCGTGCGAGCACGTCGCCAAGTCCTTGAATACGAACGGCGTTGGCTTCGTGTGATGTGCTGCTGGCGATGGGCGCAGGGTGTCCATTGTGCAACGTAGCCGGGTGACGAAGTCTGTCGGGTCGGAGCAGGTGTTATCGTGAGTTGAATCTGAGAGAAATTCTCCAGGTAGACGAAGTGGTTCACCGTAGACAAGTTCCGCAGGCGTGGTCTCAGTGTCTGGTTAGAAGGTGGCACGCAGACCGATAGCGACGGCTGGGAGAGCCCCGAGCCAGGATGAATTAGGGTGGCACATGATGGCTGCCTTAAGTTGTCGATGGAAGCGCTCGATCATCCCGTTGGCGCCAGGGTGGTAACTCGTGGTTCGCAAACACTCGAACCCGGTGGACAGCCCGAGAAGCCTGAACAGTTGATTCAAATTGGCGTCCTTGATCGGTTGTGACGCGACGAGGAGTGCCAAAGCGGGAAATCCAGCCGTAGAAGAACGTCGAAGCGACGTCTTCTGCCGTAATCCTTTCGAGGGGCCACACCTCGGGTCATCGGGTGTAGCGATCAATGACAGTGAGGCAGTAGCGGTGAGGTCCGGTTGGCGGCAGGGGACCAATAATGTCGATGTGGACATGTTGAAACCGTTCCGACCGCAGGGGAAATGTCCCCAGTGGCGAAATCACGTGCCGAGTGATTTTGGCACGTTGACAGTGGATGCACCAGCGTCCCCAGGCGCGGCATTCACGCTGCATTGAGGGCCACATGTAACGGTCATTCACAAGGCGCGTAGAAGCTCGAATGCCGGGATGGCTGAGGTTGTGCAACTGGTTGAAGAGGCTGCGGCGCTGCAGAGAAGGCACATATGGTCTCACACGTCCGGTGGATATGTCGCAATACAGGGTGCCCTTCGACCCATGGACTGCAACTTGTTGAAATCGAACAGAAGAGCCATTTTCGAGGAGTTGTTGTAGTTCGGCGTCCGTCTTCTGAGCGTCGGCGAGGGCTTCAGTCGTAACGGGTGGTAGTTGGACAGCAGAGACGCGCAAGAGTGCTTCAGCGACCAGGTTGTCTTAAAAGGACAGAAAGTTGAGCGAGTTGTTAACAGTCCATAATCAAAGGAAGAGGCGTGCAGGACACGGACACAAGGAGAGCAGTGAACACCACGAACGCCGACTAACAACCGACGCACAGCACAGAGGCGAAAAAGAAAGAAGACACACAGCTTATCTGCGCATACTCGGAATGGTAGCGCCACCTGTCAAACGGTTACACGTGCTGGTCTTCGCGATAGACAACTCCTAAGGTGTTCTATCTCCTCTCTGTTTAAGCTAATCGACGGCTGACTCACGCATGCACTTACCACTAATACTGATATGCCAGGCCTCCACCAATAAACGCGTATCTTCGTTCTTATGCCTGTACAGGATGTCGGTTTTGTCTAACTCGGGCATGCCGCTACAGACCTGGCAGTGCAAGGATAGATTGGACGGCGTCCCACCTGATAGCGACCTTCTGTGTTCAATTAATCTTTGATTAATACAACGCGCAGTTTTCCCTACATAAAAACGTCCGCAGCTAAAACGAATCTTATAAACCACACCCATGCGACAGTCGGAGAAATTTTTCTTGGCTAAGTGCTTAACCGGACAGATATCCGTTCGCTTCTTACTGTGTGGAATTACTGTGTGGAACATAAGCTTCGACCTGTTTTATCTGATAAGGAAGGTTGTTTTGTAATAATGCCGAATAGCACTTTTTCTGATAAAGCCTCAGCAGCTGTTGAAAAGAATTTTAGACCTGTTAAACTGAAACCTTCTGTAGTAAAACAACGAGCTGTCGATCTCCTGTTGAAACATAATCTAGATAAGGTAGCTTCCAGTGTTAAAAAGGCAAAACTGCTCACTTTAGAATTATTTTTCTCGGCAAAAACCCACAAGCCAGAAATTCCGTTTCGCTCGATTGTATCAGAGTCAGGGACTTGGCAAGTTTGTGTAGCTAGCTATTTGCAGAAGTGCTTAACTTCCTTAAGTTTTTCTGACCCCTTCCGTGTACGTAATTCCCAGGCTGTAGTTCAGTTGTTAACAGAGGAAAATCCTGGCCACTGCACAGCGTTTAGCATGGATGTAGAAGATTTGTATTACTCGTTGCCGCATGAAGGTTTACTAAATTGCGTGAAAGAATGTATTCAAGAACAACGGCAGGAGTCCGGTTTCATAGATAGATGCGGAGTTTCCACAGGTACCTTTCTAGAAATTCTCTCCATGTACTTAACCTCAACATTAGTTGGATACAGGGAAGGCGTATTTGTGCAGAAATCGGGGATTTGTATAGGTTCAAAGGTAGCCCCTATTCTAAGTGATATATACTTGAGCAAGTTTGACTGCCGTTTAAAAGAGGCCTTAGGGGACCGCATCATTAGGGTATTTCGGTATGCGGACGATTACTTGGTACTTTCTAGTAAGGATGACTTTGAATCCGTCGTCACCTACGTAAGCGATCAATTTAAACTTAATGGAGATGGTCTAAGGTTTACGAAAGAACTACCGGAGGGAAACGTAATACAATTTTTAGATATCTCCTTGTCATTTGAGCAGAATCACGTGTGTTGGCAGTATTCCCCTAGAGCATCTAAGCCGTTGTTAAACTTTGACTACAAGCATTCGAAAGTAGTAAAAAACGGAATAGCCTTGTCCTGTTTAAAGTCAGCCCTATCGAAGTCGTGCGTGCACCGTTTGACCATTAGCTTTAATGCGCAGGTCGAGCGCCTCTTAGATGCAGGTTACCCTAGACTAGCCATAGCCACAGTAGCTGAGCGTCTTAAGAAGTCGATTTCGACCGGAACAAAAGCTGTAGCAGAGAGTAACATTAACAAGAAAAAGGTCGTGAGTATTCCGTATATCCACGCTGTTTCGCACAGGCTTAAGAAAGTGGGAAGTAAATATGGGGTTAATGTTGTGTTTACGGCTCCCAATAAGTTAGGAAGGGTTTGTGCTGCAGTGCATAGAAAAAGTGAGCAGATGGAAGGTAAGAAGCGAACGGATATCTGTCCGGTTAAGCACCTAGCCAAGAACAATTTCACCGACTGTCGCATGGGTGTAGTTTATAAGATTCCTTTTAGCTCCGGACGTTTTTATGTAGGGCAAACTGCGCGATGTATTAATCAAAGATTAATTGAACACAGAAGGTCGCTATCAGGTGGGACGCCGTCCAATCTATCCTTGCACTGCCAGGTATGTAGCTGCATGCCCGAGTTAGACAAAACCGAGATCCTGTACAGGCATAAGAACGAAGATACGCGTTTATTGGTTGAGGCCTGGCATATCAGTATTAGTGGAACTGCATGCGTGAGTCAGCCGTCGATTAGCTTAAACAGAGAGGAGATAGAAAGCCTTAGGAGTTGTCTATCGCGAAGACCGGCACGTTTAACCGATTGACAGGTGGCGCTACCATTCCGAGCATGCGCAGATAAGCTGTGTGTCTTCTTTCTTTTTCGCCTCTGTGCTGTGCATCAGTTGTTAGTCGGCGTTCGTGTTGTTCACTGCTCTTCTTGTGTCCGTGTCCTGCACGCCTCTTCTTCTGATTATGAAGAGGAGCTTCGCCCCTAAAAAGAACTCCTCCTACTTTGCAGTAGATCCGGTAGCTTCGTCCTCCCCAAAAATCCGCGTGCTGCTCGGAAACTCTGAACCATTTGGCGCAAGTGAGGTTCCTTTGACGGTCTACCCGGGTGGCGCAGCTGGCTTCTAATCGCGGGATCGAATCCCGGCCGCGGCGGCTGCATTTCGATGGAGGAGAAATGTTGCGGCCCGTGTGCTGTGCGATGTCAGCCAAGAAAAATTTCACCGACTGTCGCATGGGTGTGGTTTATAAGATTCGTTTTAGCTGCGGACGTTTTTTATGTAGGGCAAACTGCGCGTTGTATTAACCAAAGATTAATTGAAACACAGAAGGTCGCTATCAGGTGGAACGCCGTCCAATCTATCCTTGCACTGCCAGGTCTGTAGCTGCATGCCCGAGTTAGACGAAACCGAGATCCTGTACAGGCATAAGAACGAAGATACGCGTTTATTGGTTGAGGCCTGGCATATCAGTATTAGTGGAAGTGCATGCGTGAGTCAGCCGTCGATTAGCTTAAACAGAGAGGAGATAGAACACCTTAGGAGTTGTCTATCGCGAAGACCGGCACGTGTAACCGTTTGACAGGTGGCGCTACCATTCCGAGCATGCGCAGATAAGCTGTGTGTCTTCTTTCTTTTTCGCCTCTCTGCTGTGCCTCAGTTGTTAGTCAGCGTTCGTGGTGTTCACTGCTCTCCTTGTGTCTGTGTCCTGCACGCCTCTTCCTTTGGTTATGAACAGGTTGTCTTTCCCACTGATGTGTTGGATGTCTGTGGTGAACTGGGTGATAAAGGACAGCTGGTTCTGCTGGACCGGTGGAAGTATTTCGCGGCGTTGGGAGAAGGCGTAAGTTATAGGTTTGTGGTCGATGTAGATGGTGCAGTGCTGTGCCTCGAGGATGTGGCGAAAGTCCTGGACCGCTTCGTAGATGGCGAGAAGCTCTCTGTAGTAGGCTGGCCAAGTAATCTCCGCAGGGGCCGAAGATGCATCGGCGATGCTGCCAGAGGACGAGGGCGTCTTTGGCCGGGAAAGTTTCTTCGTAAAGAACGCCAACGGGTACCAGTCTTTGTTCACGTACTGCATAAGAGAGGCCGCAACGGCAGTACTAGAGGCGTCCCTAAAGAGCCCAAAGGGGGCCTCTGGCTTGGGATGAGAGAGCAGAGTGGCGTTGCAGAGGGCAGTTTTGCAGTCTTCGAAAGCTTGTATTAAAGTGGTGTCCAAACGACAGACTGGTTGCCTCGTAGGCTAGCCACCGCATCGTGGAGAGGGGCCTGATATGTGGCTGCTTTAGGCACGAAGCACCTGTAAACGTTCAGCATGCCTAGGAAACTGCAAAGATCCTTTGCTGTGGTATGCTGAGGGTAGTCTTGAAGGGCCAGGATGCGGTCAGGTAAGGGTTGAGTCCCTTCGGAGGAGATTTGATACCCAAGGAAGGTGAAGACGGGGGCGCCGAGCGCGCTCTTCTGTACGTTGATCAGTAAGCCATGGTCATTTAGGCGCTCAAAAGTTGACGTAGGTGCTGGCGGTGGACCTCTTCGTTGGGAGAGAATATCAGAATGTGGTCCAGGTAGACGAAGCAGAAGTCTAGGCCTCGAACGACGTCGTCGACGACCCGTTGGAAGGTTTATCCCGCATTCCGGAGGCCGAAATGCATGAAAGGGAACTCAAATAAGCCAGAGGGTGCGATGATTGCAGTCTTTCAGTCTTTGGGACGTCGTCCGGATTCACCGGAATTTGGGTTTACGCCTTTACTAGGTCTACATCCGCGAAGACGGTACTGTCATGTAAGCGGTGCGAAAAATCCTGTATGTGACGGACTGGGTACCTGTCGGGGATGGTGCGGGCGTTAAGGGCGTGGTAGTCTCCCCAGGGTCGCCAGCCATTGGTATTCTTTGGCACCAGGTGAAGTGGTGAGGCGTAAGGTCCTTCCGAGCGGCGCGCAATTCCTTCACGGAGCATGGCTTCGAGCTCGGCATGGGCGATTCGCAGGCGTTCTGGAGCGAGGCGACGGACGCGACAGGAGACCGGAGGGCCGGGAGTAGTGCGGATGTAGTGGACAGTTGGACGTCAGCTAGGTCGAGTCAGGTCGGGAAATTCTGCGAGAATTGCGTGGTACAGCGACTGACCTTGAACGGCAAGCACCTTGATGTTGGGATGATCGATGGTCGTCCGCTGGCCTGGCGAGGATAGACCTGTTCTGGTCAATAAGTGGGTCATGTCTGCAGTCAGGTAGGAGGTGGTAGTACGCTAAGAAGTCGGACCCGACGATGGACTCTGCGACGACGAAGTTCCATGGGAATTCTCGGCGTAGGTTTTTCAGGTGGATGTTAAGGCGGAGTGAGCGGTAGGTTTTATGCTCGAGTGGTTCGCTGCAATAAGCTCAAACGGCGTGCAAGGATGTTTGTCGTGCAGGTAGGCTCGCAGAAAGCAGCAGATGTCAGACCCAGTGTCGATGAGGAACCGCCGCTTAGTGACTTGGTCGGTGAAAAAGAGCGACGGCCTGCAAGTTCGCAGCTCGCGGCAGTCTTTACGGGCTGCCGTTTGTTTCCCGTCACCTCCAGCTGACAGCGTGGTTGGCATTTCCGGGCCGAGTCACCGAAGCGACGATGGTAGTAGATCGCTACGACGCGAGTCGGCGTCGCGGTCGTGGCTATTGCAGCGGTTTGGACGACGTGACTGTGGGAGTTGATGCAAGTGCCCTTGGATAGATTCCAGCTGACGGGTGATGTCGTCGATTCGCCGTGCGAGCTCTGACGTGTTCAGCGGTGCTGCGACAGGCTGCATGGTGAGCGACAACTTCGGAAAATGGACCTCGATGACGCGGTCAGTGATCTCGCCAAGTTGGTCGAGAGGTAGTGCAGCCTGAGTCCGCAGAATTTCCTGGACGTGTGGTGGAAGTCGTTGAACCCAAAGGGCTCGCAGGAAAGAATCTTGCACTCCCAAGTTTCCCGCGAGAGCACGCATGTGGCGGAGGAACTGCGATGGTTTGTGATCGGCAAGTTCTGCGGACTGAAGCTGATGTACCTTCCGGTCTTCCGTGAGCGACAGGCGTCGGATGAGTTCATTCTTGAGGTGTTGGTAAAGGTTCGTCACTGGCGGGTTGGCAAGGATATCTCGCACCTCCTTGGCACAACGGGCGCCCAGGTGGGCGACGACGTAATTATAGCGAGTCCGGTCTTGAGCGATACGCGCCAGCGAGAACTGGGCCTCGACTTGGGCGAACCATACGTCCGGTAAGCTCGCCCGAAACGGTGGAAGCTTGACATCGACGTGCCAGACGTCGTGTGCGTCAACGTGCGGAATTCCGTCTGCAGGGGTTGTTCTTACCTCATCGTTGGAGCGGGTTGACACGGCCAGGGTCGCGCGGGCGTCGCCAGGGTGCTGATTCACGGGCTCGTTGAGTTGGCGCTGCCATTCCTGGAGCTGTTGCTCTTGCTTGTGAATTAACAGTTGCTGCGCCTGCTCCTGAAACTGTTGGACCTGTCGGCGAAGAGCGGCAATGGCGTCTTGGTCGGCCCTGACGGTGCGATGCGTTCGGTTTTCCGGGTCACCAGGTGTGCGATGCCGGGTCTGTCGAAGCACGAATCCCACACAACATAACAATGGGTTTATTCAACAAGCAACTGCCGCGGACGAGCATACCGAGGCTACGCTCGTCCGGGTGGTAAGAAGAGAGTTTCCGATGTGGGCAGCCTGCTTATGTAGCCACTGTCGGTGACGCCCACCTCCAGTGACGCTGCGATAGCACTGCATCTCATCGGACACGCGGTGCTGCGTGTAGCCAGGTTCCGTTGGGCTTGTTGACACGGCTGTGCATAAATAGGAGCAGATTGTGTCGCCACACTGTCTGTGTCTGAGAAGAAAACAGCAATGTCATCCGCGTAAGCAAGTAACTTTACCTCAGCTGAAAGCAAGCTGTACCCACGGATATTTTCGTTTTGAATTACTGTCAGTGATGATCGATGTAGGCCGCAAGTACCAAAGGTGACAATGGGCACCCTTGGCTTACTGGAGATCGCACAGCTACAGTATCAGTCAACTCTTCATTGACGATTATTCGAGTCGAAGAATTTGCATATGCCGTTTTTACACCCTCAAATATTACACAGCCTACGTTCAAGTGCTCAAGTACACAAAATAGAACATCATGAGAAACTATATCCAATGCTTTTGCCAGGTCTAACTGAATCATTGCTACATGATCACCAACTACATCTCCAAATTTCCAAAACACCTCGCGCAATATGTATGTTTGTTGCGATACCACGACCTTTAATAGCACATGTTTGATGAGACCCGATGAGCATTGTAATTACACTTTGAAGCCTTTTCGCCAACATTTTCATGAACATCTTGTAGTCGACGTTAGTAAGGCTTATCTGGGGATAAGAGCTCACAAGTCTTCGTTTCTCAGCATCGCCTGTTTTAGGAATCAAAGCAATGTACGACGTCCTAAAGATAGCGGGACCTGTTTTTGTTCATACAGATCATTAAAAACCTTGTGCAAAATCTCGTCTATCTGAAGTCTGAAGAATTTATCAAAGGCAGCTCCAAATCGATTGGGCCCTGGCGACTTCCCATTTGGTAATTTCTCAAAGCGCATGCGATTTCATAACCACACCACGCCACACCACCGACCGACTTGCAAAAGGGAGAAAAAAAACCGGCCTTATTTATTTAGAGCATCGCTTTGCAATTAGCATCTAATCTATGTCTGGTCAAAGCAAAGATGTCTAAATTCACATAGCTTCCATTTCACTGCACCTTTGATTCCAAGAGGTGGTACCGCCACCTAGGAACGATGGAGTGAACTCGTAAATTGCCTTGTTAAAATGCACGCCTGCAGTTCGTACTTCAGTAGTCTCGATGCCTCCATCGCCCCGCAGGATTCGGCGTCCTCGGTCTGCCGGCTCGTTGCTTGAACCCCGGACGGTACATAATTTGTATCGTTCGGCATATATGATAGCCAGTTGCGTTGCGACGCGCTCTACACCAGGAACGCAAAGACGCTCGCCTACAAGCAAATGATGCGCCTTTCGCACAGCGAAGTGTGCGTTCACAAAACTATCCGCTGACAAACCTTTCAGTTTCACTTGCATGGTTTCATCATAGGGAAAACGAGTTCTCTCTATGGTTTCGCCATTTGCGAATGCTCCTGGTTGATAGCAGGTTTACGCAGGGCGCTGGCACCTTCAGTGCAGCGTCTCCGGACAAATGTGAGTCGTTCGAGAGATTTCGCTTGTGTGTCAAGGATTCGTGCAGTGTGGAGGTGAAGCTGGTGGGTCTATGCAAGGGATCGACATGTGCATCCAACCCACCGGCCGCCCCTCGATTCTTTTCGTTTCTGAAACGACAGCTCTCCCATGCATTCTTTCCCTAAACAGTTTACGAGGTCCAGCTTTCTTGGATGGATGGATGGATATTAGGAGCGTCCCCTTTATAACGGGGCGGTAGCCGGGCCACCAAGCTCTAGCTTTATTTCTGTTTCCTCCACAAACATTTCTTTTCACGAATATATTTTCACAACTAATTTTTCTCCTCGTCTATTTATTTTATGTCGTTTATTTATTTAGCTATTATCGTTCCTCTGTGATGAAACAATCTTACCAGAACTACCTTGCGTTTTGTTTGCTCCATACTTTTGCGCCACCAATACTGTAAGCGCCTTTTACTTATCTCTATCGCCGACATGTTCAGCTTTCCCGTGTTACTCCTGAAACCCATGGCCTCCTGTAGGGTAGTGCCCACAGCTACACCTGGGTGGACATCTGTACATTCAATCAAAATATGATCTGTCGTTTCCCTAGCTTTTCCACAGCACGTACATGTGTCCCCTTCTTTATTGAATTTCGCTCTGTAACTTCGGGTTCTCAGGCAACCGGACCTTGCCTCAAACAGTAAAGCGCTTCCCTTTGAATTATCGTAAAAGTTTTCTCCCTTGATTTCGTCTTTCCCTTTTCGGTAGTTGTTCAATGTCGGTTTCTTCTCCATTCTTTGCACAAAACCTACTAGTGCCATCTGTCGGCCATAGTCGGCAGCCCAGCTTAACTGAATGGGTAGATTTTAAAGTTTTAATTTCAAAAAAGCTGGGGGGTGCCGTTAGATGGCTTCGCAAGCACGTTAATGGGAAGGGTGTAAGCTTTCGACGCGTTGGAAAACCCGTCATTTAAATTCTCGTCAAAGCTATGAACTAACTGCCATAGAAAAGTAATGGGGTGTATTTTTGACAATTAACTGTACAAAATTACAGGCCTGCCGGCGCTGGATCTGCGGGTGTGTTGATTATGACGGTGCAATCTTACTATAGGCGCATAAACTGCGTTGATAAACTCTTTCCCGTGTAATTTACAGGTACTTTTGGAAGCGAGTATGGCGGCAAAGCTCGCTGGCAAGGAGCGAAAAGCCGTTTTTGCTGTGACTGCCGAGTAATCTACTTGCAGCAAAGTGCCGAGAGCACTAACGTAATTTGTCATATTAAACGCAAGAAAACATTGCTTGATAGAACTGAAACACAGCAGTGAGCAGCGAAATAAGCCCTACTCGCTCCATGGCAAGCTCCGCATACATGTAGTCAGCGCGCTACAGTTCCGCACCAGCAAATGGGAAAGGCAGAGCAAAAAGAACGAAATGAAGAGAAGAAATGACCAACAAGCGTATGAGAAGACTGCAAATATTAGGAAAACACCTACACAACACCCGTTTTTCACAAACACCTCAGTGTTCTTTCGCTTTTTCATGCAGACATAACAACAGGCCGTGCTGCGGATCGCAGCTGGTACACTCTTGATGTGGCTACATGTAATAAAACGCTTTGCTGGAAGTGAAATATCGACACCTGTGTTTCGTCAGCCGTTTCTGAAGCTGTCTAATGCGTTATGGAATGATCTTGCGCCTACGTTTGCGCCTTGTCTAGCGCTCGAGCGGTTTCAGAACCAGTCAAAAGAAGAGGCGTGCAAGACATGGACACAAGGGGAGAAGTGAACAATACGAACGCCGTTAGTGCCGTGGGGTGATCGACGTAGGCGTTGTTCTGCTGGTCACTTCTCCCCTTGTGTCCGTGTCTTGCACGCCTCTTCTTTTGACTATGAATCCTTACCAACTCGCTCAACTTTCTGTCCTTCAGAACCAGTGCTGCAAAAAGCGATAGTCCAGTGTATCATGCACGCGACCTCCTTGATCATGCATATTAACAGGCGCGCATCTAGGTTCAGGTTATCAGTGGCACCTTCCGAGGCCCTGCGATAAGCCTCAATGCACCTTGAGGAGCAATCGTTCAGGTACAGCTGCAGTTTCTACAAGAAACACACGATTCCCAAGCGGGAAACAGAGTAACTTTGTTATATACCAACGCTATCGCGTTGGTGGGCACTTGGTGTTATGGCGTGATGATTCTCTCGTCTGCACTCACACGCGTCGGACGCAGGAATCATGGGCTCCCGTGGAGCGGAAAAGGCGGTCCTTGGCGGCCGCGGACACAGGATGACTGTTGAAACTGATCAGGACTTTGAGATCTGCCAACAGGACGTGTTGTTTTGAACACGGTGTTTTTGCACGGAGATATTCGAGTTCGACCGTTCAAGGCAGAAGATTTCAGGGACGCTCTGGAGAAGGAACGCCTGCTTTCTGACGTAGTGGCTTTGGGTGCATACCAGATAAATCATGTGTGGGCCGTGACAACGAACAGTCCGGAGGCCACAAAGCGTTTGGCTCAACTGAAGGAACTCCAGGTCAAAGGGCGACGCTGCCTTGTCATCGACCCCCAGGAGCAACAGGTGAGGCTACGGCTTCACTGGCTGTTGCACGGAGTGCCGGACGACGACGTGCGCATAGCGCTAGCGGTGTTCGGCAAAGTGACGGAGGTTACACGGGAGCGTTGGAGAGTTCAAGGCGTGAATGAGAAGAATTCGACAACCCGGACGGCACTTATCAAGCTTTCTGTCCACTCAACTTTCTGTCCTTATCAAGCTGAATAGTGGAGTCAAGGTTGACGACCTGCCTCACCAGATTAGAGTCGCTGGTGAACTAGCCTTGGTGGTCGCCCCAGGAAGGCCTATGCAGTGCCGGCGATGCAAGGGTGGGGACATGTTCGACGTGAATGTAAAGTACCGCAGTGCTCTCAGTGTCGCCGTTTTGGACACGTAGCAGCGGAGTGCGTCCGCTCCTACGCTGTGGTGGCGGGATCAAAAGAAACAGAGGACGCAATGGAACACATCATGGACGTAACGGAGGCCGAAGACGCGACTAAAGGTATCGGAGAGGGCGTTGCATCAGGGAGTAATTGCACTGCCGCAACAGTAGCAGGTCAAGTTAGACTTGTGGAAAGCACAGCAAGACTGGACGAGTCGACAGAAGACTTGGCAAGGGACGCCAGCGGCCAATTTTCCGAGAAAGCAACGCCTTCGGCTAAGCAGGGAGGCGTCTCTTGGGACACCTGTTTGGACTTTGGCTCGGATAGTGCTGCAGTGGACGCTACCGGTGTACCAGAGTATGCCGTTAGAGCGTCTGGCCCTGCTCCGGAAAGGGCGGGTGGCGTCGCTTGCAACGCCAGCTCTGTCGGCGGTTCGGAGTGCAGCGCACGGGACGCCACTGGCGTCTCAACGAGCGGTGGTGGTGGTGGTGGTAAAAACGTTTATTGTAAGGGATTAGACAGGAGGTATGCTGGGACCAGGTCGTAAAAGGCTGGCCCTCACAAACACTAGGTGGAGCTAATAGCTCGGGGCTCCAGTGGCGGTAGCCGCCTCCCGTGCGCGCCTGACTAAGGCTTGTTAGGCCTGTAAGTCGTGGCAGCCGAGCAGGGTCGCCTCCCAGTCCTCCGGTGTTGGGTTGGGGTTGGGGGGAACGGCCGGATTGGAAGGGCAAGCCCACACCATGTAGTAGGTGTCTGAAGACACCGCACTACAGTGCCGGCAGCTGCCGCTAAAGGAAGGGTCAAAATGTTTTAAGGCTGCCGGGTACAGCAATGTATTGGTAAGAAGGCGGAGTAAGAGCCGCTCATCCGCCTTCTTAAGGCCTTTACATGGGTGGGGGTAAAGGCGATGGCAATCTTGATAGAATTTTGTAATATCTTTGAAGGTGTAGGCCGGATTAAAATGGGTTTCCTGATCGGGTGGGGAGGAGAAAACAGCCCGGAAAGAGAGCGCGCGGGCGGCTGCGTCTGCTGCCTCGTTTCCTACCAACCCCTGAGGAGCAGGGGCCCATATAAGGTAACGGTGTGCGGGGTCCGTATCCCGTATGCAATTTTGGTAGATTTGGTAAGCTAGAAAGGGGGTCCAGCCTTGTACGACGTTCCTACAGGCCCCTCGCGAGTCGGTAATGATGTATTTCGAGTCGGAATGTGAGGCCGCCAGAGCAATAGCGACGTCGTCCGCGTGAGTTGGATTGGGCGCTCTAAAAGTGAGGCCGTTAACTGTGCTGTTATTGTGAACTACTGCGGCCGTATACCATTCCCCGTGGTGAGGGCCGGAGGCGTCCACGTAGTATACGCCTGTTTTGTTGCCATAATGTCGGGCCAGAGCTTCCGCCCGCGCCAGGCGCCGGCCATTATGGTCTTCGTGTGACATGTTGGCTGGAAGAGGTCGCACGTGGAGGGCGCGTCTCCACAGTTCTGGGATACGAAGCCTGTCTTCCATGGGAATGGTGTGTTGGATATGGAGTCGAGCAAGAAGACGGCGACCCGACTCCGTTTGCGACAAGCGCGTATACTGGTTTGTGAGGTGCGCTTCCCGAAGCTCCCGGAAGGTGTTAACCACCCCAAGGGCCATAAGACGGCCGTTAGAAGTGGTGACGGGGAGGTCCAGGGCACGCTTAATAATTTTGCGAAGGATCACCTCCACGGCTTCCTCCTCTTGTTTCCGTAGGTGAAGGTAAGGAGTCGCATAGAGAATTCGACTGGTCACGAAGGCATTTCCCAGCCGCAAGGCGTCAGCACTTCGCAACCCCCCGCGTTTGTTGGAAACCTGGCGGACCATGCGGCCCACCTGGTCCCCCACCTTACGGAGTTTGGCCAATGTGGTATCTGGCCGCCTGTGTTTGTGGATGTGGAGTCCGAGTACCCGTATCTCGTCAGCTTCATGTATGGGACCGCTGTCAAGAGATAGACAGATTTGTGTTGTGCACTTTGGCGAGGGGCGGATGTGCACAAATTCCGATTTTTGAGGGGAGCATTGAAGACCGCAGCGGCGGGCGTAGCGGTCTACTATCGTCGCTGCTGTTTGCAGGCTGGTTTCAATGTCCCCTATGCTGCCCTGCGTGGCCCACAGGGTGATGTCATCGGCGTAGAGGGCGTGCTGCACGCCGGCGACACCATCCAGCTGGGCCGGCAGATGCATCATGGCCAGATTGAAGAGCAGTGGGGAAAGTACCGCGCCTTGGGGGGTTCCCCGTGTGCCGAGCATGTAAGGGCCGTGCTCTTTGTCTTGGATGCGGATGTAGGAACGTCGATCGGTGAGAAATTGGCGTATGTATCGGAATGTGTTGAGGCCACAATCGGTCTGATTTAGGTTAGTAAGTATGATGTCGTGTGTTACGTTGTCAAATGCCCCCTTAAGATCCAAGGCGAGTACTGCCCGGTCATTATGGGGGCATTCGAGGGGGTCGAGGACGTCCCGATGGAGTTGCAGGAGGACATCCTGTGCGGATCTGTGTGGGCGAAATCCGAACACGGTGTCCGCAAAGACATGTTTGTGTTCCAGATATGCAGATACCCGATCCCGCACCATCGTCTCCATTAGTTTGCCCACACAGGAGGTGAGAGAGATGGGGCGGAGGTTATCTGTGTTAATTGGTTTGCCTGCTTTAGGAATGAACGTGACTAGGGCCGTTTTCCATTCGATTGGTACGGGGCTGTCCCCCCGCCAAATCGCATTAATGTAGTCGACGAGAGACTGGTATGCTAGGTCGGGCAGGTTCGCCAAAAGCTTGACTGTGGCCTTATCCCTACCCGGGGCAGTGCCTCGTTTCATTTTTGCAAGAGCCGCCCGCAGATCATGGAGCTGGAACGGTTGATCGAGCTCCGTGTTCTCTCTGCCTGCATAAGAGTATGCAGATCCACGGGGGTCTTGGGCTGTACACAGATATTGGTCCCGAAGTTTCTGTGCCAGTTGTGTCGTGTTGCCAGGGAAAGCGTGCATGGCTCTATGTAAATGTTTCTGTGTTTCGATTCGTGTTTGGGTTGGATCGATCAGTGCTCGAAAGAGGCGCCATGTATTGCGGCTGGACATTTGTCGCGCGGCCGCGTTGCATCTATCCACCCAGTTGGAGTCGGCGAGTTGGGCCGCGTACTCGGCCGCTCTGTGAGTTAGCTCGGCAATTCGAGCTTTAAGCTTGTTATTATGTTTATGGCGCCGCCAGCGGCGAACGAAGCTGCGACGTGCTCCCCAGAGGTGTAGGAGGTGGTTATCCACGTCCGTGACGGCCTCTGACAGTGTGATGTGACCTTCATGCTTCCGAAGGTGTGTCAGCAGAAGTTGAGACTATGCTGAGTAACCCTGCTCCGAAATGGGTGTGTTATCAAGTGTGAAAGCTTTCCTGAACTTAGTCCAATCTGGGATATGGGCTTGTCTTGTGGCACGTTTGAGGGGGCGTGTGCGTAGTGTAATGTTTAGGATGCAGTGGTCGCTACCGAGCGTTTCCTCGGTGTTGAGCCAGTCTGCGTGTCTTATGTTGCGAGTGAAGGTTAAGTCCGGGCACGTATCCCGTGTCACGGAGTTTCCTAGCCGGGTTGGGTGGACGGGGTCTGTGTGGAGGGTGAGGCCCAACGTGGACGCAAGCTCCGCCAGCTTACGTCCGCGTACCTCCTCTTTGCGATACCCCCCCAGCTGACTGGGAGCGTTAAAGTCGCCCACAATCAGGAGGGGATCGCGACCCGCTACTCTTAGCGCGCGGCTAAAGAGGTCTGCGAAAGTGACTCGCTTGAGTTTGGGAGAGCAGTATACGTTGAGGACATGCAGTGGAGGGTCTCTGCGGCGGAATGGTAGGATAGTCACCATTGCATAGGAATACTCGAGTTGTAGGTCTAAATCGACTAAGTTGGCTGTGTATGCTTTGTGTCCGAGAATACAAGGCGAAGGATCCTGTTGGAACGTCGAGTAGTTTGTAAGTGTGGCGCCCATGCCTGGCTCCTGGAGGGCAACCACGGCTGGTAGAGACTCGAAGGTTTCAAGGTAGAGGCGGAAATTGGCCCGCTCATTGCGATTCTTAAAGCCTCTACAATTCCACTGCGTTATTAATGTTGAAATGGCCGGATTGGAGGGGGAGGATCGCCTTTGATTAAGGTGTCTCGCCATGATTAAGATTTGGTAATACGGAGGACAATGGAGTGGCTGCCCCAGAGCCAGCTCTCTGTGCCACCAAGGGAATGGTGACAGAATGAGAGGCGTAGCTGTCCTCATTCTCCGATTCAATGCTCGAACAGTTGAACTTCGAAGGACGGGATACATCCTTAACGGGCCCTAACCGACGGAGGAGGCGGGGGTTGTCCGATATATGTTTAGAAACAAGCGCGGGGACGGTTGTTATGACCTTGGTCAGGATCTGGTCCATGGCGGTCTCGATCATAGACTTCATTTTAGAGGTTAAGCGCTCCTCAATCGCGGAGATGGTTGCCACGAGGGCAGGCGAGGGCTCCGCGTCGCTCTCCATCGCATCCGAGTTCTGTGGGCTCGGAGCGGACGCCAATGTTGATTCTAAATTTGAATTTTGTTGAGCAGAAGCTCATTTTGTGCCCGGAGCACTTCGATTTGTTTTTTGTATTCCGCGTCGAGCGCGGAGACAATAGAAGGGGAGGAGTGGGGGAGGGGGGAGGAGGCGACCCCAGCCGAGCGGCAGCAGCAGTGCAGCGATTAAGAGACCCCTCGAAGAACCCGCGAGCCCGGGCGACAAGAAAGGCACAAGCAACGCTGAGGGACCACCAGCCAAGACTCCAGCGGGCAGACGCACAAGCCTCAGACCAAGACCTGGTGGCTCAACGGAAAAAAGAGTTGTTGAGAATCCGCCAACTGATGATAACGGGCCGCCGGGCGGACCCGCAGGCGTCTAGCGTTGCGCTGGACGAGCAAGGTAAGCGCCATGCTCCGGGCCTACCTCATCCATAAAGCTAAAATGGTTCCCGAGAGGTCACTCGGCTTCGCTACTTTAAATGTCAGAGGATTGGCTTCTAGGAAAAAGCAAAGCCTGGTGTATCGGTTGATGTTGGAAGAAAATCTTGATGTATTGGCTGTACAGGAGACAAAAGTTGAAGGGGAGGAGGCGACTGGGAGCATGGTGCTGAAATTTACGTCCCGTTATTTCTCGATTCTAAGCCATGCTGTAGGCAGGTCTGGTGGATGTGTTTTGTTTGTTAAGAAACCGCCGCGATTAGTTGTGCAAAATGCTTATTCTTGTGCTTCAGGACGTTTAGTAATGTGCGACATTTCCTACTGTAAAGTGAACTGGCGTATTGTTTCTGTTTATGCACCAAGCTCGGTACAAGAACGGGTCAACTTTTTTTCTGCGTTGTGACAATTTATCGGCACTGACAGGAAAGTGATACTGGTCGGCGATTTTAATTGCACACCGAAGGATAGTGATAGGTCAAGTCGTCAAAAGTCTACAGACACAAGCAGTGATGCCCTACACTCTAAGCCGCAAAGGACGAAAACCGGAGTAACCGCTGCAGTTAGTCCTCGCGACCAGCGGTTAGTCTGGGGAGAGAGTAACTGAAAACGATGCGTGCCGTGCGCAAATCTCATGGTCGAAATGTTTCGTCCTTATTTTCAAAGGGACTAACTGAAGGATGAACGGTGGCATTTCGTCTCTCTACGCGTCGCTGTTAGTCCCTCTGGCATATGCTTCGGCATATGCAATTGTTTTTTCATCCACCGCTGGTGGCTAAGTGGTCGTGGCCTGCTGCAGCGAAGCACGAGGTCATGGTTGCGATTGTCTGTCGAAACCGCTACATTCCATGTGGTGGTGGAGTTGCGGGGGCAGAGAGAGAACAACTTTATTAAAATAAAGGAACCCCAGTACTGCCCCACGGAAATCGAACGTTTGTGCAATGTGTCCTCGAGCACATCAAGGGGGCCCTGGTGGTTAGAATTAATACGGAGACCTCCGCTACATTCAGAAGAACTGGACACTGCGAATTCGACACAGGACAATAGACAAAAAAGAAAAAACACTGAAGCAAACAGTCGAACGGTCGAATCCGTGCTATCCAATATTTAGTACTATGAACCAATTAGCGTCGAGCTATGAATTTCGTTGATATATGCTGCATCGTATATTGGTCGAGAGAGGAGGTGAATTTGTGCAACTAAGATAAAAACACAGATAAAGCCTGTCACGCTTATCAACTACTGAGGGCACGTAAAACTTTCATGTACCAGTCAAGGGAAGCTGGTAGAGGTAGAAACAACTTTATTTTGGAGGGAGCAGGGGCAATTTGCAAAAAGCACAAACAAGAACGCGTCCGTAGGAGAGAGCTCACCCCTCCGGCTGAGGGGCGCAGACCCCTTTGTGTACCGAAACTGGCATCAAGTTAGTCACGGTAGGCAGTCGCGGTGCGTGCCTGCACGTGCAGCGCTGTAAAAGATGGTGCTTGTGTTTACTCTGTGTATTTCCGCGACCAAAAAGTAGTCCGTTGCTTGCGGGAGCGAAAAACAATAAATGCCTCGGTCGCAGCCTCACGTCATAAAATAGTTCTGATCAGCTTAACAAAACACGCTCGTAATTGCAGGGGAAACAATCGAAACGCGTGAGTCTGTGTTTTGTGTAGCTCGTTTGTGTGTCGGAGCGATACACCTCTCCTTTTCTTTACGGACTACTTGCGTAGCCTTCCCAGCGTTGCAGTCAGTGGTGGCGACAGGACACTGTCAACATGCGGCAGAATTTTTGCGAAGCGTGCGCGCGCGGTCGTGGTGTGAATAGGGTGGCCGAAGGGTGATGTTACTAAGATGGTGTTTTCTGCAAGCACACGGATACGCCGAACGAGCCCAACAGTTTTCAGCAGAGATCAGCGTAGCGAGGAATCGACAGCCCGTTGATTTTTCTATGGATTATCGGCTCGCACGCCACGGATAAGACCACGTGTTAGCAAGTACTCTTACGGCTCATCGGACTTCCTATCTCTTCTAATCGCGCGTTAAGTATTGCTCATTCTCCTTGTATGTTTTGTTAATAGGGTTTTCTTGCGTGGTTTTTTTTCTTTAACCCTCTGGCCCTTTCGATTTTCTTACCAAAGAGGCACACGTGGGAGACGTTTATTCTTTTCGTTGGAATCTCACCTTGATCTTAGCGGTGTGTGTGTGTAGATTGTGCAGATGTAAAACATGCAGGACGTTGTAGCGCTCGTAGTCTTTTCTTTTCCTCCCATTGCATGCTTTCTGATGCCCCTAGTCTGCAGTGTTGTGCGTACCTATTGAGGTCATGTGCTTGTTATGCTCGTAGTCTGTGTGTGCCTACTGCAGACGCAAGTTTATGAATATGAATCCGCAGCAGATACACGCAGGCTACTTTTTTTTACAATAGACCTTTTTCAAGCACCGCAGCGCCACCCGTGGGCGCGCAAGTGCTTCTGGGAAATGTGTGTACATCCAGCCGCCCAGCAGAGCGAAGCCCAGCCTTTCCAAGCGCGTCTTTCGCTCCGAGTAAGTGAGTGACATGGGAGCGAGGCTAAACGCATTTTTTGCGTGTTTCCTTTTGTAAGCATGCCCACAGCTGCACGGGACGGTGAAAAAGGAGGGGAGCAAGGGGGTCATTCGCGGGGGTCGGACTGGTCGTAAGGGGTGTGCGCTGGCATGTCTCGTTAACGTAGTTTCCCGGTGTCTCGGCAGTGTACGTGCGTTTGCGAGTGACCATGTGCTTTATCTCCACTCCGTGTGTGCGGAGAACACCGAGATATGGACGCTGTGTAGGTGTTTGTGTCGGCATTCCAGTGTGGTCCTACGCAGGCAACTGCAAAATAGCGATGTGTTTGCGACGACGAAGTAGAACAACGGGCAGTGTGTGCGAAACGAACGAACTGTGCGCAGTTCGTGAATTAAGTCTGTTGCGGTCGTGGGTTCGGGTCCCACCGAAGGCACGTTTGTCTTTTCGTCCACTTTAATTCCTTTCTACTTTCTCCACAATTACAACACCACAACACCACCCCTATGCTTTCCTAGGCTTCATTGGCCGTTTGCTCATTAAGTTGTTTCTAACAAATAAAGAACGAGCCCTTGACCCCTTCCCTTTCGTTCTTTCTAGGTACTGTAATTCACTGTTTTCTAATTAAACAGGTATGGTTTTCCATTTACCGCGTGGTTATTCCGGCTCATTTTGGTACCCCTTCGTGCTTGGTGCGTGTACTTTTAAATGCGGAGCATTTCTTTTCTGTCCCGCTGGGCTCTGTTCCCGCTACTCGCTATCGCTTGATTCCCTTTTCAATAAAACTTCACTTTAGTAAAACCACATTTTGTTGACAGTGGTCCTTGATGTATGCTAGCTCCGCCGACGTGCCATGTCCAGCTGTGTCGGCGCACATGCGATCGCGTACACTTTCCTTCGATGCTCTGTAATCTTAACTGCTGCACGAAGAAGAGAAGATTTGCGAGCGCCTAGATGTTCACACGGACTGCTGTGTGTGTGAACATGTGTGTGATCTCGTTTTTCTGAAATGCCACTTTGTAGTTGTCATCGTTTGGAAGCACATGGCAAATTAGGCCATCATCAGTAAAGCAACTCAAGTATTCATTTGTGATTGTATTACAAAAGACATTTGAATTATAAAACATGTCAATACAATAACAAACGTGTTGCCCACACCTTGCTGCAGAAGTAAGGCGGCAGACCATTTGTGTTTATTTAATAAATTATGTTCAAACCCTTCCTTTTTTGTTGTCATTTTCACCAATTGCTGCATGCAGCCAGAGGCCTAGGCCGATGGAGACAAAAAGCCATGTGATATTAAAGGATGAATTATTTCCCTCAGTGGAGGAACAATTCATCCCTGAAAACCAGGTTTTGCCAGTTTAAACTGTTCGACCAACAGGATGAACAGTTGCTCTGTGGGAAAGGGGGAGCATCTGCAGGGATGAACATTTAGTCTGGTGGGAGCATGTGTAATGAGGAAGTTTTAGTCCTATGGGATGAACATTTAGTCTGGTCGGAGCATGTGTGAAGAGGAACAGTTAGTCCTATGGGATGAACTCAGTCTGGGGGGAGCATCAGCTTGGATGAACATTTAGTCCTTTGAGGGAGCAAGTATGAGGAGTAACCGTTAGTCTCCTGAGGAGTAACTGCTAAGGGATGAACAATTCGTCCCTTCGCAGTTAGTCCCCGAGGGACGAATCGTTGGTCCTTTAGGGAGTAATGGTTGTGGCAATGCATTTACCCCCCAAAAGGACGAACCACAGACCCCTTTTCGTCCTTTGCGGCTTAGAGTGTAGCACAAGCTGTTGCAGATTATGAGTTGGTAGACAAAGCCGATTGTATGGAAAGCTCTCGACAACCAAAATACACCCACTTTCAGGGTACCAGTAATGCCCGATTGGACAGGCTGTACCTGTCGGTAGATGTGATACCACAGTGTAGCGCTTACTACGTTGTGCCGGTTTCATTTTCTGATCACTGGGTCGTAAAATGCCAGATAGGACCACAGAAAGAAAGCAATAGGTTTTCATGGAAACAATGGAAATTTAACTCCAATCTACTAAAAGACGAGTTATTTAACGTCTCGGTCATGAACGAGATCAAGAAAATAAAAGAGGCACACGTCAAGCAAATAGGGGAAGAGTGGGAACTTCTCAAGCAAAGAATAAAAATAAGAGCGATAGAGAGATCTAGTGTTTTAGCATTCGAAGCCAAAAAAGAAGAGAAGGGGCTTAGATCGATGCTTGAAAAGCTTACGGTGCTGGAGTGTGAAATACCTGGAGTATATGCTGAAGATCTGCGCAATATTAAACAGAAACTTGAGCTGTATGAGGAGCAACGCTGTCGTGGTGCACTTGTACGAGCGAGAGCAAAGGCTATGATGTTAGATGAGAACCCAACGAAACGCGCGCTTGAACAAGAAAAAAGTTACGCTAGACGGAACCATATAGAGATTATCTGTACTAACGGCGTAGAGACGGCCGACCGTGAAACCATAGAAAGTGCGTTTTCTAGTTACTACGAAGCGCTTTTCACTGCCAGACTTGTTGATGCGGAAACATTTAAACAGGTTTTTCTTAGCAAAATGCAGCGGGTGTCCGATGAAACCAAAGCAGCACTAGAATTGCCGATATCACAAATGGAAGTAGAAAAGGCAATTGATAAGCTCAATCCCGGTAAGTCGCCCGGGCCTGATGGTCTCAGTGCTTCGTTTTACAAGACATTTAAAACAGAATTATCCGAAATACTTACAGATGTATTCAATGAGGCGTATGAATTGGATACGCTTCCTTGTTCTTTCAGTGAAGCTTATACAGTTTTAATACCCAAGGCGGACCAGAGTGATAAGTTAAAGTTGGTTTCCTCATATAGACCGATTTCACTGACGAACTGTGATTACAAAATTTTGATGAAAGTTCTAGCACGCCGACTCCAAGGTGTCATTAAAGAATTGGTCGGCCCTCACCAAACATGTGGAATTATGGGTAGATCCATTGTGACTAATATTCACAAGATTCGATCTGTGCTCGAGTGTTGCGATGCTACTAACGGATGTGTAGCGATACTTCAGCTCGATCTAGAAAAAGCATTTGATTGTGTTTCTCATGCTCTCTTGCTTGACATCCTAGAGCACGTCAATGTTGGCTCCGTCATTAGAAATGGGGTGGCTATGGCATATCGGAACTGCAGAACTCGCTTGATAGTTAACAAGTCATTGGGACGCTCTATTAGCATAAAGCGTTCTGTTCGGCAGGGCTGCCCACTGAGTACCCTATTGTTTGGTATTTACATAGAAACTGCCATAGAAGCTATAATTGAGAGCAGTAGTATACGAGGATTTAGGTTACAAACATCGGAAGTTAAAATCCTGGCGTATGCAGACGATGTCGCAGTATGTTGTATGGATAAAGAAAGTGTTGCCGCTACTGTTGCAGTAGTGAAGAGATTCAGCAATGCAAGTGGAATTCTCGTAAACTGAGGAAAGTGCCTTGGGTTTTGGCATGGACAGTGGTTATCAAAACCAGACATTTTCGCCAATGTTAATTGGGTAACCACTCCTGTTAAATATCTAGGTGTCCCCTTAGAATTTTATAAAACCAATAATGAATACTGGGAAGCAAACAAGAGAGACACAGTTGAAGGTGAATAGGTGGAAAGGTAACAATCTGTCAATGTTTTCTAAAGCTACTGTTTGCAACCTCTTTATTGTCGCCAAACTATGGTATGCTATGCAGGTACTACATTGTTCACGGACCAACATATAGAAGCTTCATCGAATATTCGCAATCTTTGTTTGGGCTTCAAATTGGGAAAGGTGCAGTAGAACTAATTTGTTCAGAAGAGTGAAGGATGGGGGGTTGGGATTACCACACCTTTTCATTAGACAGGTTGTTAACAGGTTCTTCTTTTTTCGCGAAAGAGATGATTCTTTCCTGCGCACTGTGTGCCAGTTGAGGTTGATGAGAGCATTGCCTGAATATGTGGTTGGTACTGAACAGATGCCAGGGTCTATTTGTGGATTCCTTAAAGAGGTCATCTTAAGTGTTCGTTTTTTGTCTGTTAGATCTTCTAGCGAATACCTTTTCTCCGTGAAGCGTAAAAAGCTGTACAAAGATGTATGCATGTATTCCCAGTCCCCTTGTATAGAGCCATATACAGTGGAGGCCAAGGACAGGACGTCCTTAAGCGGGTGAAAAGAATGGAAATAGCGCCTGCTGCAAAGTCATTCTTTTTTAAACTTCACACAGGGACCTTATCTGTGAAGACATTTCTAGAAGATCGTGGTTTATTTACACCTTGGGGTTCAGATTGTCTTATATGTAAAAAGCCAGAAACCATCGACCACGTGTTTTTACATTGCTGGGAGGGCGTATATTTGTGGGATGTCCTTCAAAGAACTTTAAAAAAGGATTTACCTTTAGATTCATATGGGATCAGATTTCTTCCAGTTGACGATGAAGAAGGCTTGCCGCTAGATTTAATTATGTTAACGGGCCTCCACTGCCTATGGCGAGCTCGCATGGCAGGGTTTTATTGTGAGCCTGATGCAAGGCCCGCGCGACTATATTTTCGAGAATGTATGTTAAAATTTGTTGAATACCAGAAAACGAAGGAATGCCAACCTGAGTGGTTGTCCAGGGTCGTACCCTTGACAACGCTCGAGGAATTCTAGATGATTTTTGTCCAGTTGCACTGAGTCTATTTGTTGTATAGAGTACCGAAGTGTGCTCTTTTACCGGGTGTGTACAAAGAGGCAATAAAGAAAAAAAATATGGCGTGATGGTCAGAGTGCCCAGCTGACAACGCAAAGGTTGGGAGATCGAATCTAACTTAGGGCATATTTTTTTTTAATGAACTACGCATTTTTCTATTTCCGCAATATCTGAATGTTTGCACTTCTACCTTCGCTATTACCGTTTTATGGCTCTTCGCCACATTGCAATCGAGTGAAGCAGGTTACGCGCACCGCTATTACGGAGGGCGTACTACGTGTCAAAGAGAGTTTTGATTGAGAGCCTGAGTTCTAACTGGAACTTTACAGTTACTTTTCTTCTGGCGTATTCGGAGGGTTGCTCCGGATTGCTGTTTGGAACGAGTCATTATCCATTAACGTGCGACCTGACGTTAGGGCCGTGTGGTGATCGACGTAGGCTTTGTTCTGCTGGTTATTTGACTCGGAAGGCCAGCATGGTTATGGGAAGTCGCCCAGCATCTCTGCGCATAGGAGAAAGCGGTGAGAGGGAAAACTATCCTGACAGCGTAGTTTGCTTAGTGCGTTTTCGTTTTGCATGTGCAGCTCTCCGGGGCACTGCGGCTAAGCCGACCCTCGTCCGAAGCGCTCTGCGTAACTCTGTGGGAAAGATTTTTCAAAAGTCGATCACTGAGCGATGGCTCGTTTCTTCGTAATTGCACTCAAGCCACATAATCCCAGCAGTGCTCCGTTGCTGTGTCTGATGATCCGTGTAAATGCGTCCGCTGGATTTTTTTTTTCTTACGACCCTTTTCCACATCCATTCAAAATGCATGGGGTGATCTTTTTAAAAGTCACTTCCATCGCAACATGCAAGTGTCCGCTAATTGCACTCTAGTGGCATATATCCTAGGGCAGCCTCTATTCTTTCAGGGAACTTTGGTGTGATTATACCCGTTGGAGTTTTTTTCCTGGAGAGGTTTTGTTAAATTTCAAGGCGGCAAAGCATTGCTACAGGAGCAGGAAAATTGGCTGCCGATTAATTGACAATACACTGTGCTTGTCGGTATCGTTCAAACCCAAGTACAATATGCAACTTCGACTCTCATTTACGGCGTCATGTGTAGCCCCTGAGTAAACACGAAAGGGAAGGGGTCAAGGGCTCGTTCTTTATTTGTTAGAAACAACTTAATGAGCAAACAGACAATGAAGCCTAGGAAAACATAGGGGAAGTTACTTGTGGTATTGTAATTGTGGAGAAAGTAGAAAGGAATTAAAGTGGACGAAAAGACAAACCTGCCCTCGGTGGGACCCGAACCCACGACCTTCGGATGTCGCGTCCGATGCTCTACCAACTGAGCTACAAGGGCGGTCGTCCCCCCGTCCACTTTATTGTGTATTTATGTAGGTATTATCCTGGGAGTGTTAGGCAGCGCCACTCGAGGCCAAGGCCGCGTGTGTAGAACACACTTTCTTGCCAGGAGGCGTCACGTAGAACGTGAACTTAGATGAGATGGCTGCTGCCCAATAAGCCCTCGCATGCTACCTAAGGCACCAAGTCTGCCGCAACGAGGCCCAAGCTATGAAATTACGAAAGGGAAGGGGTCAAGGGCTCGTTCTTTATTTGTTAGAAACAACTTAATGAGCAAACATACAATGAAGCCTAGGAAAACATAGGGGAAGTTACGTGTGGTATTGTAATTGTGGAGAAAGTAGAAAGAAATTAAAGTGGACGAAAAGACAAACCTGGCCTCGGTGGGACCCGAACCCACGACCTTCGGATGTCGCGTCCGATGCTCTACCAACTGAGCTACAAGGGCGGTCGTCCCCCCGTCCACCTTATTGTGTATTTATGTAGATATTATCCTGGGAGTGTTAGGCAGCGCCACTCGAGGCCAAGGCCGCGTGTGTAGAACACACTTTCTTGCCAGGAGGCGTCACGTAGAACGTGAACTTAGATGAGATGGCTGCTGCCCAATAAGCCCTCGCATGCTACCTAAGGCACCAAGTCTGCCGCAACGAGGCCCAAGCTATGAAATTACGAAAGGGAAGGGGTCAAGGGCTCGTTCTTTATTTGTTAGAACACCCTGAGTAAACAGTAATACATATTAAGTGATAAGTCATTACTCCTTCAATACTGAATGATTAATTTGAATAAGTGTGCTAAGGGTGGTACAATGAAAGAGGATTAAGGGTATCGGTGGTTTTTAAACGCGTGCAGTTATGACACCTCACACCATGACAGACGACGACGGAGTGAAATAATTTGCCCTTGTCGTTGCTATGGGTAATGACGAATCGAGAGTAATTAACAATTATCATGATGCTTCCGGTGTAACTGCGTCCTGCCAAGGTTGGCCTCAGAACCGTGAGAATAAAATCAGAAGGGAAAAATTATTACAACCCTTATATGCAAGTGGAGCATTAAAAAGATTAATCACCGGCGGTAATAGTTGCTCAAAGGACCAATGACACGTTGAGGCACCATAAAAGTAGTCATAGCTCCGTTATAAATAGAGATAGAAAGACACCCTTTGGGGCTCAAGTCCGATGCTTGGACGTGCGATGCTTCATATTGACCAGCTTACAGCGCAAACGGGGACGAAGACGAAGGAAAGACAAGGTGACAACACGAGCGCTGACTCTCAACTGAAGTTTATTCCAAGAAACGACACGAATAAATACACATGTTAACCAAGATTTCGCGATTGCGCGTGTACAGCAAAGTCATCCAAGTGACGTAAAAACTCCCATCACACGTGGAGCACCCACATGCGTCCAAGAAAGCATACACAGAAGCAGGTAGAGTGAACATAAACTTTCAAATGAACCTATTCCCGAGTCAGCGCTCGTGTTGTCACCTCGTCTTTCCTTCGTCTTCGTCCCCGTTTGCGCTGTAAGCTGGTCAATATGAATTATCACCAACTCGCCCAGATTTCCGTTCTCGTGCGATGCTTGGACGTCTAATTTCATAAATGTTTGGGGACACGAACCTACGACCTTCCGAAAATAAGGGGGTCATATGAGTGGCTGTATTTCCGTCATATATAGAGATAATTAGATGCTGTTTTTGATTCAGGCGCATGCGATGTTTAGACGTATAATTTATTAACCGGTTGTACTCGAACGCGTGACCTCCCGAAAATAAAGGGGGGGGGGGGGAGGAGTGAATATGAGCGGCGGTGACTCCGTCATATATAGAGATGCTGTTTTGTATTCTTTACAAATGCCTGACAGCTGATGTCTTTCTTATCATTAGCAGACAAATAACAGCACAAAATGTTTTGCTACAATGCTGCCAGTAACAAAGCGCCGTTTATTCCGTCGTCGTGCCTCTGTCCTTTTTTAATCAGCTTGGCCACAGATAGAGACACACTTACAATAGATTTAATTTTTCTGGATGAAGGTCACCGCCACGCAGTAAAGACAAATCCCTAAAGCGAATAAATACATCAGTCCGGCTACCTTCGCATCTCGTAACAGGATGCATACAGAGCTGATGGGAATCGCAAGTGCGCCTGTAGTCATTCTATGTTGAGTGGATAACTTACGTGTGATACTCTATAGTGGCCCACAAAGGAGTGTCATTGCATCCTGCATGATCATTTGCACGATTTACACAATCTGGCTAGAGCCGCTCATCGATAAATTTAAGGAGACTATATTGATGGATTGTTAACTAGGAATACCGAATACATCAAGTGAACCCTTTCTTTTTTTTCTTTGGAGATGTCCTTATTTTATGTCACGGCATTTCTTATGAAAGATCCGTGATTCTAAAAACGAGAATTGCCTACCTGCCAAGTAGGTTAACAAAAGGGGCGGCTTTTGCGTATACATCGTAAGAGTGTACTATCAGTCACGATGCAGCGAGTCGTAGTACGCCTTCGTGGGATAGTAACAATTACTTAAAAACGTTAGGCGAAACTTAAAAACCGTTGGCGCTCAACAGACATGGACACAAGAAAGACACCGACACACACCTTGCGCTAAGTTAGAGCCATTTTATTTCGGAGCAATCGCGACCTTTGTATACATTTCTGCAACGCGAAGTGCATGTCCCTAGAAATATGTTTACACACGTGTACTGCCACTGCACATGACAAGGAGCGGGATGGTTGACTGATGCACTTGTCTCCTAATATAGCGATATTGTGTGCTTCTACGATCAACTGCGCGTGAATTCAATTTTGTGTCTGAAAATTATCAAGCACTGGGTAAACACAGGATCGCATCAGCGATCTCTGTCGTGGACAGCTAACCAGCAGCCTGTGTTTTTTTTAACATTGTACTCGTGCTCACGAAGCCTTACACTAATAGATCGGCTCGTTTGTCCCACGTAAGTGTTCCCGCATGACAAGGGTATCATGTAGACTGTGGGTTCACAACATGCTACGTAATAAGTGTAATATGCTGCTTTCTTAGGATACTTCTACAAAGGAATTTCGGTCTGCCTTTCTATTTGTCTGTCAGTCACACAATTCAGCCACCCGGCCAAAGTTTAAGCACTTGCCTAACGCCCAGCCATCTTGAACTGGTAGCTGCGTTCATACTCGCGAACATTTTCGATCAAAAAGCAAATATTACGCATATCTGAGGCGCAACACCAATACTTAAATGTTAGGTTGTGTGTTTCTTTACTAGAAAATACATAGATACGTCATTCTAAAGACCCTAGTGTTTGTTGGGCTGCGCTAAAAATGCGACGCTATGCACGAAAAAGGCCTATGCCGACGATATGGTGCTGCCACCTGGCAGTTGGTTGGGGATTCTGCAGAAGCTCATGTTTCTCGACGGCTCTGCTAGATGGCGTCCATATCTCACGCAGCGTAGTACGGCCGGCAGAAGACTATCGTCCTTCAACGACATGTTCAGCGAAGCATGCAGATACGCGGCCAATTTTTTTTCTTCTTCCTGAACTTGTTCGTCGCCCCGCTTAAGTTTGCCACTTTATTGACAGCAGAGAATAGCGCTTTCATGCCCACACGTTGGGCTGTCTTCTTCCGATTGAATGATAGGGCATGCATATAACGTCTTACCGCAGTCTTCCCTGTTTCGTTATAAGCTGTCCACGCAAAATTGTTGGCGGCCTTTGCTGTTTTCGGAAACTCTTCCGCTACCAAAATGAACATGCTTCTTGACTAACCGGCATCCGAGAGACGCCCATACTGTTGATTCTAGTGTTCACCAAGGGATCCCAAGATATTTGAAAGGAATTCCCGAAGCCTGGATTTGTGATAACCCTCTAAACTAGTTTTGAATACGCGGAATTAAATGGAACGATGGATTTGTTAGCTCATGGCTCTTAGCTCCAGCACAAATAACGTAAAAAAATCCTTATATTTAAAAAACGAATACTTTCGTCCACGGTTATATAGTGGGTAATTTGTAGGTGTCTTAAACATTTTTCCCCGATAGACACAATTAATTGATAAGAATGCTGTTATCCTATTAAATGATAAATATTATGGTTTACATGTGGCACCTTGATATGCACGAAAACACCGAGAATCCGAACAGGGATTAAGAGACATCGGCTGTTCACGCCAAGGCATTCGAGTATCGGGCAGGCTGATTTTGAGACCGAATTCGTGTCTTTGCGGTTAAGCTAGATACGCGCTCTTTTTATATTCGCGAACGCTACTGCGAAACCGGACCACCAAATACGCTAAGATAAACCATTTGATATCTTATCAGTTTTCGTAGCTTGAACGGCAATGCATGCTATAGTGTAAATGTGGAACAGGAAACGAGAGCTGATAAAAAGCCCCGAAAGGTCAAACTAACTACAAATATTTCACTGGTGGTCGCCTAGGAAAAATCAAACGATGCCGTCGTATCAAGAGAGCAGAAGACCGAGACAGGGCGAGGGGTCCGCGCTTCCTGCGTGTTTGAGACACGCACTGCACACCCTGCTTTGAGCGTCAAGGAATAATACCTGGCGCCTTACATGCCAAAACAACGATGTGAGCCTCCCCGTACTGAAGGGCTACGGAAATTTTGACCACCTCGCGCACTTTGTCATGCACTAGTACACTGTGCACGCTGAGATTGTTAGGAGGATAAGAATGGAGTGGAGTGAATTCGGAAGGCATAATTTTATAATGGATGGAAGCTTACCATTGTCTCTCAAGAAGGGAAGTGTATGACAGATGCATGTTAATTACCGACTGGGCATAAACTTTGAGGCTCAAAGAAAAGTTTGAGGACGCAGCCGTGGGTAATAATAGGTGTAACTTTAAGGCACAAGAAGAGAGTGGAGTAGGTAAATGAAGAAGCGCGAGTTAATGACATCCTAGTGGAAATGAATAAGAAGGAATGGGCGTGGCCAGGGCATGTAAGTCTAAGGCAAGACAATCATTGGTCACTAAAGATAAGAGTGGATCCCTAAAGAAAGCAAGCGTAGCAGGGGAGGCAGAAACTTAGGTTGGCAGATGGGAGCGAGTCTGCGGGGATAACATGGCTGCAGCTAGCTTAGGGCTGGGATAACTGGAGATCTATGAGAGAGGCCTTTGCCCTGCAATAGGCGCAGACAGGCCGATGGTAATGATGGTGGTGGTGACTCACACAACCCGGGGCCTTAGCATTTTTGCTTCCCTCGAAAATGCGGCCGCCGTGGCCGGGGGGGGCGTGAAAAATATGCCATGAGGTTGATAACGATGTGGATAGAGTGACTTCTAAGGTAGCATACAGGTTATCTCTGAAAGAGCGCATAGACAACCTTTTCTTCACGTTGGTCTCTACAGGCAATAATAAACTACTACCAGGGCGTCGGCCCAAAAAAAATATTGGTTATGGTTCGGGTTCGCGTTCAACGCGTGCCATTTTTCTCCGGTTCAGTTGCGGTTCGGATAAATAAAGTTTTTAACCGGTTCGCGAACTGGTTCGCAACCCTGAACTTGTTCATGAACCGGTCAGCTACAGTATACTTCCTATTTAACTTTGACAGCACTGTTTGGGCTAGCCTGAACCACTCCAAGCAGCGCTGCTCACGTGTCGGCATATGGAAGTTCACCAGGACTCGTTCGCACAAAAATAGAAATTACTGAAGAAAACCAGCTGAAAACACACGGACACAGAAGAAGAAGGCGCACAGGACGATGCTGGACTAACAACTGAAATTTTATTTCGGAAAAACCGACATATAAAACCTTTCCAATCGCCCGCACCTGCGTGAGAGTCATTAACAGCACAAAAAAAAAAAAGATATGCTGGCGCATTACACAGCACTACCAGATAGCGGGCCACAAACACGTATCTCAGAACTACAACACACATGGAATGCCAGACCCCAGAAAACATTGTTCCTTTCTGCTGAGACTTACTGATGTGGCGCTTACACACGTGTCTTCATTTTTGACAATATGGAATGCTTCTAAAACATCCCTAGCCGTCTTGCTCTTCCCCCTGCCCAAAATGCTGACTCGGTTAAACCAAGGGGTGCAACCACATTCCCTTACATGTCGCGGCAAGTGCGCGCCGTCACGAGACGAGAGCGAGGCTTGGTGTTCTTTCATGTGAGTATTAATACATCGCCCTGTTTGACCGATGTATTTGTTGCCACATGAAAAGGGAATGCAATACACAACCTTGGGTACACAAGAGGGAAAAAACACACTGTGTTGAGAACCACAACGGTCCATCATCTGTCCATTCTCGCTAATGCGTCAACATAAGCTAGCTAATTTTCGAGGGGCTGAAAAAGCTACGCGAATGTGATTGCACCCCTTGGTTTCACCGAGTCAGCATTTCGGGCAGGGGGAAGAGCAAGACGGCTAGGGATGTTTTAGAAGCATTCCATATTGTCAAAAATGAAGACACGTGTGTAAGCGCCACATCAGTAAGTCTCAGCAGAAAGGAACAATGTTTTCAGGGGTCTGGCATTCCATGTGTGTTGTAGTTCTGAGATACGTGTTTGTGGCCCGCTATCTGGTAGTGCTGTTTAATGCGCCAGTATATCTTTTTTTGTGTTGTTAATGACTCTTGCGCAGGTGCGGGCGATTGGAAAGGTTTTATATGTCGGTTTTTCCGAAATAAAATTTCAGTTGTTAGTCCAGCATCGTCCTGTGCGCCTTCTTCTGTGTCCGTGTGTTTTCAGCTGGTTTTCTTCAGTAATCATGCACCAACTGGCCCAACTGTCGACGCTCTTGAAAATAGAAAATGAAAGAAAAAAGGCATGTTGCTGTAAAGTTGCCCTTCATTAGTAAATTACGGTCATTATCCTATTAGACTAGAACTTTAAGGCAGCCAGACAATGGCAAGGACCACTCATGTACTTGAAGCATTTAAAACCTGGCCCTACCGTACTTACGTTTTGCACCTTTGCATTTATTTCCATTTTCCTTTTCGATCTTGTGCTGCAGCGCACGCATTGTACATATGCCAGTTATTTTTAAACTCTGGAAGGAACCATTAGCACTTCGGAAAAAGCTAGCGATGATTTCGCGTAAGTCAGCCTAACTTAGTCAAAGTACTTTGTGAGAAACATTGTGAGAAACACGTCTAAATTATTGGGCACTGCGTTACACATGCATCCCTGAGCTTCCTCTTGCACGTCTTTCTTTCTATTACTAGTTATAAAGGAATCGAGTAAAACAGTGGAAATTTATCCATATTTAAACTTTTTTAGCGCGCATGAAAGACACAGACACACAGACACAGGCAGTGGAAATTTATATGAATGTTCCAAGAGCTAATATGTTGAAGACGTGTCAGATAAGAACGCTAGAAAAAAATAATACTTCAATATTAAGTAATGCTAAATCAAGTGAAATGTTTCTTAGACTATGCTGGCCCCAAAACAAACGCCCTCCGTAACTTGATACATGCGCACCAGAATATCGCATCCGGAGAATCACGTTGAAATTAATGACAAAAAGGGGCAATTATACGTAATAACTACGTTCACTGTGATGTACGTCCCGTTAAGCACACTCGAAATTATGAGCGAATAGAAACATGCAGAGAATAGCGACAGAATAATTAGCTTTGTCTAAATTGAAATAGAGAATTCGTCAGTTGCATAAAAGGGGAGACTTGCATGCTTGTAAGTTTTTTAAAGGCTGCCCTCAAATATTGCGGAACTGCACAGCAAATTCAACACACATCTAAGACTGTCAGGTGGACTTGTTCGTTATACATACATTCAGCGATTGCCGGTGTAAAAATCGCAGCTTGACCTAACTATATTTTCGCAAGTTCATAAGAAAATGGTTTTGTTAGATATGCAGAACTTTCGATTTGCCGTGAAGAGAATGTATGTGTATGTATTCGTGCTGCACTCCAGCGCGGCGAATTCTGTTAGCTTTCACAGGCGATACCGAAGGGTAAGGAAAAGTAGTTGTGATTCGCTTAGGCAAAGAACTCTTTTTTGTGTAGCCCTTGTCTGCATCGCAGCTCAGAGTCATTCGGGAAAGAGAATGGAAGAGTGGAAAGGCGAGGCAAGCCGTACTGGGTCCTCCGAAAGTTTTGACTCTCTGGGTCGTACTGTGCACTGGCATTGCAAAGCGCACGGCCCTTATCATTTCACTTCCATCGAAATGCGATCGCGCGGCCGGGTTTGCGTTCACTTCTTTCGGCTCCGCACTCAAGACGAGCGCAGCGGGAAATGAAGGGACAGCCATAAGAAGAAAACGAATCAAATAAGCCATAAATGCCAATAGAGAGAAAGGCTGAAATCAGTCGCGGCGACGAGGCGCTGCTGGCAAATCACGGAACCGCAGCCATTTGGACCCCTTTGTTCCGAACCGATAACCGATATATTTTTTTTCGGTTCAGGTTCAGCTGGGGTTCAAGCGCGTTCCGAGAATGTCGGTTCAGGTCCAGGTTGAGTTCCGAGCAAAATTCCGGCTCGGGTACGTTTTTCGGTTGGGGTTCCGGATCGGTTCTATACCCTGCGTACAACCACCTTCTACGCCACTGTGACTGGTTACCCAAGGTACGTAAAGACGATGTGTCACTCAGACCTATAGTGGACTTCACACGCTCCCCCTTCCCATGCTTTCCATTTACTTGCATGCGAACCTCAGGCTTCTGGTAGGAAAAATACCCACGTAAGTTCTCGACTCGGCATACTTTGTCGAACTTATCAAAGGCATTTATGATGACCACATAATAGTCTCGTTTGACGTCAAATCAACGTTCAAGTTGCTGCCGGTGGAATTAGCTGCGCAGTGTTGCAAGAACGCCCTCGACAACAATGTGGCTTGCTGTCGAGGACCTCCTTTTAAGCAGACGACGCATCCCGCCTTCCAAGAACCTGCTTGAGCATCACATACGTTACGTTCGACCATGACATTTACAAGCAAGCTGTCGACACAGCCATGGTAGCATAGATGCCAGTAAGATGTTTTAACCATAGAATGTCTACAGCACAAGGCTTTGACGACCTTCTGGTGTCCGCCGAACCTTTGTGTGCGCTATGTGGATGGCTCTTTGTAGCTGAATACCGACTCAGAATATGCCATGGGCCACAAGTGCTCCGTGAACATCCATGTTTAATCGTGCCTTTCGTGCACATTCAATGAAGAAACTGGGAAAAACAAAGGGCAACGACTGTGGAAGGGTCTGGAGAACAACGGGTGGCCCCCGCAACTCCTGCGAAAAGCTATACGTCCCTCAGTCCTGGTCAGTAACGAAAAATTTCCCCGGAAAAATAAAACGAGTGCCTATTCTGCACGCGCCTGGAACAAGCGAAATGCTCCAAAGTATCTTCAAGAATTACGGTGTCCAAATTGCGCATGTATTTCGAACGTGTTGGAAAGATGCTTTGAACCGTAAACGTTTCCCAGCCATTGTTAATAAGACAGCGTGCGGGAACACTGCAGCTTCATACAGTGGAGAATCAGCGAACGTCTTGATGCCAGAATAACCTGGCCAACCGATATACAGCTTCATATTCTATGGCCGAACACGCCGTTGATACGAGCTACACTTGGCTAGAAATTAGTAGAAATCGTCGCCGCGCAAAATCCACTACCTTCTCGTCAACCGCAAGTATGGCTCCACATTCAGGTTGCTAATAAACATTAAAGCAGACGCGCGGCAGTATGCCGGAAGTCAGATTATGCAAGATGTGTGCTCAATATAGCCACGTACGTTTTAAACAATGGCTCGTTGTACTTTCGCTTCAATGTGAAGAAACGCGTACAGGCGCTGAAGCGTCCTTTTAGGCAGCTTTATTTTGCTTATGGTTAAGGAGAGTGTACAGTTTATTCTATGTTCGCTCCTCGACAGATGATGTTTGGTCGAACTCTCAACAATTGACTGATTGATTTCTGGGTTTCTCCTTCCTAAAATCACACTATAGTTAGAGAGTTGCCATAATGGAGGGTTCCGGAAGAACTCTCGACTATGTTACCGTAGAAGCCTGTAAGTACACAAATGGAGAGAACCGGAAACGCCAGCGAATCTAACTCTGCGAGGCACCTTCACGCGATGGCGCAGAGTGATGGACTTGCAAAGAGAGGCCAACAGACATTAGGTAGGTCAAATTTAGGTATGCATATGCTGGAAGCTGCGACCGTCACCAGCGCTAGATTAGATAGTATCGACCCTGTCCATATTTAGTAAACTGCAGCCATGAAAGGACGCTCTTGCTTCGCTTGGGAAATCCATGGAAGCCGACGACAACGCGATCGGACCAAATGTACTGGAGAGCCATTAACGAGAGGAAGCACAGCTAGCCCTGTCGAGATGCCGCTTTCTTGAGGCACAACCTAGACTATCGGGTACAGCCATCAACTGAAACTAAACTGCTGAATCACACTCGAGCGGCCGCTCGTCGTACGCATTGCGGTTATAAATCAATCAATCAATCAATCAATCAATCAAAGAACTTTATTTTCACCAAAAAAAAACAAACAAACATTTACGGTGAAAAAAGGTGGCCGGGAAAAAAGCTGCCCAATGACAGCTTGACAAGGCCCCAACCACCCATCGGCGGTGAAACGAGAGGGTACAGCACTTGATCTCAGAGAAGACAAAAAAGAAAAAAAAAAAAAAGCAAAACACTTCAATTATGCGTTACAATGTACAATGCGCAGATCTATACAAATATGCATGCACATATAATAGACATAGATATATATATGTAGAGTCTATGAATAATGAATGAGAAAGGAAGACAACTTGCAAAACACGTGTATGCTCCATTATTATAAAAAGCAAGTTTGAATGGTTACGTGAACAGCCCTCTAATTTCTTTTTTTGTGTAGAATAAAACATCTGTTCCTTGCATTTTGAAATAGTTTAATGTTGTTGGGACGATGTGTCGGATGCGTTGCGTTCCATAGTGTGTGCGTGAGAATGGAACGTGCCAAGGTGGCTGATATCGGACGCGATAAGAGACTTCATTTTGTTTAAGGTTCGCGAGTTTAAGAAATGTGTCCGATTTCCCGAGTGCTGCCTTTTTGTAGCAGCAGAGCAATTTGAAAGTATAAAGATCCGATATTTTAACGATTTGATATTGTTTGAAAAGAGGGGCGGTGTGTTCTAGAAAGGGAGCATTTGAAATCATTCGAACCATTTTCTTTTGTAACACGCTCAGTTTTGACATGTTAAGGGCTTTAATTTTACCCCATACGAGGAAGCAGTAACTTAGGAGGGAATTAAAAAGTGCGTCGTAAAAACCTTTTTATTGTAGATGGTAGTATATGTCGATGACGGCTAATTAGTCCTACGCACTTAGCCAATTTCAATGTAACCGCGTTTACTTGGTCATTCCATGACATATGCTCGTGGAAGATGACGCCAAGTATTTTAATGCATTTTTCAATGCGAACAGTGAACGGACCTAAGACAAGCTCCTCAGGTACCACAGCCAGCGTTCCGCGAGCACGATATACAACACACTTAGTTTTGGCTTCATTCAATACAAGGCTGTTGGCCTTGCACCAGTCATTCAGCTTTGAGCAGAACGTGCTTGCTTCAGCTTGAATACTACAGAGTTCTTGGCCTTTAAAAAATACGGTGCAGTCATCAGCGTAAATGATGAACTGACAAGTGGTGTTGAATTGTATGATATCATTAATGTAAAAGAGGAAAAGTATTGGCCCTAAAATGCTACCTTGTGGTACTCCACAAGAGATACGCCTCAAACGTGATTTGTGAGTGCCTAATTCGGTAAATTGAAGTCTATCGTGTAGGTAGGAGCGAAGAAGTTGTGATGCGACTCCCCGAAATCCATAGCATTCCATTTTCTGTAAGAGAATATCATGATTGACACGGTCGAAGGCTTTGCTAAAATCAAGATATAGACCAATTGTCAATGTTATTTTTTTTCTATGTTTTCTAATATGAGCTCTTTTTGAAGCAGGACTGCGTCCTCTGAGGAGCGATTTTTTTCTAAATCCGAACTGATAGGTAGTTAAGAGATTGAATCTTCTATTAAAGCTCTCGATGCGGATATTAATAACTTTGTCAAGGCCTTTCGAAAACACTGGCAATGTTGAGACTGGACGGTAGTTCGAGAAGCTATTTTTGTCACCGCCTTTATTAATTACTGTGACTCTAGCAATTCTCATGCTACTTGGAAAAACGCCGCATGAGATAGCTTTGTTAAATATGTGTGCAATGACAGGAGCGATTAAATCTAGTACGTACTTAACAGGTTTAATTACTAGTCCGTCTGCATCAGGGCTACGGCGGTTCCGAAGGCCGGAAAAAAGAGTAATCACCTCAGAAACAGAAGTAGGCTGAAAAAAGAAAGACTGTGATAACCTTAGAACATCTACAGAGGCATCCGGGGAAGTACCAGTGCTTCCTATGTGTACAAAAATGTCATTGAAACTGTTCGCGAGTGTTTCCCCGCTTAGTGACACATTATCAGCCACCATACAGTCAACGGTGTCTGATACTGGCTTTCTATTCAAGAGATTATTTATTTTTTTCCAGACCACGTCACTCTTTCGTAGGCAGTCATTATCGAAAATTGGCGATACTGGTTCGCGCTCGGTAATAAATGCTGTTATCGAGCTCTTGCTTTTTTATACCTATCGTGTTCTTGTCGGCTAGACTGCTTACGTCACCGCGCGAATTTCAAATCTTAAAGGTCTGTACACCACGTGGTGTGAAAACTACGAACTAGAAGAGGTTGCCCGGGAAAGCTGGGTATGCATTTGGTGTAAGCACATCGCTGCTTATGTGCGAAGACAGGTTCCATTTTCGTGTTATAGCGATTCTAATGACAGAGGGATCAACCACATTTTTTTTCAGGAGACCACCATCTATTTATCCATGCAGAGTGGCGTGACATCCGTCCCGCTCTAGCCAACCAGAAATGCCGTCTCCTTTTCTAAGAGGTCAATGGACGGTGCACTCACACACGAGTCACTATTTCGAGAGATAGCTTCGGCTTGAATAATCTCTCGCACGTCTTAGTCCTTGTGCTTTGTCAGAACCTTGCACGAATCATGTTTTGGTGCGAAATCGCAGTTCAAACAATGCGTAGACAAATGACCGTAATTAAAGGAGAAAACAAGGAAAAAGAAAGAACAGAAAAAAATACAAAAGAAAGGAAAACCAAAAGAGAAAAGAATAATTGCAGTCGTTTGTCTGCGCATTCTTTGGAGGGGTGTTGCGGACCAAAATATGATGCATGCGAGGTTCTGGCAAAGCACAAAGATAGAGATGCGAAAGATTATTCGAGCCGAAGCTATCTCTCGAAATAGCCACTCGTTTGTGAAGGCACCGTCCATTGACCTCTTAGGTAAGGAGACACCATTTCTTATTGGCTGGGGTGGGGACTGATGTGGCGCCACTGTGCATGGATAAATAGATGGTAGTTTTCTAAAAACTAAGTTGAAGTTAGGTTGTTGTAGAGTCGTCCTTCTCATGTCCTTGTCTCCTAGTGCTCAACTTGTTCTCGGACACGAAGAGTAAGTTGCCTTTTTCGTGCCAGTAGGGTCCAGAAGATTCTCGCGTTGTCGCTGCTACTACCATCGTCTCGTTATGTCAAAACTAAAGAGCATAAAGATCACCGGTATTTTGGTTTTACTTGTTGAAAAATGCTTCTCGTTAGGCCGCCTCACAAAAATCTCCAGATTTCACAACGAAGACACCAAATCCATGAGCGAGATGTGAATACTGTAGATCTAGGGATAAAACCCTAGGACTGGCATCACTGCGCATGGCATACACAGCCGCATGAACTATGGCGCCGCTTCGGCCCGGCTAGCAGATGGAGCGCAATATAAGTGAGGAATTTTTTTACCGCTTGCCAGAAAGTACGCATATTGTGCGAGGGCACTAATAATGTTAGATATGGTAATTCTCTTAGAGTTTTGCAGCAGACGCAGGTTAAAGAAATTGGTCGTTTATTTTCAGTACTGTATTTGGCTTCCGTATTGTGCAGCGGGAGAACTTTTGCTTTTGTTGCGAGGGTGGGCTAGAGATAATTTCCGTGTATCGAACAGGTCATTCCGCATATCTTCGAACAGAGGCTTGTAGAATTTCATCTGGACTCAGATTTTTTCTTTAATGCTTAGCAGTATTCCTTTACAGCCAACTTCTATACTTCTGGCGTATCTGACGAATGCGAAGAAGATGTTATTGTAGTTGGAGCAGTCAAGTTGGAAAAATTTGAAAACAGACTGTAAGAACTTAATAGTAAGCGCTGTTTGGGACTGTCGGTTCGTCGATTTCATCGTTAGCAGCAATGCTGCATAGGATTTGAGTGGGTTGCCAGGCGTGACGCAAAGGATTCTGAGGTGAAGTTCCTAAGCGTTTCCTGGTTCCATTTCTTTGTAAGTTTTGTTTGCAACTGTGCCGAGAGTTACATATGTTTTCACAATGTTTCTACTTATTTTTGTCTTCCTATCTTTCGATTCAGACGAAGTCCTCGCGCTATGTAAGGATCACGCTTATTTCTTCTGTTTTTCGTTAGTGGTACGGATAAGCTTATACAGTGCAAGATAATGATCTTCTCCGCAACGCTTTGGCTTGGTATGCAGAGCACAGGCGCTACTAAAATCGGAAGCAATCAATGACGCTTTAGGGGTATCCGTAACATGGACAATGCATTTCTCACCATACATTCCATGAATGTTGGCTTTGATTTGTACAAAGACTCGTCTGGTATGCCATCTTCAAATGCTACGTACCTCGTAATTTTCGTAACACTAGGTGCAGTGTCGTAACACTAGGTTTTCGTAGCACTAGGTGCAAGCATGGACTGCAATGTTACTGTTTTTCGAGTGCTTTCCTGTACAACCAATGCTAAATCGTCAGTGAAAACACTGTCAAATACGACTTCGCAGTCGGCACGTTCTTGTGACCCTATGATAACTGTCGCCTGACTGGATCGCAGTCACTGGAACAAGCAGTCGCTGGTTTTGTGCCGTATATTCTTCTAAGTAGTGTTGGATGGCCTCTATAGATTCCCAATTCGTTTTGGCAGAAAGATCTCTTGTGGTTGCGAATACCGACGCAACGTCCACACGCAAAATCACCGAAGCAAATTTTCTTTTCCTTTCAATATACATGTATCAGTACGCCTCCTGCTTCTCTCACCGATAAAGAGAAGAGGTCCTTGGAGTTACACATGCTTTTAACCGTTATTTCATTGTGTGTCGAGCATGCCTCGTGCGCCAGTAGGGCACTGTAGGGTACTGTAGAGGTCACACATGACTTTGGGCTAGCACTAAACGAGCAATCAAAAATCGACGTAATCTGCCTAGACTTTCTAACCCTTTCGACCGCGTGTCACGCCCCTAACTTATTAAAAAACTTACAGAAAAATTTGGCAATGGTCTAATAATTGACTGGATAAGGGACTACCAATAAAATCGGCCACAATTTGTGCAATATAATGGATAGTCCGGACTCCGACACTGTCAGGGTCCTCTCGGGTGTCCCACAGGGATGTGCTCTGGCCCATCTCTTGTTTTTATTACTTATAGATGATATTGTCACGCGGTTGTGACACTCGCAGCAATCGAGACGAAGCACGCAGGACTAAAGGTGACGTCAGGCGAACTACTTATTGGGCGAACTTGTGCCCAGCAAAGCAAGGCCAATCACAATTCACAGCAACAGCGGCGTGAACAGTCGTCGGTCGACGGAAAGACTGACAAGCGACGCAGCGCATCGGCTTTTATACACATGGCTTAACGCGTTCTCGCATTATCTCTGGAATTCCAGAAGTTACTCAATTACGCGCGTCAGCATGCAAAGTTTCAGGAATTGTCGACACGCTTCCCGAAGTGACATGCAAGATAAACGCGGCTTGCGTTGGCATAACAGAAAGTGATAACTGCGCTCGCCGTAAACAATCAATGGAAGCGCGCAATTCACAGGAAGGTGATAACGGCGTTTATTTATTTATTTATTTATTTATTTATTTATTTATTTATTATTTATTTATTTAAAAATACCTCCAAAGAAGCATTGTGTAAGGGGGGCATTACAAAAAAAGAGTGAACTTCCGCAGTACATTCTTCTTCCAATATGCTTGAGAAGCAGTCACGCACGGAGTCACAATGAGGGAGAAGTGCACTACAAGGTAATTCATTAAAGCAGCATCGGTAATACAAAATAGAATCGACAGCTCTAGGAAAAAGAAAACATATAATAAGAAAAGTCACGCTGGGCATTATTGATAGAGTCGTAACGTCAAGGAAAATTGCAGTGTTATACAGTAATAAGATTGCAGTAATACGAAAAAAGGTCAAGAAAATACACACAAAAGAAAGCGACACCACTGTGCTATACAATAAAAATTGCGAAAAATATAAGATAAAACAGAGAGGAAACTGAGATCATGGTAGGTTACTTTACAATTTGTTGGCGATATAGTTTGTCACTGGGTCCCGAAATGCCTCAGCATTTTTCAGAGATGCGATGCTATCTGGAAGGGAATTCCAACATTGGACTGCCCGTGGAAGCGCAGAGCACGTGTCGACCCGTGAATGCGGCTATAGCTAAAATAATTATGAAGCCTGTGTGACGTAAAGTAGGATCGTTTCAAGCATGCTGGTGTTGTTGGAGATGAATGAATGAATTTGTGAAACAGGGAAAGCAAGGCAATGTCACGGCAAACACTCTGGGATTGCAATAAAAGGTTGATTTTGATCTGTGTTACACTAGAATGATAGCTGAAATCGTTAGTAATGAAGCGACTTGCCCTGTTCTGAATTCGTTCTAGCATATCATTGAGGTATTGCTGGTAAGGGGACCAAATAGGGGAAGCGTACTCGAGTTGAGGCCGAATGAGGGTGAGGTATGCTCGTTTGCGAACATTCGAAGGAGCATTTCTTATGTTTCGCCGTAGGTAGCCCAAAGATTGAGATGCTTTGGATGAAATGGAGGTGATATGTTCTGACCAAGAAACATTCGGGGTGAATATAATACCTAAGTACCTATATTGTGTAGCGACTGCTACAGTTTCTTCATTGATGTTGTATGAATAGAATGAAGGCGTAGGCTTCCGAGTAAAATGCATAACTTTACATTTTGACCTGTTCAATGTCATTAGCCATTTACTGCACCAGTTATCAATTTGTTCAAGGTCATGCTGAAGAAGCAGATGGTCTTCTTTATGTACTATTGGGCGATATACAATGCAGTCATCGGCAAATATTCTTATAGTTGAGGACACGTTGTGTGGAAGATCATTAATAAAGATGAGAAAGAGTAACGGACCGAGGACACTACCCTCTCTGTCAAAAGTCATCTGTGCTGTCGAACAGGCCATAGGGAAAGTTGAAAGTAGTCGCCGAGATGAAGCTCGAACTCGCGTGGTCAGCATTCTAGCGAAGCTCCCACGACATCCTCCGACACCCCTTCTTACCGAGGAGCGTAATGCAATTAAAAGTCTGCGTAAAAATACGGATATTGTAATACTTCCTGCTGATAAAGGAAACGCCACTGTCATCTTAAACAAGAGCGACTACGTTAAAAAAATGACAGAGCTTTTGCATGACGACAGCACGTACGTACGACTGAAGAGGGACCCTACGCTCAAGGTGGAAAGAAGCCTGCAGGTGCTTCTGACTGATGTCTTCCGATTTGTTCCACCGCAAAACAAGTCGCTGTACTTCAAGCTCCTGTGCCACAATGGATCAGCACCCGCTTTATATGGCCTCCCGAAGATTCACAAGCTAAACGTCCCCATGCGACCGATTGTAGACTTCACACGGTCGCCCTTCTACCGGCTGTCGGGCTACTTGCACAAAGTTTTTGCGCCACTCGTTGGTAACAGCTCTACCTTCATACGAAACTCGTTCGATTTTATTGAAAAGGTGCGCGATGTCACGGTCAACGGCGATGAAATTATGGTGTCGTTCGATGTCAAATCGTTGTTCACGTGTGTTCCCGTGGATCTGGCGGTAGAGGTGTGCCGGTCGGTGTTGCAAGATGACAGCGGTTTGGCGGAACGAACCCCTATCGAAGCAGAGGATCTTTTGAAGCTGTTGCAGTTTTGCCTTGAAAACACTTACTTCCTCTTCCAGGGCACGGTATACAAACAGGTCCATGGCACAGCCATGGGCGCATCTATATCGGTTACAACAGCCAATCTTACCATGGAATCATTAGAATCTCGCGCACTGGCTACGTTCGAGCCACGCCCAAAGGTATTCCTCCGTTATATCGATGATTGTTTCTGCATAATCAAAAAGAATGCATTATGTGCTTTCACGCAGCACCTGAATAGCATGGAAACCTCCATCCAGTTCACCGTAGAGGAGGAGGCCGCAGGTCTTCTTCCTTTTCTGGACGTCCTGGTTGAACGTCGTGACAACCTCCTCTCTTTCAAGGTGTACAGAAAGGAAACCCACACAGGCCAGTATCTTCACTTCAATTCTGTACATCCGGCCTGCCACAAACGCTCTGTTGTCGCTTCCCTCGCCAAACGTGCCAAAAACATCTGTTCGAGGCCCGAGGATCGGGCTGCTGACCTACGCCGCATGCGACGTGAACTCAGCGATGGCGGCTATCCAAAGCACTTCGTAGATTCCGTTCTACGAAGGAAATCACGCCCATCAGCACCGGTTCATCCTCCTTGCCGAGCCCGAGCCGCCATTCCTTATGTGCCGGGCGTGAGCGAGTCTTTCGCCCGTGTTGTGCGCACTTACGATGTGCACGTCGCTCAAGTTCCGGCGTGCAAGCTGCGGCAGGAACTGGTGGCTGTTAAAGACAAAATAAAAAAAGAAAAGTTTCCTGGCGTCATTTATCAAATTCCCTACGCAGATTGTGACAACTGCTACATTGGCGAGAGCGGGAACTTCGAGAGACGCTTAAGGGACCAAAAGAACGACGTCAGCAAGAAGAAAATTACAACGAACGCGCTTGCCGAACACGTGGAAACCACGAGACACGAAATAGCCTGGGAAGAAGCCACCGTCATAGGGAAAGAGAAGAACTGGTTGTCACGCCGTTATCTGGAGTCCCTCATAATCCAAACAACTGACAAAACACTTAATCACAGTGCAGGTAATCTCCCGCCTACATACGCAAGATGCCTGGGGCGATTACTACGACATACATAAGCACTGGGTTTTGCGCTTTCCGCGCAGTGAACAAGGCTTCCGTACGGAAGCCGAAACGTCATCCGTTTAACAACAACCTTTGGTCGGCGATGCCATATTTTCAATGATTTTACAACCCGACCAGACGAGATTTCGTCAAACCTTGGATTACACGACACTACCCTGTGGTACACCAGAAGATACTTCAGTTAAGGACGGCGAGAAGTTATTTGCTATGGTGAACTCTTGTCGATTAGAAAGAAAGTTCCGGAGCCATGATAAAGTGAGACAGTCCAATATAAGAGCGGAAAGTTTTGAAATAAGGCGGCAGTGCGCGACACGGTCAAACGCCTTTGAAAAGTCAAGAAAAAAACAGTCGGTTTTTTGGTTATTATTCAAGTTCGAGTGTAGGTCTGTAGTAAATTCGAGCAACTGTGTCTCGCGTGATAGGCCCTTTCTAAAACCATGCTGATTATGAAAAAAGAACTTGTTAGTCTCAAGGTGCCTGTAAATGTGCGAGGCGTTAATATGCTCCAGTAACTTGCAAGAAACGCACGTCAAGGAGATTGGACGGTAGTTTTCGCACATTCACGAAAACAACCGCATTGTTCACGAAAACAACCACACGTGTCAATATTGTCGAAACAGTCAAAGTTAAAATAAAATTATTCGAAGATAATTGCCTGCTGTACTGTGAAATAAAAGACATAAATGATCAGATCGTCCTTAACAATTTGCTGCACCATTAATATTCCCTGCCCAGTGTACTGTGAATGGCAGTTGGCAGTTAATTCAGAAAAATAACGGTCGCAATGAACGTACGCAAAAAGAAAAGCAAGCTATTATTTCCCCGTACACTTGATGGTGTCACCCGTCGTACAGGAAAGCGATGAGTACAAATATTTGGGGATTTTAATTTCATCCGATCTCAGCTGGGCTGCTCATGTGCAACAGGCCACGAAGAAAGTACTGAATAAGTTGTTCTTCCTCAAACGTACACTGCGTTAGGCTACTACAGAAACAAAGCGCGTATCGTATGTCACTCTTGTTAGAGCGATGCTGGAATACGCGAAGATACTGTGAATGCCCTACACAAAAACTAGCATTTAAATGCTCGAAACTCTACGGACCAAGGCAGCAAGATTTATCTTTAACCGCTATAAGCTCACCGATTGCACTTCCGAGCTACAGCACCAGGCAGATTTGTCTACACATTGCAATAGAGCTAAAATGAATCGTCTGAAATTTTTGATCAATGATTCAGCGGTCATTTTAGAACCAATTCAACAGCCTTCGCTAAACAAGAAGGAAAATTCGCCAGAAACATGACTAAGTCTTCACAGAATAGTTTTGTAAGAACAATACATTCTGTCTTTCAGTCCTTTTTCAAGTAATAAGAGAATCAAATGCGCTTGGACGCACTTACTGAAGCCCTGTAACAAGCGAGGGAGAGATGGAGGGGAAAGTAAAAAAAAACTGTCTTAGACACGAGACGCTCGTTTTTCGGTTCGAGTGATACCGATGACAAATGTCGGTGCGATGACATCGACGCAATGACAACGAAGCCGTTTGTGCTTTTTTAAACAGACAATATATTTAGAAATAAAATAATTGAGTAGAAAAAACAAAACGTGCAAAAGGAATGTGATATGTTATGTTGGAATGTGAAGTACAATAAATGTCACACGGTGAGAGTCAGAAAACGGAAAGAGTTCACCGGCGGGCAAGTCGGCGATCAGTTGTTGCGGCAGGGGACTGCACGAAGGGGACTGTCGAAGCACCGAGGGCGCGATGTCAGGAACACTGCTCCCGGTTGATGACCCGGAGCGGCGTCTGTGCTGCTAACTCGGCCGGTGGCTTGCGCTCGCTGAAGTGGCAGCCGGAATTGCCTGGCGGGAACGTCCTGGCGACGTTCCATCCACGCCAGGCCTGAAGTGAGAGGTGGTACGGCCCCAGATGGGAGCCCCCTGAGACCTCGAGTCCTTAACCCGACGGGTCTCACTGCCGCGCCCTGGTTCCTCGATGACCGAGCCACGTCTGCCTGGCTCTTCTCCGGAAGCCTCGGTAGTACCTCCTTTTCTGCCGTGGCGCCTCCTCATTCGTCGAAAGGCTTCCCGCGACCACGCGCAATGACGCACTGCTTCGTCGTCGTCTATGTTGATGGGATCGGTGGCGCGCACTTCCAAACACATTGCACGTTGCCCCGCACTGCCACTTCGCTCTATCACAAGCCCAAACAACATTCGAAAACTTTCTAGAAAGGACAGCATGTAATCCCGTAGCTACCAAGCTCTTATTGCTAAGCTACTTTTGTACATCCTACATCTAAGCTCGTCTCTTCCCTCGTTCCTGTGTTTTGATATTTGAAATTGCTGTAATATTTGTATAAACTATATATATTGCGAAGCAGGGGTAATGATGCCGTTTTATTAAGCCTTGAGGCTACGGAGAATGGCTGAGCCCAAGGCGCAGATCGGACCCAAGATGGCAACCCACCACAGACAAAGAGACCGAGGTGGTGATGACTATGTACAGGTGCTCCCAAAATAATTCGGAGCGCCGGAGCGGTGGCCGCTCGTCGGCGGAGCACACGCGCGGAAATATACAGCCATGGTCTGCGCATGCGTGGCGTCCCTGGCAAGCAAGATTCTTTCCCTAGTTTATGTATATAGGCGTTGCCTTGTGTTAAAAGCATATCGTTTGTCCCTGTTAGCGCTGCGACAACACATCCCATGCAGCCGCCCATCCGTTCTTCCTTGTCTCGCATGACTATCGTGTGCGATCAACTGATTTTAACGGGCGCTGTCGGACGCTGGCAAGTAAACACATATTGAACAACCAAAAAGCACTGCGCGTGGCAATATGGTGGCCTATCTATGCAGCTTAATACCATGCTTGCACCATGGACAAATATAGGCACGTTGGGTGACAACATCAATATCGCGTGCATGCACCATCCACGCGAATCGCAGCTTGCATACGGCGTGGAAGTGACTCGTAGAATGACTCTATAAAGTCTTTTTTCTCGCCGAGGCGCTGCCACTCGCCAGCTATGGCAAACCACAGTTCGTGAGCACTGGCGTCTCCTAGATTCATGCGGGACATGGTTTGCTTCAATTGTCCCCACACGTTCTCGATGATGTTAAAGTCAGCGCCTTTTGGAGGCCAGGGAAGTGTGAGAACAGCACGTTCCTCCAGGAGATTCCGAACAGCTCTGGCGGTGTGCACTGGGCTAAGTCTTGCTGAAACCAGAAGCACCCGTCTTTAAATGGCCCGTCCAGAGCATACGGAAGCAGATGGCTGTCGAGGATTTCGCAGCAGGCCCCAGCTGTGAAAGATCGTGACAGCCGCACTAGCGGGCCGAGGCCATCTTTGCTTACTGCTCCCCAGACGTTTACAGCACACCGGCCGCTGCTGTGGACCTCGGAAATATATCCAGGGTCGTATCTGCACAAAGAAAAGGAAAAAAAAAGGTGTGCCTCTACGTAGGAAACATGTGGAAGAAATATGGCCACACAATCAAAAGACACACACCTGCACTTGTATGGCCTCCAAACGTGGAGCTCCTGGTCCCACCTTGAACAAAATGTGCTCTCATCTGAGAAGATCACCTCCTTCCAATCTTCCACCGTCCAATGCTCATGCGCTCTAGCAAATTCAAGGCGCTGACGTCTTTGCCGCTCCGTCAGGTGTGGTTTTTGGGCGGCGATAAACCCGTGAAGTCCGGCTTCTCGCAGGCGCCTTCTTATTGTTTCTACACCGACTTGAAGGCCGAGAGCGGTCTTAATTTGCTGGGCGCTCTGAAAAGGGTCCGCAACTGCTGCAGCAACGATGAGGCGGTCGGTCTCTTCCAATGTGCATCGGCTGCGTCCTGGTCGAGCAGCATCTTTCAGTCGGCCATCTTCAGACCTGTAGGCCTGAATAATTCTGTTCACGGCACTCATAGACCTCCGTGTGAGGCGGCATATCTCGCGTTGAGAAACACCTTGAATGGATAGGTCAACTATCCTTGTCCACTCGTCGATTGGCACTCTCTTCGGCATGCTGCCTCGACAGGAAAAGGGCTGAATTTCGCGACAGTTCGATGGTTTTTATATCTTCACATCTTCTTATCAATCGGGCGCGCAAACTGCTCACGAATACGTCGGATGAAAGTGCACCTTTTGCCGCGCTACACACAGTCACGCATGGCAAATCTATAGTAACGTATCATGCGGGCGTATCTGAAGAGACAGAAGTGCCATCGCCAAAAATAAAAAAGAAAAAAAAAGCTATATAGGCCCTCTTATCGATTCTCAAAACGACTTTGACGACAAAAACGTTACGCGTCGTTGTCATTCTGTTTCCAATTGCTTCATTCTGGTGAATTAGTTGTGACTATTGATTGACCGTCATATCGTTGAATTTACGGACTCGCTGTTGCGGAGCCTTTAATTGATTATAATTAGTGGAACTCGTAATATATTTTAATTTGGCGTGACCAGTATTAACACGCAGTCTGGAATTTATGCTTCATTCTTTATATTATCGTGCGCGTGTCAAAAACATTTAATTAATAATTACGTTTACTTGCCTAGTAAAACATATTAGCTAGCTGTAATAAATGTTTCGTGTGGTGTCCGTGTTGTGGTCTTCCTAATTACCCTAATTACTTAAGATTAGCCTTTGGACTTTTGAATTACTCGAAGTTACTTGGTGCTTAATACACTTTTACGTGCTTTATTGAACGGTTGAGGTGCAATATGCCGCTTTCTGATTTTTGCTAACGCAGGTGTTGTCGAAAATGAGCGGCGGGATGGTCACATTCCGCCACTAATGAGCCAGTTAAACTCATCATCATCATCATCATCATCATCATCATCAGCCTATTTAGGTCCACTGCAGGACGAAGGCCTCTCCCATCGATTTCCACTCCACCCTCTCCTGAGCGAGTTGGTTCCACTTTACGCCCGCAAACTGTTTAATTTCATCGCTCCATCTAACCCTTTGCCTGCCTCTGTTGCGTTTTCCCTCTCTTGGTATCCATTCCGTCGCTCTTACTGTCCATCTGTTATCTGTTGTCCTCATGACATGTCCTGCCCAGGTCCACTTCTTTCTTTTAATTGATATAATAATATCGGCTACTCCTGTCTGTTCTCTGATCCATTCCGCTCGTTTTTTATCTCTTAGCGTTACCCCTATCATTTTTCTTTCCATTGCACGTTGCGCGCTCCTTAGTTTCATCTCTAGTCTTTTAGTTATCCTCCACGTTTCTGCACCGTACGTTAGTACTGGGAGGATACAGTGATTGAATACTTTGCGCTTTAGTCAGAGCGGTAAGTTTCCAGTCATGATTTCGTAATTCCTTCCGAATGCGCTCCAGCCCATCCTTATTCTACGGAGAAGTTCTTTTTCGTGGTTGGGAGTTCCTGTTATTAACTGTCCCAGGTATACATATTCGTTTACACATTGTAAGGGTTCATTGTCGATTGTAAATTCCTGTTCCTTAGCTAGGCTATTGAGCATAACTTTGGTCTTTTGCCTATTCATTTTTAACCCAATTTTAATACTTTCCCTGTTTAGGTCATTAATCATGTTTTGTAGTTCGTCTCCATCATTGCTAAAGAGTACAATGTCGTCTGCAAATCTTAAATTGCTGAGATATTCTCCATCTATTCGAATGCCCTTTTCTTCCCAGTCTAGACGTTTAAAGATTTCCTCTAAACATGCAGTGAATAGCATCGGGGATATCGTATCTCCCTGTCTCACACCTCTCTCGATCGGGATTTCTCTGCTTTTCTCATGTAGGAGTAGTGTGGCTGTGCAATCTTTGTATATGTTGTTTATGATTTTCACGTATACGCCAGGTACCCCTTGTCGTCGTAGAGCTTCTATAACTGCTTGTATTTCTATGGAGTCAAATGCTTTCTCGTAGTCGATAAACGCCATATAAAGAGGTTTGTTATATTCGGCGTACTTCTCAATTACTAGGTTGATAGCGTGGCTGTGGTCCATTGTCGAGTAACCTTTCCTAAAACCATCTTGTTCTCTCGGTTGGTTAAAGTCGAGGGTTTCTCTTATCCTTGTAGAAATATATCTCTTATATCTCTTTGCCTGGCTTTACTGATCAACTTTGATAGTTCTGCGAATTCAATCTTATCTATGGGCGAAGTTACTTTCATTTGTTGACGTTTTTTTATTAAGTCCTTGGTAGATTGGGACAGCTTATTTGTTGTTTGCTTTGCTGTTTTGCCCCCGAGTTCTATCGCTGTTTCAAGGATTGTTTTCGTTAGAGTTTTGTTTATTTCTTCTACATCGTCACCTTTTTCGCCTAAGGCCTCGAACTTGTTGCTTAGGGCGACTTTAAATTCTTCGTTCTTCGATCTGATTACCTCTAGATTACATTTTTTTCTAGTGAATAATTTAGTTCTTGTTTTCTTTAGGTTGAGTACAATCTTTGCTCTTACTAATCTGTGATCGCTGCATTTTATCTTCCCCACTACTTCTGTGTCTTGAATTATACCTGGTTGTTCGCACATTATAAAGTCGATTTCATTCTTTGTTTCCCCGTTAGGGCTTTTCCACGTCCACTTCCTATTCTTGTGTTTCTTGAAAAACGTGTTCATTATTCGGAGTCGGTTTCTTTCGGCAAATTGCACGAGCATATCCCCACGGTCATTTCTGCAGCCGACTCCGTAGTTGCCAATCGCCTGCTCTCCACTTTGTTTTGTCCCTACTTTAGCGTTGAAATCCCCCATGACTACAGTGTATTGCGTGCGTACTTTCGTTATTGCTAATTCGATATCCTCGTAGAACTTCTCCACTTGTTCGTCGTCGTAGCTCGTTGTTGGCGCATATCCCTGGATTATCTTAAGTTTATACCGCTTATTTAGCTTTACTACGACGCATGCTACCCTTTCGTTAATGCTGTAGAATTCATCCACATTACCCGCTATATCTTTGTGAATTAGGAACCCGACGCCATATTCTCTCTTTTGGGGTAATCCTCTATAGCAGAGGACATGTCCATTGTTTAAGACTATGTAAGCTTCACCTGGTCTCCTAACTTCGCTAAGGCCAATGACGTCCCAACTAACTCCTTCTAGTTCCTCGAGTAGTTCCGCTAATCTAGCTTCGCTGGAGAGGGATCTTGCATTGAACGTTCCAATGTTTAGTTTCCAGTGGCGGCCTGTCCGGGTCCAGTGATTGTTACTGCCCTCTGCTGCTTCACAGAGCTGACCGCCGCCATGGTCAGATGTTCTGCAGCTGCTGGACACTGAGGGCGAAGGTTTAACTGTAGACATCGTGTGGGAGGTGGTGGCCAAGTACTTCACCAGGGAGGCCAATTCCTGTTCTGGTGTAGGAGTGAGTCCTAAACGGCAGTTGAACGACTGTAAGCATTTCAGGTACCCAACCGTCGCCAGGCCCCCTGCCGACGTGATTTCGAGAAAGCACTGATGCCCATTAACGCGCATGCACGCGCACGTATGCTCCACGGCGTGCATACGCGCGCACAGAGCGTTGAGACCGCATCGGCATCCGCAAAACGCTAAAAAGCACCCAGCTCTATTCTTCTGGAGCAAACCAACACCTATTTAGATGCTTTGGGGAACGAGGCGCGCTTGCTAGGGAAACCGCGCACGCGCAGGCACTGGCACTACTTTATCACCGGCGCGCTCCGCCAACGAGCGGCCACCGCTCCGGCGCTCCGAATTATTTTGGGAGCACCTGTACAGATGAAGTAGAAGTTCCTAATGATTGCCCACACTAATTTCCCGCGCGCGAGAGCGGCCATCCTGGCCGCAACTTAAGGGGATGGAGAGCGCTGGGTGAACGGCTGCATACGGGAAACGTGGACCACTTCGGCAGAGCGGTAGCGGCGGTCAGGTGGAACGACAACAGGTGCGACGCGGTAGTTGACGGGAGAGGTCTGCGCCAAGACGGTGTAGGGGCCAATGAACCGAAACTGAAATTTGTCACATAAGCCAGAGGTGCGAACTGGTGTCCAGATCAGCACTTCATCGCCAGGGCTGAAGAACACGATGCGGCGATGTGCGTCATAGTGATCCTTACGGTCACGTTGACGAGCTTCGGTGTTCATTCGGGCGATCTGGCGACAACGCAGGAGGCGGGACACATATTCTTCACGATTTCAGAAGCAGCAGGTCATCAAGTATACTCGCCGATAAGCGAGACCGCTGCTCTGACCAAAACGAACTTTACGAATGCTGCAAACCGGTACTTACCCGTCGCCCTTAGTTTACAGTAAGTTTATTGACAGCATAAAGCCTCACTGCCCTCATTGCGATGAGAGACGATGCACGTTATCCCACATGCTCTGGCAATGCACGGCGCTGCGCGATGGCGAGCCTCTCACCACAGAGGACGCCTGGAAGATTGCAATCACCAGCTCGGACCGGAAGGTCCAAATCCGGGCTGTCCAGAGGGCCCGCAGTTTGGGGGAGGGGCATGCCCTTTGCTAAAGCGCAATGTTACCAATTTCCACATATCGACAAAAATCTGACTATTTTCACTCAGGAAACACAAACTGAATGGTGTAAGAGCGCAGGTGCAGCTACGATTGGAAGTGCCCAGTGTGACGTACACTAGCTTTCCTCCCATTGCCGGCGAGCGAGGGTAGGCAAGTGTTATCAAGCGGCAATTTTTATTGTTTCTTTGCTACGCCTGATCACGCTTGCCAGAACAGCCGCTTTGCAACGACTTGGGGGGCTATCGGAGATGGCATTTTAGCGAGAGCGTTCGGAATCGCCGCACGCGATTGGCCAGCGCCGCTCCGCTGTCGTCATCCGCGGGGCGTGCCCACGGTACACCTACCTATAACCAGATTAGAGAAGAGAAACTGTACCGTTGACAGTGCAACGAAAAATAAAAGTAGCGGTGGCGTCCTAAACTAAGATACACGATCAAGAGATGGCACTGCATGTACTGTCATCATTATTGTTTAGATGCAATATGTTTGTTTTGTTTTTGACGCCTACGCCTTCTGGCCTTATTGAGAGCCCCTAGCCGGAAAATTTCAAACTAAAATATGGGGCTAGGTTAGTAGTTCCACTCTACGCGCAACTTGATGGAACGCGCCGCGGCTGGTTTTTTTCGCCACCTGTAGCGACTTGTGGAACGTTGAACCTTCCGGGGCCCCGAGATTTCGGTGTCGTCAAATTGACGTCAGTTCCCTGTCAATCATTTTCAAACCGAGCGTGTCGTCTGCTACGCGGAGAACGATTCCCGAGGCCTCTCGCTCAGCGAACGGTTTGCGAACGATTTACGAACACTTTGCGAACACCGGCCGCGGCAGCGGCTCCGCTTGGATTGAAACGGCGGCTGCGGCTGCGCAATGTTGCGTCACAGAGGGAAATGGCGGTCCACTTGGGCGCTGAGTCCTCGCATTGTCGTCGCTGAAATAGGACGCGCAGCAGCTGGAGGTTCGCGATGTATTTGAGGATTTGACAGGAAGTGAATTCCGGCGTCAATTTCGCCTGTCGAAGCGAACAGTACGTTGGCTGTGCGCCGAACTTGATCCCGAGAGAGAGAACAACTTTATTTTAGGAAAAAAAAAAAATCCTCCCCGCCACCTCATCTGCTCGTCTGATAGCTGGAGTTGTTTTCCAGGCTTGAGTCGCGGTGAACGGTGTCCCATGCTCCAGGCGAGGGAATGGTCAAGAGATCGGAAATCGGGTGCCAAAGAGCCCGTGGAATTTCGACGGAGAGAAAAGAGCTGCGCATGTTGATGTTCTTTGCTCCTGGAAGTTTCCAGCGCGCTGTCGGTAGTGAAGAGTTTGTCGGGCTTTCACAGTTGGGGTGCACCTCCAAAAATGCGAGAAGGAGCTCCCTCTGCCTCTGAGCACCCGCGGGCGGAGATGCACGTTTTTGTGCGAGCTCTAGGACATGGCAGCAGCAGACGACGACACGAAATTTAGATATGACGCCACTTACGCGCACGCTTCTTGTTTTTCGCGCCCGCGACACCGCTTACTGAACCTGCAGAGAACGATATTGATGCTTAACAGCGTGTTTACGTCTGAGAAGAAGAAAGCACCGTTTTTAAAAGGAGCAGATTTCTTAATTTCTCAGGAGAAACATTTTGGCTTTCAGAAGCAGACGACAAACGGAGTACGTCATCATCCGAGGAGCGCGCCGCTTCCCCATTGGCCGCGCCGGCCGCGCTCCTCCCATTCTCAAAGCATTGCTCAAAGCTATCGCGGACCACCCACTTTTTGACGTCAGTGTTCGGAAAGCGTTCTCGAGCGAACACCCGATCTCCGATAGCCCCCTTGTTCACGGTTGCGCGGCAACCTAAGGGCAGCAACCATGTCGGACAGAGGACCGCGGAAAGTACCGACAACAGCGCTTTTTGACCATTCAGTTTCGGTTTCCTGAGAGAAATAAACCGGATTGCATCGCGCTGCAGCAATTCTAAAAAGGCGCCCTTTTACAAATACTACAACGGATGCAGAGTTCCCGTATAAGTAGCATGCATCATTCGATTAGGTTTGAGTGTCTTGCTGTTATTGTCTGAGCTTTATTCATTCTAACATTGTTAATTATCGTTAACATTTTGACGCCCTTTACACGGTGTGTGCTGCCATGAAGGAAGACCGCAGAGATTTTGCTGATGGTTATCTGTGTTCAAAATATTTTGGGACACATTTTCTGAAATGCCCTTTATAGCTTTACGTAGTCACTATTCATACCAAATGTTAATTATTGCTTTGCTTTCTGGTTTATCCAGATGGGACATGAAACGTCCGCATTGTGTGTGAAATGTTCAAAGATTTTTTATTAGGGGGGTGCGAAGACCAAATTTTCCAAATACGAATCGAGTACAAATAAAAAATTTTATATATGGAATAAATATCGGATATCAAAAGAAAAATGCCTAATCCTTAATAATAACTTCGTGCAAAAATTTACCACGAGGAAGTGCATTATTAAGCTATCAGCATGAAATGCGGTGTTATCTAGATATGCGATATTCAAGAATATTCTGTTAGCAAGTCAATGGCCGTAATTAAAAGAACACGCACAGTTTAAAAGGAATGAAATGAAAACTATTTACTTCGACTACAAAAAAGTGGATTAGGACGTTAGACAAGGATGACTTTACAATATTGAACGCGCACACTCTTCGCAGAGTCACACCGCCGCTCGCACATCGCACCGTTCGCGCTCCGCACTGTCAATCGCACCCGCTCGTTTTCGTGGCTCTATCCGCACTCACGTCGTCTCCCGCGCACTACTGCATCTTGTCGTTCTGTGTCCAATCAGTTCGTCTTCCCGTGCTTTTGTCTCGCTCACTCCTACAATACCACATGTCCACCGGAACTCATAGCCATGCCTACGCACGTTGCCACCAACACGGAAACACGCACGTACCAGCCACACGCGCACCGACATTTGCACAAACAGTTCTGGGAACCGAGGGTAGGACCACCCGGCCCGTGCAGGGCAATAAATCACAGGACGCTTCAGTCCGCAAACGAGGAGGAAGCTCGTTTAAACTGACGAGAAACACTCACGCCGGAGGACAGAAAAAAAGGGAATAAAAAGAAAAAGACAGAAGATTCGCCAGCAGTCGCGTACAATCCGCCTTTTGCATGGTCCGAGTGGGCATAAGCCGAATACGTCGCAAACGACCCGTACGGCATCGTAGCAGACGACGCAAGCGGCACGCAGTGCGGAACGGTGTACCCGTTACCGAATGCAATGATACTCGGCGCCAGCTGGGCCGGTACGCCATCCACACACATTTTAGGGGTGAAGCTCCTCCTAGTCTAACCTTGTCCTACGTCAGGTGTCAGGCGTAACCGGCGTGCCGGGAGGCACGCGCTCGCCATCGGCGCGTGCTCGCCCTCGGCACGTGCCTCCCGGCGCGTGCCTCTCTCTCTCTCTCTCACTCTTCCATCTGCTGTCTTGTGAGAGAGAGACAGAGAGAGAGAGTGAACGAAAGGCGCGCGTTGACTATGCAAACACTCTTTCTTAGATGAACGCTCTACCAGCTCGGAAAGAAGGAGAACGCGCCCTCACCCGCGAGAGACAACGTTGGCGCAGGCAGCGTCTCCTAGCGAATTTCTTGATTGAGAAATACCGCCTGCTCGCGTTGGAGAACCGTTCACCCGCCACCCATATATACATATAGGCACTGGATCTTGACTTGCAATGAAGTGCCGGTGGGAGATTTCACTTGTGCATAGTTGAACCATAAGGATTCGTAGCGTGCGCGTTAACTAAATTAATCCGGAACTCGGCACAATCTACGATGAACCTCCCGAGTTTCGCCCACTCATCAACATTCACTCCGTGGACATGCTGTATTATTTTGGTAACATCAAGTTCTCTAACATCATTGTACGGTGCAGGCAGGCAAATGCCGCGTATCTGACTCGGCCTTAGCCACGAAGAACGCGCGCCGAACACATCAGAGCTTGTATTTCAGTGAAACCATTTCTCCGTACTCCAGTGGTCAGTTTTTATTGCGATAGCAATTATATGGACAGTGTCGGCTGGTTTTTGGCCGTTGCGTCGCCTCCGTCATGAACCGTATAATGTGTAAGTAGGTATATATATAAGTCCCAAAGAAAAATAATTCAGATAAAGGCTTCCGAAGAGCGGAATCGAACCAGGGACCCCTCGCTCCACAGCGCGTGGCGCTAACCACTACGCCATGACGAGCAGATCCTTCACGGAGCTAACCGCGAGCCTTATATACACACGCTTTACCTCTGGCAGGACTCAGAGACGCCAGGCGCTTATAAGCGTTTCTTCATTACCGGCGAGATGGCGCGAGGAGCGCAACGGCCGCATTTAAAAGTCGTCGGCCAGCTTTCACGAGGCCCTTCTGTCAGTTTGGCACGGAGCGCGTCGCCGCAGACGGGTAGCGGGTATGTTTTTCACCGTCCGACAGATGTGCGCATTTCGAGTTTGGAAGTCCAAGCGAGACAGACGCTCCCCTCGACTGGCCGTTGGCAATAACGCAGTTTTTGAGCAAAGTGGAACGCTTTCAGTAAAGCGCCAGAAACGCTTCCAACTGCTGACACTGACGCGTACGCTGTCGCACGCAATGCGCGGCGTTCATTTTTGCGAGATGCACATTCGGAATGATCATATCAGCGGTAATAAACTACCGAAAATACCAACGATGTATATCCAACTAAGCAAATGAAGTGAGCTATTTATTAGATGCGAAGCAGATCTTTGACTAGCCTGTGTAACGCTTCCCCTCCGTACGTCCGTACAACGCTTCGCAACGCGCTCCCTTCGCCGAAGGTGTTGCAGCGGTGCCAAGTAGGTCACGCCGGAGCTGCGCGTTGACGTCACGCTCCTCTCGCAGTGGCGCTGACGTCACTCTCTCCCTCACCTGCCGCGCGCTCGTCACAGCGCCAGCATCACCTGACGCTACCGCCGCTCGCTACACCGCCGACTTGTCGGTTCACGCGCAAAATTAAAACACCATCTTCCCAAGGGGAACCCTGATGGGATGCGAAGCACCCGCGTTAGCGCCGTTCAACCCGTGACGCCACCCGTGCGCAACGCTGCTGCTTCGCATCCCATCAGGGTTCCCTTTGGGAAGATGGTGTTCTAATTTTTTTTTACGTGCTCTTCCTAATAGCAGCATTGCTTTCAAGTTCGTAGACTTGCTGAAGACGGGCGGGTCACTGCGGTGTCGAAGTGCTCATCGTTGTGTGGGACCAACTCGCGCTGGTGGCATCGCTTGCACGCCGCACTACTCCTTTCCTCGATATTGTAACCATACCGCATAATGTTTTGCAACACACCACTGTTTTGGCTTCACTTTCTACGATGAATTCCCACCAGCCGACGAACACTCGCTCATTGTCGCTTACGCGCTGCGATGCGAACCTGCTTGAATCGAGCGACGCCATCGTTGTTTTGAGGGTGAGGAAAACGAGGAACTGACCGCAGAAACCAGAAAACCACAAACAGCAAAAAACGAAATTGGATTACGACGCAACCTTTCTAAATTAGAATGAAATAATCTTGAACGTAAAAAGAAAAAATTACAGCATATCCACGGTGTGAATGATGATGAGTGGGCGAAGCTCGGGATGTGCATCGTAGATCGTGCCGAGTTCCGGATTAATTTAGTTAACGCGCATGCTACGAATCCTCACGGTTCAACTATGCACAATGCACAAGTGAAATCTCCCACCGGCACTTCATTGCAAGTCAAGATCCAGTGTATATATATATATATATAAATATATAAATATATATATATATATATATATATATATATATATATATATATATATATATATATATATATATGTGACGCTAGAGACGGGAGCCGTGCCGTGGTTGATGCGCCATGGTTTTTATTCCACTGCGCGCGCCCCTTCTTCTTCGTCGCCTTCTCCTTCCACCTCTTGCTTGCTACGTACGTCACATGATTCCCCCTCCCCCCGAAAGAAGCGTTGGTGAGAAATGAAAATAATGAAGCAAGAGCAGCAAGAGAGACAAATGAGTGAAAAATGAAAAATTCACAAAGTTCCATGTCCTCAAGAAAGTTCCGCGAAGTCACTACACTTCAGCTGAAGATGTACCAGTCCGGGGATGTCTGTCACTGCTCAGGTGGGCGAGGCTGGCTGTTCCAGTCTGGACAATTTAAGTATGGGCTGGACATCGACACTGATGAGCACACAGTTCGCAGCCCTGCCACAAGTGCATGAGATTTGGGCATGTTGTAGCATCCGCACATCGGATGTCGTGAGCGCCGAACTGCTTGTTGTGGCCGGTGGACACGTGATGCTTCCAGGTTGCGCGTGCGTTGCGTGAGGCTGCTGAGGCGACGTCCATGTTCTTTCGAAATGGATAGGGTCGGCTTGGGTCTTTGTCGCGTTCCGTGGCGTTGTCCCAGCTCTGTTGACTGTAGGCGCTGCCTGGACCTCTGGGATAAAAGGCGTTCTTCATGGCGTTTACTTCGGTGAAAGTGTCCTTTATTCCGAACTTGCCTTCGCTCTAGTCTGATTTTCTCCAGACGACCTTCTTTAAGCCGCAGGTGGGCGTTTGATAACGTTTTCGTTTGGTGATGATCCTCCTCATGTCGCTCTGGCTGTTGCTGAGGCTCGTCGGCTTGCCCGTGTTTGGCTGTCTGATGTTGCTCCGGAGATTGTTGATGTGGCGCTCTTTTTCGGTCAAACGTCTGATATTCGTCACGTGTGGACGTGGTTGTCAGCACAAAGCTGCTACCCGGTGGAGTATTTTGAAGCTTGACGGGTAGTGATGATAGTGTACCATAATTGGTAGAATGGTCTCCAGAGGCTTCTTCGATGCTGTGCATTGTCGTCTTGCTTTCGTTGTTGAGGCTTGCACTCACGGCTACTTCAACATCGGTTGTACCTTCAGGTGGCTGGCCGCTGGATGATAGAGCAACATGCACGGCTTGGGCGTGTGTCGATTGAAACTGTGTGTCGTCTTCCAAAATCATTGTGCTGAACCCTTTTTTCTCGTGGGCCTCGGTGAAAGGGCCGTGGCTTCGCCCAGCATTCTCCCGCTGGATCAGCTCGTCTACCGTGGACGTAGTAACCCTGCGAGGCATGCGGGGGTCATTGCGAGCCACAGAAGAGGCATTCGTTGCAAAGCCAGGTAGTGGCCTACGTGTGCGAGACGACAAATCAAGTGCATGCGATGGTTGAGCAATGATTCCAGCACTACAGCCAAGCGAAGAGGTAGACGTTGGCGACTTTTCAGCAAATCGGAAGGCTGGTGGGAGGTTGGGCCTTTTGGGGATATGGCTTCGATGTGTTTCAGGTGGGGCAGGGTTTCGGTTCACTGTTGGGAATGGTAGATTCGTGCTCGGCGTTCGAATGCGTTTTGAATACTCAGGCGAATTATAATATGGCACAGTCGTTGACAAATTCCTAGTATGAGGTGTCAGGCAAACAGGACTGCTGCGTGGAGACGACTTGTGACGGCGCCGGCTGAACTGAATTGTCTCTATCTGGTAGGGTGCAAGCGGGTCTTCATGATATTTTTAAATCGTGCGACCATTTCTTCTTTGATTTTTTTCCACGTTTCATTCTCTTGAAAGATGTTAGTGAGATAAAAGCGGAAGGCCTCACCGGTTACGTAATCATTGAACTTGGCGACCATCTCCCGTTCCGACCATGATGCAGCGGTAGCGTGGAGTTCGAAGAGGTCAAACCAGTCCTCCACGGATCCATCGTCCGCTGATCCGGTGTACTTGGGGATGTCAAGGTCCAACGATGATCCTTCCATGTGGCTGGTGACAGCATGCAGCAGACTTCCGTGTCTGAGATCGACTCTCGGTCAAGGTATGGTGCTCGGGCAGCCGTTGATGATGTGAGGCTGATGAGGTGGTTGCCAGGTCTCCATCCTGCCGACTCGTGTGACGCTAGAGACGCGAGCAGTCGGTATTTCTCAATCAAGAAACTCGCTAGGAGACGCTGCCTGCGCCAACACTGTCTCTCGCGTTTGCCGGGGCAGTGTCGAGTTTGCCGGGGAGCGCGTGGCTCCCGGCGCTCGCGGCGAGGGCGAGCGCCAGGTGCCACGCGCTCGCCCTCGGCGCGTGCGTGCGCTCCAGCAGGCACGCGCCGGTGGCTACCTACTACTAACTACTACTACTACTACTACTACATACATCGGGGACGCACGAAATGGCTACTAATGGGGAATGGGAGACAGAAGAATTCGGCTTTTAGCTAACGCGCAAGCTGCGAATTTTTTATTGTTCAACAACGCACAGGAGAAATCTCCCACCGGCACCACCTTGGAGGTCAAAGCGTAAGACTGGTTACGCACTACTACGACTACGACGAGGGACGAACGGGTGCCGCTTTGAAGGGTAACTCCGGCGATTTTTCAGTGTCCACTGATGTTAATAAAATTTTCAGTATGTACTCTCCTCGGCACTGTAATAATATATGCCAAACCAGGCGGTTGCAAGTCACTTAGTTTACCTGGAAACGAATTTTCAAGTTTTTTAGCGGATTTCCCTGCGGGCCACCCTGTGTTTTTTGACGTCATCACCTTCAAAACTGCCTACCCGAGCCTGCGGGACATCAAAAGCAAAACTGCGGTACTTCAGCGCTCAAATCATCGCTGTCAAGTTCAGAAAAGCTGGCATAACTCAATACATCGTCGGATGACCTCGCCACTGTCATTTTTCTCCATATTTCTGATGGCGGGAAGGCTGTGATGTCATCGCATACGCTGCAAGAAGCGTCTACCCGTTTCGGTTTCGATTTGAACACGCCTTTCGGTGGGTTATTTAAAATTATTGGTGCGTTTATCAGAAAATTGAACCGCCCTGGCTACTACAGGACTATCAGTACTATTCAAAAACATTGATATCAGAACATGGTGAAAAAACCGCCGGAGTTGGCCTTTAAGGAGCTTCGCCCCTAAAAAATTAGGTGACATGTATGTTGCGCTGTGTATTTTGCAAAAGTTAGCGTTCGTGGACTACATGGGAGACGCAGCAAAAATGTGCGCGCTTCGGCTCCGTAGCTTTCGCTGTGCTGCCACAGAAAGTTGTCGCCACGTATAATATTTGCGCAGAAAGAACCTTGCCCTTCGGCTGTCTGCTCGCGCGGTTGTCTCGTAGTGAGAGGAAGTGGGATGTTTTCGAACTTTCACCATGATGTCGGCGCTGACGTTACGGGAGCGTACGAAAGTCACTCGAGCTCAAGGGACGCCGCTAAACGAGCAGACAGAAGATGAGCACGAACTATCAAGTGTCACAGCTCGACACTTGAAGCATGCTAGTTTCCTTCGCTGCTTCGGCCGCCTTTGCAACAGGAGCGCTGTTCAAACTAAGAGTATCCATTGTGACAGCTTATACGCGCTTGTTCGGTGTAATCTGTGCGTTCGTTTCGTGCGTGCTTCAATTGATAGTTCGCGCTCATCTTCTGTTTGTTCATTTAGCCGCCTCCCCTAGCTTTGTATGTGTAGCTTTGTGACACACAACGTATAAAGCCCATCGTACCAGCACGCGCTGCCCACGGGAAGCGCTCACTTAGCAAGTGCATGTTTGCCGCAAATAATATTGCTCCTGAAGCCGCGAGCCTCACTTCGTAGATTACAGTTTCTTGCTATATAATTCATTGCTTCGCCCTTGCGGTGAAACTGACCTTTTTTTGTAATAACGACACAGATAGGAAAAAGCAGACATCCGGCGATGTGCATGGTCATTCGGATCATCACAATAACAAAAATCTTACCCTGCAAGATAGAGGTGTTATTACAGCACGTTGCCTCTTGTATCCGATGATGGAGGACAAATACTTCACATAAGTCCGTGAGTTGACGTGGGGCTCAACTCATAAAACAGTGGATCGCGCACATACAACTCATCCCCGAATATTCCTCGTTCGTTGTTGCCATGAATTCCCGCAGTTGCGCTTCGCTTAGCGTTTTCATTGATCCTGGCCTCGTTGTACATCCGTCCGTGACTCCGGTCAGGTATGCTGGTGCTAAGTGGCTTGAAGAAACGCTACTGGCAGCAAACCTTATGCGGATTGAGCTCTAGCTATCGCTACAGAAATTTCGGAGAATTGAAAAAGGCACGACACGTCCGTTCACTTTCAGCGCACCAGGACGACTGCTTTATCTTCGAAAGGAGAAACGGAAAGGGGACGTAGAGAAAAACAACAAATAACAAAACACAAAAAGTCAGCAAATGCGATCGTCGCGTGTCTTTTGCCGACAGCGTGAGCTTGGGCACAGCGGTACAAACTTGCTTTTGAGGGGTTCGACCTGTCTGTGGTACCGCATGCACGCCCTACAGGGGTCGATCCTGGGTGCTTTCATGCTGCGTTCCCACACTCGGCGTGGGCTATGTCGTTAAACTAAGAGCATGCCGCTTCTTTTTCTTCTTTGTCTTTTTTCCCCCAGAAAGCTTGCCCTAGGCATAGTTGCATACAATGCCACTCTTCAACCGAACGTCGATGAGAAGCGGGCGGTGTGTTCGTGTGATCGCGCTTTTTGCGTCGTCCTCGTCGGGTAGGCGTGACCCACGGCACTCGTAGCGGGAGCAGTGATGGCCACTGCCGCAGACACCAAAAGTTTAAGGACTGGTTCCATTTGCGCTATGCCATCTACATGTACTACTTACGGGTGCACCTCAGTCGAAGAGTGCCGGGCGGCAAAATTCATTTTTTCCGCTTCCCATCGGCGAAGCGCCATCGTCAGCTCCGGTACGCATGGATCGGGGCTGTGAGGCGCCTATATCGCTGTCTGACGCGAATACTGCGACCCACACGGTGCTATGAAGGCATTAATTTGCGATTCGCTTGGTGTCTTTGTTGATCCCGGCGCATTCGTCCAGCCGTTCGCGACGGTAAAGAAGCCGACAGGTACGTAAGCACTCCCAGGCGGCTCCAATCTTAAAGAAACGCTGCCAAACGACTCGTGTAGATTTTGCTCTCACTGCCAAACTTTCACGCATTGAAGAGAACATACGTCCGTGAACCAGCACCAAGAATATACGCCTTCGTTTTTGCAAGGAAAGGCGGAAAAAGGAAAGGTAAATAACAAAAACAGCACAAATATAAAGAGTCAACAAAGCTTTTCTGTCCTTTACAGCATGTACAAGCGCGAGGTTAGCGAGAACGTTCTCAGGGGAGGCCGTATTGCTTCTGGCGTTGTGGGAGGGAGGACCACGGGCTGTGTTGGATGCAGGGGCAGGTGCCATACGCTTTCACGAGAAGTGACCCCCACCCCCCCACTTTTTTTTCTTTCACCCACGAGGTCTCAAACAAACCGGATTCCACCCGTCAACAGACTACGTAGGGCGAGTGACGTCTTCTCGCTTCCCGTGCCTTTCCCGTTCGGGCGGCATTTTGCGACGTTTTTAGACACCCAAGGCTCTTTAGACACCCATGGTCGGCTCTTTTCGCTGTATGTGTTCACCATGGCGGAGAGGCCTCCCAGAAATTCGTACAGCGATTCAAATCGAAAAGAACCGCAACGCTCACTGTGTGTGTCGCTGCCCGACCATGTTGCTGCCACTGCGGTAGCCCACGACAGGTTCGGCGCGACGCCGCACAGCTTGTTTCGTGCCGTGTCCGCGAGAGGGCGCCACAGAGACACGCAAAAGGCGGATTCTAAACATTCCAATATTCGCACACCCCTATTCATAATGTACAAGTACCTTTCTCCGCTTATTTCGTACAAGTTTCACTTCTGCTCTAGAGCAGTGATCTTTTTAGACAGATCAGCGTGCAAATTTTACTCAGTGTTTGAAAACCTTTAAATGCTTTTAAATTTTTTCCTGTAGTTATTTATAACGGCGCTAATATAATAGAAAAATACACATTTTCCACATTTCCTTCTATCACTTTGGCTCATTGAACAACGTGCCCTGGCTTTGCAATACGTCAAATGTGGGATTTCTTGTTAGGATGCACTTATTCTAGTTTACTTTTAAGTTGGATTAGTAATAAAATTATTCACACGAATTGATGTTGTTCGGGAAGCCTTCGTTCGCATTTAGCATTTTGCGGAACGTGTGTTGTCCTGTGTTTAACTACTACTGCGGCTCGTGCAGCTCATCTCTGTCGTGTGTTCTGCTTTCTTTTGCCCACTGCACGTAAAACTTGAATGCACTTGTTCTCACTTTTCCTGCGATCTGCCTGCTTGTGTTCTCTTTATCGGTCGCTTTCTGTGTCCTTGTTTACTCGCCGTCTTTTTCGAACATCTGCTTGACTTGAAACCGCAGACTGGTGTTTGTTGTGAATAAACCAAATAACAACTCAATTACACTTTTGAATACCTTCTTGCGCTCTTTGAAGAAACCACTGGAACACAGAAGGGAAGTGCTGTCATGAATATTCCATTGTGTAAAGGTAGTGCTGATGCCTAACACAACATACGATCAGGACGCCGTAAAAAGTGGCTACAGCAGAGAAAACATACAAAATATAGTCCCGGCGTGACAAGCAGAAACTGTCCGGCACGGAGTACAAAAATTGATATATATGCTCCCAATGTGATTCTAGAAAAGTCCGCTAAACACGGGGTATGCAAAAAAAAAAAAAGACTCCCGAAGAAACGCGCAGGAACTCTGACCACAAGGGAGCAGTGGCGAAGGCAGGCATGGGCTGACCGGGCTGAAGCCCCCCCCCCCCCCGCCCCCGAAATTTTTCCAGCCGGTGCCCCACTGCCTATCTCTGCTGGCCCATCAGGGTGCCCATTTTGGGAAGGCGCGGCTATGGGCTTTCGCGTCTTTGCTTTGGGCTTAAAAAAGAGCCAGACCTGCGCGGAATCGCAGGACTGTGACAGCGTAAGCTGAAGGAGCGACCTTCCTAGAGGCCATTGTAAACGCTTGGGGAAACTAGTGCAAGTACAGGCGGTGGGTATCCCCTGCGCCATAACTCTGCGGTTTGGGCTCCTCCCTGCACAGCGGTCTGCTGTGCCCGACGTCGCCCTAACGTAGCCGCGCGCGTAACTCTGAGATTCACTTCAGCAGCGGTCCGCATCTTGCGAGGAGGCGCCATCAGGTATATCGAAGAGCCATGTCAGGTTGCTGTCGGGGTTGCGCACGTCGCCTGTCGCGTGATGCATGGATCGATACGACAAAACTGCTTCACGATGCAGCGCTTCGTAAAAACACATCGCGAAGGCTTGCGGAGGAAATCAGCGCCAATAGATGGCAGCAGTTGCCCTGTTCTTCACGAGGAGCGATATTGGTTACGGACACGGGCGGACACCGGCGGCGGCGGCGGACAACTACGGCGCCGTTGTTGTGATCTCATAACACCTTACGCTGTAAAACGAAGAACGAGGCTCTTTCAACTCACAAAAGAAGTTGGCTTGTCACTCTATGGCGGGGAAAGTTGCGGTTTGTCTGCAGGAAACGGTGGTGGCAAACGAGGGGCACCTGTCATTTATCGGCAAAGAGTGCTGCGATAAGAGCCTGAAAGGGGAGCCTGCAGCCTTTGCAGCACACCGCCGCAGCAGGCAGACGCTTCTGCAATGTGTTGACAATTAGCTCTCTGCGGTGATGGAAGACTATGGTGAGTCTGCGTACCCGGAAGCATGCGTGGTTTTGCAGCGAGTGAAACGTTCGCGGACTAAGGTCATCGAGCTAGCGAAGCAAGCACAAAGTATGCCGCTGTTCCCTGTGCGACGCCATCCTCTGTGCCGCCCGATCCTTGTTCCCCTCTTATACCTGTTTCTGTGGGGCGCTGACGCTTTTCGTGCGTTGTATGCGGTCGCGTGGGGAATATGTCGTACAGCGCATACGTTTTTCTTTCTTTTCGAGCAGTGCCCCTACATGGGTACACACAGATTCGTTTTCGTCATTTTTCTTCACGACTTACATATGGTCGCAATGTGCGCGCACGGCGTGTCTCCTTCCGAGGACGATACCGCAGAGAGAGGAATTTTCAACCAACCTTGCAAATGGACAGCATTGCTTTGCAGTGTTATCCACAAGCTTGTGAACTAGGGAATAACGCGTCGACAAAAAGACCGCGCTTCGGCGCATCGCCGAGCGTGCACAAGGGTTAACAGCACTGCTACCAGCAGGCGGTGGTCGCGAAATTCATTCAAGAAGATGTGACCATATTCGTATCGTCGCTTTCGTGGCAATATGTCTCAAGGACAGCAGCAGCTCTCCGTCTTCTGGAAAAGCTCATCTTCGTAGCGCCAACAAATGAGCGAGACCTCGAACGCTAAGCCCTTTTCCTCAACTGATTTGTACTTACATGATACTCCATATCCTCTGACAATACAGTGGCTTTGTAATGTGGCCAAGATGACCTGTGTGATGTGCCTAAGGTGATATGTGAATTCTCTGATAAAGTTTGAATTGTCCCTTGCTGTTGTTCACATGAGGTCATACGATGCCTTATTAATTTCAGCAAGCCAGGAAATTAATTTGAAATCATTTCATTTCTTGAATACAATATAAAGCGTTGTAAACATAACAGCCGAAATAACTACAGTCGCCGAGACGATTGATCGATCAATCAGTACTTGAGACAATCTATCAGCGGCCAATGGGAAAGTAAAATGAAAAAAAAATCTCTTTATAACAATGCCCTTTTTCGGCTACAGTATCTGATCGAACAACTCGAATAGAGAAGGCTACATTTTCAAGCAAAAGTGCAAATGAGTTCCATGAAGAAAAAAAAATAGAGGGCAAGAGAACGGGGACAAACACAAAACACGTACAAAGGACAGGCATTTCAAGCATGCAAAACCAACTTGCTCACATCGAGCCTCTGCTCATTCAAGTAAATAGATTTATCAGGACGCTTTATTTTGAAGAAACTAGTGTTTAGATGCACGAAATACGAGAATTTCGCGCAACTGTTAATTCAATTCCAAGTTAAAGCACCAAGAAAGTCCTGCAATTATTCGCCATTATAATGGTTACAAGTGAGGGTTGTATGCACTACCATTATTTGCTTGCCTGGTGAGCGGAATCGGGGACGAAAATATAGCATGTCTGTAACACGTCTGTAACACTGAACGAGATATTACTTCTCTGTTAGGCAGAAGGAAACACTATTTTTGGACCTTGTTCTGTAAGGGAGTCAAATAAGTTATTTACATCAGCCCCCATGTTTTTCAACAGTGACCTAAGTGACAGCGAAATAGGAAAAAAAAAAAAACGTACAAGGCCCGATGAAGGTCATAGGGAAAATATTGCCAGGCGTATAGGCGAGCGTGTAAGAACCATAAGAAAGCTCTCCTTTACCTTGATGTTTCTAATCGACCGCTAGGCATGTAATTTGTGTACTCTATGTAGCAAGCGGTCGCGTAAGGTTAAAACATACGACGTTTCAGTTTGCAAAAACGAGTGAGATACGGCTAGTAGTAGTGGACAATCTAGTATTTGTCGATGCTGGTGTTTCATCAAGTGAGTACATTTGTGAACTTCGTAAGTTGAAAGCTTATTGGGGAGGGGGCGAACGTCATTGATACAGGAAATATTGAACCTAATACTGATCCTTGTCCCATTGTGACGCGGGCGTCGGCGGGGCGAGACACGGGCGAAACACAATCCTATTTTTCGGCTGCCGCTGCGGTCAGAGAATCGCTGGGGCTTTCGTTACCGGCGAGTTTTGCGGAAACCTCGCTTTGACAGCAGAGCTGACGTTTTCGCGGCGGCCCCAGATGAGAGTGTGCATTAGGCGGCGACCTCAACGATGACAGAATGCCGACGCTAAAGCGAACCCAGCGCGCGCATAAGTCCTTGAACAAAGCCAGCGGAGCGTCCCCGGTATGTTTCGATCACCGTGCAATGCCGTAAGCGGATCTGCTTCTCCGACGCGCACATCTGACCGGCCAAAAGAGCGACAAAGCACCACCTAACAAAGCACCAGTCCACAGACCAGCGACGAGACCTATGCGCTGATGGAGCCCACCCAGATAAGCGTTCCTTTCGTTGGCGGCAGCAAGCGTACTTAAGACATTGTGCCGTTAGTTTATGTGCTGTTTTACCCATTGTATCAGCCATTCATTGACGATTTTGTTTGCCCTGTTAATTCCTGTGCTGCACTATGCGTTTACGTTGTTCTTTGTTTGTCTTGCATCATTACGTTGGGTACTAAATGTTAATTGCATACTTTGATTATGTTCACATATTAAAATCCTCGTTTTGTTGACCTAATTATGCCTGTTGCCTCTTTTCTTCCCGGGCCCAGTACGAATCCGGTTTGGTTACATGGTTGTTGAGGTGTGTAGCCAGAAGGGGTGAGCGAGTATAGTGGGATTACGTGAAGCATTTCGAACAGAGTCGTAGTGTAGTTGTGGTACCTGTGAAGTGTTGCGGCGTAAACCCCTCCTCTTTGCGCGAAGTAAAGACATCTCAACATTCCGCAGTTCACTTCAGTGAGTTCCAAATCAGATTTATCCATTCCGCATCCCTAGAAGTAACTGTAGGATTAAACTGGTGTGAGTCCCAGCAGCGCCGTCACCGTGGGTTTTTAGTTTATCTGGCTAGAAGTGTGAATGGGCAAACCGCATAAAAGCCTTTTTCCTTATTGAGAGGTATTTTACCACGTTTTGCAGCTTAATAGATGTGTCAGTAATTATTCATGAATGGGTCGGGATGGTGGTCTTTGTGAGTTTAGTGGAGAAAAACATGTTTCGGGAGGTCTACAATGTTAATGAGGATGGCACTTTACTCCTACACAATAGGCTTAATTCTTTTAAAAAAGAAGCGGTATAATATGTTCAGGACAGATAGATCTGGAGCTGCTTAGAATCACAATCGCAGGCGAATCTCTGTTCTTCCTGGAAATGTATCGAAAATTTTGTGAAAGAAGCGCCTGTATAATGTAGCAAACAGGTAATTTTGGGTGAGGAAACCATAAATACGAAATATATACTAAAATGTCGTCCTGTATGTCCACTAGCATGCTGAGTTGGACAAAGTCTTCCGGAGTGTTATCAGGACAACGCCACGATAAATTCACAAGGGGTTTCAAAAAATGTTTTATAGCGCCATTTCCAGCTTACCTACCTCAGGTATGCTGCCTCCTGTTCCCGGCTGCGCCTTCTATCCCGAAATCTTTACAGCATTTCATGCGTATGTGTACATCGATCATTATACTTTATTTTGAAATTATCATCAAGGTAGTAGCGTGCACAAGTGACGAATGTTCGCAGTGGCGAGGAAATGAATGTCTTTCTATTAGATTGCGTCGATACATTGCCCACTGTGAAAGTTTTGAATGTACGAGAGTATCGTTATTTCGGCGCTCAGTTGTTGGCATGACAACTGAAGGCTGAAGTAGGCCGCAGATGCTGTCCGAATGTATACTCACTGGGCGACGCTCCGCACACATGCGTCACGTGCATATTTTCGTTCCGGAAGTATATATATATATATATATATATATATATATATATATATATATATATATATATATATATATATACATACTTTCACTTTCGGAAGGAATATATATATATATATATATATATATATATATATAGACACACGGTGAGGCTCCGACTCCCTCCCCCCTGCCCTTGAAAACTTCCGAGCCCCCCCCGAAAAAAATTTCTGGCTACGCCACTGCAAGGGAGTATTACAATACAGAATATACTCCCAATGTCCCGCCTAAAAATTCCGTCAGGCACAGAGTAAAAAATGAAAATATACACTCCCAAGACACCACGCAGGAACTCCGTCAGGCACGCAGTAAAAAATAAAAATATATCCTCCCAAGGCACCACGCAGGAACTGCGACCGATGCGGAGTAAAAGTTTACTCCGACCCTACGGATTAAAATTAACTGCCATTGGGGGGGGGGGGGTTGTCGCTAGAGGACACCTGTGAGTAAGTGTTTTTTACAGTGTACAGTGCTTACTTGGGCAGGTTTTTACACCGCGCGGGGTCCGTCTTATCTTCTACCGCTGCTCGCGCTGTTAGCGATTCCCTTGCACAAATCGTGTCCTGTATTAGTGTCAATGTCACGCTGCAATAGCAGAAATAGTGATGCCAAAGCAGAAAGCACCCATTACGTCCTGCTCGCCACGTTTCTTTAACGCGGTACGTGGGATGCCGCGAGAAAGAACAATAAACGTTTGTAGCGAGTTTTTCTGCGGTCTGGCGCTAAATGGATACTAAATCGTTTCAGATTACGACAAGAGCGCTTCCAAAGCCCGACTTCCCCGAGGACATTCAGCACTATCGAAGTGGAGTATTCTGGCTCGTGGCGGTTGTCTTCCTTTACCCTATGTGGCGGCTCGTGGCGCGACTGTGCATGGAGAAGACACAGGGACTGCGGGTTCGTAGTCCTCGCTTTATGGCCATCAATAATTCACTCAATTCTCTAAATGAAGCCAGTAAAAGGAGGAATGGCAAAAAGGACAGATGAAGCCCTCACTATGAAATTTTTCTTGCCCACACAAGGGCAAGACTTGGGCAAGAGGATAACAAGGTGACATTAAAAGACATACTGCGAGTTGACTTCACAGTTGGAGCACCATCATTTCTATCAGGCATTTCATCGATACAAAAGTTATCTCCGCCACATTGACGCACATGTGTTATTCATTTATTTATTTATATTGGCAACGAACTTGGCGAATTCGCGTACAGGGTGGTCCCCCCGGACGCTGTCATCGCGCTATGCAAGGCACGGGTCAGCGCGCTGCGAACAGGGCTGCACACTTGGGCGCGTGGAGAATTCGATGTCGAAAGAGCATCACAGTAACGAAGGCTTCAGTTAGTTGGTAGTGGTTCATTTTAAAGTGGGTGTAGTGTTACACGAACAGAGGAAAGAAGACGAACATAACCGGTCCTGTCCTGTGCGTCTTCTTTGTTTTTGTTTTTTTCTGTTGGTGCAGCGCTGCACCCACTTGAGGAAGAAACGTATAGTGCCTATAGTACGGTTTGCTTGCGTAAAAATTTGCCGGAAGTGTAACAAACATCAAGGAGGGCAGCTAGACAGAGAAGAAATGCGAGTCTATTTTCAGCGAGAAGGGAGCCTGATAGTCCATGCCACCAAGATTTATTGCTCAGCTGTATCACATTGGTGAACCACGCCTTTGATCGTGAATACCTTGTAAAGGTTGAGCAAAAATATTAGTGCCTGCGTGATTGCACCGTAGAAAACACCGAAAAAAACCTCGTCAGCATCTCGAATCAGCAGCAGCCGTCGTCACTATGCGTTCCTGGGATACCACGAACCATCCCACCTTGCAGATACGTAGAACTGCCGTCATAACGCATGTGTGCAACATTTCGGCGAAGGACACCCGTGCATATTGATGGCGTTGCAGGAGTGCTCCCGGCACCGCTTCGCCACTGTCAAGCAATGCTTGTTGATAATGTCCACTCTCGATGGATCAAACTTGTAACGTATATAATTACAACAGCGCTGGTCGCAATCGATTATTTCCGTTCCTTCTATCCCATATACAGGTGATGCACTAAGTTAAACTTAATCGTCGGTACAGCTGTAGTACGCTGAACGTCAACAGAAGTGACAAAGTTTCCACTCCTGTTGCTCAAGATATGCAAAATATAAAAAGGAGCACGACATTTTCCTACAAACATCAGACAGGAGCAACTTTCAGCACCACTAACATCGGCTTGCGAGACTCCGCCGTCGTCGGTCCTTCTTCTTATGCCCAGGTAAATGCACCTGTCAGTTGTGTGGAGGCACGGCAGCCGCCTACAATGTTTACACCGGTTCTACACGCCGTACCTCTTCGTTCTCTTCCCAGCTTCGTCCAGCCGAGGTACGTCACACCCAGAAGCGGCCATTGGCGCATTTCCGACAACCGGCCGATATGTCAATCCTGTGGTGCACCTGGTTAAGTCACGCGATTTTGCCATCGACATGTCCCATCTTACCGCCGTAGCTTCGTACCATGGTCCGTATCCGACCACGTACCCTTCGCCCTCCGCGCCTAGGTACTGCGGACGTGTGCCAGATGACCCAGATTGCCGCCCTCCAGATGACCGCCGCTCGGCATCTACTCCGCGGCGCTCGCTTACGCCGATGCACCGTCGTCCTTCAACGCCAGAACGGGAAAACTAGTCGTCGCAGTTCCCGAGGCAACAACTGCGTCACCCACGAAAAGACCAAGGTTTTTGTTTTCTACGACGAATATTATTGATGTGTACGTGGATGGCGTTGCTGCACTCGCCCTCATTGACAATGGTGCCGCAGTTTCTACTATTAGTGAAAAGTTTTCCACTTGCTCAGGAAAGTTACGACGCCAATGATGCACATATCCCTGCGTACTGTGACCACATCACGCCTACCGCTTCATGGTTTTTGATTGATGTCCTCGTCTACATCGTCGAATATTTGGTGCTGCTCTCATGACCTCACTTTGGGCTGGGACTTCCTATCTGCTGAAAAGGCCTTCTTTGACTGTTCACGCACCGGAGTAGAACAGTTTGTTCTACTCGCGTGAACAACACGCGTGTGCGTGAACAAAAAACAACAAGCTATTTGTTGTGGAAGACGTTGCAATACCCCCGAACCATTCTGCACTTACCAACTTGTTCTGCAATAATGTTGCCTACGGCAGCGCGCTTTTCACGCCGTCAGCGACCTTCCTGCGTCGCAAGTGTTCCACGCTACCTTTTGCGCTTTTGGATGTTCGTGACAGCTTCAGCAAACTGCTCCTCTCCAATCAGCTGTCATGTCCCCAGATTCTGCTTCGCGGTGAGTGCGCTGGTCGAGTCCAGTGTGTCGACCCCTCTACAGTCATCAAGCCACCTAGTATCATCACAACCCACGAGGTCGCTGGGGTGACGTGTCATCCCGCGCAAGAGCCTACATCAGCCGACCCGCTGAATAATTGAATAGTGGCGTGCTCGTGCGCCCCTTTCCATGCTTCTCTGTAGAACGCGCTGTAATCATTATTCACCGGCGCACTGATTCCCAACGAGCCCAACTGTTACGCCTTTTGATCAAGTGCCGTCGTTTTTTGACGGCTGGAATCTTCCGTTACGCCGCACTTCGTCTATGTGCCACCGCACCGACACTGGCTCCTGCACGCCACTGCGGCAAGGACCATATCGCGTGTGGAGGAGAGAACGCCTCGTTATCAGCGACCAAGTAGCCCGCATGATCAATTGTGGTGTTATCCAGCTTTCCAACCGGTCATGGGCATCCCAGTTGTCCTTTCGAAAAAATTACACCACCTCCCCGAAGGGGACCATGGGGTGATGCGGAGCATCGCTGGGAGTTCCAACGGTGCATTTAACGGCCGTGTTTACGCAGTGTCTTCGGTGTTACCTTTGCGGTGAACCTTACGGTGAACATTGCGTGTTATTACGTTGTTAACTTGGTTCATTACCACGCATCGCATGACCGTTGTCAGAGTGTGGGTTGATGCTGATGCGTACTTGCGTCAACCCACTCCCTGACGGAACTGTTGCTTCCATCACACAACACCACCAACTTCTTTCATCGGGGAAGGAGGAGATAGTACTGAAGCGAAGCGCGCGCGCGCTCTCTACCCGCTTTATTTATTGCAGCAGCTGTTGGAGAGAGGGAAGGATGAAGAGAGCCGCGCATGCTTAGTGTGAGTGCGGACGCATGCCGCGCGCGCGCGCAATCTACCCGCTTTATTGCAGCAGCTGTTGGAGAGAGGAAAGGGACAGGAGGGTCGCGCATGCGTAGTGTGAGCCGGTTAACGGGTGATATACCCGCGAGGAAGAGATGCTCCCTATCTAAAAGAACGATGGCTCCATTCGATTATGCCTCGACTATCGTCGTCTTAACGAAATAACTCGTAAGAATGTTTGCCACTTACCGAGAATTGACGATGCCCATGACTGCCTCCATGGCGCGGAGTTCTCTTCGATCGATTTACGAAGCAACTATTGGCAAGTCCCTATGGCACTAGATGCTCTAGCAAAAATGGCCTTTGTCACGCCGGATGGCCTATACAAATTTCGCGTCATTCATTTCGGCATTTGCAACGCCCCCTCAACTTGCGAGCGGATGATGGACAACCTTTTGCACGGCCTGAAGTGGAAAACATTCTTCTGCTGCCTAGATGACGTAGTCATTTTTTTTCATCCGATTTTCCCCTCTATCTTGTTAGGGTCGAGGAAACGTTACAGTGTCACCGATCTCGGGAGCGCTTGCAGAGCATGGAAGAGGAGACACGTCGTTGGACAACTATAGCGTTGTTAGCACAGCAAACCACTTTATCGCTAGCACAGCAAGCCAGAAATCAACAAATTTGTACAACCAGAAAAACCAATATATAAAATTAACCACAAATGAAAGCTTCCGTCTGTATTACATTAAACTCTCAGTTCGGCACAGCTCTTAGTCTTATGTCTAGCCACACTGACTTTGCCGACATTGCCGCGATCACCAAATTGAACGTTCTAACTGATGTCGGCGCTGTCCCTGTCGCCGCTAAGTCCGATGCCGGTCTGAAAATCCTGTTGGACTTCTCCAAGTTGTCGCTGTGCGAGTTTACGGCGACTGGAAGATACCGCCTGCCTCCGCAGGCGTTGGCTGGGGAAACACAACCAAAAACAACACTGGCTCGGGAACAAAGGTGGGGGAAAAGAAAATTCCTGGAGTCGTGGTTCATCCGTCGAGACCAATCGGCGTGCAACAACAACCGCGGCCTTCTACCGGACATTTACAAGGACATACGTGACTAGCAGTAGACAGGGCGGCCTCCGTTCATGTGTGTCAGCGTATACTGAGGATGCCACCCGCATAGGTGGCGAAACGTCTATGTAGGTTGTTATTTATTTTGTTGAGTTAAGTCGGAGTAAATCTTTTAGAACATGAACTCACCCGGCTTTTGGAACACTCTTGCATTTAACAGCACATTTATATCAAATTCATGAAAATTTTGTGCAGTGATCCAGTCACATGGTCCTGTATTATGAACTGCGTGTAGGCGTGACATTTTATTCGTAAATAGTCGCATTCTGTCGACCTTCTTGCATTGGCTATCTGGCAGCTGTTTGATTTGTTCTTCTAGAGACCTGGCCAACCGCAACAAGCAACGCCTTATGGTCGGTGAATTGGCCACTGCAGTACTTCACCTCTTTAATGGTGTCGTGAGAATGAAATGCTTAAAAAGTGGATGCAGAGCATCCGACGAGACCGCATATAAGCTCTGCTGTAGACGCATGGCCTCCGAGATGGCGGGCGCGCCCGCCGTCTCGGAAGCCATGGTAGTCGAGCCATTGCTTGATATGTCTTCCGCTAGATGGACATAGTTGTCCATTTTTGGAGCTGTTATTTTTCGCTCACGGCGATTTTTCGCTCACAAGAGACGCCGTCACCGACGGCGGTATTTCTGCGGAACGAGCTCTCTAACGCTATCGCGTTAATACGACCGCCGCGGCCGGGATCGAACCCGCGTATTTAGGGTGGTAGCCGAGCACGGTAACCACTACACCAACGCGGCGGACACAATCCTCTCGTTTAGCACTACGGCGCCTTCAATCACAGCTCCGGTCAGGCGCCACCACGCTCGTGCTTTTTCGAACCGCGGCCTGTCTTCTTATTTCTCGTCTCTGTGCCGCTTGCCTTTGACTCATGACACTTAGCGACACCGGCCTCCAGCTCAACCTAAAAAAAATGCTGGTTTGGTGCGTCAGCTCGCAGTCCTTGGCCTTGTGGTACCCAAAGATGGCATTCTACCGGACGCCGCCAGGCTCAGTGTGGTCGTCCATTTCCCTAAGCCATCCACCTTGAAAGATCTTTCTAGCTTCTTCAGCCTCTGCTCGTACTTTGGCCATTTCATTCGCAATTTTGTGTCGATCAAGCCCCTTTGAATCATCTTCTGATGATAATTTTCGAAAACTCCGTCACCCGCTCACTACGTCTTCGATACTGCGTCATTTCGAACCTACTTCTCCGATCTAAGTAGATACCGACGCTAGCGGTGTTGGATTCGGTGGTGCACTCAAGTCCAGATTCGATGTGTATACGTCGTAGCATACGCGAGCAGCACCCTCAGCACAGCGAAAATTAGCGATTCCGTCAGAGAAAATGAATGCCTGACCATAATCTGGGCATTTAATATATTTTGCCTGTACCTATAGGGCTATGCCTTCGACGTCGGGACAGACCGTCACGCACATTGTTCGCTGCTCACGCTAAAAGAAACATCAGGCCGCCTAGCTTGCAGGGCCTTGCGCCTACAGGACTTCGACATGCGCGTTGTCTGTTGATCAGGTCGCCAGCACACTGATGCCGAAGCGCTTTCACATTCATCTGTGTCAACCACCAGTGTTGCTTGCTTACTTGGTGTTGATGACCTCATCCAACTCCTTTCAAACCTGCCGCCCTGTTTATACCTTTTTGTGAGCTTTGAGCCGTTAAGTTTATAGCTTTGAACTGTGTTATGGCATCCTCTGTCGACGGAGCTGATTAACTGACGGCCGCAAGTGGCTGCTTGTGATTCCTCGGCATCTTCGTGGAGCCATCTGTTCCGCCTTCCACAATGATCCACGGTGTGCACATGCCGATGTCTTCAAGAGTTACAGGCGGCTTTCCTCGACGTTTTACTGGCGTGGCATGTACATTCGATCATGTGACTGCCAGCACTGTGAATTTTCTGCTCCGCATGTTTCTGGCACAGTCCAGCCATTCATGTGCCCCTCGAGGCCCTACCATAGCATTGCCGTTGGCCTGTATGGGTCCTTCGAAGCACCACTTCCAGAAACCGCTAGGTTGTCGTGGCCATTCACCATTTGACGTGATATGCCGAAACAGCCGCTCTGTCTTCTGCCACATCCCGTGATATAGCGGCGTTCCTCCTACACAATTTCATCCTCCGTCTAGGAGAACCTCGTGAACATCTAAGCAATAGGGAACGTGTGTTGTTTCTCTTCGAGGTTGTACACGTACTCCTCGTAGAATGTCGCATCGTTCATCGCACCACTAGCGCCTACCATCCTCAAACTAATGGGCTGACGGAAGGATTCAACCGCAGTCATGGCGATATCCTCTCCACGTACGAAGCCTCCGATCATACCTACTGGGACCGTGCTTTACAGTTGATCACGTACGCCTACAACACTGTACCACAGGCGACAACGTGCTTTTCCCGATTCTTCCTCTGGTATGGCCGCGAACCGTCGACCATAGTCGACACGATTCTTCCTTACCTACCAGACTCATCCGAATGTACGCCAATCTCTGAAGCTGCCCGCCATGCCCAGAAATATCGTCAGCTCACTCGCTCCTTCGCAAATGCCGACCAATAGCAACGAAATCTGGACGTGGCTTAGATCACCAGAATCTTCAATTTCTTCCCTACTCGCTTTTATGGCTTCGGGTTACGGCTGTCCCATTGATCCTTCGAAAGGAAAAGAACGGAGCCCCAAAAAAAAACTACACGCAAAGAAAGAGGCTACACACAGGACATTTTAAAGCGAAGCTTTGTACCTCTACCAGCCAAGGGTTCTGTCGTGTCCGTCGTTGTAAGCGAAAAACGATCCCGACGAACCGCTCGCGCTCGCGCTCGCGAGGTAGCTCGCGCTCGGCGCGTGCCTCCCGCCGCGCTACCTCTCTCACTCTTCCATCTGCTGTCTTGTGAGAGAGAGAGAGAGAGAGAGAGAGAGCGAAAGGTGCGCGTTGCCTATGGAAACGCTCTTTCTTCGATGAACGCTCGACCAGCTCGCAAAGAAGGAGAACGCGCCCTTACCCGCGAGAGACGAGCTTGAGGCAGGCAGCGTCTTCTAGCGAGCTTCAAAACAAGCTTCAAAGTGATGAGCCAACATGATGGATGATAAGGGCTGCGGGCAAACAACAGAAACAGGCTCGACGCGGTCCGTAAGATTAGATTGCAGCTGTTGCAAAGCTTATGCAGCTGCTTGAAAGAGGGTTGACGTCATTCGAAACCCTTCCAGCCTAGTAACTGCTTCGGTTCATTTCTAGACTACCCCACTATGGGTAGACCACGGAAAGTAAAGACGGCAGAAGAAGATCGTGAATATAAGGCTCGGCGGAAAGAATAAAATCGTCTCGCTCAACAGCGTCGTAGGCAAAACCCAGCAGCTCTCGCCGTCACCGTGAGGGTGGCGTAAAAAGCTTCTCTTTCCAACCACCTCCACAGGGTGGATTGGCGGGCAATTTTCTTGTGTCGTTTTTTTTAGCGCCCCGTTTTTCCTTTCGAAGCATGAACCAACTCGCCCACTGACAAGTTCTACTAAGCCAAGGATCCTATCGTCCAAGCTTGTCTCCAAGTGCTACAGACGCTTCGCGTCATTGCCCAGATATTGTCTGTGAATTACATTGCCGGGCCTGTGACACCATGTACGGACTGACGCTGTCGCGGCCGAGAAAGCGTGCACGTCGCTCACTCGGACCTTTATCACGACCCCCTGATACTATGTTTGAGTTTATTCAACCACGTGACAAGTATGACAAGTACATGAAAATTCACTGTATGAGTGGTTTGATGCAAAGGGAAAAGGCTGCACGTCATAGCTTGACTGGCGCCCTTGCCCATAAAAAATTAAAATGCCAAATTTAGAAAATCACCCTGAGTCGCCAGGATGGCTGCTTGTCTGACGGAGGACGACTGTAGTAAAGAATGCCTGGCGCTACAGCCGTATCGCCAAGGTAGCGCGACACTCGAGCTCAAGTCTGGTGACCGCCGAGACTTACCGAAACGTTGGCTGCTGTTCTGGGACGCTGTTAACGTGTCGCCTTATAGCATTCGCTATTCGGAGTCAGTTTCTTCCTGCAAACTGCACTAGGATATCTCCACGGTTATTCCTATGGCCGACATCGTGCATGCCAATCGCTTGTTGGTTTTGTTCCTAGCTTCGCGTTAAAGTCCCCCAAGATATCGTGGCCGTGCATCGTGGCCGTATTTTTTTCATTGTAAATTTGATATCCTCGTATAAGGGTTCTACATGCTCGTCGTCGTAGATCACTGGCGCATATCTTTGGATTACCTTAAAGGGCCCCTAAACCACCAAGAGATCCAAATTTAGTTGTTGGGTTGCTTTTATGGCGGTGTCCACAGCAAACACGTAGCCGCAAGAATTTTTCGACACGGTGCCGAGTTACACGCGTGAAATAGCCGAGTTACACGCGTTTGATTATCAACACGCGGCGCTTGCTCGTTTCGCTCTCTCCTGCGCCCACGGGCCGCTTCCCGGTGCCACCTCCTCGCCGAGTGCTCCTCCGAATGTCACGTGACATACATCGCCGATGACGCCATGCGGTTCACGCGCCTCCGCCGGGCTCCCGCGTTCGCGCAAGTGTTCTGTTGGTGCTGTGCCAACGCTCTCTGTTATCGCTATCCGTCGTGTTCTGACAGTTGCTGCAGTTTCTCGTCGGCTGTACCTCACTAGCACTTGCGTAGCGTAGTGCATTTGCGAGTTCATACGCTAATACCACACGAACGACACACGACGAAGAAAATAAACAGGCAGGGAGCGCGTGCATTTGCTAGCAGACTAACGGGAAGTCGACGTTCTCCTTCGACCAATTAGCGTAGCTCGGGCTCTTTTGACGTCACCAAAAACAACAATGTCGTCACGGCTAACTTTGACATGCCGGAAAAGGCCGGCGGTGGTGGTAAAAACGTTTATTGAATAAAGGATTGGACAGGGGGTATGCTGGGACCAGGCCGTAAAAGGCTGGTCCTCACAAACACTAGGTGGAGCTCCCTAGTTCGGGACTCCAGTGGCGGTAGCCGCCGCCCGTGCGCGCCTGACTAAGGCTTGTTGCGCCTGTAAGTCGTGGCAGCCGAGCAGGGTCGCCTCCCAGTCCTCCCGTGTTGGGTTGGGGTTGGGGGGGATGGCCGGATTGGAAGGGCAAGCCCACACCATGTGGTAGGTGTCTGAAGACACCGCACTACAGTGCGGGCAGCTGCCGCTAAACGAGGGGTCAAAATGTTTTAGGGCTGCCGGGCACAGCAATGTATTGGTGAGAAGGCGGAGTAAAAGTCGCTCATCCGCCTTCTTAAGGCCTTTACATGGGCGGGGGTAAAGGCGATGGCAATCTTGGTAGAATTTTGTAATATCTTTGAAGGTATAAGCCGGATTAAAATGGGTTTCCTGATCGGTTGGGGAGGATAAAACAGCCCGGAAAGAGAGCGCGCGGGCACTGCGTCTGCTGCCTCGTTTCCTACCAACCCCTGATGAGCAGGGGCCCATATAAGGTAACGGTGTGCGGGGTCCCTATCCCGTATGCAATTTTGGTAGATTTTATAAGCTAGAAAGGGGGCCCAGCCTTGTACGACGTTCCGACAGGCCCCTCGCGAGTCGGTAATGATGTATTTTGAGTCGGAATGTGAGGCCGCTAGAGCAATTGCGTCTTCTTCCGCGTGTGTTGCATTACGAGCTCTAAAGGTGAGGCCGATAACAGTTTTGTTGTTGTGGACTACTGCGGCCGTGTACCATTCCCCGTGGTGAGGGCCGGAGGCGTCCACGTAGTATACGCCTGTTTTGTTGCCATAATGTCGGGCCAGAGCTTCCGCCCGCGCCAGGCGCCGGCCATTATGGTCTTCGTGTGACATGTTGGCTGGAAGAGGTCGCACGTGGAGGGCGCGTCTCCACTGTTCTGGGATACGAAACCTGTCTTCCATGGGAATGGTGTGCTGGATATGGAGTCGAGCAAGAAGACGGCGACCCGACTCCGTTTGCGACAAGCGCGTGTACTGGTTTGTAAGGTGCGCTTCCCGAAGCTCCCGGAAAGTGTTCACCACCCCAAGGGCCATAAGACGGCCGTTGGAAGTGGTGACGAGGAGGTCCAGGGCACGCTTAATAATTTTGCGAAGGATCACCTCAACGGCTTCCTCCTCTTGTTTACGTAGGTGAAGGTAAGGAGTCGAATAGAGAATTCGACTGGTCACGAAGGCGTTTGCCAGCCGCAAGGCATCAGCACTTCGTAACCCCCCGCGTTTGTTGGAAACCCGGCGGACCATGCGGCCCACCTGGTCCCCCACCTTACGGAGTTCGACCAATGTGGTATCTGGCCGCCTGTGTTTGTGGATGTGGAGCCCGAGTACCCGTATCTCGTCAGCTTCGTGTATGGGACCGCTGTCAAGAGATAGACAGATTTGAGTTGTGCACTTTGGCGAGGGGCGGATGTGCACAAATTCCGATTTCTGAGGGGAGCATTGAAGACCACAGCGGCGGGCGTAGCGGTCTACTATCGTCGCTGCTGTTTGCAGGCTGGTTTCAATATCCCCTATGCTGCCCTGCGTAGCCCACAGGGTGATGTCATCGGCGTACAGGGCGTGCTGCACGCCGGCGACACCATCCAGCTGGGCCAGATTGAAGAGGAATGGGGAAAGTACCGCGCCTTGGGGGGTTCCCCGGGTGCCGAGTATGTAAGGGCCGTGCTCTTTGTCTTGGATGCGGATGTAGGAAAATCGATCGGTGAGAAATTGGCGTATGTATCGGAATGTGTTGAGGCCACAATCGGTCTGATTTAGGTTAGTGAGTATGATGTCGTGTGTTACGTTGTCAAATGCCCCCTTAAGATCCAGAGCGAGTACTGCCCGGTCATTACGGGGGCATTCGAGGGGGTCAAGGACGTCCCGATGGAGTTGCAGGAGGACATCCTGTGCGGATCTGTGTGGGCGAAATCCGAACATGGTGTCCGCAAAGACATGTTTGTGTTCAAGATATGCAGATAGCCGATCCCGCACCATCGTCTCCATTAGTTTGCCCACACAGGAGGTGAGACAGATGGGGCGGAGGTTATCTGTGTTAATTGGTTTCCCTGCTTTAGGAATAAACGTTACTAGAGCCGTTTTCCATTCGAATGGTAGCGGGCTGTCCCCCCGCCAAATCGCATTGATGTAGTCGACGACAGACTGGTATGCTGGGTCGGGCAGGTTCGCCAAAAGCTTGACTGTGACCTTATCCCTACCCGGGGCAGTGCCTCGTTTCATTTTTGCAAGAGCCACCCGCAGATCATGGAGCTGGAACGGTTGATCCAGCTCCGTGTTCTCTCTGCCTGCATAAGAGTATGCAGATCCACGAGGGTCTTGAGCTGTACAGAGATACTGGTCTCGAAGTTTCTGTGCCAGTTGTGTCGTGTTGCCAGGGAAAGCGTGCATGGCTCTCTGTAAATGTTTGTGTGTTTCGGTTCGTGTTTGCGTTGGATCGATCAGTGCTCGAAAGAGGCGCCATGTATTGCGGCTGGACATTTGTCGCGCCGCCGCGTTGCACGTATCCACCCAGTTGGAGTCGGCGAGTTGGGCCGCTTACTCGGCCGCTCTGTGAGCTCGGCAATTCGTGCTTTAAGCTTTTTGTTGTGTTTATGGCACCGCCAGCGGCGAACAAGGCTGCGACGTGCTGCCCAGAGGTGCAGGAGGTGGTTATCCACGTCCGTGACGGCCTCTGACAGTTTGATGTGACCTTCATGCTTGCGAAGGTGTGTCAACAGGAGTTGAGACCATGCTGAGTAACCCTGCTCCGAAATGGGTGTGTTATCAAATGTGAAAGTTTTCCTGAATTTGGTCCAATCTGGGATATGGGCTTGTCTTGTGGCACGTTTGAGGGGGCGTGTGCGTAGTGTAATATTTAGGATGCAGTGGTCGCTACCGAGCGTCTCCTCGGTGTTGAGCCAGTCTGCGTGTCTTAAGTTGCGAGTGAAGGTTAAGTCCGGGCACGTATCCCTTGTCACAGAGTTTCCTAGCCGGGTTGCGTGGACGGGGTCTGTGTGGAGGGTGAGGCCCAACGTGGACGCAAGTTCCGCCAGCTCACGTCCGCGTTCCTCCTCTTTGTGATACCCCCACAGCTGACTGGGAGCGTTAAAGTCGCCCACAATCAGGAGGGGATCGCGACCCGCTACTCTTAGCGCGCGGCTAAAGAGGTCTGCGAAAGTGACTCGCTTGAGTTTCGGAGCGCAGTATACGTTGAGGACATGCAGTGGAGGGTCTCTGCGGCGGAATGGTAGGATAGTCACCATTGCATAGGAATACTCGAGCTGTAGGTCTAGATCTACTAAGTTGGCTGTGTACGCTTTGTGTACGAGAATACAAGACGAAGGATCCTGTTGGAACGTCGAGTAGTTTGTAAGTGTGGCGCCCATGCCTGGCTCCTGGAGGGCAACCACGGCTGGTAGAGACTCGAAGGTTTCTAGGTAGAGGCGGAAATTAGCCCGCTTATTGCGGTTCTTAAAGCCTCTACAATTCCATTGCGTTATTAATGTCGAATTGGCCGGATTGGAGGGGGAGGATCGCCTTTGATTAAGGTGTCTCGCCATGATTAAAATTTGGTAACGGGGAGGACAAGGGAGTGGCTGCCCCAGAGCCAGCTCTCTGTACCACCAAGGGATTGGTGGCAGAATGAGCGGGGTAGCTGTCCTCATTCTCCGATTCAATGATAGAACAGTTGAATTTTGAAGGACGGGATACATCCTTAACGGGCCCCAACCGACGGAGGAGGCGGGGGTTGTCCGATATATGTTTAGAAACCAGCGCAGGGACGGTAGTCATGACCTTGGTCAGGATCTGGTCCATGGCGGTCTCGATCATAGACTTCATTTTAGAGGTTAAGCGCTCCTCAATCGCGGAGAGGGTTGCCACGAGGGCAGGCGAGGGCTCCGCGTCGCTCTCCATCGCATCCGAGTTCTGTGGGCTCGGAGTGGACGCCAATTTTGATTCTAAATTTTGAATTTTGTTGAGCAGAAGCTCATTTTGTGCCCGGAGCACTTCGATTTGTTTTTTGTATTCCGCGTCGAGCGTGGAGACATTGGAAGGGGAGGAGTGGGGGAGGGGAGAGGAGGCGACCCCAGCCCAGCTGCTCACCTGTTTGCCATGTTGGGGCACTAATGCCCGGGGGCCGCCAGCGCCATCTGTCTTGGGGACCGGGAAGTGGCGGGTGTCCTTGCCGCTGGGCGGTGGCGGTGGAGACGCCGTCTTCTTCCCGTGCGGTGATGTTACCGATGGGGCAGGAGGTGACGTTGGTTTGGGATCGGCGCTGTGGGCACCACGCGGCGCTCCTCCATTGGCTCCCGAAGTGGGACGACTTGGGGACCTGGTTAGGTTGCCGGGCCGGTGGGGGCTTAGGGCGTTTGGCTTTGGGGCCAGACACCTTGAGCTGGCGAAATTTTCCCTTGCAGTCGCGTGAGTTGGTTGCGTGGGCTTGGCCACAGACTGCACAGGACGGAATGCATTCGTGCGGCGCCTTCACTCCGTCGGTTGTCGGCACCGTTAAGCCACAAAGGCCACATTTGTCGTTGTCCGGGCTGGGGCATATGTCCGTCCGGTGGCCCACAGTGCCACACCGCACGCAGGCCGGGATGGTTCTCTTGTACGCACGCACAAGGGTCACCTCCGAGTTGTAATGCACAAATCGCGGCACCACTTTACCCACAAAGGGGAGCGCCGCGACATTTGAATTGCCAAGCTTGCGGATATCGGCAAGCTGTCCAGCACGCCACTGGATCTTGTTTTGGAGAGACTCACTGGTCTCGTGGTTGGTCACGTTTATAACGCCCCGGCACACATCACCAGTAAGTTTTAAGTGACTGTGCATAGGGAGCCGGCCCTTTGATGAGTCAAGTTGAAAGTCACGCAGAAGCCTGTCCGCGACGTGAGGGTGCCTGCAACAATGAGGTTTTGCTCCCATGTGGGGAGCAAGCTGAGCAATGCGGCGGCCTGAGTGCCCAGGTAGGCCGCGAACGCTGCTCCCAGCTCGCCATGTTGGTAAAGGCCGGCGAGGCGCACGGGAATGTTTTTCGAGTTTGTGGCGCGGCGTAGCGCTCCCGCATTAGACATCGTTCATCGTGACGGCATTTTCAACTTGATGCGCTTGTTATCTTGAAATGTTCAAAAAAATGTTGGGGGTGGTTTAGGGGCCCTTTAAGTTTATAATACTTATTAAGTTTTATGACGGCACGCGCTACTCTTTCGCTGATACTCTAGAATTCGTTCACGTTGCCCGCCACATCTTTGTTAATTATGAACCGTCGCCATATTCTCTGTTTTCTGGACACCCTATATAAAAAAGTCACAGTTTCGCCGCAAGGGCGAAGCAATGAATGCGATAGCAAGAAACTGTAATGCTATACGAAGTGAGGCTCGCAGCATCAGGAGCAATATTAATTGTAGCAAACATGCACTTGCTAAGTGAGCGCCTCCCATGGGCAGCGCGTGCTGGTACGAAGAACTTTATACGTTGTGTGTTACAAAGCTACACATGCGGAGCTAGGGGAGGCCGCTAAATGAACAAACAGAAGATGTGCGCGAACAATCAAGTGAAGCACGCACGAAACGAACGCACAGATATACACCGAACGAGCGCGAATAAGCTGTCACAATGGATACTCTGAACAGCGCTTGTCGCAAAGGCGGCCGAAGCAGCGAAGGAAACTAGCGAGCTGTGACACTTGATAGTTCGCGCTCATCTTCTGTTTGTTCGTTTAGCGGCGTTCCTTCAGCTCGAGTGACTTTCGTACGCTCCCGTAACATCAGCGCGGACATCACGGTGAACGCTCGAAACCTCCCTCTTCCTCGTGCGCTTCTTCACATGTGAACGCGATACTACTCGTTTTCTCTGCGGAGGCGCTCAACATCGGGGAAAGAATACCGGTCCGCACATCGGTTCGCACAGGCGGCTAGCCAGCTGTGATCACGTGCGCGCATAATAATAAAAGAAAAATATTCGCAGATCCCACGTGCAGTGTGAATCAAGGAAATGCGAAGCACGCATCAGGATCGTAAAATGGATTTGCATTGTTTTCTCGCTATACCGAGTTTGGTACACATGAAATTAATGAAACGGCCGCAAGAGCATCAAGTCTGTGGCATGTAAACAATGCCGGTTATACACGCGTGTCATGATTCTGATGTTATGGCCTGTCATTTACGTTCGCCATGCAGTCGTGTTGTGCCATAGCGATTTTTGTATACATCCCATTAACGAAACGCGTAGCATGTAAATCATGCCGCTCATGATATGCATGTCACGATTTTCACATTATGACCTGTCATTTATGATCGTCATGTAGCCTTGGTGTGCCATACCAATTTTCGTATGCATCCCATTAACGAGACGGCAGTATAGCGCCAGGACCGTGGCATGTAAATCTTGTCGCTCAAGACATGCATGTCATGTTTTTCATGTTATGACCTGTCATTTATGATAGTCATGCAGTCATGTTGTGGCATGCCAAATTTCGTATACATCCCGTTAAGGAAACGCGTGGCATGTAAATCATGTCGCTGATGACATGCGTATCATGATTTTCATGTTGTGACCTGTCAGCCATGTCCGTCATGCAGTCATTTTGTGGCGTAGCAATTTTGTATACATACCATTAACGAAACGGTCAGGAGAGCACCAAGGCCGTGGCATGTAAATCATGCCGCTCATGACGTGAAAGTCATGATTTTCATGTTACAAGAGCTGCCATTTATGTTCGTCATGTAGTCATGTTGTGGCATAGCAATTTTCGTAAACATCCCATTAGCGAAACGGCCAGGAGAGCTCTAAGACCGTGGCATGTAAATCATGTCGCTCATGGCATGCATGTCATGATTTTCATGTTATGACCTGTCACTTACGTTCGTCAGACAGTCATGTTACGCCATACCAATTTTCGCATATTTCGCATTAGCGAAACGGCCAGGAGAGCTCTAAGACCGTGGCATGTAAATCATGTCACTCATGGCATGTATATCATGATTTTCATGTTATGACCTGTCATTTGTTCCTACCGATGTTTCCAGCCTGTGGGGTCAATTCAAAAGTATATGCTTCTACTGCGTCGAAAAGTTTACACCGTCTAAACGTAAAAACGTGCATAAACATACGCCCTGGATGACGAGAAGCATCATTCACCTCAAGCGTACAGCGAAAAGATTAAAGAAAAGGCATGCTGACCCCAAACTAATATCTGATGCGCTGATCAACCTTGCACATACTGTACACACCTCGAAGGAATACTACTTCAATACGTCACTCGCAAACTTCATAAAGAATGATCCAAAGAAGTTCTGGAACTATATAAGTGAAAAAAAGAAGCCCATATCACAAGTTTCTGTCAATGGTTCTATGGTATCTGATCAGACCGCCATTGCTCAACACTTCAATGACTATTTTCATAGTGTATTTTCGGCTCCTAGTGCTTCTCTGCCTACTACAAAGGCGGACCATGATGCAACCGTAAACTTTATTTCTTATTCTGGTGTCATTGCTATGTTGCTGAACTCGAAGACGAAAACCTCCTGCGGACCCGACAATATCCCCAACATATTTCTTCGTCGCTTTGCAGAGTCAGTTGCAAAATACTTGGTCATAATTTTTCGTGTCTCTTTGTTATCAGCGGAACTGCCAGAGGACTGGAGGTCAGCCCGAGTTGTCCCTATATTCAAGAAAGGCGACCGTCTTTTACTGCAAAATTATCGACCTATCTCTTTAACATCATCATGCTGCAAACTTATTGAACACATAATAGCCCACAAATTAAATGAATTCCTAGAAGAACGCTCCATTTTAACGAAACATCAACATGGGTTCCGAAAAGGACTGTCCACTACAACACAACTGATTACCATCGTACACACCTTTGCAGCTTGTCTTGACGCTAACAGTCAAATTGATGTGATATTCTTAGATTACAGTAAGGCTTTTGATACAGTTCCACACGATAAACTAATTATAAAGCTTCGGTTAATTGGCGTACCAGAATTATTTATCTCCTGGATCTCAGCTTATCTAAGCAACCGCATCCAATACGTACAGGTGGGAGAACAACATTCTGACTGCCTTCCGGTGACTTCTGGTGTTCCGCAGGGGAGCGTACTCGGCCCCCTACTGTTCTTGGTCTACATAAATGACATTGTCAATGTGATTAGCAACCCGGTACAAATTCGTCTATTCGCCGACGATTGTGTGTTGTTTAGAGAAATAACCTGCATTAGTGACCAATATGACCTTAATACTAACTTAAGCAATGTGTTGAGGTGGTGCGAACAGTGGGGAATGCTTCTTAATGCAAATAAATGCGTGTGTCTCCCCATAACGCGCAAAAAGGTCCCCCTAGACAATACATACATTTTAGCTGATGCTCCCTTACTGAAAGTAGCCTCCTACAAATATTTAGGTCTAACATTAACGAGTAACTTATCCTGGAACCTGCATATAAATAACATCTGCTCTGCCGCCTTCCGGAAATTATGTCTTCTTCGCCACAAGCTCAAGACTGCCCCGCCTTGTGTTAAACTTCTCTCCTACTTGTCCTTGATTAGGCCAAAACTTGAGTACGCTTCGATAGTTTGGGATCCCCACACAAAAGTTAACATCAATAACCTAGAAAGAGTACAAAGAAAAGCAGTTAGATTTATTTATAGTAAATTTAAGCCCCTCGATTCCGCCACTGCATTACTAAATGCAAGCGGCATTGAATTATTACAGAATCGAAGAAAGAAAATGCGACTAGAATTTCTATCGGACATAGTTAATCATAGACTAGCCTTAGTCACTGCAGCATACGTTTTCCCCCTGCTAAGCAGACCCACTCGGCATCACCACCCTCATTCTCTCACACCAATTTTCGCAAGAACTGATACCTTTCGGTACTCTTTTTTTCCACAAACAATAGCCGACTGGAATAATCTTACCGAAGCACCTCCCCAACGCCCTTGACCTGTACACCTTTCCATTTGTGTAAATACTGTTGTTCTTTCTTAACGCCTTCTTATTTGTATCATGACCAAGTTCTTCAATTGTTCCTACTATAGTTATCTACCTACGAATTGTGTAAAACGTGTTTCAACTTTGATTCATTCTGATTTATCTCTGTATCATATGTATATTCCCTGCTCATATGTACATTCCCTGCTCACCCTGCTTGGACTTCTTGTCTGCAGTATTTTATAAATAAATAAATAAATAAATAAATAATTTACGTTCGTCAGGCAGTCATATGGGGCCGTACCAATTTTCGCATACATCCCATTAGCGAAACGGCCAGGAGAGCACCAAGACCGTGGCATGTAAATCATGCCGCCGATGACATTCATGTCATGATTTTCATGCTGTCATTTATGTTCGTCATGTAGTCATGCTGTGGCATACCTATTTTCGTAAACATCCCATTAGAGAAACGGCCAGGAGAGCACAAAGTCGTAGGCGGCTAGATAGATAGATAGATACGCTCAAAGTCGCCGAAGTTCGCTAAGGAATGCTTCGCATTTAAAACAAAAACACCTTTTTCTGTACTTTCATCAGCCGGCCTACGGCTGGGGCAATGGCAGCGTTTGTCAGCGTTCGTCGTCGCGTTCACGAGAGCTCCCGATGTGCAGCGCCACTGCGGTCGCGTGTGACAGATTCCGCTTATCACGCGCGTTCCCACTGAAAACAGCTTCACTCGGCAGGCTTTTTTATTGAGCGGCCGAGCTCTGACCACGAGACAACCGCGCGAGCATACAGCGGAAGGGCCAGGCCCTGGGCAAATATTAGAAGAAGCGAGCGAGCTGGCCGAAGACTTTTAAATGCGTCCGTTGCGCTCCTCGCGCCATGTCGATGGTAATGAAGAAACGCAGCGCCTGCCGTCTCTGAGTCCTGCCAGCGGTAAAGGGTGTGTGGTGTTGTGATGTTTTCGGAAACATGGTTTGCTTCAGAAGATGATGTGTATACTTTTCCCGGTTACAAATCGTTTTACATGAACCGCCGTGATAGACGTGGGGGAGGTGTTTCAATGCTGGTTTCAAATTCATTTACCTCTGAGCTTCTTTCTGAATTCTGCTGTACTAATCAGCGCTATGACGCTGTCGTAGTTAAATGTAGCAATATAATTCTTTGTGTTTGCTACCGGCCTCCGTCGGGAAATTATCAGCTGTTTTTATCGTATTTAGATTCTCTGTTAGAATTTGTTAACAGTAGCAATTATCAAATTGTTCTTGGAGGTGATCTAAACATAAACATGATCACTCAAAATAAGATGAAATTAGAGTTAGAAGCTCTTCTATATATTCATCTTTGTCAAAATGTTATAACGTCGCCTACGCGAGTAACGGCAACATGTGAAACTGCATTAGACTTGTTCTTAACTAAGTTTGATGTGTCTTCTGTAAAACCTGGTGTTTTAGTATACGCAATTAGTGACCACTTACCTGTGTTTATATTCATTGCTACCGCAGTTAAAAAACAAAAACAAGTACATCAAGCGTTCTCTTATCGGCTCGTAAACACTAACACCTTGTCTGCATTCCGAGAACGTCTTGCCAGTGCCACTTGGGATGATGTGTATAGAGAAAAAAATGCAGATGCCGCCTGTGACAAGTTTATGCAGTTATTCATGGAAATATACTATGAATGTTTCCCGGTGAAAACTTTAAAGCAGACGAAGAAATGTCGCAAACCGTGGATAGATATCCACCTGCTTAAGCTTATAAATAAGAGAGATAGGTTATACGGCTCATTTATGAAAACTAAATCACCGGAAGCATTACAAGCATTTAAAGAATACAGGAACTACGTCACAAAACAATTAAGTGTTGCTAAGAAGCACTATTACTTTAATCTCTTTAACTCATCTGCAGGACGCCCTGATAAAATTTGGAGAACACTTGCTTCAATAACAGGGACTGCGCTTGAGAAAACTACTACAGTCCTAAACAGCAATGAACTAAAAGGGGTCGATTTGCTAATGCTTTTAACGATTTTTTTGTCCCTTGGTCAGACATGTGATGGTATCCACCTTTCGTACATGAACTCGCCTAATAAGCAGTCATTATTCCTAAGGGGTGTTACAACGCAAGAAGTTATCTCTTCATTCTTGTCATTAAGTAATAGCAGAGCCACTGATGCATTTGGTATCCAAATAGTGCCGGTAAAATTTGTCATAGACATAATTGCATCTTGCCTAGAGTACATTTTTAATCTGTGTTTGTCAACAGGCGTTGTCCCTCGTAACATGCAGACGGCAAAGGTGACAGTAATATTCAAAAAAGGCGACAAGAATGATCTTTCAAATTACCGCCCTGTATCAGTGTTGCCTGTTTTTTCGAAAGGTTCAGAGAAGGTGATTTTAGCACGGTTTTGTTCGTTTACTGACCACTTTGGTATCATAAGTCCTGCACAGTTCGGTTTTCGTAAGGGCAGGTCAACTGAATTAGCCCTAATGACCCAAAAGGAGTTTATATTGCAAAAATTTGAGGAAAAGAAAATGGTGCTGGGAATTTTCCTCGATTTTTCCAAGGCTTTTGACCTTATCAGTCATGATGTTTTGCTTAAAAAACTTGATCGCTACGGTATTCGTGGCGTAGCTCATTCCCTTATTACGTCTTACCTTCAGCACAGATCCCAGTTCGTAGCTATAGCCGGGGACCAATCGGAGTTGAAATCTGTAAGAACAGGCGTCCCACAGGGGAGCATATTGGGTCCGTATCTATTCATATTGTACATCAATGACATAGTCAATGTTGATCCCTCTGCTAAGTGCGTAATTTACGCAGACGATACAAGTCTGTTTTTTGATGGTGACTTAAGTCCTGAAATGGCAAATCGAGCCAATCAGACGCTTGCAAGTATACAAAAGTGGGCGACAAGTAATTATCTCAAGATTAATGTTGGAAAAACAAAGGCAGTGATGTTTCATCCACGTAACAAACAATTTCAACTAACCCCCATTAAAATAAATGATACTGAAATAGAAATATTATCATCTTTCAAATCGCTTGGCGTATATTTCTCTGAAACTATGTCATGGGATTGCCAAGTGAATCACTTAGTTAGTAATCTATCTAGAGCAATAGGTACTATGCGTCGCCATTGTAATTATCTTCCCATATCCATTAATATGATGTTATATAATTCAATGTTTCTTTCCCTAGTTCAATACGGAATCTTAGTCTGGGGGACGACATCAGCTGAAAACATTCACAAGCTGATGGTATTACAAAAAAGAGCAATACGCCTTGTCTCCAGGGTGCCATATCTCTGGCATACTGCTCCCTTGTTTAGAAAGCTTCGGACTATAAGAATTGAATCCTTGTACACGTATAGGCTTTGTCGCATGTATAGAATAGGAAAAACTAAGAATGATAACGCTTTAACAAAATTGGCATCCTTAAGGCAACATAATTCTTCTTATTATAAATTTCGTCATTCAGAGCCTTGGATCGTTAACAAAAACAGAACTACATACGGTGACCAAAAGCTACAATTTCGTTTACCTACTGTTTTAAATCAATTATATAAAGAAAATGGTCTCAGTGTATCAACTCTCTCGCTAAAAAGCCTACGCGACGTATTTATATGATTGCTTGTGCTACCATGGTTTCGGTTGTTTTTCTTTTTTTTGTCTTTAACACTTCGCCAATTTTTCTTCCCTTGTTTCAAATGCTTCCACAATAACCTTGTTTATTTACGCCGACCGTGGATGTTTACTGTTTTCCTGTTATAGTTAGTTCATTATGTATATTGTGTGTTTATTTGACCGCTGTGAAGCTGGCCAGTGTATGAGGTGGCCAGGTTCCCCTCAAGCTGCTCAATGCAGCTTTTTTGCCTGGTCATCCTCGCAACCTTGTTGTAAATAAACAATTCAATTTAATTCAATTTATATAAGGCTCGCCGTTAGATCCGTGAAGGATCTGCTCTTTGTGGCGTAGTGGTTAGCGCCACGCGCTGCGGAGCGACAGGTTCCTGGTTCGATTCCGCGCCTCGGAAGCATTTATCTGAATTATTTTTCTTTGGGACTTTATTGAAGGCTGGCGTCAGACCCGACCGGTAGCTTGTTCAACGGCTGAAAGCACGAGCCCCGAGAGCGAGCGGCGAGCACGAGCAGTGCGCGTTAGATCCAGACCCACTAGATCACACCGGAGAGCCTACCCCACTATAGGGTTGGTTACTTTTCGCTACAATTACCCCCGGGATTCAAAGGGAGCCGTCCGGCGACCTAGCAGTTCGTTACTATAAGTGGATCATAGTACGGCTTGAGGCGCTCGACGTTGACAATGTCGCGTCCACGACGGCGCATGTCCGAAGACGGGTCGACGGGTTCAATCACGTAGTTGACAGGTGATGCGCGTTCAACAACTCGATAGGGGCCTTCATACTTTGGCAGTAACTTTGAGGAGAGGCCAGGCGCAGCGGTAGGAATGGAGAGCCACACCAGCGCTCCAGGGAGGAAGGTGGGTGCAGAGGTAGGGTCGCCGCGAATGCTCTTCTGACGCTCTTGGTCGCTGGACGTAAAGGCCCGTGGGAGGTCGCGGCACTCCTCGGCGTACCTCACTGTGTCAGATATGGGCGCATACTCAGAAGTATGGTACGGTAGAATTGTGTCCATAGTGTGCGACGGGTGCCGACCGTACAGTAGAAAATAGGGTGAAAAGCCCGTGGTGCTCTGCGTAGCGGTGTTGTACGCGCAGGTCACAAATGGTAGAATGATGTCCCAATTCGTGTGGTCCGAGGCGACGTACATTGAAAGCATGTCGCCGAGCGTGCGGTTGAAGCGCTCCGTAAGCCCATTGGTTTGAGGGTGGTACGCCGTAGTCGTACGGTGAACCACGTGGCACTCTTTAAGAATAGCTTCAACGACTTCAGAAAGGAAGACACGACCGCGATCGCTGAGTAGCTCCTGGGGTGGCCCGTGACGTAAGATGAACCGATGAAGCAAGAAGGAGGCAACGTCGCGCGCTGTAGCTGCCGGGAGCGCAGCAGTTTCAGCGTATCGCGTGAGGTGGTCAACTGCCACAATAACCCAGCGCTTTCCAGCAGCTGTCATGGGAAGGGGCCCGTACAAATCAATGCCGACCCGCCCAAAGGGCCTGCTAGGACAAGGTAAAGGCTGCAGACCCGGCGGCGAAAGGCGAGGTGGAGATTTCCGGCGCTGGCAATCGGGGCAAGAGCGCACGAACTTCCGAATGTAGCGGTACATTCCGCGCCAGTACTAGCGCTGCTGAAGGCGTTGGTAGGTCTTGAATGTGCCGGAGTGTGCGCACTGTGGATCGGTGTGGAAAGCCGTGCATATTTCGGAACGCAGGCTGCGAGGTACTACTAATAGCCACTGGCGGCCGTCGGGGCTGTAATTGCGGCGGTGGACGAGGTCGTCGCGAATGGCGAAATCTTGAGCCTTACGGCGCTTTGCGCGAGTGGTTGGTGTCGATGGATCAGACAGCAAGCCTATTATCGAGGCAATCCACGGGTCCTTGCGCTGCTCGGCGGCGATGGTGTCAAGGTCAATAGATGAAACAGTAACCTCGGATACTGAGCAGCGAGCATTGTCGTCAGCCAAGGGAGAGCGCGAGAGGGCATGGGCGTCCGAATGTTGTCGTCCACTGCGGTACAGCACGCGGATATCGTAGTCCTGTAGGCGAAGTGCCCAACGTGCAAGACGGCCGGAGGGATCCTTTAATGACGACAGCCAACAAAGGGCGTGGTAGACGGCACTGCGCGGGAGCGAAGTTCCAGGGGCATAGAAAGAGGCCGAAGTTGTTGTGAGGGTACCCAGCACTTCCACCAATTGTAAAGGGCGTTTATTGAAGGCTGGCGTCAGACCCGACCGGTAGCTTGTTCAACGGCTGAAAGCACGAGCCCCGAGAGCGAGCGGCGAGTACGAGCAGTGCGCGTTAGATCCAGACCCACTAGATCACACCGGAGAGCCTACCCCACTATAGGGTTGGTTACTTTTCGCTACAATATATATATATATATATATATATATATATATATATATATATATATATATATATATATATATATATGGTTCATGACGGCGGCCACGGGGATGGCAAAAACCAGCCGAGACTGTCGATATAATTGCTATCGCAATAAAAGGAGGACATGTCCGTTGTTTAATACTGTGTATTAGGAGCGCCACCTGCTCTCCTAAATTCTCTAAGGCCAGTGATGCACCGACTAACGCCTTCTAGCTCCTCGAGTAGCTAACTTAGCCTAGATTTGCTCTAGAAGGTTCTTGAGTTTAGTCTCCAGTGGTGGAGTATCCGGATCCAGTGATTATTTGCACCCTCCGCTGCTTCACAGGACTGACCGGCGCCGTGGTCAGATGTTCGTCAGCCGCTGAAGACTGAGGGCTAGGGTTAAGTTGTAGACATGGGTGGTTGACAAATACTGCACCGCGGAGGCCAATTCCTGTTCTGGTAGGAGGGAATCGTAGTCAGCGGGTAGAGAGCGTTTCAGGTGCGCCCTGAAACGTGCGCTCTTTCAGGTGGCACTTAGAGCGTTTCAGGTGTCCGACCGTCACCGGTCCATCTACCGACATAACTCTCGAACAGGAAAGGTTAGAGGAAGAACTTGTAAAAAGGGATAGTTAAAGAAAAAAACACGGGGGGCTGCAGCCGAACCTGTAACCTTTAGCACTCTGTCACCGCTTAACCGCAAATGTTACTGTCGTTTGAAGCATTTCAGGCCTGCCAGTTCCCGTCAGCATTAGTAGTTTCTACAGTATTTGATCTCAAAATATCCGTGGCGATTCGTTTTCGCTTCCAGAACGTTCTGGTTTGTCTATGTTACCAGAAAGCAGGTCGGCCTGCGTGTCTAATCGTGTGATTGCGGTACTCAGTAAAGTACGTTTCTCGAACCTTCTTTTGTGACTATAGGTCAAGCGGAAAGAAACATCATTCTGACAAGCCTTCCTCGTGTCAGTACTCGTGCCACATCCTGGTGTAAGGAAAATGGAGAAATAAAATTACACGATCTCCCCGAAGGGAACCATGGGGTGATGCGGAGTATCGCTAGGAGTTGCAACGGTGCATTTAACGGCCGTGTTTACAGGTTTGCAGTGTTTTCGGTGTTACCTTTGCGTTGAACCTTGCAGTGAATCTTGCGTGTTATTACTTTGTTAACTTGGTTCATTACCACGCATCGCGTGACCGTTGTCAGAGTGTGGGTTGATGCTGATGCGTACCTGCGTCAACCCACTCGCTGACGGAACTGTTGCTTCCATCACACAACACCACCAACTTCTTTCATCGGAGAAGGAGGAGATACTACTGAAGCGAAGCGCGTGCGCGCTCTCTACCCGCATTATTTATTGCAGCAGCTGTTGGAGAGAGGGAAGGGAGAGGAGAGTTGCACATGCGTAGTGTGAGCGCGGACGCACGCCGCGCGCGCGCGCGCTCTCTCTACCCGCTTTATTTATTGCAGCAGCTGTTGGAGAGAGGGAAGAGAGAGGATAGTCGCGCATGCGTAGTGTGAATGCGGACGCCGGACGCGTGACATACCCGCGAGCAAGAGATGCTCCGCATCTAAAAGGAGCGCTCAGGGTTTAGAAAATGCCCTTGCGTGAGACGCAGTGAACTATGCCATAATTTACTATGTTGCATTTAACATGCGGAATAGAATGAAGAACTTGTTAGGTGAAAAAAATAGAAAGCGAGCAAACTAGAAGACACGACACACACCAGCACAAACACGCATTTTCTACTCCTGCGGTGAAGTCCTAGAATCGTAATCTTTATAGGAAACGGGTAGGAAGTGTCACATAATTCTTCATAGGTCGTGCACAAGATTCATGCAAAGCTTAGTATTGTAATCATGACGATAATTTCTCAAACAGCACCAGGACAGAGCAGGGAGAAACAGACGAGGGCAGAGTGAAACTGACGTTTATTGAAACTATATATAATTACACAATGATAAGGGAAAGGAAACAGGCGATAAGGTAGGAAGATAAACAAGCATAAAGAGATTATGTGCCATCAATGTATGAAAGTTCACATTCTAAGAGTGATATTGGCGGTGAACTGACGTATATTGCACTATTTTTCTTAATGAATAACGCTTCAGCTATTTCCCTTGTTCGTCGGTCACGGTGACAATACAAAAGAGAGGTGCGCGGAAATTCTGGAACGCACCCACACCTTGCGCTATGCGCGGACAGGTGTAACCAGGAGTTGTTGAAAGAGCATTATGGTGTTACTGGAAACGTATATTGATGCAATGCTTTGTCTGCGCAATACATACATTATCACAGGACAGGGAAAGAGAATACACTACTTTGCAACGGCGAGTGGTGTAAGGTTCGCCATGGATCACGCCGCAGCCTTTTCTTAAGACACCCCGCTTCATTTTTTATTGTTTATTAATCTTAGAGCACAGGTGCTCCAACTTATTGCTGCTGAAGAAGACCACATCAACAGAATATATATGTTGATATATATGTTGATACCTGTCCGCGCACTGTGCAAGGCGTGGGCGCGTTCCAGTATTTCGGGGCACCTCTTTTTTGTATTGTCACCGTGACCGACGAACAAGGGAGATAGGTGAAACGTTCTTTATTAAGAAAAACAGAGCACTATGCGTCGGTTCACCGTCAATGTAGCTCTTAGAATGTGAACTTTCATACATTAATGGCACATAATCTATTCATGTTGGTTATCTTGTTACCATATCGCCTATTTCCTTTCCCTCATCTTTGTGTACTTAAGTACAGTTTCAATGAGCGTCAGTTTCAATCTGCGCTCGTCTGTTTCTCCCTGCTCGGTCCTGCATGGTGCTGCGTTTGCGCACTTATCGCCATGAATGCATGCCAACTGGCCCGATTATCCGCCCTTCTGCTTAGCATTTTAAGCCTTTGTGACTGACGGTACGTGTAATATAATCCTAACAGCGTATACGATGTTGATTTCACCCTGGTGGCAATTTAGTTTTGTTTAGTTTTGTGATACGCGGTCATCAGGTACAGCTTCGTTGTTAAGATGACTCAAACGATTCAATTCCCGTCCCAGTTTCTCCATGTTCCTACCTACAATGTGAACATTTTTTAATGCTCGCTTGCAACTCTTTCAATGCTGTTTCGACACATTTGCAGCGCGCGCTGCCGGGACCTTCGATTCGAACCCCGTTTTGAACATCGACAGTTTTTGGCCACATAACACATGGAACTCCTCTCTGTAATGTTCAATTTTAATTGTATTTTACATGTGCATCGCTATTGCGGAAACCGAAAAATAACAGATCCACAACCAACCCTGACATGTCCTTGACGTATTCGCTGATGCCACTCAGCTTTGCGGTTCTAATTTCACGTCGGTCGGACGGAATTTTTCACTGACAGTAAAATTTCTTAGGTGGAATAGCGCTCCTACTCTATCGAAAAAGTTGGAATGGAGGGCATAGGGTGCCCAGCATGACATCCCCATAATATAGTGCGAGGATGCTGCGCGTAGGCCTAAGCGGGCAGATATGGGGCGCTGTGGGTAGACACGTACGGCTCTTTTGATTAGTTTAAGTGGAAAGCCGTTATCACTATCTGCTACGCGTAGCGCAGGCCTGTCGTTTCGGGAACCGTGATGACCACTCTTGAAGCTTTGCATGCCTGACGCGCACATTTGAGTGTCTGCTAGAATTTCAGAGATAAAGCGAGAACACATTAAGACGTGTTTAAAAAAAGCCGGCGCATTTCGCCGCTTGTCAGTCTTTCTGTCGATCGACGCTGCTGACGCCGCTAATGCTGTGCAGTGTGATTGGCTTTGTTTTGCTGCTCGACCGACATCGTCTGGAGCTCTGCTTCTTTCAGATCGTCGCGACCACGTGATGTCTGGTGGAGGTGCTTCTAGGTCTATGTACCGCACGCCCCCGTCCAACCGTGAGCCAAGCCCACGCCGCCAAGGGGACGACTCCAACCCGGTCTTTCCAGCTAGCCGCAGAAAGCAATGACTGCTGCCAGAGTAGCAGCCGCTTCCCGATAAGGACAAGAAGACAGGGACTACGATGAAAAGAGAGTCCACGATGACGGAACAAAGGTCTGCGGCAACCGTTCTCATGCAGCAACCCATAAAGCCGCCTACCTTCCACGGATCGTCATCCGAAGACCCGTTAAGTTGGCTGAACATCTGTGACCGCATTGCAGCCCTTAACATGTGGGACACCAACATTCAGCTGCGCCATGTATATTTGCACTTGAAAGAGGCCGCAAGAATTCCGTTCGAGAACCGAGAGTCAATGCTTGGAACATGGGACGACTTCCGCGCCGCTTTCCTGTCCACCTTTGCAAGCGTCGTGCGTAAGGAAAGAGCCGCATCACTGCTGGAGACTCGCGTGCAGCTCCCGAATGAAAGCATAATGATCTCTACGGCGGAGATTACACGGCTTTTATTGCAATAGCAATTATACGGACAGTCTCGGCTGGTTTTTGCCGTCCCCGCCGCGCCGTCATGAACCGTATATATTGCTACGGCACATACGCGAGTATAAGCTATTCATGGTGTGACCAGAGAAGACAACGACGAAGCGACCACCTAACGCCGGCTGTTCTTGTTGTGCACAGTTACGGCAGTGCTTGTAAATACAGTTGTACATAGCCTTGTCTGTACGTAACATCGTGGTGGAGGTGCGCGATCCTTGACCTCGCCACGGAGCTTCGCAGCGGCCGCTTTCTTCAAGCTCCCAAGATGGCTTCTGACGAAACGGCGCCGCCACCCGCTAATCCATCTGCGACAACCTACGTCACCGTTACAACACCCCGAGATCCCGGCGTGTTCTCAGGCCGCGAAGGTGCAGACGTGGAGGACTGGCTTACGCGGTACGAACGTGTAAGCGCCACTAACAGGTGGGATCCCACTCTCCAGCTTGCAAATGTACTATTCTTCCTCGACGGACCACCGCGAGCGTGGTTCGAAACTCACGAAGCCGACATCACAAGCTGGGACACCTTCAAGCAGAAACTGCGCGACGTGTTTGGGAACCCATATGGTCGGCAGCTGGCTGCTAAAAAGGAACTGTCCGCGCGGGTCCAAACGTCTACAGAACCTTACATCGCCTACATTCTAGACATCTTGGCTCTGTGTCACAAGGCCGACGTCAACATGCCGGACGCAGATAAGGTAGCTCACATTCTCAAAGGCATCGCTGACGATGCATTCAATCTGCTCGTCTTCACCAATGTTACGACTGTTGACGACGTCATGAAAGAATGCCGTCGTTTGGAACAGGCCAAAAGCCGACGAATCGTCCATCACTTCGCCCGCTTGCCCAACACCGCAGCGACGTCGTCTTGTGAGGGTGTTTCCCATGCATCCACTAACTATGACAATGTTACACGCATTGTACGGCGTGAGATAGAGGCCGCCTGTCCCAGTACTACTGAAGTGAAGACCTTCTCAGAACCTGTAGTTCCGGTTTCGCTAGTACAAGCCGTCGTTCGCGAGGAGATCAACAACATGGGAATTCATGCGGTGTCTTTGCCACCACGCTCCGATGTCCGACCCAACTTTGCCACCCCATCCCGTCCCGTATCAACCTTCGTCCCTCCCCGGTTTAGGAACGCAGCTGAATGGCGAACCGATGACGACAAGCCTATTTGCTTTCACTGTCACCGCGCCGGACACATTTCCCGCTACTGCCGAAGCCGCTGGACTCCATCCTGGAATTCTTTTGCCCCTTATTCTGCACCAACACGCCGTCCTCACCCGCACTCATCCAGCCCACAACACGTCGCCCCTCAAGAATTCCCTGCTCAGCCACGCTATGCCCGCTCACCTTCGCCCCAACGCCGCCAGTCTCGCTCGCCTCAACCTCGACGACCATCTTCCCCGACCATTTTTCGCCGCTCCCAGCCGGAAAACTAGGCAGTGCAGCTCCTGGAGGTGGCGCTGCATTGTTGGACATGACACAAAATCCTCTGTTGACGATACCGACCAAACAGAACCTACTTGACGTGCATGTTGACGGCGTCCATGTGACCGCACTTATCGACACTGGAGCGCACCTATCAATCATGAGTGCTCAGTTTCGTCGAAGATTAAGAAAAATCCTGACGCCAGCAACCACTAAGGCTGTCCGGGTCGCCGATGGTGGAACCGCTGTTGTTATTGGAATGTGTACCGCCCGTGTTAGCATCGCTGCTCGCCATGCCGTTGTTCTCTTCACTGTTCTAGCTCAATGCCCACATGACGTCATCCTTGGTCTCGACTTCCTCTCCGCCCACTCAGCTCTCATAGACTGTTCCGCCAGTACTCTACGCCTCGATCTTCCTCTAGTGGACCCCATCGACCAAAGACCCAATCGCCTTACTGCCGCCGCCGACGTCCGCTTGCCGCCTCAAACACTTACTTACGTCGAGCTCCTGTCGTCGCCTCCAGTACCTGATGGGGACTACCTTTTGACGCCAGTAAACGATGTCCTACTCGACAGAGGCATCACACTGCCTCATACAGTTCTCTCCGTTGTTGCCAACTGCGCCTGCCTCCCTGTAGTCAATTTCAATTTGACGCCCCAAATTCTGCCCCGTGGTATCTCCCTCGCCCTGCTCAGCCCACTCGACGCAGGCGAAGTGCAGGCCTTCACAGTGACCGCTTCGCCACATTCACTTGCGCAGCAGCCCTATACCTGTCCCTCTGATAAGGCTATTACGTCGATGATTGCCCCAGACCTTACCCCTCAGCAAAGTGAGGATCTACGCCGCATTATATATATATATATATATATATATATATATATATATATATATATATATATATATATATTTAAAAGTCCCAAAGAAAAATAATTCAGATAAATGCTTCCGAGGCGCGGAATTGAACCAGGAACCTGTCACTCCGCTGCGCGTGGCGCTAACCACTACGCCACGAAGAGCAGATCCTCCACGGAGCTAACGGCGAGCCTTACATACACACGCTTTACCGCTGGCAGGACTCAGAGACGCCAGGCGCTTATAAGCGTTTCTTCATTACCGGCGAGATGGCGCGAGGAGCGCAACGGCCGCATTTAAAAGTCGTCGGGCAGCATTCACGAGGCTGTTCTGTCAGTTTGGCAGGGAGCGCGTCACCGCCGACGGGTAGTGGGTATGTTTTTCATCGTCCCACAGATGTGCGCATTTCGAGTTTGCAAGTCCGAACAAGACAGACGCTCCCCTCGACTGACTGTTGCCAATAACGCAGTTTTTGAGCAAAGTGGAACGCTTTCATTGTAAAGCGCCAAAAACACTTCCAACTGCTGACACGGACGCGTACGCTGTCCCACGCAGTGCGCGCCGTTCATTTTCGCGAGATGCACATTCGGAATGATCGTATCAGCGGTAATAAACTACCGAAAATACCAACCATGTATATCAAATCAAGCAAATCAAATGAGCCATTTATTTTACGTACTGTTCCTAATAGCAGCATTGCTTTCAAGTTCGTAGACTTGCTGAAGACGGGCGGGTCACTGCGGTGTCGAAGTGCTCATCGTTGTGTGGGACCAACTCGCGCTGGTGGCATCGCTTGCACGCCGCACTACTCCTTTCCTCGATATTGTAACCATACCGCATAATGTTTTGCAACACACCACTGTTTTGGCTTCACTTTCTACGATGAATTCACACCAGCCGACGAACACTCGCTCATTGTCGCTTACGCGCTGCGATGCGAACCTGCTTGAATCGAGCGACGCCATCGTTGTTTTGAGGGTGAGGAAAACGAGGAACTGACCGCAGAAACCAGAAAACCACAAACAGCAAAAAACGAAATTGGATTACGACGGAACCTTTCTAAATTAGAATGAAATAATCTTGAACGTAAAAAGAAAAAAAATTAGGTGACATGTATGTTGCGCTGTGTATTTTGCAAAAGTTAGCGTTCGTGGACTACATGGGAGACGCAGCAAAAATGTGCGCGCTTCGGCTCCGTAGCTTTCGCTGTGCTGCCACAGAAAGTTGTCGCCACGTATAATATTTGCGCAGAAAGAACCTTGCCCTTCGGCTGTCTGCTCGCGCGGTTGTCTCGTAGTGAGAGGAAGTGGGATGTTTTCGAACTTTCACCATGATGTCGGCGCTGACGTTACGGGAGCGTACGAAAGTCACTCGAGCTCAAGGGACGCCGCTAAACGAGCAGACAGAAGATGAGCACGAACTATCAAGTGTCACAGCTCGACACTTGAAGCATGCTAGTTTCCTTCGCTGCTTCGGCCGCCTTTGCAACAGGAGCGCTGTTCAAACTAAGAGTATCCATTGTGACAGCTTATACGCGCTTGTTCGGTGTAATCTGTGCGTTCGTTTCGTGCGTGCTTCAATTGATAGTTCGCGCTCATCTTCTGTTTGTTCATTGAGCCGCCTCCCCTAGCTTTGTATGTGTAGCTTTGTGACACACAACGTATAAAGCCCATCGTACCAGCACGCGCTGCCCACGGGAAGCGCTCACTTAGCAAGTGCATGTTTGCTGCAAATAATATTGCTCCTGAAGCCGCGAGCCTCACTTCGTATAGGATTACAGTTTCTTGCCATCGCATTCATTGCTTCGCCCTTGCGGCGAAACACTTTTTTCGTTACACCGAGGCCGACATGTCTGAGAAGGTTCGCCTCCTCATGCGAGGCACTTGTCGTTGGGCGAGATGGTTTATGCGTCAAAAGGAAAAAACGGAGCGCTGAAAAAAAATTGCCCGCCAATCCACCCTGTGAAGGTGGTTGGAAAGCGAAGCTTTTTACGCCACCCTCACGGTGACGGCGAGAGCTGCTGGGTTTTGCCTACGACGCTGTTGAGCGAGACGATTTTGTTCTTTCCGCCGAGCCTTATATTCACGCTCTTCTTCTGCCGTCTTTACTTTCCGTGGTCTACCCATAGTGGGGTAGTCTAGAAATGAACCGAAGCAGTTACTAGGCTGGAAGGGTCTCGAATGACGTCAACCCTCTTTCAAGCAGCTGCATAAGCTTTGCAACAGCTGCAATCTAATCTTACGGACCGCGTCGAGCCTGTTTCCGTTGTTTTCCCGCAGCCAATATCAACCATCATGTTGGCTCATCACTTTGAAGCTTGTTTTGAAGCTCGCTAGAAGACGCTGCCTGCCTCAAGCTCGTCTCTCGCGGTTAAGGGTGCGTTCTCCTTCTTTGCGAGCTGGTCGAGCGTTCATGGAAGAAAGAGCGTTTCCATAGGCAACGCGCGCCTTTCGCTCTCTCTCTGTCTCTGTCTCTCACAAGACAGCAGATGGAAGAGTGAGAGAGGTAGCGCGGCGGGAGGCAAGCGCCGAGCGCGAGCGCTACCTCGCGAGCGCGAGATCGTCGGGATCGTTTTTTGATTTCAACGACGGACACGACAGAACCCTTGGCTGGTAGAGGTACAAAGCTTCGCTTTAAAACGACACACAAAGAAAGATGCTACACACAGGAATGGCGCTGCGCCAGTCCTGTGTGTAGCCACCTTCTTTCTGTGTGTGTTTTAGGGGCGAAGCTCCTCTTAGTCTAACCATGTCACGCGTCAGGCGTCAGTCGTCAGGCGTAACCCGCGTGCTGGGAGGCACGCGCTCGCCCTCGGCGTTCGCCTCGGCGCGTGCCTCCCGGCGCGTGCCTCTCTCTCTCTCCCGGCGCGTGCCTCTGCTGTCTTGTGAGAGAGAGAGAGAGACAGAGAGAGAGCGAAGGGCGCGCGTTGGCTATGGAAACGCTCTTAGAGGAACGCTGTACCAGCTCGGAAAGAAGGAGAACGCGCTCTCACCCGCGAGAGACAACGTTGGCGGAGGCAGCGTCTCCTAGCGAGTTTCTTGATTGAGAAATACCGCCTACACATATATATATATATATATATATATATATATATATATATATATATATATAGGCACTGGATCTTGACTTGCAATGAAGTGCCGGTGGGAGATTTCACATAGTTGAACCATGAGGATTCGTAGCGTGCGCGTTAACTAAATTAATCCGGAACTCGGCACGATCTACGATGAACATCCCGAGCTTCGCCCACTCATCATCATTCACTCCGTGGATATGCTGTAATTTTTTTAGCGCTCTTTTTTCCTTTCGAAGAGTCAAGCAAGAGCACTTTGCAGGATGAGTAAGAAACCCACCGAAGACGGTCCAAGAGTTCCTCTCCGAGGCGACCACCATTGGAAAGACTCTTGAAAGGCGCACCCGCCATTACAATCGCCGCATACAGCAGAAGTCCAAGAACTTGCTCCCGACGACCTACGCGACACTATATGGAAATGTTTGCGAAGAACTACTCCCGATGTTCCCGTCGTCTCAGCCTCAACTCACCCTCGAAGACATCGTCGCGAGGAAGTACAGCTATCGCTCCGTGTTCATGAACCACCGCAACAGCAGCCGGAGGATGTGACTTACGCCACCGCTGCACGCCGAGCTGCCGCCGCTCCTCGCCCACGCTAGGACTCAATGCCTCCGCAATTTCGTCGCCAGCCGCCGCCACCACCTCAGACGCCATTCCGGTCGCTAGTAATCCAGTGTGCTCCGAGGAATACTGCCGTTTGGGGCACCCCTAACCACTGCACAGTATGTTACCACTCTGGAGAAGCCGTATTTGCTTCCACCTTCGACGAACAGCTCCGGTGCAATCAATGAGACGCATCTAGCGTTGCTTATGGTGTGCGGACGTCTCCACGCGTCGCTCGAGTTTTTCGCCTTTCTCGGTCTCGCATGTGCCTATTTTCACGCGGATTTTCATCTCTACGGACACAGCAAGGTTCTCCGACAACGGGGAGGGGCAGACTTTCGAATTTGAGTGAGTTTTTGCCAATTTTGAGATCCTTTTCGACACTGAGGATTGTACTACTCCTTAGGCTTAACGACGAGCACGCCCGTCGCCGACGGCGTCGGAGCAACTAAGCCTAATACGGCAAGGAGCGCCTCGACGCGACTTAGAGAAACAATGCAGCCGATCGATATCGACGCCAAAGATTTTCCGGAGGACAACGCGAACGATGGTGGTTGGAACCTCGTTCAAAGGAAATTGGCGAGCAGAAAAAAAGATGGATGCCTGCGAGTTTCTCAATCACCCATGGATCCCGCAAGGTAGCGGCTTCGTTGGCGCCACAAGTGGGAGGCGCATATCGGCGCTGAGAAGGAAGGTGCTAGTAGCTTCCAGAATGCCGCAGTTACAGGTAGAGCATCAGAACATCATCGTGAGCCGCGCAACGGTCTAGATTTGAGAAAAGCCAGCCATTACGGCGTTTCTACAGCCATCTTCAGGGCGGCGGGAATTTCCTGTGTGGAAGCAGAGAGTGACCTTGTGTGGCCGAACATTGTTCAGAACATCGTGGTCGTCTGCACGAAAAAGGAGTCCAACGCGAAGAAATTACTGAGAATCACGTCAATTTTGGTCAACGGGAAAGAGTCAGCGCGTATGCTGCTACAGGGGAAGGGTTTGTCAAGGGGGTGCTACGCAACGTGGAGCCTGGAATCAGCGACGGGGATCTCAATGCCCTAATAGTACACCGGAGAAATCCATCGGCACGAGAAACCAAACAGGTTCGGTGACTGTTCTCTTCGATGGAGACGAAGTGCCAGACTACGTGCGAGTTGGCCAGACCCTGCACAGATGCTTCTTGTACAAGAAACAAATTGAGGTTTGTTACAACTGAGCCAGAGTCGGACATCGTGCCGACGTCTGCCCGACGCCTACGCTCAAGTTGTGCCGCGGCTGCGGAAATACAAACCCCGCGGACGGCCACAAATGTCAAGCAAGATGCAAGCTTTGCGGAAAGGGTCACCCCACCGGTGACCAAGCGTGTCGTCAGCGATACCAAACGCCGTTCATCGTCAGACAAAGAAGAGAGCGCGCCGAGGAGCGCGCCTTTAAGTGGAACCCCATGGACTTCCCTCAACTCATGCCCAGCGGTGCAGCTATGATGCAGCAAGGTTGCGTTGAGCTCTTCAAGGCTGGCGGTGGTCCGATCCGGCCTGCCACAGCAACGTGGGCCAGCAGACCCCCGCTACCAGAGACTAAGAGAGCCAGGCAGGAACAGCAGCAAAAACAACAGAGTGCAGCACCAATAACGCGGGTAAGCAGGGGCAGTTCGCAACAGCAAGAAAGAGAGAGCGAGGAGCTAAAAAAGATGAAGGAAGATAACGCTCAGCTCAGAGAGCTCGTCAGTGAGATGACAAAAGAGATGGCGCAACTACGCGCGGCTATCTCCGAGCCACGACGGGAGGGAGATCAGACCAGCATGGCAGGTCGCAAAAGAAGGACGATAGGAGAGACCAGAGAACCGGATGGCTTCGAGGCATTCCAGCAACAGATTAGCCAGACACTAGCCAAAATATCAGAGTAAAAAACCAGAATCGGCCGAGATATACACGATCTTAAAGGGCCACTAAACAGGCTCCTACTTTTTTTCAAAGCCGCCCAAACAAGCTAACTCAATCATAGAGAAGGTTGCGGCGATCACATTCTGCGAATATGACAGCGCTGCGCGCCACACAGACGCCGTATTTCAAAAAACAATTCCCGCGCTTCTTTCCGGCGACTGACCAGTCGCGCTCGCATCCTAGGTGTCGTCATGTTCTACCGTGAACAACTTTGCGTAGTTGTATCTCGTTGATTGGTCGAAACGTCTATTGTCAGATCCCCTGGCCATACCACCGGCGTGAGCGCAGGAGTAACCCAACGTTTCTAGAACGGGAGCAACCGGTTCCGCAGCGCAAGCGTCAATGACGTCAAATGATCACGTCAGGTCACGTGTCAAAAGTGGGCGGAGTCTCGACGGCGCGCCGCCCCTACCCTCTCCTCAGCAGAGAAGGGTGGGGAGGCCGACCGAGAAAACGAAACCGACGCAAGCGGTCACTTAAACCCGTGTAACTTCTTTATTATTGCACCTATTCGCAAAATTCTTGCGGGAGCATGTTCACATCGCACAGGAGCGCAGTTATATCTTTAAAACAAATTTTACACTTCGGGGTTGTTTAGCGGCCCTTTAAGAAACAGAGGCGGGATCAGCGTCGAAGAATCTGTAATTTGGAGGAAAAACAGGGCTCGCTGAAATGCACAAGCTCACAACCCAATGTACTCATGGCCAACGAAAAACCGGATGGCCAGTCAAAGCTGTTCAGTAACAATGGCGGGGGACAATATAACGACGTGCGCGTGTGGCAGTGGAATTGCTGCGGATTCAGAAGAAGAAAAGCAATACTGGCTCAATATGTCCCCACTCAGGTAGAGAAACCGCAGGTGATAATACTGCAAGAAAACATCACAGAGGACGTAGCTATTAGCGGATACGAAGTCTTGTTTCGCAAAGGGGAGTGTTTCGCAAAAGGGAGTTTCGCAAATGGCAGAAGTGTGGCGACTTGCGTTAAGCGCGACATAACCACAATAAACCATGGAGTCTTGGATAAACGATCGAACGCGGAATACGTATGCGCAGAACTCTTGCCGGGCAGACACCATAGAAAGGGCCTCCTTATACTCAATGTATATAGCTCGCCGAAGAGGGGACAACGCTTCTATGCAATCATAGCCAAGGCAGCCAATATTGCGGCTAAGGCGGGTATTCCCCTTCTAGTAGCAGGAGACTAACGCACCGCACACCGCATGGGGCTATAGGGCGAACAGACCCAAGGGAGAATCTATCGTGAAATCGCTAACGATTATAGCGTCACTCTGCTTACAGATCCGCATTTCCCCACTCGCATGGGTAATTCATGGACCAAGCCCTCCTCACCAGATCTCACTGTTACCAACCACACAGGCAACACGGACGAATATGGGGGACGACCTGGGCTCCGAGCACATCGCGGAGACATGCGCACATGCTAGTTGCAAAGGTACGAGGACTCACAGAATAGTGGACGGGAACCGATTCAGAGTCAACAGAAAGGACCTTATTTAGGAGGGCAGATATGATGACTGGAGGGAGAAACTGCTCTCTGACGTCGCTGCCGCCACTAAAAAAGTAGAAACCGACGCCAATATTGAGGTAATATAGCCGCCTTGCACAACTCATGGAAGCTAAGCGCTCCATCAAATAGCGATGGGAAAAGAACAAACTGAACCGTGCTCTCAGGAAACGTAATACACGGGGGAGCTGCAGAGGAAGCAATGGATTGAGGTGTGGGACAAAATCAACGGACAGATGAGGGTGGGATGTAAATGGAATTTGTTCAAACATTTTCTCAAGGCAGGAAATACCCGCAGCGCACGATGATTAGCTATTGAGCGCCTTGTTGACAGGGAATTCGAAGAGAGGCACAAAGATGTACTCATGGACGAACTCGCGGAACGCTACATCCCGATACAAGCTGGGAGAGTCGAGGCCGAGCACTCCGTTTACGAGGTTGGGGAGGTACAGGAAATAGACAGCGATATCACATCATGGGAGGTGAGGCACGCACTCCACAAAGTGAACAGCACGTGGGCCCCTGAGGCAGACCGGATTAACAATTGCATGCTCAGAAACCTTGGTGACAATTCGGTAGACTTTCTCACTGACATGTTCAGCAAAAGTTGGTGCGCGGGCACTTACACTAAAGAATGGAAACACGCCTCGGTAATACTTATACCATACCCGGCAAGAAATGCGCACTGGAAAACTTCCGGCCGATCTCACTGACACCATACGTCGGAAAAATATTCGAACACATAATAACGACCGGGTCTCGAAATTCATCGAAGGGCATGGCATCTTCCCGTCGAATGTGCTAGGTTTTTGCCCGCATCTTTCGACGCAGTATGCCATGCTACTTTTTAAAGCTCAGGTGTTCGACGTCTCGGCCAGGGACCCCAGAGCCATATTGGCCCTGGACCTGACTAAGGCTTTTGACACAATTGAGCACTGCCATATACTGACATCCATTTGTCGTATGGGACTAGGATACTGCTTTCATAACTATACGTTGAGGCCTTCCTTAAAGAAAGAACAGCTACCATTAAGATAGGGGATATTCAACCTAAGGAATACATGCTCGGTAGTAAAGGGACGCCGCAAAGCGCAGTCATCTCTTCATTGTTATTCAACATCGGCATGTCCACCCTTGCCAGGAAACTTGACTCCGTGAAAAAGCTAGGCTCGACCATCTATGCCGACGACATTACTTTATGGTCGCTTGGGGGCTCGACGAGATAAACGGAACAAGTACAACAAGAGGCGGTCGAAATAGTATACAGTACCACACAGGACAAATGAACCTTGAGTTATCCAGCAGCAAATCAGAGCTTCTGGTATACCAGCCTATCCGCATGGGGCACCGACCTAAAGGCTGGATCCCGGTGGAGGAAGCGGATATACACCTCGGAACGAGACACGGCGAGGAAATACCTCGGGTTGGAACAATACGTATTCTGGGCATGCTAATATCAGCGAACGGAAGAAATACAGCCACGATACTTAAGCTGCAACACAGAGCTGCCACCGTCCGCCTCATACAAAGGGTCTCCGGGAAGAAGGGCGGCATCAAAGAAAATCTTCGTCTTTCATGCATTCTTTCTCAGTCACATCAACTATGTGGCCTCCATGCACAAATGGAGCACGGCAGAAAAGAACCAACTCAAGGTACTCGTCAGGAAAACTGTTAAGTCCGTGCTGGGTCTATCCTTGAGAGCCAGCACAGCCAAATTACTATCTCTGGCTGTTCATAACACTCTAGACGAATTGATAGAGGCTCAGCATATGGCACAGATCACCAGACTCTCCAGCACCACTGCAGGCAAAATTATTCGCGAAAAGGCAGGCATCAACTCGCCTCTTACCCTTCAAAGGGCAACTCCACTGCCACAAGCAATTAGAGACATTATCGTAGTTCACCAGATGCCTAGAAACATGCACCCGACTCATAATGCGGAGAGACACGAAGCCAGGGCGAAGGTCTTCTTAGAAAAGCTAGACAACCGGAGCGGCGGCGCAGTCTTTGTAGACGCCGCGAGAATGGATACAGACAAATACGCGGTAACAGCAGTTAACACGGAAGGTCGGCTACTCAGTGCTGCCACAGTTATTACCAAGTCTGCCGGCATCGCCGAAAAGTACCATTGCACTCGCATTGACAATGGAAGATCACCATATTCACCGATTCCATGACTGCCGTAAGGGCTTTTGACTCGAATAAAATTGCGGAAAAAGCTGACAAGATTCTTACTCACTGCAAAGATTCTTACTCACTCAAGATTCTTACTCAAGATTCTTACTCACTGCAACCCACACCAACTCTCACGAGTTGGTGTGGGTTCCCGCCCACCTAGGTAGGGCCATCGACGGCATCCCCAACCCCAAAGAAATGGCTCAAGCCCGGGCGCGAGAACTCGCATGCCACCCCGGCGCGTCGGGTCCTTCGCGACCGGGCCCCCTGCACTCCGACTGGTGTGGGAGAAGGGATGGAGATGCCACCGACGGGGACCCGCTCGCCACCTGTAATGAGATCACGAAGCACCACAAGCTTGGCAGGAGAACCATCCCCACTCCGCACAAAGAACTTTCCAGAGACCAGGAGATAGCTCTGCGCCTAATTCAAACAGACACTTTTCCTTCGCCAGCCAGTATGGCCAGCTGCATGGGAATTTCTCCCGAGTGCTCTCTCTGGCGAATTAGCCAAATTTATTCATATCATGTGCAGCTGCTCCCGCTTACAAATAAACTCAAGGGTCCATCAAATTGACGAGAGCGCCTCCTACCACTGTGTTACAAGCTCATACCATCGGAGCCAGCTACGGGCGATCCAGTGGGTCTGCGAGGTGGCAGGGGGTCTTTGACTGCCGGTTCCGACGTGGGTCGGGACCGGCAGTCAAAGACCCCCTGCATCCTGGGGGGAGGTCCGCTAGTCGCCAAAGAAGGCGACTAGTGGACCTCCCCCCAGGATAAAATAAAGTTCTTCTGTCTGTCTGTCTGTCTGTCTATCAACGCCTCCGGACTTCCCTCTGAAGCGAGAAAAGTGCCTCTTCGCATACAACGAAAGGGAAGGGGTCAAGGGCTCGTTCTTTATTTGTTAGAAACAACTTAATGTCTGTTTGCTCTTCGCATACAAGGAATTCTTTCTGGTTTACGTTATTAGCAAGTGAGGAGTACGCCCTGATCCGCTGAAAAAAGCTGCAACGCCAACTGTCTGATGCCCAGCGACAAAAAAGCAGTACTCAGACTTCTTGGGCTCTGTGGTTATTACACGCACGTCGTCAAAAATTTTTCGCGGATCGCCGAGCCACTGACGTACCTCACGAAGGCCGACATCGACTACAAATGGGAAAAGCCGCAAGTCGATGCATTTTGAGAGCTAAAGCGGCGCCTGCAAGCGCTGCCAACACTCGCGAACTTCGACAATGAAGCTGATACCCAAATCCACACCGACGCAATCAGCGCAGGGCTGGGCGCCGAGCTTGGGCAGAGGACCGACGGAGTTGAAAGTTATCAGTTACGCTAGCTGGTCATTCTCGAAGGCAGAAGCGAATTATTGCGCCACAGAAAAGGAATGCCTTGTCCTCATCTGGGCTCCATCAATGTTCCGTTCCTACGTGTGCAGCAGGCCTGTCAAAGTCGTGACTGACCACCACGCCTTTCCTTGGCTAGCTAACTTGAAAGATAAATCATGACGCCTCGCACGATGGAGTATCCGACTTCAAGAATTTGATATTACCGTCGTCCCCAAGAGCGGACGAGAGCATTTCGACGCGGACTGCTTGTCTCGCTCCCCCGTCTATCCGCCGCCACAGGTTCAGCAGAACAGTGACTGTTTCTTGGGACTGTAATGAAGAAAGAGAGACATAGACACAGCGCCTTTTCTTTCTTTCTTTCTTTTTTCCTTGAAGTTTGGCTCTAGCCCACTACGGGGGATTGGCCATGAAGCCGGCGGTTAACATAAAGAGGAAAAAAAATTGAGCTGCATGCCGGCTGTTCTATTTTGACTCGTCTTTCTCTTTGTCCGCTCGCGCTAGCTGAGCGCGCCCACAGCCCGAGCGCTGCTGCTTCGTCTTCCTCGCCTTCGCCCTCCTAGAGCGAGCGCGAAAGATTCGTCCTTCAGCTTTTCCATTACGTTCGGACATCTCTGCGAGTGTTCGTAGCGGCCGGAAGTGCTTCTGGCGGGCGGCACTGGCTTTGTCGAAGCGGTCGCCGTAGTCTACGGCGCGTCTTGTTTAGCCGAACTGTGGAGGACCTTTCTGGTGGACGTCATTGGCTGTAACGCGGTGGCCGAGAGCGGTGACGCTGTGGCTTTGCCTTGGCACCTGTTCGAAGTGTCTCCTGGGGGCGACATTGGCCATGCCGCGGTGGTACGCCGTGTGTCATCGGCAAAGGGGCGAGACTTCGTGTCGGTATGCGGCGCAACCGGTGCTTTCGCCCAACCCATGAATCGGTAACATTCCCGAACATTCTAAAAGAAGCACATGTTGAGGAAAGGCTGCCTTCGACCGAGCTGGAAGTATTAGGAGAGAGGAGGTCAGAAGGCGTGGTATAAGCGGGAGAATGGGCCTTAGTTGACTGGTCCCGGGTAATGTTCGCTATCACTTCTTTGACGTTAGTCAGCGCCGGTTGTACCTGGAAGCCTTGTCGTTGGCACCAGAGGCTGACTGGACTGGTGTCCCGGGAGGTCGCTCCAATGGTCGAGGAAGAGTCTGCATCCTCGAATCTGTCCGCAGATCGTGTCCCTTGTACGGCAGCACGTCAAGTTCAAGCATCGGCTCCATGTCCTCTGCCTCTTGTAGTGACTGCCTCAGCGACGCTTATCGAAGCAGGGTCAGAGGCTTTCGGTGCTGTAAAAGAGCTCCAGCTATCGTCAGCAGGAGAGCAGTCCGTTGTACTGTCGAGTGAAAGGTTAATGGTAGCTCCTGCTACGCCATCGTGATGGTATTCGGGAGCCTCGTCGTGATGTCCTCCTGCGGTAGCGCACTGGTCGGATTCGCTGGTGACAGATTCTGGTGGCGAATCCATCCGAAGACGGCAATCAACTTGATGCTCCACTCAGTCCTGGACTGTTGGTTGACACCTTCATACCTGTGCCAGGCTGCTGTCGCATTAGAAAGGTTGCTTATAGCCACGACCCATTTGTACTCGTCCGGCCAGGCATACCGGGCTCCGAGGTCGCTCACGCTCTCGATCCACCAATCAGCCTCGTCGAGGAAACCTCGGAACCCTGGGATTTTCCAAGCAGCCCGTGGCGGCAACGGAGCAGGAGACGACCCGGAGCTTCCTGTTGAGATGGTCCGCTATTTTTTCCATGGTTTTCCAGAGCACCGTGCGGCTTTCGGGTGGGTTGTGGAGTGAGCCCGTCACTTGTACAGAGACGATACTAAGAAAGGTATCGATGTCATACAATACCGGCAAGGTGGCGGGTGGGAGGTTCCAGCGCAACGAAGTCAACGTGTTGGCCTTGACACGAAGTTGCTCGATGGTGTGCAGCAGCGCCGCGTCACTGTCGGGGAATCCGCACGCGGAGCCAACGGTGTTATCCGAGAAGTAAGAGATGGTCACAGCTCTCTCTGCGACAGGTTCCTTGTCCAAGGGAGCTTGGACAGCATCCCTGCACGGCTCAGGTGCCCACGTATTCCTTGTCGAGGGTTCTTGACTATGGGAAGCTTGAACGGCATTCCCCAAGAACAGGAGCCCCTGAGCTGTCTTGGGTCGAGGGTCTAGCGCGACGCCGGTGTTCTCCAGCCCTTGGGACCCCGAGGAGGTCTGGACGCCGTCCCCGAATTGTGCCATAGGTGCTGCCGGCGGTAGAATGGTTGCGGGCTCTATTATGGCGGAAGCGTGGACGGCGTTCCTTGGGTGGAATGGCCGCAGCGCTGGTGAACTTCGAAGACGCCCTTACGATTGGTCGTTCGTCGGCTGCGCCATTGTAATGAAGAAAGAGAGACATAGACACAGCGCCTTTGCCGCAGGCCGGCTGATCTATTCCGACTCGTCTTTGTCTTCGTCCGCTCGCGCTGGCTGAGCGCGCCCACAGCCCGAGCGCTGCTGCTTCGTCTTCCTCGCCTTTGCGCTCCTAGAGCGAGCGCGAAAGATTCGTCCTTCAGCTTTTCCATTACAGGACTCATAAGCACCGACGCCTTCGCGGAATGCCCACGAGCTGACCCTGAGAACAATAATCGTAAGGACTACCAGGAAGTCAAGACCATCGACGTGAAGAAAGTATTCCGACGAGAACTAGATTCATTTTTCCTGCAAAACAACGTTCTCTTGAAGAACTTCCCGCCGCACCGAACCAACCATCTCCTCGTGGTGCCTTCCGCGTTACATCCGGTTCTGGATGCCTTACACGAGGACCCGACCACCCGACACCTCGATTCTTCCCGGACACTACCAAGGACAGAAGAGAAGTACTATCGGCCTCGCCTCACTTCCGACGTCGCCCATTGCATAAGGACATGCAGATACTGTGAGCGACGCAAGATGCATACAACTAAGCTAGCCGCACTACCTCCGAACTACCTCGACGGCCCTTCCAGCAAATCGGCATGGACTTGCTGGTGCTGTTCCCGTTGTCCACTTCCGGCAATATATGGATCGTCTTAGCGACCTCACCCTCTATGCCGAAACAAGGGCATTGCCCATGGGTAGTTCCGCCGAGGTCGCCCAGTTCTTCATTCAGAACATCGTCCTGCGTCACGGAGCCCTGGAGGTCCTCATCACGGCCAGAGGTAGGACCTTTACAGCTGACCTAACTCACGCGATCTTGAGGTACAGTCAGACATGCCAACGTCGAACCACCGCCTACCACCCGCCGACAAATGACCTCACCGAGCGTCTAAATAAGACCATCACCGACATGCTCCCCATGTACGTCGACATCGAACTCAAGACGTGGGATGCCATACTTGCGTATGTGACCTTCGCGTTCAATACGGCCGTGCAAGAAACGATATAGCTTACGCCATGCAAGCTTCTCTACGGGCGGAGCCCAGCTACGACGCTTGACGCTACGCTACCGGTAGTCACCGACGAATACCTCGACGTTGCCAGCCAGAAGTGCGCCGAAGAAGCTTGATAGCTCGCCCGCCTGCGTATCAAGAGCCAGCAGATGGTCGAGAGGCGCCACTACAACCTTCGACGACGCCACACCAAATCCCATCCCGGCGACCTTGTCTGGGTTTGGACGCCGATACGACAACTCGGACTGTGTGACAAGCACTTGTGGAGCTATTTTGGACACTACAAGGGACTCCGACGTTCTGGTAAACTGGACTGTTAGGTCGTACCCCATTGCTTAACATCATCCCATCGCCGCGCCACGGTGGTCTAGTGGCTATGGTACTCGGCTGCTGATCCGAGGGTTGCGGGATCGACTCCCGGCTGCGGCGGCTGCATTTCGACGAAGGCGAAACGTTGAGGCCCGTGTACTGTGCGATGTCAGTGCACGTTACAGAACCCCAGGTGGTCGAAATTTCCGGAGCCCTCCACTACGGCGTCTCTCATAATCAGTAGTATTTGGTACGTTAAACCCTCCAAATTCAAAGGAAGAGGCGTGCAAGACACGGCCTGACATATCAGTATTAGTGGAAGTGCGTGCGTGAGTCAGCCGTCGATTAGCTTAGAGAGGAGATAGAATGCCTTAGCAGTTATCTATCGCGTAGACCGGCACGTGTAGCCGTTTGACAGGTGGCGCTACCACTCCGAGCATGCGCAGATAAGCTGTGTGTCTTCTTTCTTTTTCGCCTCTGCGCTCTGCTTCAGTTGACAGTCGGCGTTCGTGTTGTGCACTTCTCCCCTTGTGTCCGTGTCTTGCACGTCTCTTCTCATCACTACGGACCCTTACCAACTCGCTCAACTTTCTGTCCTTTTGAAACCCTCCAAAGGATCAACATCATCCCAGTGGTGCCCCGCGTTACCTGAAGTTCTAAACGTGAGGCAACTAAAATCCTATGCGCGCTGATTAACTGTGACAAATTGTTAATTTAATTTATTGCACGTACTGTCAGTTTCATGTTCTGTTTTCATAATAAACAATTAAATCGGGCTAGTTGGTAAGGATCCATCTTGGGAAGCACAAGACAAAGTGATCAACCAGGCAAGGATAATCTCTATCTTTATATGGAGATAGAGAATTGCTGACTGGTTTGATTCTTGATGCCGGAGAGATGAAAAGAGATGACATGGCTTGTGTGAGTGCACTGTCTAAGCCTCTGACGAGAAAGGAACTTTGCTTTCAGGATGGTGTGTTAGAAATGGATAGGTGATGACTGGCTTGACACGTTGGCTTCTTTGTATTTTTGTTCTTTCGCCTATATATGAATTCGGTTTTGTAATAAACGCGCAGTTGAATTTAAGCGCGTGTATATCGCGTTTCCTTGTTCCGGTCGATCATTTTCCTTTGCGCTCCCAAAGAAGATGGATCCTTACCAACTAGGCCGGTTTAATTGTCACATTTCCAGTTCTGCGGGCTCGTTAACATTTACGTCCTTTCACCGATCCCTTCTAGTAACCCTCCTTGCATTCGCCGTATGTCGGGCCGGATCATTTTCTTTCTGTTTGAGGATGACGCAACCGCGCCCTAAAGTTCTGGCTTTGTGTAATGACTTGTGGCCTTCTGTGAGCTAAGGCAACCTTACTGCCAAGACCCTGCGCTCGGAGTGCTAGCGGCAGATACGCCTCGTATGTTGCACAGTGGTATACACAGTGAGCCGGTTTCCATGTTGCAGAAGAAGAAAAGCTGTCGGGGATCGTGTAGCCTCGTTGACTGCGTAACTGAACGCCTTTGGCTCACAGTTCTGGCAAAGCTGAAGTCCAAGCGGCAACGCACTTGACCTGCTCAGGCCAATCCTGGTGACGTAGTACTCGCTGGCTTTGTGAGGAGAACGCTTAGGCAAGGTCCGAAGTATGACGTTTAACAAAGACTAGGTATGCCTAAGCTCTTGTCATTGTGATACAAGTCTCTGGCCTCGCTCCGCACATCGAAAAGGAATGCTGCATATACTCCGGAAGGCGTGCATATACTCCGAAGATTCAAACCCAACTATGGAATGCTGCCTATACGGAAGGTGGGTTTTGTGTATTCCCGAAGGGTACTTTCTTTGAAAAAGCGCAAGAAGCAACTGCATCAGACTTTGTTCCTTTTCGATTGATGTGAAAGATTTATATTATACTTTACCGAATAACAAACTTCTGAATTTCGTTGAACAGTGCATTCTTCCACTGCAAGGGTTCGGTTACAAGGGTTGCAGTACAAGGGTTTGTGATTTCTTGCCCTTGCACCTAAATCTACGTATGTGAATTGGAAAGGTAACGTTTCCATCCAAGAGCAAGGCATTTGTATTGGTTCTGTTATTGCACCTGTGCTTAGTGATATTTTCTTAGAACATATACACCAATATCCTAATGAAAATTTATTAATAACTAAGGTCCTTAACATGTCCAGATTTGTGGATCATTATCTTATTGTTCCGAAATGTGATGCCGAAACATTTGTAGGTTGTGAAAAATTGGTTTTCGAAACTGTATGTCAGCATTTGAGACTCAAAGGCTGATTTGAGAATCAAATGCCGATTGGGTAGTCTCAAGTTTCTTGACCCAAACTTACAGTTTCAGCATAACCATGTCTGCTGGTTTTATGATTCTAAGAGCGAGAAACCTTTGTTGCCGTTTCCCTCCGCACACACTAAAGCAGCAAGATTGTCGTTAGCACCCATGTGCCTTCTTAATTCTTTAAAGATGTCGTGCTTTCACCTCATGCAAAAAAGCTTTGGCCAGCAGGTTACATGGCTGCAGGCTACCCTCTAGTTCTTGTTACAGCTGTTACTGAATCGCTGAACATGAAATCATCTGCGTAATCATGAAGGATCCCCGCAGCAGCACAAAACTGCTGTTATTCCACAATGGTGTAACACATAATCTTAATAAGATTGGCAACAATGTTGTAGTAAGGGTGCTTATGACTGCTCCAGTGAAAATGTCGAAACTTTGTAAGGAAACGAGTCCTGTTCACTAAGTGATAAAAGGCTTGTAAAATTAACCGCCAGAATGAATATCTCCCCTGGGCGCAGACTGTCATTTACAGAATATTCTTGTCTTGCAGCCGTGTGTTGGGCAGGCGGAAAGATGGGTCGATGATAGGGTAAACGAGCATGATAACAAGGAGAAGTGTGCTTATGGTCACTGTAAAGATTGTGGTTGTGTGCCGTACTTTGACAACACGTGTATTTTGTATTGAGACAATGAATTGCTGACATGTTTGATTTTTTAGGCCGCAGAGATGGAAACAGATGGCATTGCTTGTGTGAGTGCACCCTCCACCTAACTCAAGAGAAAGGAACTTTCTCGATGGTGTGCTAGATAGAAATGGATAGGTGATGACCGGCTTGCCACGTTGGCTTCTTTGTTTTTTGTTTGCTTTTGTTCTTCTTTTGCCTATGTTTAGTTGTTTAATAAACGCTCAGTTGAAGTTAAGCGCGTCCGTGTCGCTTTTCCTTGTTCTGTCAATCGTTTTGTCTTGCGCTTCCCAGAAGATGGTTCAGTGTCAGCATCGGCATGATGCTTTTTCAGAGGTGGAGAGTGACACGTACGCCTGTTTTGGTTTGCTGAAGTGCAAAGCCGTTATCACTTTCTTGTGACACGTGCGCTTGTTTCCCTTGTTTGCAGGGAGTGGCGTTACCACTTTCTGTTACGCGCAGCGCAGGCCACCTTCATCGTACATTTCGCTTTGGGAACCGTGTTCACCATTCTTGAAAATATGCATGCCTGACGCGCACATTCGAGTATCTTCTAGAATTTCAGTGATAATGCGAGAACGCGTGGCATTTGTATAAAGGCCGGCGCATTACGCCGCTTGTCAGTCTTTCCGTTGACCGACGACTGACCGACGATTGCTGTGCAGTGTAATTAGCTTTGTTTTGCTAGGCACACGTTCGCTCAATAAACAGTTCGCCTGACGTAATTCTTGAGTTCTGCTTCTTTCAAGTCGTCACGACCACGTGACACTACTGTGCAAGTTTTGACGGTGAGGGTGGACATGGTGGATGGATAATGGGCAATAGGTGGGCGGACCTGGGAAACATGGTGGGCGGACATTGGGAAATGTGAGTAGACGTGGGCAGCATGGACAATGGGTGGATCCCGAGAGGCTGTTACGGAAAATGCGGGCATCTCAGATACTTCCAATCGTGAATTCATGATTCTTCGCTCAATGCTCCACGTGGATGCTTTACAAGCTTGACTTCCTGTTTGAAAACAAAAAACACAAACAGCGTAAGTCGTATTTTTTCTCTAAAACGTGTCTAGAAGCACCATAATAGCATGTTTTCACAAAGCGGCTGATTGTCTATGAAAGATCGTTCATTAAACCTCGGACAGCTTATACGCATTTTTTCTCCTCGGCTCCTGACACGAAGGTCGTGGGATCGAATCCCGACCGCGGCGGCTGCATTTCAATGTAGGCGAAATGTTGAGGCCCGTGTGCTGTGCGATGTCAGCGCACATTAAAGAACCCCTGGTGATCGAAATTTCCGGAGACCTCCACTTCGGCGTCTCTCATAATGAGAGCTGGTGTTGGGATGTAAAACCCCACAAAACAACATGAAACTTCGCATGCGTGAAGCGTACATTTGAGTGCCTTCTAGATTCATAGATATTGCGAGAGTTCGCTGTCACGTGTATATAAAAGCCGACGCATTTCGCCGCTTGTCGGTTCTTTCCGTCGACCGACGCCTGTTCCCGCCGCTATTGCCTTGCAGCGTGATTGACTTTGTTTTATTGGGCACAGGTTTGCCCAATAAACAGTTAGCCTTCCAGTCTTGAGTTCTGCTGCTTCCAGTGGATCGACGGATATCGGGAGCATCCCCTTTAGAACGGGGCGGTATCCGGGCCACCAAGCTCTAACTTTATTTCTTTTTCCTCTACAAACATTTCTTTTTCCCGAATCGCACATATTTTCACAACTAATCTTTCTCCTCGCCCACCTATTTTATCTCTTATCATTCCCCTATTTTATCTATTATCATTCCACTGGGATGTAACAATCTTACCTGAACTACCTTGCGCTTCTGTTAGCTCCATACCTTTGCGCCACCAATACTCTAAGCGCCTTTTACTTTTCACTATCGCCGACATGTTCAGCTTTCGCGTGTTACCCCTGAAACCCGTGGCCTCCTGTAGGGTAGTGCCCACAGCTACACCTGGGTGGACATCTGTACATTCAATCAAAATACGATCTGTCGTCTCAATAGCTTTTTCACAGCACGTACATGTGTCCCCTTCTTTATTGAATTTCGCTCTATCCCGGCTGCGGCGGCTCCATTTCGGTGAACGCGAAATGTTGATGCCCGTGTGCTGTGCGATGTCAGTGCACGTTAAGGAACCTCAGGTGGTCGAAATTTCCGGAGCCCTCCACTACGGCGTCTCTCCTAATCAGAACTGGTTTTGGGACGTTAAATCTCACATAACAACAACAATTGAATTTCGTTCTGTAACTTCTGGTTCTCAGGCAACCGGACCTTGCTTCAAACATTAAAGCGCATCCCTTTGAATTATCGTAAAATTTCTCTCTTGATTTCATCTTTCCCTTTTCTGTAGTTGTTCAATGCCGGCTTCTGAATTCCTGCTATCGCCCCGCCACGGTGGCCTTGTGGCTAAGGTACTCGGCTGCTGATCCGAGGGTCGCGGGATCGAATCACGGCCGCGGCTGCTGCATTTCGATTTAGGCGAAATGTTGAGGACCGTGTGCTGTGCGATGTCAGTGCACGTTAAAGAACCCCAGGTGGTCGAAATTTCCGGAGCCCTCCACTACGGCGTCTCTCATAATCATAACTGGTTTTGGGGCGTAAAATCCCACAAAACAATAACATTCCGGCTATCCAATCCGACTTCTCCGCCGCTCTGACCATGCTCTCAACGCTCTTTTTGGTCCCATCCGTTTCGTTACTGGCTGTATACTTACTGGTAAGCCTCCCAGTTCTCTTCCTCCATTGTGAGTCAACGTTCTTCCGATGAAAATACCTGAATACTTTCGCTGCCCATCTACTTTCTTTCATATTCCTTAATCTCTGTTCGGACCTAATTTTACTCTGAGCTTACCTTCCCTCAAAGTCAGACCATCGCATATCCCCCTCAACAACCTCATTTGTGGTCTTCCCATGGGCGCCCAATGCGAGACGTCCTATCGTCCTGATTCACGTCCAGCCCTGATTGTACCTCCCACCTCATGCACACCACTGAGGTTCCAAACGTAAGTCCTGGCACCATTACACCTTTTCACAAACGGCGAATTACCTCGTACCTGTTGTAACCCCACAGCTCTCTATGCTTCATTATTGCGGAGTCCTCTTTCCTTTAACTATCATAGCTTTTTCTTGTACTTCTATGTATCTATTCCCATCATTTATCCATATCCCGGGGTATTTGTACTGTCGTACTCTGGGTATCTCCTAGCCCCGTATTGGTATGGTCTGATCGCTGCTGCCATTGAACTTCATCCAGCCGCATTTATTGACACTAAATTTTAGTCCTAAATCTTCACTTTCCCGACCAGACCCTGCAAATCTGTTCGACTGTCTGCGAATAGTACAATATCGTCTACATAAAACAACCCGGGGAGCTTTTGTTCTACCACTATACCTCCCTGTCTGTGTGACAGCTTAAAACCAATATTGCTCATTTCCAATGCTTTTTCCATTTTCCTCATGCAAAGCATGGATAATAGTGGGCACAACAGGTATCCCTGCCTCAACCCTTTACCTATATCGAGGACCTCAATTCTATCATTACTCGCCATACCTTCCCATTGCACACATACTGTATTTGTACTGTATATTTCCTTTAAGAGCTCTATACAGTCATCCCCTATACCAGTGTCTTTCATTATGTCCCCTAAAATATTCTGACTTACATTGTCGTACGTACCCTCAATATCCAAAATGCCAAGTGCAAATTCTGTTCTCTTTTCCGGCTATTTCTATACACTGCGTAAACGCAAAACGGTTATCATCTAATCTCCTATCGACTCGAAATCCATTTTGGAGTTCGCCAAAAGTGCCATTCGGCTCTGTCCATATCTTCATATTTAATTTAATTGCGTGCATCGCCAACCTGTAGAGTACTGATCTAATCGTCAGTGGTCTATATTAGCGAATGTTATTTTTCTCTTCCTTGCCCTTATAAATGAAGTCCATCCTACTTTGGCGCCAACTGTCCGGTATTCGCCTGTCCTGTAAGCTTTTTTCAATTGCTTTTAACAGGGCTTCTGCTGTTTCTTCTGTGCTCATTTATTACAGTAATGCTAACCCCAACTAATCCTGTAGCTTGCGTTTGGGAATCCTTTCCTCCGCCTTCTTCGATTTGAAATTTTCCAGAACTAGTTCTTCCACTTGGTCCTCCTTGCTACTGTTACACGCCGTAAAGGGAGGCTCGTCATTCTTCTTAAAGGAATCGGCTGTTGCGTTTCGTATATAAGTCAGTGCGCCGTGCCCCTTCAATTTATTTCGTTCTTCATCCAGAATATCCCGTTGCAGAGTTACACTTCTCTTGCCCAGCGATTTCAGGTGGTTACAGAAAAGCGTGGATGCGTTCTTTTCGCGAATGTCCGATATCCACTGTTCACTTTGGCGTTTATTCTTGGCTTCAACTAAAATCTGTACTAGGGCTTTCTTTCTCGAGATATCTTTCCGATTTCTGCTTGACTTCGTCTTGTGGCATATGCTCCTTTTTTGCCTGCCGAGATGCTTCCCGTCGATTCTGAATTGGGTCCCGAATTTCCCTGTTCGACCATCGTTTTGGCTTTCGCTTGCCCTCCAGCAACTCTTTCGTTTCTCTTTCGTAATTTCAGTCCTTATTAGATTAAAAAGCTCATTATAATCCCACACTTTGCCTTTTGTTGTGGTCATAATGTTCTCGATTGTTGCGACTACGTTTCTAATTGTTTTTCATTTAGAAAAGAGCTGCCCGACTTCATTTCGATGACTACTTGAAAAATTGTAGCACAAAGGAACACACGGACTGACAAAGAGCACAGGACCGGCCCTATTTGTCCGTGCTCTTTGTCTGTCCGTGTGTTCCTTAGCGCTACAATTTCTCTAGAAGTCATCGAATTGAAGTCGGACAGCTCTTTTCTAAGGGAAAAGCAAATTAGGAACGTAGTCGCAACAATCGACGACATAGTGAGCAGAACAAAATGCAAAGTGTGAGATTATAATGAGCTCAACCAACTAGCCCAAACCAAAAAGGCCAAAAAAAACCATGAGCTAACTAGCCAAGAAAAAACGTGTTGCTAAGCCTTAATGCGATACTTTAATTCGATGTTCTCACCAGATGTCACGTGGTCGTGACAACCACGTGACATCTGGTGGTGGTTTTGGGTACGCATTTGGACCTTCTTCTCAATTGTCGTTGCCTCAGAGAGGAACTATGGCAGTTTTCGGTGGGTTTCTCCTCAGCCCAGATCAGAGGTCCTGCTTCACTACTCGCATGAGTAGGCGAACCTTCTTTTCGAACACGTCGGCGTGGCGGTAAAGTCGCATTATTTTTTTTTTTCGCAGAGATCGTGACGTTTTCGTTCAGGAGCTGCACCCGTATCTCCAGCACTGATGATGCGGATCTTGCGCACGATACTTGAAATGTCTCATTTCATTTCATTTCATTTTATTACCTTAAAAGCCCAACAGGGGCATTACATAAGGGGTGGGGTTACATACGTTCATTATACAGGGTTTAGAAATAACATGTGAATAAGCATTACTAAACATGACATGGATTATATGGGTACAGGATTCTGTGATATATACAAGCAGTCGGAATGATGACAATGATATCCAGTGGTTTTTATTCTGAAAAATGATGACACTTCTTGTATGAATGCGGGTGCGCTGGTTAGGGCGACAATTTGGTGAGGCAGGGTATTCCAATCTGTGGCTGCGCGGAAAAAAAAGAACATGAGAAAGTAGTAGTATGAGTGCGGGGACGGCCCACTTGGTTCATGTGCCGAGTTCGATGTGATGTTCGTCCAGCGGGAATAATGTACGGTGGCTGATTGAGTGAGCAATGATAAAACCCATAAAAAGAGATAAGGATAATACACGGCGACGAGCAGCACGGGTCTGCAGACCTAATTCTTTTCGTAATAACGACACGCTGACATGATATGAATATGGAGAGTGTATGAACCTTGCAGCACGGTTCTGCACAGATTCGAGAGCGTTCCTTAGGTATGTTTCGTAGGGGTTCCATACTGCGCATTCGTATTCGAGTTTAGGGCGGACTATGGTTTGATAGGCTAGTAATCTCACTTGCTTTGGAGCTTGTTTTAGGTGGCGTTTAAAGAACCCAAGTGCTTTGTTGGAAGATGAGATGACGTTAGTAATATGTGCGTTCTAAGATAAATCATTAGTTAGGGTAACACCAAAGTATATGTAACACGGCGAAGCTTCTAATGGTGCGTTATTGATGGTATATGAATATACCAGAGGGTTACATCAGTGGGAGAATGAGACGACTTTGCATTTATTCGGGTTTAGTGTCATTAGCCAGCAGTCACACCATTTTTGCAGACTGAAGAGAATTTCCCTGAAGAGAATGTTGGTGAGATATATTGGTAATTGTTTTATAAATAACGCAGTCATCCGCGAACATGCGAATATTACAGGTTACATGAACAGGTAGATCGTTAATATATTGTTACGGGGCGTGTAGAAGGGGGTTTATTCGAGGTAGCTGGGCGGCAAGCGATATGGCGGCACTGCACGTCGTTCTCCTCTTCGCTGCTCTCTGTCCCTCCTTGTTGTTGCTGCTGCTGCTGCTCCACTACCATTTGACGCACCGTATCAATATATTAACATGAGGAGAGGCCCGAGAACTGATGCTTGGGGAACTCCGGAGGTTTCTTGCAGGGAATCAGATGTGCTGTTGTTAATGAAGACAAACTGTGAGCGGTTATTAAGAAATGCTTCGATCCATCATAAGATATCCAAAGATAGCTTCAGTAACAATCGCTGATGAGGTACCTTTTCGAACGCTTTCCGGAAGTGTAAAAATATGGCGTCTGTCTATAGGTAAGTATCGAGGTTTGTGCTTTGCGAAACCCTTTGCGACATCCATGCTGTCAAGGATGAAAAACGTTATTAGTCTAGAAATTGCACGATTTCTCTATAAATGACATGTTCCATAATTTTGCAAGGTACGTTTGTTAGTGAAATGGGGTGATAGTTAAGTGGGGAATTCTTGTTTCCTGATTTATAGATTCGAACAACCATTCCCATGTCCAATCATGTGGTATGATGCCAGTTAGAAGTGACTGAGTGAACAATACACATAAATAAGCAGCACTGATATTTTTAGTATTTTTTAACTTGCGCGTAAACTTGACGAGCACACAGGAAAGAGACACCTGTTTTCCTCGTTCCTGTGTCCTCGTCAAGTTTGCGCGCAAGTGATCTTTATTCCAAGTATGTACCAGCTCGCCCACCGGAACGTTTTACTGTCTCCATTAAAGTGGCGCGAAAGGTATCCCAGGTTCGAAGCATTGACTCTCGGTTCTCGAAGTTCTTGCGGCATCTTCCAAGTAGAAGTTTACACGGTGAAGCTTATTGTCGGGGCCTCGTTAAGGGCTGCGATGCGCTCGTAGATGTCCAGCCAGCTTTCCGGGTCCTCGTATGACGATCCGTGGAAGGCCGGTAGCTCTTTGGGTTGATGCATGATCGCGGTTGTCGGAAGCCTTGGTTCCGTCATCGGGGATGTAATATTCGTCGCAGCCCTTGTCTTCTTGTCCTTCTCGGTAAGCAGCTGATATTCTGGCAGTAGTCCTTGCTGCCTGCGGCTAGTTCGAATGGCGGGGTTTGAATCGTCTTCTTAACGGCGTGGGCTTGGCTCAGGGCTGGGCGGGGGCGTGCGGTACATGGACCGAGAAGAGCTTGGAATCCGTAAGCACTGACGACTTCGCGAAACGACAAAGAGCTGACCCAGAGCTCAAGAGCCTCATGGACTACCTGGAAGGCAAGACCGTCATGCCGAAAGTATTCCGTCAAGGCATAGCTTCGTTCTTCTGTCGGAACAACATTCTCCTAAAGGAGAAATTTTCGCCGTGCCGAACCGACCATATGCTTGTAGTGCCTTCAGCGTTACGTCTGTAGGTTCCGGAAGCTTTAAACCACGACGCGGCAGCCGGACACCTCAATTTTTCCCGCACTCGCTCTAGGACAAAAGAGTATGTGGGAACGCAAAAGCTTTATTGCTTCCACATGAAACGTAAAAACCACGCTGAACTGCTTGCGGGAGCACACGCAGTTTTTCTGTCTTCCGTCGGGCGAGAGTGTTATCTCTATCGCTCGTCGATCCAGTGTCGACACGGCGCGCAGGCGCGGAAGCGGCGCCGCATCGTGTCGCCACACCACCCCCCCCACGCAGAGAGGTGCCCTCAGGGTTGAAGAGCGTTCGGGATCCGCACCTGGCGTCCGAAACGGGTGGTGTAGGGCACGGGTTGAGGCGTTGGAGGCTGCTGTGGGTGGATTACTGGAGACGTGCAGGAGTTGGTAGTGTCGTCGGAGAGGATGTATGAGGGCTTCAGTCGGTCGATGGAGACGCGGACGTCCCTCCCGCCGATTTGAAGGGTGAATGTCTTGTCGTCACGACTGATGACTTTGTGAGGTCCGGAGTACGGCGGTTGAAAAGGCGCACGTACAGTGTCATCGCGGAGAAAGGCGTGCGAGCATGTTGCCAAGTCCTTAAACACGAACGGGGTCGGCTTGGTGTGACGTGCTGCTGGCGATGGACGCAGTGCGGCCATTGTGCGACGGAGCCGGGCGACAAAGTCTATAGGGTCCGTGATGGTGATGTCGGGAGTTGAAGCGGAGAGAAGTTCCCCAGGTAGGCGAAGCGGCTCCCCGTAAACGAGCTCTGCGGGCGTGGCCTGGATGTCTGGTTTGAAGGTGGCACGCAAACCAAGGGCGACTGCCGGGGGAGCCTCGAGCCAGGTTGAGTTCGGGTGGCACATGATGGCTGCCTTGAGTTGTCGGTGAAACCGCTCAATCATCCCGTTGGCGCAAGGGTGGTAGCTGGTTGCCCGAGAACGCTCGAACCCGGTGGAAAGCCCGAGGAGCCTGAAGAGTTGGGACTCGAATTGCCGTCCTTGATCGGTTGTGACGCGACGAGGAGTGCCGAATCGGGAAATCCAGCCGGAGAAGAAGGCCGAGGCGACGTCTTCTGCGGTGATCCTTTCGAGCGGCCATATCTCGGGCCATCGAGTGTAGCGATCAATGGCGGTGAGCCAATAGCGGTAAGGTCCGGCTGGTGGAAGGGGACCAATGATGTCGATATGTACGTGTTGAAACCGTTTCGACGGTAAAGGGAATGCCCCGAGCGGCGAAGTAACGTGACGGGTTATTTTGGCGCGCTGACATTGAATGCACATGCGTGCCCAGGTGCGGCAGTCCCGTTGCATTGAGGGCCAAACATAGCGGTCAGTCACTAGTCGTGAAGATGCGCGGATGCCGGGATGGCTGAGGTTGTGCAACTGGTTGAAGAGGTTGCGGCGATGCATAGAAGGGACATATGGTCTCACTCGTCCGGTCGATATGTCGCAGTAGAGAGTGTCCGTCGACCCTGGGACGGCAACTTGTTGAAGTTGAAGGGAAGAGCCATTCTCGAGAAGCTGCTGAAGTTCGGCGTCCGTCTTCTGAGCGTCGGCGAGGGCGTCAGTAGTAATGGGTGGCAACTTGACGGCAGAGACGCGCGAGAGCGCGTCAGCGACCACATTATCCTTTCCGCTGATGTGTTGGATGTCGGTTGTAAACTGAGCGATAAAGGACAGTTGGTTCTGCTGTACTGGTGGAAGTTTTTCGCGGCGTTGGGAGAAGGCGTAAGTGATAGTTTTGTGGTCGGTGTAGATGGTGCAGTGTTGTGCCTCGAGGATGTGGCGAAAGTGTTGGACTGCTTCGTACATGGCGAGAAGCTCTCTGTAGTAGGCTGGCCAGGTCGTCTCCGAAGGAGCCGAAGTTGCGTCGGCGATGCTGCCGGTGGACGAGGGTGTCTTGGGGCTGGAGAGTTTCTTCGAAAAGAACGCCAACGGGCACCAGTTGTTGCCCACGCGCTGCATGAGGGAGGCTACAACGGCGGTGCTGGAGGCGTCTGTGAAGAGGCCCATGGGAGCGTCTGGCTTGGGATGCGAGAGCAGAGTGGCGTTGCATAGGGCATAATCAAAAGAAGAGGCGTGCAGGACACGGACACAAGGAGAGCAGTGAACAACACTAACGCCGACTAACAACTGATGCACAGCACAGAGGCGAAAAAGAAAGAAGACACACAGCTTATCTGCGCATGCTCGGAATGGTAGCGCCACCTGTCAATCGGTTACACGTTCCGGTCTTCGCGATAGACAACTCCTAAGGCTTTCTATCTCCTCTCTGTTTAAGCTAATCGACGGCTGACTCACGCATGCACTTCCACTAATACTGATATGCCAGGCCTCAACCAATAAACGCGTATCTTCGTTCTTATGCCTGTACAGGATCTCGGTTTTGTCTAACTCGGGCATGCAGCTACAGACCTGGCAGTGCAAGGATAGATTGGACGGAGTCCCACCTGATAGCGACCTTCTGTGTTCAATTAATCTTTGATTAATACAACGCGCAGTTTGCCCTACATAAAAAAGTCCGCAGCTAAAGGGAATCTTATAAACTACACCCATGCGACAGTCGGTGAAATTGTTCTTGGCTAGGTGCTTAACCGGACAGATATCCGTACGCTTCTTACCTTCCATCTGCTCATTTCTTCTATGCACTGCAGCACAAACCCTTCCTAACTTATTGGGAGCCGTAAACACAACATTAACCCCATATTTACTTCCCACTTTCTTAAGCCTGTGCGAAACTGCGTGGATATACGGAATACTCACGACCTTTTTCTTATTAATGTTACTCTCTGCTACAGCTTTTGTTCCGGTCGAAATCGACTTCTTAAGACGCTCAGCTACTGTGGCTATGGCTAGTCTAGGGTAACCTGCATCTAAGAGGCGCTCGACCTGCGCATTAAAGCTAATGGTCAAACGGTGCACGCACGACTTCGATAGGGCTGACTTTAAACAGGACAAGGCTATTCCGTTTTTTACTACTTTCGAATGCTTGGAGTCAAAGTTTAACAACGGCTTAGATGCTCTAGGGGAATACTGCCAACACACGTGATTCTGCTCAAATGACAACGAGATATCTAAAAATTGTATTACGTTTCTCTCCGGTAGTTCTTTCGTACACAAGGAGAGCAGTGAACAACACGAACGCCGACTTACAACTGATGCACAGCACAGAGGCGAAAAAGAAAGAAGACACACAGCTTATCTGCGCATGCTCGGAATGGTAGCGCCACCTGTCAATCGGTTACACGTGCCGGTCTTCGCGATAGACAACTCCTAAGGCTTTCTATTTACACAAGGAGAGCAGTGAACAACACGAACGCCGACTAACAACTGATGCACAGCACAGAGGCGAAAAAGAAAGAAGACACACAGCTTATCTGGCCGCTTTAGGCACGAAGCGCCTGTAAAAGTTGAGCATGCCCAAGAAACGGCGGAGGTCTTTCGCCGTGGCAGGCCGCGCATAGTTTTTAAGGGCCAGGATGCGGTCAGGCAAGGGTCTAGTCCCTTCTGAAGAGATTTGATGGCCAAGAAACGTGACGACGGGGGCGCCAAGCGTGCATTTCTGGACGTTTATGAGTAAGCCATGGTCATCGAGACGCTTGAAAAGTTCACGAAGGTGTTGGCGGTGGTCCTTTTCATTGAGGGAGAAGACTAGGATGTCGTCTAGGTAGACGAAACAGAAGTCTAGGCCGCGGACGACGTCGTCGATGAAACGTTGGAACGTTTGTCTAGCGTTGCGGAGGCCAAAGCTCATGAAGGGAAATTCGAATAAGCCGAACGGCGTGATGATCGCGGTTTTTGGACGTCATCCGGGTTGACAGGGATTTGCGTGTAAGCCTTTACCAGGTCAACAACTGAGAAGATAGTGCTGCCATCTAAGTGGTGGGCAAAATCCTGAATATGACGAACTGGGTACCTGTCGGGGACGGTGCGGGCGTTGATGGCTCGGTAATCTCCACAGGGGCGCCAGCCATCGGTCTTCTTCCGTACTAAATGTAGCGGCGAGGCGTTAGGTCCCTCCGAGCGGCGGGCAGTACCTTCGCGGAGCATGGCTTCGAATTCTGCTGGAGCGATTCGAAGGCGGTCCGGGGCTAGGCGACGGGCGCGACAGGAGACCGGGGGGCCGGGTGTAGTGCGGATGTAGTGCACGGTTGAGTGGCGCACCTCTCGGGGACGCCCGCTAGGTCGTGTCAGGTCAGGAAATTCTGCGAGGAGGGCATGGTATGGCGATTAGTCTTGAACGGCGAAAGCTGTAACGCTAGGCTGTTGGGTGGTCGTGCGTTGGCCCGGCGCGGAGAGGCCTGTTGTGGCGTCAATAAGCCGGTCATACCGGCAGTCGGGTAGAAGATTGTAGTACGCCAAGAAGTCGGACCCAATGATTGGCTCTGCAACGTCAGCGATGCCGAAGTTCCATGGGAATTCGCGGCGTAGGTTTTTGAGGCTGATGTTGAGGTGGAGCGAGCCGTAGGTCTTAATGCTCGAATGATTCGCCGCACTTAGCTCGAACGATGTGCAAGGGCGCTTGTCGTGCAGGAAGGCTCGGGGAAAACAGCAGATGTCCGAACCGCAGTCGATGAGGAATCATCGTTTAGTGACTTGGTCGGTGAAAAAAATGCGACGGCCTCTAAATTGGCAGCTCGCTGCCGTCTCTACGGGCTGCCGTTGAAGTTTCCCTGACGTGCGGCTGTGCAGGGTGGTTGACATTTCCGGGCTTTGTCACCGAAGCGACGATGGTAGTAGCAGCGGCCGTCATCGTCGGCGTTGCGATCTTGGCTCTGCGGGCGTTTTCCGGGACGTAACGTTGGGCGCTGGTCCAGGTGTTTTCGAATGGAGTCCAGCTGACGGGCGATTTCGTCGATACGGCTCGTGAGCTCGGGGGTGGGCTGTGGGGCGCCGACGGCGTGGACGGGAAGACATGGCGGTGGAAGAGAGACTGTGACGACTCGGTCCGCGATTTCGGCGAGCTGGTCCAGCGGCAGGTTCCGCTGAACCTGGAGGATGGCCTGTGCGTGGGCGGGTAAACGTTGAAGCCAGATTATTCGCAGGAAGGAGTCGTCAACAGGCGTGCTGCCCGCGAGGGTATGCATATAGCGCAGGAGCTGCGATGGCTTGCGGTTACCGAGCTCTTCTTGCTGAAGAAGTTGACTCACCTTCGCGTGTTCTGAAGGCGAAAGCCGTCGGATCAGTTCCCTCTTCAGGTGCAGATAGCAGTCGTGAGCCGGAGGACTTGCGAGTATGTCGCTGAGCTCAGTTGCGTAGCGAGAGTCGAGGTGGGCGACGACGTAGTCGTAGCGCGTACGGTCCTGGGTGATATGTGCGAGGGAAAACTGCGCTTCGACTTGAGCGAACCACACCTCAGGGGACTCTGCCCAAAACGGTGGGAGCTTGACGGCGATGCGACAGACGTCCGTCTCGGCGGCTGCCGCAGCAGTGGTAGCGCCTGCCGGTAAAGAGCTTTGGGGGGCGTTGCTCGAGCGGGGCCGTGCAGAATCGTCAGGCGAGTGCGGTTCACTTTGCAAGCGTTGCTGCTCTTGGTTTTGGATCACCTGGTGTTGGGCCTGCAGTTGCTGTTGCAGTTCTTGTACTTGTTGGCGAAGAGCGGCAAGGGCTTCCTGCTCGGCCATGGCGGTGCGGTAGGTTCTTTGTCCGGGTCACCAGATGTGGGAACGCAAAAGCTTTATTGCTTCCACATGAAACGCAAAAACCACACTGAACTGCTTGCGGGAGCACACGCAGTTTTTCTGTCTTCCGTCGGGCGAGAGTGTTATCTCTATCGCTCGTCGATGCAGTGTCGACACGGCGCGCAGGCGCGGAAGCGGCGCCGCATCGTGTCGCCACAAGTAGTACTATTGGCTTCGCCTCACCGCCGACGTCTCCCATTACGTAAGGACATGCACAACCTGTCAGCGACGCAAGACGCCGCCAACTATGTCAGCCGGACTTCTGCAACCCATCGAACCAGATGAACGACCGTTCCAGCAAATCGGCATGGACTTACTGGGATCGTTCCCGACGTTGACCTCCGGCAATAAACGACTGACTAGCTCACCCGCTACGCCGAAAAAAGGGCCCTGCCTGTAATGTTCCGTGCGTTACGGGCCTGTGTGAAGCGTTGACAGGTTGACGGTCGAAACAACGCCGAGTCTTTTATTGCGCTGGCTTATAAAGGCACGCCAACAGCACAGAGGGAAACTAAAGTGAGAGGACACAGCTGATGACGTGAGTTGCACTATCACATCACGATATATCCTTCCCCTTTTGAAGATGCACATATTAGGACCAAAACTGCTGCACTGCATGTATTAACAGCACTCCAAAACAAAACAACAAAAAGAGGAAGGAGTTCAGGGCAACTCTTGGAAATTTGAGTCGTATTGTAGGCGTTGCAGTGGCCTGGACTTTTTTTTTTATTGCGGTAGTTTGCCCTGCGGTATCAATACACATTACACAAAAGGGTGCAGTTGTGTTTCCCTCATGAAGTCCAGGAGGGACCTATGGTTCGGACCGTATATCCATCGCTGCAAGTCCGGTGGCTTGGTGAGTTGAAGTCCCGCACGCCGCAGGTGGCGTCGACGAGCCGCTTGTAGCCCAGGGCATGTCCATAAGGGGTGGTTCAAGTCCGCTACCCGCACCGGCGCAGGACAAAATGGGCTGCTTGAAGTTGTGTCGGTGTAGCCCCACTTAGCGCGGATCGAAGGCGTCACAGCCGCACTCACGCGAACTCTTCGGAGCAATACCTCCTCTTGACGAGTGAGTCCACTCGGGAGGTCATGACCACGCGGAGGTATGAGAGCTGGCGTGGTGCGCCGATTTTCTTTGTGAATGTCCACAGTGTCAGAAGGTGGCAGCAGGAGCAGAGGTGAGGGGTACATGATGGTTACAGAATGGCACTCGGCATCTGCCGCACCATGAGCTAGAACACTAGAGCGGTGAATCCAACATACTCGAACAGAGCACGGATAAGCTGCAGCACAACGGTGAAATTTCGCTGCTACACCCACAGAAAGGTCAACGAGACGGAGTGCTCGACGCAAGCGGCCTGGACTTGCGGCTGGATCTTCGTAATGATGCAGTAGAGCCTGTCGCCTCATATCGCGACAGCATGTCCTCCAAGATGAGTTCTTTTGCTGGGACGTAGCCAAGAACATAATCATACTAGAGCAGGCGCAGAAAAAAACCTTCGTAATCGAGGTGGCATATCAGCGATTGCTTTTTGAGCTATAGCTTAACTGTCGACCACAGATGAAATAGTGAAACTTTTGGCATCCGAACGTCACTGCTAATGCTTCCTTTTCAATCTGTGAATAACGCTGTTCCGCGTCCCTTGATGAGTACGTCACAGGACGCAATTCGCTTCCGTGATACTGCATGAGAGCTGCATGATTGCAAGCAGTGGCTGTTCGCTAAGACTGTCGCAGATACTTTGCCATTCATGCGTGTGTCTTGGGGTCCATGCAAATGCTCCATCATGCTTGATTAGGCTTCGCAAGGAAGCCGTGCTGTGCGACAAGGAGGATAGGTACTTGGACATATAATTGCCTATGCCCAAAAGACACTGCACTCCCTTGTTTATCTGTCGGAATGGGCGTCTGTTTCATACACTGGATCAGTCGTCGGTTGGGTTTTACACCATCTTTAGAGATAATATCCCCCAGAAATTCGATTTCGTGAACACCGAACTCGCACTTATCGGTGTTTAGCTTCAGCCCAGCTTGCTTTGCAGCTTCAGGAGTGATCTCAGGTGCAGGTAATGTTGTTCATGCGAGGTTCCCCAATTCAACATACATATGAACGCCCAGCAAGGCGCCAGATATTTCGCTGAGAGTCTTTTGAAATACTTCTGATGCTGACGGAATTCGAAAAGGCATCCGCAAAAACCAATACCTCTCAAAAGGAGTGGCGAAAGTACAAATTCTTGATGTCCTTTCGTCGAGAGGCACTTGGTGAAATCCAGCTTTCGCGCCAAGTCGACTGAACACGTTTACCCCAGCTAGTTCTGCCTCAATGTCCTCCCGTCTTGGAACCTTGTAATGCTCCCGTTTTATGTTAGCGTTGATAGCCCTGGGACCCATGCTGACTCTTACCTTTCCATCTTTTTTCTTGACAATTAATTACTAATGGGCTTACCCGCTCAGTTGGCTCCTTCACCTTGGTCACAATTCCCGCTGGCTCCACGCGCTTCAGCTCTCTGCGAAGTGGTTCTTTCAAGGCCAAAGGGTGTTGGCAAGCGGCTTGAACCACTGGACAGCATCCGCGGAGAGAACCATCGTGTATATATATTGTCGTAGCACGCAGCCGGCACCTTCGAATAGTTCACCGAATTCTCGCATTACATGTTCGGAGCTGTTTGCTGCCACTGCGTCTACACTCCTGGCAAACTACTCGCCTTAAGCCCGAATAATGCCGGTCTTCATTTCTTGGAGACATAGAAGGTGAACTGCTGGCATCTGTCACCGATGACCGTTTCTTGGCTGATGACTATGTGTCCGATGATGGTCCCATCGTATGAGCGCAGAGTGGTGTTGCTTCCGCGCCAAGTCCCCAATTCAAAATGCCTTCAACATACACATGAACGCCCAGCAAGGCGCCAGATATTTCGCTGTGAGTCTGTTGAAATACTTCTGATGCTGACGCAATTCGAAAAGGCATCTGCAAAAACCAATACCTCTCAAAAGGAGTGGCGAAAGTACAAATTCTTGATGTCTTTTCGTCGAGAGGCACTTGGTATGCGGCATTGGCCGAAGATTCCTGTAGACGGAATATGGTGTGAGGTTAGCTTGAGAGCCCCTGTCGACTTTGAATTCAAATTCCTTGCTGCCAATGCTTCCTATCACCACCCAATCACCGTCATCCTGTAGCTCATCGACGCGCGCCGCCCTTCTGCAGCAAAGAGCGAAGTGATTTCTTGCATTGCAGATCCTGCAAGTTTTGCCATAAGCTGGGGAGTCGTGCTGCCGGTGTTCTTTACCGCTACGGGAGCACTTGAAGGTTTTCGGATGCTTCGTTCAGGCCCGAAAAAACATTGACCTCTTCCACTTGGTTTACGTTATGTGCCCATGCTTCGCATTGCTGAGCAGTTGCCTCCCATGCTTTGTACATTTTTTTTGGCTTTGGCCAGTGTGAGCTAATTGTCTTGCAGAAGTTTAACTCGCAGGTTGTTGTTGCTAATGCCGATCACAATTTGGTCGCGTATCATGGAGTCTGTCAATTGTCCGAAATTACACATTTGGGCTTACATCCTAACGTCTCGAGAGAACTGTTCAAAACTTTCCCCTGCTGTCTGCATCCCCTTACGGAACACATACCGCTCGTAGACCTCGTTTGCTTGCGCAGCCCAGTATGCTTGAAACTTGCCAATGACGGTCTCATATTCTTTTTTGTTTTAACCTTCACTGAATGAGAAGTTGTTAAAAATCTCTGATGCGTCTTCCCCTGCTATGCTGAATAGTATTGCTGCCTTCGCCTCCTTGCTTAGGAGCTTATCGTGCGGCTTCGTTACCATGAAGTACAGCTCCAGCTTTTGCTTAAATCGTTGCCAATTCTTGCCCTTATCACCTGTCATTAGCAGTGGTCCCCGTGACTTCAGGAAATCCATGTTTGTTCTTGGGCACATTCGAGGTTCTGCTTCTGCTTGAAGGTGTTGGACCGGGCATCCACTTCTCACACCATGTAAAGTTCCGTGCGTTACGGGTCTGTGTGAAGCATTGACGAGGCTGACGGGTTGATGGTCGAAAGAACGCCGAGTCCTTTATTGTGCTGGATTATAAAGCCACGCCAACGGCAAAGAGGGAAATTAAAGGGAAAGGACACGGCTCGTGTCGCGTTGAAATGATGACTTGAGTTGCAGTATAACATCACGATGCACTGCCCAAGGTCAGTGCCACTTAGGTCGCCAAGTTCTTCATTGATCCTGCGTAACGAAGCCCCAGAGGTCTTCATCACCGACAGAGGTACGGCCTTTACGGATGACCAAATTCAGATGATCTTGAGGTACAGTAAGACAAGCCACTGACGAACCACCGCCTACCACCCGCAGACGAACAGCCTCGCTGAATGTCTGCCACCGCCCATATGCCGGATGTGTACGTCGACGTCCAAGAGAAGACGTGGGACGCCAAATTTTCGAATGTAACATTCGTAGACAACACGGACGTGCATGAAACCACGCTGCTTACGCCATACAAGCTTGTTTACGGACGGAGCCCAGGTACGACGCTTGACGCTAGGCTACCGGTCGTCGCCGACGAAGAAGACCTCGACGTTGCCCGCTACTCGCAGCGCACCGAAGATCGACAGCTCGCTAGGTTGCGTATCGAGAACCAGCAGACGTCGACATGCGCCACTACAGCCTTCGACGACGCCACATCGAATACCAACCCGGCGACCCTGTCTGTGTCTGGACGCTGATACGACGACGCGGATTGCGTGAGAAGCTCTTACGGTGCAAGTTCGGAGCCAACAAGGTACTCCGGCATTGTGGTGCACTGGACCATGAGGTCGTGCCCGATAGGTTAACGTCGTCCCAGCGGCGCCGCGTACGACTCGAAATAGTACAGGTAGTGCGACTTCAACCTTCTTACGCGTGCTAAATAATTGTGACGAATTGTTGATTTATTCCATGCGCCGTCACTTTCATGCGTGATAATTAGAATCTGGACGATGTCTTTTTTTTCAGAATGGGTAAGGACATGTGTGGTCTGACATGTGTGGCTGTGGTCTGTTCAAGAGAACCCAGTTATCACCTTCCTGTGACACGCGTGTTTGTTTTTGTTCTTTGCCGGGAAACACTGTTATCACTTTTAAAGACGATAGTCTTTCTTGAGATACTTTAACGCAGAACATATAAAATTCCAGCTGGAAACGACGCGAGCACAAAGAAGAAGAGACGCACAGGACAGAGACTGGCGTTCTGTCCTGTGCGTTCCTTCTTCTTTGTGCTCGCGTCGTTTCCAACTGGAATTTTTTAGGCCATGAACCAACACGCCCAGTAAGTACCTTGCTTATTGAATGCACAAATGTTGGTCTGCCTTTCTGTTTATCTATGTGTAACACGATTCAGCCACACTGCCAAAGTTTAGGCACTTGTCTAACGCCCAGCCATCTTGAACTGGAAGCTGCGTTCATACTTGTGAACATTGTCGATCAAAAAGCAAATATTTTTACGCATATATGAGGGGCGACATCAATACGTAATATTAGGTGGTGCGTTACTTTAATAAAAATACATATATACGTAATTCTAAATACCTTAGTGTTTGTTAGGCTGCGGTAAGAACGCGGCGGTATGAAAAAAGGGCCTCTGCCGACGACTTCGTGTTGCCACCTGGCAGATGCCCAGGGATTCTGCACAGCTTATGTTTCCCGATGGACGGCGCTGCCAGATGGCGTCCATCTCTCACGCAGCGTAGTACAGCTGGCAGAAGACTATTGTGTTTCGACATTTCTAGCGAAGCACGCAGACACACGGCCACCTTTTTTCTTACGCGCAGCGCATGCCGCGTTCATCTTGCATGTCGCGTCGAACAACGATTAGACCGTTCTTGAAACTTTGTATGCCTGACGCACAAGATTGAGTGTCTTCTAGAACCTCACAGATAATGCGAGAACTCGTTCGGACATGCGTATAAAACAAGACGCATTTCGCAACTTGTCAGTTTTTTCCGTCCACCGACGACTGTTCACGCCGCTATTGCGTTGCGGTGTTATTGGCTTTGTTTTGCTGGGCACAGGTTCGCCCAATAAGCAGTTCGCCTGACATCGTCTTGAGTTCGGCTGCTTCCAAATCGTTCCAGCGGCGTGAAAACATTATATCAGCTCTTGCAATGTATTCCTTGGAGCGCAGTTGTTCGCAGTACTAAAAGTGCAGTAAATGCACAGAAGCATGCACATATGAGCAAAAGCATAGCATTGGGCACGTATCGGAAGCCATAGCAAAACAACTATGTTCATGGTGACAATAATTTGCGTTCTTTCCCGAAATTTTCATACGCACTGGAGCAGGCGTGCGAGCTAATTACTAAGCTCTACATCACCATGCACAAGCAGAGTCATTGCTACTGGGACTGCACTTTCCACCGCGCTATTTAAATTCCTTTAGCTTCCAATAGCGCACACAGTAATGACGAGGCACAATGTGCAGCATTCCCAGGCACGTAACTCAGTCAAGAAGCATGCTAATCCTACTTCGGGTCGTCCGAAGGCCTTAAGACAGCTCGTCCGTAGATCGAGAAGCGATGGGTCGACCCTCCGTGTGTGCGGACGAGATAGCATTTCCTATGAACACAGACAGCAATGCCGGAACAGCATTCCGGCGCTGCTTCTCGCTGATGCACGTACACATTTAAAAATGGTGTAGTGGCGGATCAAATACATCGGCAAACGAATGTTAACAAAAGGTCTCCAAGTTGTCGCGGCTGCCGGCTTTTGATTTCTCAATTTGTCGCACACCATACCTCACATTGAACTAAGAGGCCCACTGCAGCCATGAGACCCACACTAAACACGCAGCGAGATAAACGCAACAAGGAATCTTGCGTACGAACACCAATTTGCGTATAACACCTGGAGCCGCCCCTTCAGTTGTTCCTGCAGTTTGCAGGAGGCTTCCTGCCGCAGGAGTGCGTCGCTTTCTTGCCCCATGCACTGGGAGATGGACCTTACGTGGGCCGTGGTGTGGTGGTGGAGGAGCAACAGGCACAGGGCGGATCCGGGACCATCTGGTGGTGCAACTGGCAGAGGCCAGTGTGGCTGGCATCGAAGGCGTCCAGCATCGGCGGCATGATGGAGGCTGTCGATGTGCCCGAGTGCCCGCTGGAGCATGAGTAAGGATGGCAATCGGTTCTGTAGGGATGTCCTCTGCCAGGACATCCCTACAGGCCGTGACCAGGCGGAGGACACTACAGGCGGAGGACATCCCTACAGAACCGGTTGCCATCCGCTGCGACAGCAAAGTGGCGCTGCAGACCATGGCCAACCACCGACTTGCTGGGCTGACCGAAAGCCTCCTGGCGACCAAATTTGTGACCCTTGCTGCTGACGGAGTGTCCGCCTCTTTCCACTGGCTGCCCTCGCGCGTGGACTTAGCTCGCAACGAGAAGGCGGAAACACTTCCTGAGTGTCCCTCCCAGCTCTTTAGTATCCCGCTAAACCAGGCAGTGGCGGCGAGGGACTACTCCGAGTGTGATTGCCAGAGAGAAGAATCATGCTTGACGCCCTTATCTTGAATCATTGATCAACCAAATCGCACCACACACGCTTAATTGGAACGAGGGAAATCTTCCTCCGATGTACGCCAGGTGTCTTAGTCACGTGATACGCCGCACATAAAGGCCAACAGCTGTGCCTATGTTTTTATTATGAATAAGGTTCCCGTTCGGGAGCCGAGACATTAATACATTCATCGTTTTAAACCATTTTGTCCGGTGTCCAGATCCTATGTTTTACAAAACGCAGGCAGAGCAGTCGAGCAACTGCTAGCGAAGCGGGAAAAAAGCCCGCATGAATTAGAAGCTACCGTGTACCAAACAGGTCTCGATCGCTACGTGGCTCTGACAGGACAGGGGTGACATTTCCATAGAGCCAATGGGAACAATTTTTGGAAGCGATTGTAGCGCCGTCTGGCTGTTGAAGCCAATAGGAGTAACAATTAAAAATATTGTTTTGCTAACACTTTGAACGGTTTTGACTATTTCATGGACGCAATTCAAGTTTTACAACTCCCAAGTTTTAACTGTTGAGAAAGTGAAATACGTTTTGAAATCGCAAGGAGTCTTTCGACGCGTCAAAATGGCGGCTCGATAGGCCAAGCAGATGATACACCGTCGTCGCCTCTTACTGCATCGCGGGTGCTCCCGTGGTCGCTAGAGGCAGGTACCCTCCAAATTTCTCTCGTTTGCAAAATATGATCGTAATGCTTGTAATGTTTGTTTCCGTATTAGATATGTATAAGCATGTCCCATACTGATTTCGAAGGGTACCGTTGGCATAGGGACAAGCACAGCCACAGCATTGATCACACAAACTTGCAGCAAGTAGACTCGTTCACTGTAATGACATCGATGTTTGCATAAAAAAGGTGAGCAGTGTTTTGGGAGATGCACCGGTGCGCAGCACGAATAACCGATGGTATGCAAAATAAAGAGCCAGGCCTGCACGGAACCGCAGGACAGCGTAAGCTGGAGGAGCTACTTTCTTAGAGGCCACTTTAAACGCTTGAGGAAACTAGTGCAAGTGGAAGTGGTAGGTATCTCCTGCGCCATAACTTATCATTTTGCCAAGTAGGGAAGTACCCACTACGCCATAATTACCAGTGCCTCCGTAATCGGTTCAGAGCTACAAAGCATGCAGCCCTGTGTTCTTTCAAATGATTCTTCGACCTCGTTATAAAATCCATTTTCGCGTCGTGTAACGGTGTATTACTATTTTTTAACGTAACATTACGTTTGTTAATGTGATTCCGCGGCAGACGTTATACCTGTTCAGGTCTTTTAGCGCTGATTTTTCAACCACAGGCGTAGCTCAGTGGTAGAACGCTCGAGTGCCACGCAGAGAGCCTGGGTTCGAATGCAGGCAGAGGACAAGCTGGAATACTCGTCGGTCCTGGTTATTTTTTCTAAAATTTGCAGCGGTAGTGGTTACGGACACCGGCGGCGGCGGCGGACAACTACGGCGCAAAAACGAACGTTGTTGTGATCTCATAACAGCTTACGCTGTAAAAGTGCGCACTATGTGCAGCGCCCCACCACAGATATTCCGAGTACAGCTGTCCACCGCAGAAGGGATAAACACACAGAACTGCACGAAACCGTGTCAACAGAGTGTACCTCAAGTCCCTGCACTTTTGCGATGAGTACCGGTATCCTGAAGCTTGATTTGAACATAACCAACCAACATTCATAGGCGTCGAATGGCGCGTGCGTGACTGTTAGCCTCGTGGTACTCGCTGCCTACTTTCTCTTTGTTAGCTACTCGAGAAGTTTCATTATTTAAACCATTTCAGCGTTCGTGCTGAATACGCTTCTCGCGAGTTGAAATTCAATGGCAAGTCTTTATTTATGCGCATATATTTGAAGTTTTAAAAAATTAAGCAGACAATTTAAGGCTTAGCTGGCGTTTGCTTATTGCTACCGGCGGTGCGCTGTCGTCTGCGCTATCAGGTGTCGGTGGCGACACCTGGTAGTGCAGACACGCAACTCAGATGACCCCCCCCCCGAATGTGACGCAAAACGTCACGTTCTTGGCCACCAACGGTGGCTTCACGGAGCACTCGGTTGCAGGGCTGGCTGCGTGACGTAACGCTCCCTCCTAACTTTTCCTTCTTGCATGGAAATAGGGTGATGGTGGCGACACCACAGGGTTCAAGTTTTCAAACTATCAAACCAGTTCGTAAGGAATTACTGAAACTAATGCTCCAACTCTGAAAAGTGCTAACGCAATGTTTAAAATTTGCGTAAGGTATGCAGATGTGAAAGATTCCTAAGGGAGCCCGTCATCTATAAGCTTTTGAGGTCTGACACGCGCACTTGCATTTTACATTGGCCTCGGTCCAGTGTGTTGTGCACAACTTCATGTTGCGTGTTTAACGTCAGTTTGCATACGTAACTGTACGAAGTTGTGCTGTAGCACCTATTCACTGCTTTATCAGCTCTAAATCTCGTGTCAGAAATGATCTTACTTAGCAGTAATTCAGTTCAGCCCTCAATGTGGTGGTCGCATAACATACCGCGGTTGCAAAAAAAGAAAGAAAAAGGAGAACGTAGCATTGGACGAAACCACCGCCGCTATGCCCAGGTATGTTTATTGATTGTGAACTAAGAAGCAGCAAGAAAAGGGTGCCAGCGAGACATGCATTGCCATAAGGATACGCAATGTTTCATGACCACTTTTTTATCCTCTGCTTTTCATGTGACGCTTAGCCCAGGCGCCACAATTTGAGCTGTTTGTTGGGTCTTTATTCCAAAACGCGGTTACCTTCAGCATATCATATTACATGCAATGATCTTTCACAGTACACCCACCACACCGCCCACTGCTTTCTAGCATGGCACTGTTGGGCAAAAGTTTCGAAGAATCTACGCCATGGTCCACCATCATTTATGCCATAACCGCCATTTGGCTGCTGCTTCGCAGCATTTCCACGAAGGTGGAAGGAGCCTCCCAGTACTTCCTGTACTGTGAATAAATGAGTAGTGGGCAATGGGCAACCCATTTGCCCGGATTAAGGAAGACTACGACAAGACTGTGCCTGGAGCTTGTTACGGCGTCTCTTGAACTGTGCTACTGTTCAATAAAGAACTGTACTATTCGAGGACTGTAGTCAATGTGAACACTCCTCGACATCTCAATATATCTCGGCGGTACTTCTAAACACCTCCCGTCATTCTTTCTACCTTCCCCACCCTCTGTACACCACGTCAACCACCGCTTTCCCGCGTGGTACGCAATAACCACCCCGGTTTCCCGAATGCCTACTATTATTTGCAGTACAATCACGATATTTTCGAGCGCCCACCGTGCTTATATTTGTGCCAGGATAACAATGTGTTGTGGGGAGGCGTAGATGTAAATTTGTTCCCATTAATTGTTGTTAATGCCTATGGTCTCAATCGCGGCTTTTTAAATGCGAAGCAGCTTATGGTCAGGGCTATGTCACTTCCTCCCTCCATCCATCTGCCGTGTGGCGTCCACACCCGCACTACGCATGCGCATCCTCCTCCCCTTCTCTCCTTGTCTCAACTCCTCTCCTCTCGGCATTCCTCCTCTCCTCTCTGAACAGCGCATGTTGACTATGGAAACGGTCTTTCTTGGATTAACGCTTTACCAGCTCCCAAGAAACGAGAGCACACCCTCGCCCGCGAGTGACAACGCTGACGCAGGCAGCGTCTGCTGGCGTCAAACCGATGCAAACGCGACACCTAGTGAAACCGACGCAAACGCGGTGTGCACCCCCCGTGCTGCTTCGCATCGCCTCACGGTCCCCTTCAGTGGGAGATGGTGAAAACATTTATTTTAAAAAGCTGCTCTCGCACTTAACATTTTACTATTCGGCTTCTCATCACCTGTGGTGGGAGTCACATTAGTAATGTCGAACTTTCGTTATAATACATCACCACAAAACAACATCCAATCACCATGCTGGTTGATGCATGAAGCAAGTGCTTTTACTAGCAAGGACTTTGCCAACACTGCAACATGTCCTTTTCCATTCCATCTGCCTCGCATCACGCTTGTCATTGACGCTTCGTTCGTAGCAGCTGTCTTTTTTTTTTTTTGAAATCCATGTGTTGTCCTATCAGTTTGATTCGCACACATCATTCGGCATGCCACTCCAGGCAGGCGCACAATAAAGAGCTTCCATTTTGAAGGACCTTCTGTTGGGCCGAGTGAATGCTATTATGAAATCGCCCGCAGGGGCGTCTGCGTGAGCAGGCGTTTGTTGTGTGGTGAGTCCGCGGACCCGAGCCAACGGGGGGCTTTCGACCCCCTCCCACGCCTCGCCGTGCGTGGCTCAGCCGTGTCCGGGAAAAAGGGGATACTGGGGGTTGAGCCAACGCCGGGTGATTGGACCTTTAAGACCCCCTGTAAGAGGCAACACATCCCTTAGGCCCGTGCTTCCTGTAGACGGCACCTCCGGATTGACTCACCCGGGGGAGATCGGCAGTCACCTCTTCCTGTCTCCCTCTCGCGCCTTCGTCTTTTTCTCACGCTTTCGAGCTTTCCTGTCTTCTACTCACTTCCTTTTACTTCCGATTTTCTGGGTGACAAGGTTAACCTTGTGTGGGTAGCGAAACTTGACTGCACCATATATGGTTGTAGTGACAATGTACAGTTGGCATGGCAAGGCTTGTTGTAACACAACCTCTGCCGTGTCCCCTTGCCGTGTCCCCTCTGCCATGTCCCATTGTTGCCGAACTTTGTACTTATTTCATGGGATCCTCTAACCCTTTCGCAGCTGATCGCCCTCCTAAACGGTGGCGCACCGAAGCAACCTTTTCAATGTTTCCGAAGGAAATTGACACCTACCCGAAATTCCATGTCCTACATTGCAAGAACTCTGAGCAAAAAGCGCGAAACGTATCCCCATTCTTAGTATCTAAGTGCCTAACGGAGACTACTGAGAGTGGCTACAAAGCCACCAAAATGTCAAGTGGTGATCTGCTTATCGAAGTGAAAGACAAGTCTCAGTATGAGAAACTAACCAACCTTGTTACTATCTGGGACAAGCCAGTATCCTTTACTGCGCGTCGAACTATGAGCACAGTCAAAGGCGTTGTGTCAGATGAAGATTTGATGCATTTGACCGATGAATAACTCTTATATGGATGGAAAGACGAAAATGTCGTTCAGGTGCGACGTATAAAAATCAGGCGCGACATCAAAGCATTATCTACTAGGCATATAATACTAACGTTTGCCACAAGCACACTCCCAGATGCAGTAGAAACAGGCTATCTAAAGCTGCATGTAAGACCTTACATTCCAAACCCTCGGCGCTGTTTTCACTGTCAGAGGTTTCGTCATGCGTCGCAAACCTGCCGAGGGCGCCTTACTTATGCAAGATGTGGTACAAATGACCACTCCGCTGATGATTGTAACGCTGAGGCTCACTGCGCCAACTGCGACGGTGACGACCGTGCGTATTCGAGATCTTGCGCAGCCTGGAAAAAAGAGAACGAATCCATAACCATAAAGCTCAGGGAAAATATCAGTTTTAGAGAAGCTCGTCAGCGAGTATCACATATTTTAGATAGACAATCTTTCGCCGAAGTGGTGCATCGGGGGGCAACACCACAACGGCCCCTGGCAGTCGCCCGAGCAACGCACAGCGTGTCGAAGCGATTGCCACCCGCCCCCATGGTGGGAGCAGCCCAGGCTGCCCCACCATCTCTGAACTCGACCAAAGCGGTGTCCTCCACTAGCTCTCGTGGCAACCAGGCCACATCGGAAGCTATGGAGGGTACACCCGCCGTCGCACCGGTGGGGTCAAAGACTTCGCCTCCTTACCGAAACCCCAACGTCGTACACAACGCTCAGTAGAGCGAGTGTCCGTTGCCTCAGAAGCTATGGACAAAACTCTATGTCAAGAGGCGCAGGATGCGCCTAAGCGGCGACGAGGCTCTCTCGATCGCCCCAAAAAAGACAAAACACCTATTACAGGGCCGGAAAAGGCTCTGTAATTTAAGGAAACACTTTATCCGTTGTACACACAGCATCGCTTTACAATAAATATGGACACACACATTATTCAGTGGAATGTAAGGGGCCTTCTTCGGAACCTCGACGATGTCCAGGAACTTCTCCACGGACATTGTCCAAAAGTGCTGGGTGTACAAGAAACACACAAACTCCAAGCTCACAAATTTTTCTCCGTGAACATGTTATCTTTAGAAACAATCGCGAAGATGCTATCACATCGTCTGGAGGTGTAGCTATTATAACGGACAAAAGTGTGGCTTGCCAACATCTTCAACTCAAAACTGCCCTCGAGGCAGTGGCTGTCAGAGCCGTAATATTGGGCGGATTAATAACTATTTGCTCCCTTTATATTCCCCCACATTATCCGTTGAGCAAACATGACTTCGAGGCATTTATATACGAATTACCGGAACCGTACATCATCCTGGGAGGCTTGAGTGCACACAGTGACCTTTGGGGGGACTCTCGCTGTGATGCGCGAGGCCGTTTGATCGAACATTTTCTTTTTACGTCAGGCGCATGTATTTTGAACGGCAAGGAACCCACGCACTATTGTTTTCCAAACAAAAGTTACTCATCCATAGATCTGAGCATCATCTCACCGTCCCTTTTACCTGATTTTAAATGGGAAGTTATTAAAAACCCGTGCAGAAGTGATTGCTTCCCAATACTACTCAAAGTCCCGAAGTCAAATGAATATCCTCCAGACGTTCCTCGTTGGAAGATTCACTCCGCCGACTGGGAGCAGTTCCGAAATACGACTGTTGTAAAATGGGAGGACTTGTGTTCTTTCAGCGTAGATGCTGCGGTCGAGTACTTAACAGCTGTTTTGATCGATTCCGCGACTAAATGCATTCCTTAAACAAACGGCATGGCTTGCAAACGACGTGTTCCATGGTGGAACTAGGAGTGTAGAAATGCGCGCCGAAAACAAAACAAAGCGTGGAAGGTGCTTCGTGATTCTCCGACGGCCGAAAACCTCATAACTTTTAAGAATATAAAATCTCAGGGAAGGAGGACGCGCCGACAAGCAAGAAGGGAGAGCTGGCGCAAATTTATATCTAGCATCAGCTCGTATAGAGATGAGTCGAAGGTCTGGAGTAGAGTAAGCAAAGTGAGCGGTCGGCAATCATATTCACTACCCTTGGTGGATACTACGGGAGACAGCTTAGCGGACCAAGCAAACTTTCTGGGCGCACATTTTAAACACATATCCAGTTCATCACACTACTCAGACACATTCAGAAAGCACAAAATGCCAATGGAAGAGCAGCCATTAGAACGAAAATCTACTACAAGTGAGGCATACAACCTACAATTCTCCTTCGCAGAGCTGCAAGCAGCGCTAGCCTGTTGTACAAAATCTGCGCCAGGACCCGATCGTATAACCTATGAAATGTTGAAGCACTTATCCAATGAAGCGCAAAAAACTCTCCTTTGTATTTACAACGCCATATGGTCTTCTGGCCACATCCCTTTTACTTGGAAAGAAGCTGTTGTAATTACAATCCTGAAACAGGGAAAAGATCCTTCTTCGGCAAATGGTTACAGGCCTATAGCATTGACGAGCTACTTATGCATACCTTTTCGAGAAGATGATAAATAGGCGCCTGCTCTGTTATCTTGAAAGGAACAAAATTTTAGACCCATACCAATGTGGTTATAGAGAAGGGCGATCCACAACAGACCACCTTGTCCGCCTGGAAACGTATATTCGGGATGCCATTGCACAAAAACAGGCATTTTTATCGGTATTCCTCGACATTAAAAAGGCATACGATACTACGTGGCGCTTTGGTGTCCTTCGGGATCTCTCTGGAATGGGTATTCGTGGAAATCTGTTGAATATTATTGAGAGTTATTTGTCGGACAGGACGTTTCGTGTTAGAGTTGGCAGTGTACTGTCAAATCTATTCATGCAGGAGACAGGCGTCCCTCAAGGTGGAGTACTCAGCTGTACACAGTTCATTGTGAAAATGAACTCCTTACACACTGCTTTACCTCGCTCGCTCTTTTACTCTGTCTATGTGGATGATGTGCAAATAGGTTTTAGGTCCTGCAACTTAGCCATCTGCGAACGGCAGGTGTAAGTTGGTTTAAACGAACTCTCGAGATGGGTCGACCATAATGGCTTCAAACTGAACCCCCAGAAAAGTACGTGTATTCTCTTCTCGAACAAGAGATGTATGCTACCAGAACTTGTTGAACTAAAAGGAGAGCGACTATGTGTCAGCACTGAACATAAATTTTTAGGTATTCTGTTTGACTCGAAGCTCACTTTTATCTCCCATTTGCGTCATCTAAAGACAAAATGCTTTCGCACAATCAATTTGCTCTAGATGTTGTCTCGAACTACGTAGGGCAGTGACAGGAGGTATCTGTTGAGCCTCTATAAGAGCCTCGTACGCTCACACCTGGGCTATGGGGCCGTGGTATACCATTCTGCCACGCACAGTGCCCTAAAAATCCTAGATCCTGTGCAGAACGTCGGCATGCGCCTGGCAACAGGCGCATTTAGAACGAGACCTGTTGATAGCTTGCATTTGAGGCGAACATCTGGCCATTGCACCTACACAGAACATACTTAAGCTTTTCATACTTTACCAAGGTTAAATCGGATAAAAAGCACCCTTATCACCTAGTGATTGCCGACTTGTCCTCTGCACGATTTTACCATAATCGTCCCTCTGTTAGGGTCCTCGTATCGCTGCGTTTGGGAAAAAATTCACAGCATATCCACGGAGTGAATGATGATGACTGGGCGAAGCTCCTGAGTTCATCGTAGATCGTGCCGAGTTCCGGATTAATTTAGTTAACGCGCACGCTACGAATCCTTATGGTTCAACTACGCACAAGTAAGATCTCCCACCGGCACTTCATTGCAAGTCAAGATGCGGTGCCTGTATATACATATATATATATATGGGTGGCGGGTGTATGGTTCTCCAGCGCGAACAGTCGGTATTTTTCAATCAAGAAACTCGCTAGGAGACGCTGCCTGCGTCAAGCTTGTCTCTCGCGGGTGAGGGCGCGTTCGCTTTCTCTGCGAGCTGGTAGCGCGTTCATCGAAGAAAGGGTGTTTCCATAGTCAACGCGCGCCTTTCGCTCTCTCTGTCTCTCTCTCTCTTACAAGACAGCAGATGGAAGAGTGAGCGAGCTCGCGCGCCAGGAGGCACGGCCCCGAGGGCGCGCCTCTCACACGCGGCCTCCTAGTAGCGCGTTCCTAGTAGGTAACGCGCTACTACAACGGACGGACAGACCGAAACCTTAAGGAGCTTCGCCCTGAAACTGGCAGCAGAAATTGGCATACCGCTTAAAGAAAGTACTCTAATGTCACCTGTATCCATTGCGCCGCTCTGGGAATGGAAGAGCATTCAGTGCGACACGTCGTTTGTTGAAATATGAAAGCACGTGCCAGAGGCGCGTCTCCGATCGCATTTTCGTGAACTGCAGGTGAAGTACTCTTGCGCAGAATTTTACACAGACGGCTCGAAGTCTAGTAATGCTGTAGCTTATGCAGCTGTAGGCGCATCATTTTCTCTATCTGGCACGTTAAATCTAAACACAAGTATCTTCTCAGCAGAAGCGTATGCTATCCTTTCTACTGTCCGACGTATTAGGCAAGGCAATTTACCTAAGGCGATAATATATACCGATTCCTTGAGCGTTGTCCAAAGCATTATGAGATTTCAGAAACATAAGAACCCTGTTTTTAACGAGCTTTATAAGGCGCTTTGCTTAGCCTACACGTGCGGCCAGGTTCTTATACTTTGTTGGGTGCCCGGTCACAGAAGCATTCAGGGTAATGTAGATGCTGATGAGAAGGCCAGGTCAGTATCCCTTTGTGACGCCGATACAAAGATACCCACTCCAGCCACAGACCTACAGCCTTTTCTTCGTCTTCACATAAGAAACTACTGGCAAAGACAGTGGGATACGCATACAACCAACAAGCTACACACAATCAAACCACAACTGGGAAATTGGACATGCGAGAGAATTAGCAGGTACAAGGAAGTGCAAATTTGTCGGTTAAGGATAGGGCACACATACGGCACTCACTCTTATCTTTTAACCGGAAGTGACCCCCCAACATGCCGTAAATGCGGCGACACATTAACTGTTCTCCATGTCCTCATAGAATGCCGAGAGTTAGAGCCACAAAGAAAAAAATACTTCGCCTTATTGTACCGTGAACGCATACCTTCCCACCCAGTATTCTTTTTAATGAAAGACCCCCTTTTTAAACTTGACAGTGTACTAAAGTTTTTAGATGACGTGAAGCTTTCAGAAATAATTTGCCCTGGTCCTGTGTATCGCGGCCTCCTTGAGGAGGTTGTTGCTGCAAATTAGCCCATTTAAAAGCACCAGCCTCTCAGCCCTTGTGGCCAAAGGCCCTGTTGAGGTGATGGTGTCCCTGCATCATCAATGTCATCGCTTTTATTCCTTCATTGCCAGCTTTATCGCTATTGCACCCACTCTTCACGTACATTATTTTAATAGATATGTATTTTACGCCATCGGCAGCGACTGATTTTAGGCCTATTTACAGCCAGATTGCATATACATCGCCGAACTCACCAGTCCGCTGTTGCAGGAACCTTTAGGCCATTATACAGCCATATCATATCCACCATTCCCACAGTAGCACCATTCTCATCACATGGCATGGCGCTCTTTGGCCATAACTGGCCCTTGCGCCAAGAAACAGCATCTGTCATCATACGCTCATTTATAGCGATTTGTTTTAGGGCCCTTACAGCCACGTGCCATCCCGTCATTGTAACGCACTCATCACGGCACTACTGATTGTCCTGGCGCTCTTTGGCCACACTTGGCCCTTGCGCCACAAAACGTCAAATATCATCAGCTATTATGAAACCATCATTACATCTATGCAGGACTACGAGCGTCTGATAGGCCTACCAGACTGGTGCTACTGGACTGGCCAGTTCGCGTGCACTTTGTGCTTCTGCCTGATACACAGCGTCATCTGTGTCTACTGCGCTGCCATTCAGAACCAGGCCAGGGCAGGCGTCCCTTTCTTCGACAACGCCGACCTCACCCTACTGTTCTCGGTGTTTGTCGTGCACAGCGTGCTCCAAACTCTGCTCACTATGCTCGTCACGTGCCTCTTCACATCTGGTAAGGATTTCAGATAGATAGGAGGACGGAAACGCTCAACGTGAGGTCGGTTACCGCGGGTGTTCTTGCTTTGTGGAAGTATGCCTCTGACGTCGTCCGCGAGCAGCACTAGGATTGCTCTTTACGGCCCCGCGCCAAAGACATTTATTTATCGATTTCGGTATTAAATATTTACTGTCGATAATGTTAAGGAGAAATAGCAGGAATGGTATGGACATTATTATTTTAGAGCATAGCCTTACGAATTAGCATATCTTAGTGTACGGAGCATATGTTTGTAATAATCAATAAGGTGGATGGTGGTTTAGGTGACCCCCTACCACTCGGAAAACTTGTTTTTCGGTTGTGGTGAAAATGGGGAGATCGCTTTGTGTCATGATGAAAACAAGCATACTTGTGCCCCACAAGAACGAAATATCTTCAACGTGGCCCTCAATATAAAAATGACTGGTGGCGCCATTTTCTACGATGGTTAACACCGCGCTACTAAACGGGACGTAGACAGAGAAAACATACACAGCACCGCGTGTGTGTTTTCTCTGTCTCCATCCTCTTTTGTAGCACTGTTTTAACCATTATGGAATCATACGAACTAGCCCAATCTGTCGTGCTCCTGCATGCCTGCGAAACGAATTGTAATAAATACCAAGAAATACCTACACAGGTGCACTTCTCTTTAGTGTATTCTACGAAGGTCTAGTATGTGTTTACAGAACAAAATGATCCGGAATCAACTCTACAAGGCGACACACAGGAAAAGAGAGAACACATGGACCTGTATTGCCCAGTCTGTGTCTTGGTGCGTTAATTCCCGATGATTTCGCTTATCTTACTTGAAAGAAAAAAAGTGTTACATTAAGTTGTATTTTACATCGGGTACCGATTCATCACGACAGAGTGTAATTGTAATATTTTTTGCGAAAACTCAGCAGCCAGTACTGAAAGTGTTCGCACAGCTGCAGTACTGGCTGCAGGTGTGAGAACACCTGCAGTACTGGCGGAAGCGGTGGCCGCGAAGACCAAAAATTCAGTGTTAAGAAACTTTACGGAATCGTACCAAAACCACTGCGAGCTTGTAGAATTCTAAAGGTACGATAGAACCGAGGAAATCGATCAAGCGCCGTAGACAGTCCATTTAAGCTTCTTCTTCAAGAGCAGACCACGACATCTCGGCGAGAGCCAAGTAGACGACGTTTAAGCAATCACCTTACCCGGGCGAATATGTGGCAGTGTCCGGGCGCACTACTGTTGCTTGGTACCAATTCTGCAAATAGTATATATTTATTAGATGCGAAGCAGCTCTTTGACTAGCCTGTGTAACGCTAATAGATAAAAGATAAAAGATAAAAGCCTGTGTAACGCTAATAGAATAGATAAAATACGACGCTATACGAAGCAAAAGGTCTTGACGCTAATCGAAGAATACGTTCCACTTGTGTCTGTTCGCTGTGATGATGACAGTCCTTGGTATACAACTTCTGTGAAAAAACTCTCACAAAAGAAGAAACGACTTTTCCGCGATGCATAACTTGGCATTTCCCCATCGTAATGGGACAAATACTTCGCTTGCCTTCGGGAATACACTAGCGCGCCGAAAAAAGCTAAAAAGAAGTATTATCATGAAGCTCTCCTGAAAATCATCCGCGACAAACCTAAAAAATTTTGGAACATTATCAACCCCAACAATTTATCTCACAACATTTCACTGCGCAATCCTGATGGCTCACGGGTACCAGCTCAGCAGCGCTCTGACTTGATGAATTCTTACTTTTTCTCAGTCTTCACTAATGAGCCGCCAGGCAATATCCCCTCTGCCTCCAGGTATGACTCTCCTCAGATGCCACCCATCACCATAAATGCTGATGGTATCCTAAAAATTATAAACCTACTGAAAACATCGAGTGCTCCTGGTCCCGATAACATACCGGCAAAGATACTAAATTCCACTGGAGCTATTACTAGCCACATTCTGCAAATCATGTTCTCTCGGTCCCTTTCCGAAGGAACTATACCTGCGGACTGGAGGATAGCCTAGGTAACCCCAGTGTTTAAATCAGGTGACCGTTCAAACCCATCTAATTATCGTCCTATTTCGCTGACAAGCGTTGCCTGCAAAATCCTCGAGCACATTATTTATTCACAAGTTGCCCACAACCTCGATAACAACGGGTTCTTCTTCAAAAATCAACACGGCTTCCGACCTGGTTTGTCTTGCGAAACTCAGCTTTTCGAATTCACTACCGACCTCCAACGAAACTTAGATTCTCTATTTCAAACTTGCGTCATATACATTGACTTCTCTAAAGCCTTCGATCGTGTTGCTCATCAACGACTCATAAACAAACTCTGTTGTCTGAACTTGGACCCTCTAACCCTGTCGTGGATCCGATGCTTCCTAGCACATCGATCTCAGTTCACCGACATTGCCGGTCTTCCCTCCGCTGCTGCTTCCGTTAAATCCGGTGTCCCTCAGGGGTCAGTGCTCGGCCCCTTACTCTTCCTTATATATGTGAACGATCTACCATCAGGAATTTCATCATCCATTCGGTTATTTGCGGACGATTGCGTCCTTTATCGCCGAATAAACACCCCTGATGATCACGAAATTCTACAAAAGGACCTATCTTTAGTTGAAAACCGGTGTTCAATATGGTTGGTGTAGACCAATGTTTCCAAATGCAAAGTCATGCGCGTATCTCGCAAGCAGTTGAACTCGGAATACGTCTACAATTTAAACTCAACGAACTTGGCATATGTCGACAATTACCGATACCTTGGCGTGCTTATTTCTAACACTCTCACATGGTCGGATCACATCACACACTTAGTCGCTGACGCATCAAAAAAGCTTGGATACATCCGAAGAACTTTATGCCTATCACCTCCTACAGTCCGTAATATTGCGTACGTAACCTTCGTTCGTACGAAGCTCGAATACGCGTCCTCCATTTGGAGCCCTCACCAAACCTATCTGATTACTCTGTTGGAATCCGTTCAGAATAGGGCTGCCCGGTTTATCACGCCCAACTACGATCACTCATCAAGCATCACTTTTATTAAGAAGTCTTTAGACTTGCAGAATCGAGCTGACAGACGTAAGTTTTCTCGACATTGTTTATTTCATAAAATATATTATTCTTTCCCTCACTTGCATGGCTCTCTCCTACTTCCTCCCGCCCGCTACTCTCGCCGGCTATTTAATTCACGAAGCCTCCAACGTCCTTTCGGTAGGACCGTTGCATTCAACAAGTCATTTCTTTCTGTCGCCATCAAGGAATGGAATAACTTACCGGAAGCCATCGTCTCGGAGCGTGACTCGTGCGCATTCAAACAGCTACTAACAGCTCACTTAAACTTGGTAGACCATTAAAACTCTACCACCGTCACTGTATTTCGTGTATTTTGTGTACTTTGTGCGCACATTTTATTTTTATTTTTTATATTTGTATAAGTAAATTTCTACTTCTGTTCTCGCACCCTGCAAAAGCATTGCCCGTGTATTTGTACTACTTTGTATTTAGTAAAATGTTCTCCCCCCTTATGTAATGCCCCTATGGGGCCCTTAAGGGTCAAATAAATGATGATGATTCGTAAGAAAGCTAAAAATTTTAGAATGGGCAATAAACGATGTTCAGTAACTAATAAATTCTGATGCTCTATCGTGCAAGGGAAGAAACTATTTGCAAGTGTCAGTGTTTATTCGTAACATAATTATGTTTTATACTACATTCAGAAAACAATCCTCTAATTTATGTCGGTTGTAGTCATGCCGTAGTTTAAGCTTTTTCTGACGGATATTAAATTCAGAAATTCAAGTTGTCCGCGTAGACACGTCTGCTACGGCGGAGGTCCTGCGTGATTGGGTTTGTTTGGGACGAGTGTTATCATAAAAGTGCTTTATGCTGGCTTAGTTTGGGGTGCGGGGCTGGAAAGAGCCGCCTGCTTTCCCTGTAGTGTGAGGTGAGTTCGTGGTATGTGATGATCGGATCCTTGTCGCTCTGCGGGTCTGAGTACACACGTCCCAGTGAGGCAGCTGCCGCCGCGCGGTTAGTGAGTTGGCACGCTAGGCGGTGTACCTCCTCGTTGGGATTGCAAGGGCTAAGACCGGCGAGACTACCCATGTGGGCAGGGAACCAGGTGATGTATATTTTAGCATTTTCCTCATCGGGTGGGGCTTCCTTGACTACGTACTTGTGTATCGCCTTGGTAGCGAGGTTGGCTGTTTGGATACGAGAGCTGCTGCGAAGGTACGCGCGGCCGTCTTCGAGTCGGTGTGTATCTTGCTATGCGCTTTGCTGCTTTGGAGGGCTAGTGCGATGGCTAGCTCTGCAGCTTCGTGGGTGTGTCTGGTTCTCACGGAGGCGGCGGTGAGTAGCTTGCCTTCCGCGTCCGTAACGGCAGCGACGTAGTCCTGGCGTCCTGTGTACTTGGCTGCGTCTACGAAAAGCGCGTGCGTGTTATGCTTGCGTATTTTTTTTAATATAGCCGTCGCTCTGTCCCTTCGTCGTCCCTCGTTGTGGACCGGGTGGGTGTTGCGTGGTACTGGTTCCACGTTGAGATGAGCTCGAACATCTGTTGGTAGTTTGGACTTCTCTTCAGGCTTGTAGATAGGGCTAATGTTTGCATCCTGTAAGATTTTGTGTCCTGCGAGGGTACTCGATAACCGGGCTATCTGCGCCGTTCGCTGTGCCTCGAAAATTTCCTGTGCACTGTTATGCCGGCCTAGCTGCATCAATTTTTCATTGCTTGTGCTGATAGGCAGACGGAGTGCTGTTTTAAGACCTTTGCGCAGCAGCGCATCTATTTTATTAAGCTCCGCCCGTCTCCAGTTAAGGAAAGGGGCCGCATAGGCTAAGCCGAGCGCAATCTATTACACTCCGTCAACTACAGACACGCACTTACATCACACCCGCGGTCATGCATAGAATCAACCCTGACACACCCCCCACCTGCCCCTTTTGTGACCACGCGCACAGCAATTTTGAACATATGCTCTGGCTGTGCCCGGCCAACAGCCTGGCAGAGCTCGCAACTCAAGAAGCCTGGAACAAGGCCATCATGAGCACCAAGTACCAGCATCAACTCCGGGCGGTCCAGAGGGCTCGGGACATCGCTGCAAGTCTTCGACTATCAGAGCCATCCTGGGCGGAGCCCCCGGGCTAGCCTATATTCTGAGGAGGCTAGCGGAGGTCCTCGCGGACCTTCGCTAGCCTCCTCAGAATATTTAAAATAAAGTCTTCTCTCTCTCTCTCTTATGCTGGCTTTCCAACGACCCCACTGTTGCACGTATTTGCCGAAAGCAGCCACAGACAAAGACAACGTGGGTTAGGAACGGGCACGAGCCGTTGAATAACATAATCCGAACCTGATCTAGGGCTCGGGTCTCTCAGGCAGTATATCAATGTTTTTTAGCACACACTTGGAAATAAAGCGAAAGACGAAGAAAGGAGAAGTCGAAGAAGGCGCCGTACTTACAACTAGTTTATTAGGCTCAAAGCAGGTACTCTTACACACGCGCACACAATCTAGGAAATAGGTTTTCCCTAGGAGCTGCTCAACAAAATTGCATAGAGGGGAATCTCGACACTGTGCCTTCGTTCCACTCTAAGGAAATCGTGTGTTCATCAGCTACGGTCTTATTTTGAACATCAGGTCAAGCAGCTTTTACGTGCGGGTTACCTTGCACGGTCATCATCTTGGTGGCAGTAACGCTGCTTCAGAAGCTCTAACACAGCGCCGGTCTCAATGTGGGAGGCGGAGGTGTGCAGAAAGCTCGGTAGATGCCACAAGAGGGCGCGTGTATTCACGCAGTGAACCACAATCTCAAGAAGGCGGAAAACAGGTACGGCGTCCTTTTTTTCTCTGCGGCGACCAAATTGTCCCGCCTGTGCCCGCTAATCACGGGCCATGCTACGAAAACCTGCGAAGTCAAGCACGAAAGCCCCTGCGCACGGTGTTCCACAGGAGTGGTCAATGAGATTCCACTAAGTTGCGGGAAAAGCTACATCAGCGAGACCGCGTGGTGTGTCAGCGACTGCATAAGTGAACATGCAAACAATGTTCGGAATAAAGATATGAGCGTCCATTTTCCTGCGGATTGTTGACTATGCTGTTGCGAATAACGGTATCCAGAGGTAAAGGTTCTGGGCAGATGGAAGGACCAAGCCGTGCGGGAAATACTTGAGGCATATCATATCTCTGTCAGTGCCCAAAATGTCTTTAGCAAGAAATCTGTGTCACTATATGATACGGAAATGAATTTTGCTGAGCTTCTCTTTTGCTTCAATACTTGTGTATATCGGTTTGTACACACTACCTTCGAGACTGTGCGCATGTGTATGAGTACTTGCTTTCTGCTTAATAAACTAGTTAGTAGTAGGAAGCCTTGTTTGGCTTCTCCTCTCGTCCTCTTTTTTGTTTTGCGTGCAAGTGCTATGCTACAATATAATGACATACACCAAGTACCAACTAGCCTGTGGGATGCCGAGTCCGTCGAAGTACGAATCCCACATCACATAACAAAGGGTTTATTCATTTATCAACTGCAGCGGGCTAGCATACCGAGGCTAGGCTCGTCCGGCTAGCCTGCTCCAATTTGGGCAGCCTGCTTATGTAGCCACCGTCGGTGACGCCCACCTCCAGTGACGCTGCGGTAGCACTGCGTACACGCGGTGCTGCGTGTAGCCGGGTTCAGCTGGGTGGATGACACGGCTGTTCGAAAGTACGCGCAGAGTGTTTCACCACATTAGCCTCCCGCTGAGTGGAGAGCCCTCAGGGCTTGTAAAAATCCGGGACGTGTACCCCACGTCCGTAGCGAGTAGTTACTAGGGCAGGCTGCGATGTCGGGGATTGTAGGTGGATGCTGTGGCTGCTCCGGTCTTTCCCGATACTTCGGAAGCAATGTATGGTGCCTTCAGCCAGTCAAGACACTTAGACATCATTCCCGTTAACGCGCAAGATGAAGTTCTTGTCGTCGCGGTGGACTACTAGGTAGGGCCCGCTGTAAGGCGGTTGGAAAGGCGCACGTACAGTGGTGTCGCGGAGGAAGACGCGCGAGCACGTCGCCAAGCCCTTGAATACGAACGGCGTCGGCTTGGTGTGATGTGCCGCTGGCGACGGGCGGAGGGCACCCATTGTGCGACAGAGCCGGGCGGCGAAGTCTGTTGGGTCGGAGCCAGTGATATCGTGAGTTTCACAGGAAAGAAATTCTCCAGGTAGGCGAAGCGGTTCCCCGTAGACAAGTTCTGCAGGCGTGGCCTGAATGTCTGGTTTGAAGGTGGCGTGCAGGCCGAGACCGATGGTTGGGAGAGCCTTGACTAAGATGAGTTAGGGTGACACATGGTGCGTTAAGTTTTCGATGGAAGCGCTCTATCATCCCGTTGGTGCAAGGCTGGTAACTCGTGGTTCGCAAATGATCGAACCCGGTGGAGAGGTCGAGAAGTCTGAAGAGTTGATATCCAAATTGCCGTCCTTGATCGTTTGTAACACGATGAGGAGTGCCAAAGTTAGAAATCCAGCCGGAGAAGAATGTAGAAACGACGTCTTCTGCCGTAATCCTTTCGAGGGGCCATACCTCGGGCCATCGGGTGTAACGATCAGTGGCAGTGAGGCAGTAGCAGTGAGGTGCGCCTGGTGGTGGGGAACGAATAATGTAGCTGTGGACATGTTGAAATCGCTCCGGCAGCAGGGGAAATGTCCCGTGTGGCAAATTGACGCTTCGAGCGCTTTGGCAGTGGACGCACGAGCGCGTCCTGGTGCGGCATTCAGGCTGCATTGAGGGCCACACGTAACGGTCACGTAGAAGGCGTGTTGAAGGTCAAATGCCAGGTTAGCTGAGGTTGTGCAACTGGTTGAAGAGGCTGGGGTGATGCAGCGAAGGCACAGATGCTCTCACCCGTCCGCTGGATACGTCGCAATACAAGGTGTCCGTCGACCCAAGTAGTGCAACTTGTTCAAATCGAAGAGAAAAGCCATTTTCGAGGAGTTGCCGGAGTTCGGCATCCGTCTTCTGAACGTTGGCGAGGGCGTAATCGTCACGGGTGGCAGTTCTACAGCAAGGCCGCACTAGAGTGCATCGGTGACCACGTTGTCTTTCCTGCTGATGCGCTGGATATCTGTGGTAAAGGCATAAGTTATAGGTTTGTGACAGAAAGTGCAGTGTTGTGCCTCGATGATGTGCCGAATGTACGGGACCGCTTCGTAGATGGCAAGAAAGTCTCTATAGTAGGCTGGCCAGATAGTACCCGCAGGGGCCGAAGTTGCATCGGCGATGTTGCCAGCGAACGAGGGTGTCTTTTGCTGACAAATTTTCTTCAAAAAGAACACGAACGGGCACCAGCGTTTATTCACATACCGCATGAGACACTCCAATGGCGGTACTAGAGGCGTCGGGAAAGAGCCCTAGGGGGGCCTCTGGCTTGGGATGAGAGAGCAGAAAGGCGTTGCACAGGGCAATTTTGCAGTCTTATAAATGTTTGCATTAGAGCTGGTGTCCAAGTGACAGACTGGTTGCCTTGTAGTGCTGTAGTGCTTTAGGCAAGCAGTGCCTGTAAACGTTCAGCATGCCAAGGAAACGGCGAAGATCCTTTGCTGTGGTAGGCTGAGCGTAGTTTTGAAGAGCGAGGATGTGGTCAGGCAAGGGCCTACTCCCTTCTGAGGAGATGTGATGCCAGAGGAAGGTGACGACGGGGGCACCTAGCGTGCTTTTCTCTATGTTGATGAGCAAGCCATGGTCATCTAGCTGCTCGAAAAGTTGACGAAGGTACTGGCGGTGGTTCTCTTCGTTGGCAGATAATATCAGAATGTCGCCGAGGTAGACGAAACAGAAATCTAGGCCGCGAACAACATCGTCGATGGAGCGCTGGAAGATTTTTCCCTCATTGGGTAGGCCAAAACTCATTACAGTGCATTCATATACGCCGAAGGCGGTGATGATTGCGGTCTTCGGGACGTCATGCAGGTTGACAGGAATTTGGGTGCATGCCTTGACGAGGTCAACGACCGAGAAGATGGTGCTGTCATGTGAGCAGTGGGAAATCTTGTATGTGACGGGCGGAGTACCTCTCGGGAATGGTGCAGATGTTAAGTGCAAGGTAATCTCTGCAGAGTCGCCAACCATCGGTCTTCTTTGGCCCCAAATGAAGTGGTGAGGCATAAGGTCCTTCCGAGCAGCGCAAATTCATTCAGGGAGCATGGCTTCAAATTCGGCTTGGCTGATTCGCAGGCGTTCCGGAGCGAGGCGACGGGCGCGACAGGAGACCGGAGGGCCGGGAGTAGTGCGGATGTAGTGGACAGTTGTGTGGCGCACCTCTCGAGGACGTCCGTTAGGTCGAGGCAGGTCGCGAAATTCTGAGAGCAGCGTGTGGTATGGTGACTGATCTTCAACGGCAACAAGCACCTTGATGCTGGGATGCTGGATGGTCGTCTGCTGGCCTGACGAGGATAGACTTGTTGGGGCGTCAATAAGTCGGTCAGGTTACAGTGCGCTAAGAAGTCGGACCCGACTATGGGCTCTGCGACGTCGGCGATGACGAAGTTCCATGGAAACTCGTGGCGTAGGTTTTTCAGGTGGATGTCTATGACTACAAAGCCATAACATCAAAATTAAGTTTAGAAACATGGGACAGTGTTTATAGTGTAACTACTACTGACGAAAAACTTGATGCTTTTGTAAATGTATTTCATGATCACATGAGCAGCTCTTGCACTACGGTATCCGGCAGTAGAAAACGATTAAAAAGAAAGCCATGGATTACACAAGGACTATTAAAGTCGATAAACCATAAGAATAATCTACATAAAAAACTTAAGCTCTTTCCTTACAGAGTAGACTTGGAGAAGAGATACAAGATGTATAAAAAACGTCTAGAAAAGTTATTGCATATTTCAAAAGCTGATTATTATCATTGCCAAATAATTAGTACCGCTAATAATACTGCTAAAACATGGAAAGTTCTGAACTCTGCAATGAACAATGGGACACATCAAAGTAAATCGATAGCTATTACTGATGGTAATACTGTCATAACGGAACCATATGCGCTGGCAGAAAAATTTAACTGTTACTTCGCTGAGGTTCTTGCAGAGCTTACCTCAAAGCAAGAGCCTGCGAACTTTCAAAGGCCTGATGATTTACCCATAATAAAGCATCACAATAGCTCGTTTTATTTGGCACCTACTGATCCTACTGAGGTCCGTAGTGCTGTGCTGTCGTTAAACAATACAAATTCTGTAGGACATGATAACTTACCTGTAGCCCTGTTGAAACAATCAGTGAATTTCATTGCGGAACCCTTAGCCGATATAACAAACACAGCGTTTTCCTCTGGTGTCTTCCCGACAGCTTTGAAAATCGGCAAAGTAATACCGGTATTTAAAAAGAACGACAAACTACTCGTCGAAAATTACCGGCCCATTACTTTGCTGTCACCTTTATCTAAGGTAATAGAGAAACTACTTCTTAAGCGAATCAGATTTTATTTTGAAAACAACAAGCCTTTATCAAGTGCACAATATGGCTACCTGAAAGCGAAAAGTACTGAACTAGCCTTACTGACGCTAACGGAAAAAATTAGGCAAAATATTGAGAATAAGCTCCTCACCATGGGTATATTTATTGACTTAACAAAAGCATTCGACGTTATTAATCACAAGAAACTGCTGTCAAAACTAGAGCTCTACGGTATTCGTGGCACTCCTAACAAGTTAATAGAAAGCTATCTGACGAATAGAGAACAGTATGTGTGCATCAATGGACGAAATTCTGATAAAAAACCCATTAGTACAGGTGTCCCGCAGGGGTCAATATTAGGACCTTTCTTGTTCATTATATTCATAAATGATCTCCCATCGTACATACTGGAAGAATGTGTCCTATACGCGGATGACACAAATGTGTTCATAGCGGCTAAGACTGAGAAAGACTTGTACCAAAAAGCTAATCACACTCTGAACAGGCTCTCTTACTGGTTACACATAAATGAACTAGTTCCAAATCTTGCTAAAAGCAACTTTATAATTTTTTCTGCCAAAAATGTGCCACTTAGTAAGGATGGAAAGTTGCTTTTTAACGGAGTTGCTCTAGAAAAAGTTAGTCAAACAAAATTCTTAGGATTAGTAATAGATGAACATCTGACGTGGCACAATCATGTGCATGATGTGACTAGGAAGATTTACAAAAACATACCAATATTTTATAAGCTAAGGTATCTGTTTCCACTACGCACCATTCTCATCCTTTACCGTAGTTTTGTTGAATCATATGTGTCATATTGTATTTCAGTTTACGGACTTGCGTATCCCACAACATTACAGCCAATTCAGGTAGCACAAAATACAGTTCTGAGAATAATCTGTTTTACTCAACGTACTGAGTCCATATCATTTGCTTATCCCCTATTGCATATTCTAACACTACATTGTCACATTCGTTTCCGCATCGCAGTTCTTACATACAAATTTCTAAGGAATATTATACACTGTCCGTCACTTCAATTTCATCGACAGGCTACGCACTATCCGACACGTTCCTCTTTACTATCGTTGTTAGCAGTTTCACGTGCTCGCACAAATTATGGAGCATTTTCTTTTATGAACACTGCAGCTAGTCTTTGGAACGCATTTCCTGAAGAACTAACTTCATCACCATCCATTCAGCATTTTTCTAACTCACTGCGCCAGTACTTCCTGTGTAATTCCTAAATTTATAGAAACTCTGTTTCCTTTCGTGTATACTGTACCGATCAGCTTTTTTTGCATACTTCCGTTTCCTTTTACGCATTGTATAACGTTTTATTTTGTTTTGTATACGCCTATGTATAAGGTCTTTTTACTCGGATATAAATAGCATCATCTGTGAAAGGGACCCCTTCCACAACTCATGTAGAGTTCTGGGGTCCCAACTGTATAAATATTATGCATTGTATTCCATTTTGTTATAAATAAACCAGATTGATTGATTGATTGATTGATGTTAAGGGGGAGTGAGCGTAGGTCTCAATGCTCGATTGGTTCGCTGCACTAAGCTCAAACTACCTGCAAGGGTGTTTGTCGTGGAGGAAGGCTCGCGTAAAGCAGCAGACGTCGGACACACTGTCGATGAGGAAGCGCCGCTTAGTGACTTGGTCGGGACAAAAATGCGACAGCCTACAGGTTGGCAGCTCGCAGCCGTCCTTACGGGCTGCCGTTGAAGGTTTCCGTGACCTCCGGCTTAACAGGATGGTTGGCATTTCCGGGCACAGTCACCGAAGTGACGATGGTAGCAGCAGTGGCCGTTGTCGCTATGACGCAATGAGTAGACGCCGCGATCGCGGCTATTGGGGCAGTTTGGATGACGTGACTACGGCAGTTGGCCGAAGCGCCCTTGAATAGAGTCCAGCTGACAGGTGATGTCGTCGATTCGGCGTGCGAGTTCTGCTGTGTTTAGCGGTGCTACGACAGCCTGAATAGTGGGCGACAACTGTGGCAAACAGACCTCGATGATGCGGTCAGGGATCTCGGCAAGTTGGTCTAGAGGTACCGCATCCTGAGCCTACAGAATTTCCTGCACGTGCCGTGGAAGTCGTTGGAGCCAAAGTGCTCGCAGGAAAGAAACTTGTCCTTACATGTTGCCCACGGAAGCACGTATGTGGCGGAGGAACCGCGATGGTTTGTGCTCTGCAAGTTCTGCGGACTGAAGTTTACGTACCTTCTGGTCTTCCGTGAGCGACAGGTGGCCGACCAGTTCGTTTTTGAGATGTTGATAAAGGTTCGTCACTGGCGGGTTGGTAAGGATATCCTGAGCCTCCTTGGCATAGCGGGCGTTCAGGTGGGTGACGATGTAATCGTAGTTGGTCCGGTCTTCTTCGATGAGCGCCAGCGAGAAAGTGGCCTCGACTTGGGCGAACCATATGTCCGACGAGTTCGCCCGAAATGGCGGAAGCTTGACCGCGACGTGCCAGACGTCGTGTGTGTCATCATGCGGAATTCCGTCTGCAGCGTTTGTTCTTACCTCTTCGGTGGAGTGCGCAGAGAGGGCCGGGGTCGCGGGGGCGTTCCCAGAATGCTGCTGCACGGATTCGTCGAGTTGGTGCTGCCGTTCCTGAAGCTGTTCCTCCTGATTGTGAATTCACAATTGTTGCGCCTGCAGTAGCTCCTCAAATTGATGCACTCGTCGGCAAAGAGCGGCAATGGCTTCTTGATCGGCCATGGTGGCGCGATGCGTTCGGTTTCCGGGTCACCAAATGGGGGTAGCCGAGTTCGTTTAAGTACGAATCCCATATTACATAACGGATTTATTCATTTAGCAAATGCAGCGGACGAGCATACCCAGGCTACACTCGTCCGGGAAGCGAAAGGTAAGTTTACAGCCTTCGCAGCCTGCTTATGTAGCCACCCTCGGTGACCTCTACCTCCAGTGATGCGCTGCATTTTATCGGACACGCGGTGCTGCATGTAGGCGGGTTCCGTTGGGGTGGGTGACACGGCTTCGCGGAAATAGGCGCAGTGTGTGTCACCTCAAGCCAAAGAAAATGTTATCGTGCAGTATATCTTTCATTGTGCAACATCATTTCTGGTGCGGAAACACACCCCCCCCCCCGGTCACTGCCCTTCCAGACTTCGACCAGCGATGGCATCCGTAGAATGATCGCGGAAGTACCGTGGCGTCTTCAGGGCCACCATCATGCTCCTCCTAACCGACAAATTGCTGGCCTCCAGTCCAGATGGCACACATGTGGATTCACACGTCAACTACCTGATCTAGAAGAACGTGGAACTCGTAAGCCTCGAGAAGCAGACCCTCGATGCTACCGATGACAAAGCTTACGAGGAAGAACACAAGGCAGCGGAAGAGTGCGGCAGAAAATTGACCTACGCCTTCCTGAGCCCGGTTCTTCCTCTGAGAGCTCGCCGCAAAGGCGACAGCGAGAGCTACGGCAAGTCCCAACGCGAATGTGCAGAACGCCGACGCCGGCAGAGGCTTCACAACAGCTGTAAATGAGGTGAGTGACACTCGGCTGCCCACACTGAGAGAGACGATGATTCTCAGTTAAGAAAATTTTCCGCGTCATCGCGCAATGGTCCTGCCGAAGCTTGAAATTCCTATGCTTTCTGGCGCAATTCGCGAGCAGCAGACTTTGTGGGATCGTTTCACCACTGCCATTCATCTAAACACAAAGCTTTCGCCCATCGAGAAACTTAAGTACCTGTTGACGTACTTAACCGGGAAAGCGAAAAGAGCAGTTGAAGGGATTAGGCTCAGCATGGTGCAGCTCAGCTATGCCTCTTCCTAAGCAGATGAGGCGGTTTGGTAGCAAGATCTGGTCTCCCTCGATGACGCCTTGCAAGTGTGTAGAAATGATGACGCTAGACAGCGGCGCAGCGGTTACCTACCTGCTCCTCCGTCACATTCAATGCATAGTAAGTGACTTGTTGTGTGGCAGCATCGCATGGTCCGTGGACAGCGTTATTCACCTCAATATTAGATCGATGACTGCACCGTGTTCATCCAAGAAACCCTTGCCTTGAATGACGCCTCGACCAAACATGACTGACTGCCAAACTAACCGCATAAAGATGGCTGTGAATCCAGAATCTCGCCGTGCATATTCCAGTTGGTGTGATAAAGTGTACATATCCTCTTCTGTTCGCATATGCGGTCCTTCCCAAGCACTCTTCAATTTGGCGGCGAAAAGACTACTGATTACAAATATTGAGCTCCGGTGTCGACTAAGGCGGTGATGCTGCGGCCGCCGATTGTCACGTTCAGGTCGGTGGGTCGTTCTTGGCATTGCGGTTAGGTCGTGGCGTCAGATCACTGCTGCGCCGGCTTGCTCCACTGCTGCGTCACGACGGAACATCTTTCGGCGGCGAAGTGCTGTCGTGAAGGCTCTGGCCAGGCGATACGCTGAGACGTTGTCAGGAGGATTCGCGAATCGTGCTCGTGATGGTCGGCAGCGATGGAGGACCTTCGACAGTGCGCTGTGCAGCAACCGCACCTCCATCGGTTGCTGCTGTAGCAGCACCGCCGTATACGAGGAGGACAATCACGGAAGGGAAACTCCCAGCGGCACCACTCGAAGTGGCGAGTGGTGCTCATGCCGATGCCAGCCGCGTATTCTTCGTCAGGGATAGAACCACGGGACTGCGTTGTCTTATGGATACTGGGGCTGAGGTGAGCGCAATCCCATCCTAAGCCGTCATTCGAAAGTGAACGCAAGTGAAATGACGCATACAAACTACCAAATAGGCTCCCTTTACAACCTATGGAGAACAATCACTCTCGTTCACCATCGGTCTACGAAGGACATCCCGCTGAATTTTTCTCATCGGTGACGTTGCCTACCCCATCTTTCGTTGGGTGTGGATTTCGCGTGGCACTACGACCTGTTGACGTGAGCGGCATCAAGGCTACGACGCACCTCTCCGTGCTTGATATAGCCGAGCCAGTTCCACTGCCGTCAGTCAACGGCGCATCGCCTAATTCGGCCTATGTCAAGCTTCTCGAACAGTTGCCATCCCTCCTTCGACCAGCCGACTTCCTCTTCTTGCCAGTCAAACGTGATGTCAAGCACATCATTACGACTGGGCCGCCCGTCTGTCACGATCTCTTCGCTTACCACCCGATCCCTGCAAGAAAGCACGCGACGAGTTTGAGCACATGCTCGATGAGGACAATTAAAATAAGACAGGCAGCAAGTTGGGCTAGTTGGTACAACGTCATGGTGGAACAGCGCGCACACACACGGACCGAAGCGAAGAAGAGACGCTCGTGTCGTCTCTTCTTCGCTTCGGTCCGTGTGTGTGCGCGCTGTTCCACCATGACGTAAAATAAGACGCTGACCACGATAAAAGCATATAAAAGCAAGAAGTTCCGGCTCCCGCACGGCAACCTTGTTCACAAATGGAGAATCTGTGCGTGGGCAGTCCGGTTATGTATGCTTTAGAAAATGGGCATAAGCAACGCGTGTACATTTGTAGGAAGTTCCAGTCAATGTGATTAAGCGTGTGCGCCATTGTCTGGATTGTCAGAGATTCCATATAAAGTTAGGATGACCAGTTCTTTTCTCGTTCTATTATTCTTGCTTTACCCCAAGGTCTTTCGTGGTACATCTTTCTGCGTGTTCTGCCTGCGCGATCAATGAGACCTTCTTTTTTACGTCATATATATGTTGCTTTCCGGAAAATTGTCTGCCTCGCCGACGCAACTGCCATTACACTCTGCGCACGGGATGCTGTAGACAACGCCTGGAAATTTGTCTTTGGCAGCTTGTCTTTTCCCCTTACAGCGGAATGCCTTAACTTGTCTTTGGAACGTGTGCTACCTGCACATCGTGGGAGCGTAGAACACGCGCGAGATGCTCGCTGATTTTGGCAGCAGTGACGGCATATCAAGCACAACTACTAACCAGGCTGTGCTTAACATTGCAGATTCCACTGCGGCAGGCCTCCGCATCACTGATTAACGGGCCTGCTTAAAGGGAAGCGAACGGTGTAGCAAGACCACTTTGAAGTATCGCTGTCACTGCTGCCACAGTGTGTTGTGAACCATATTTGCACTTTGTACCGGTCCCTAAGAAATGTCGAAGGAAATAAAAAAATGCATCCAGGAATTCAAGGAGGAGCTTCGGAATGCATTCAAGAACCTCCGAGAATCTCTGGAAAGAAGTATACGCTTGGAAGAAAGGAACCTTCGGGCGGATATAGAAGAGATGAAACGCAGCATGAGTTTCGTTAGCCACGGCCTTGACGAAGCTAATAAGAGGCTTGAAGCCTTCCTGACTGAAAATAAGCTACTAAAAAAGAAGACGAAATGCTCCGATTGCAGGTAGTTGCTATGGAAAGGGACCTTGCCACATAACAAGCTGACCTCGTAAATTCGGAACAATACTCACGTAACCGGAACCTGGGAATTAAAAACTCCAGAGAAAGGCCAGATGAAACGCTGTCACATATTCTGAGCAAAATTGACAAGCAAATCTAAGAGCCATCTCTCTTACTGACATAGACGCACCTCACATGGTTTAAACAAAAGATAAAAACAAGAGAAACATTGTGGTCCAGTTCGTGAGGCGAGATAAGCGCGACAAGGATCCTGAATAAGCACCCAAAAAGGCTCGCATAGGAAAAGTTGGGCCTGCCGACGGAATCATCTTCAGGTTCATCGATAGACCAGCCTATTTACATAAACGAACATCTTAGTATATGAAAAGACTACTGGGCATGGCGGTAGCGTGCAAGCGCGAAGTGGGCTGCAAGTTTGTGGGGGTTAGAAACGCCCACATTTTCGGGGGCACGTCGCGACGAGAAATCACAAGTTGCAACGATAAAACATGAAAGTGATTTTGACAAGATCTGTGCAGACAGCTAGGACTTGCATATTTTCTTTGGATAATCGGCTCTCCGTAGTAGTGCCAAGATGGCTACAAACAGTATTCTTCCCGAGGATAGAAAAAATCTTGTACCCTGTGAAATACACGCATTGTTCAAATTTTTCCACCTTAACACGAGATGCATTCAGCAAAAATACAACGACATCACTCTTCTGTTAGAATCATTCAAAGTTTCTTTTGATGTGTTCATGTTTACCGAGACCTGGTACAACGACAACACTGATCACTTTGTTACAGTCACTTTTCCTTAAATGATCAAGATAACAGAGGAGGAGGTGTGTCGATACAGGTAGCGGTACAAGGTTTAGGCGTAATAGGTGAATTCAGCACTGTTACCAGGGACTTTGAGATCTTCTGCATTCTTGCTCATCTGCAATCTTTTTTTTTCACAGACAAGATGCCTGTTTTAGTGCACTGATGATTGTGTTCTTTTGTTTGCAACAAAGTCATGTATGTTTATTTTTGCTGTATCAATTCACTTGTTTTCTTTTGCCACTCGTGCTTGGGACCAGAATGTTGGTCCGCAGTATGTTTAAATAAAAAATAAATAAATAAATAAATAAATAAATAAATAAATAAATAAATAAATAAACGGGGTAGGAGCGTGTTTGCAGTGTTGTACAGACCTCCAGCTGGCAATGTTGCCGTGTTCTTAAGCTTTCTTGACTCTCTGCTTTCGCGTGCTAATGAGTGCGAATGCCTGCTTACACGTGACCTGAACATTGACTTTTTGAAGAATTCGGGCCCTGCCACAGAACTCTTGCTCTTGTTGCAACAAAATGGTTTTGAGAACGATATTGCCACTCCAACGCGTGTAACTGGGTCAACGGCATCTCTATTGGACACTTTCATTACTAATGTGGTTACAGAAAAAATTGCATCTGGTGTTGTAAGCTATGATATCAGTGATCATTTGCCAATTTTCTTCATGCTTAAGAGACACAAAGACTTACAGAAACATGTATGGCCGAAGACTACATATCGTAAAATATCGCCACAGACATTAGACATATTCAGACGGAAAATCGTTCGTGTTGAATGGAACCAAATATATGCAATAGAGGATAGCAACAAGAGCTACGATGCCTTCCTGAGCATCCTAAAGCAGCATTACGTGAGTTCTTTTTCTTTACACACGTATCGCAAGCAAAAAAATCTGCGTAAACCGTGGATAACGCGCGACCACACGAAACTGATCAAAAAAAAATAAACTTTATCAGCCTTTTCTTTCATCAACAAGGATAGAAGAATTGAAAGAATATAAAACGTTTCTTTATTCTTTATTTATTCTTTATTCATGAGATACCCCGCAGCGCCCGAAGGCGTTATAGCGGGGGGGGGGGGGTTACATCAATAAATGACGTACATCTTCGTTCGCCCACATAATACAACTTTGTACATACATCAATAACTGAAATACATCTTTGTTCACACACATAATACAATTTTGCTCACACATAAATACATCTTCGTTCACACTATGTACTTGCTTTTCAGTTAGCTTATTCCACTGTTTAATTGTTTGGGGAAAAAATGAATTGGTATACATGTTCGTTTTAGCTTGGTATTCCAGGATTTTACAACTATGATCAAAACGTTTTGATATGTAATGAGGTTTGTGTAGGTAAGTTTCTCGGTTAATTCCAGTTTTGTTATTGTAAATCAAATAAAGAAACTTCAATCTCTGTTTACGGCGACGGTCAGAAAGACACTCCCATCCTAGTTCAGCCTTCATTGTAGTGCAGCTCTCCCTCCTTCCGTACCGTCCCAATACGAATCTGGCCGCGCGATTTTGAATTTGTTCAAGAGCAGCAATGAAGGTTACCTCGGCGGGGTCCCACACGACACAACCATATTCCAAGATAGGTCTGATACAAGTAGTGTATGCCATGCGTTTTAAATTCACATGTGAACATCGCAGATTTCTTTGAATAAAATTTAAAGCCTTACCAGCTTTCGCTATGAGAGTGTCCACCTGAGGCCTCCATGAACATTCAGATGATAGCAGCACACCTAGATACTTATATGTACTATCTTGTTTTAACTGTACATTGTTCAGGTGGTACCGTGACTGAAATGGTTTCATCTTTTTAGTAAATGATATATGTACACACTTTGTTATATTCAAATTCATTTTCCATTTGGTACACCAGCTATGAATGAGTGATAAGTCCTTCTGAAGTTCTGATGCATCATTGGCTGGACAAAATACTAAAGATGGTTAAAGATGAAGATTACAAATTATGTTTAACGAAAATTGCCTTCGAAGGAGCGACATATTATGGAAGAATCTTCGCGAAATTTGGAACGGCAAGAGAAGCAAAACAAGAGTTGATAACCTGACACTTGGAGATACGGTAGTGAGAGGAACAGATCTTGCAAACTGCTTCAACGACTTTTTCATCGGAATCGGTACCAGTACATACTGTGCTGAAGCTACGAATAACATTTCTAGAACCCCAATGTCAGCGTTCTTTCACCCACCAAGTGCGAACGAAATAAGTATTTTTCAGGGACTAAAAAACAGCCATTGTCAAGAAACCGATGACCTTCAAATTGAACCAATTAAGTTTGTCATTGATTTACTTGCACCGCCATTAACTCACATATACAATTTGTCCCTCACGACGGGCGTTTTCCCGAGTAGAAAGCAAAGAGCAAAAGCGTCAGTGATTTATAAGAGTGGCGAAAAAACTACTTAAGCAATTATCGACCTGTATCTGCTCTGCCTATTTTTTCAATGGGACTAGAAAAGGTCGCAGTTAACGCTGAAATTTGGGCTAGTTGGTCTTGACTTGAAAACATACTATAGCGGAACGAAAACAAGGACAGAATGCTTGTTTTTGTTCCGCTATAGTATGTTGCTTCCTGTGTGCTTCTTTCTCTGTCCTTGTTTTTGTTCCGCTAGAGTATGTTTTCAAGAAAAGGTCATTAACACCAGCATTCAAAATTTCTCTGAAAAGCACAATCTCCTCATTGACTGTCAACATGCTTTGAGAAAAAGGAGGAATGCTGAAACTGCACTCCTCGTTCAAATGGAAGCTATCTTACAAAATTTCGAAAATAAGGTCATGACATTAGGCATCTTTTTGGATTTCAGCAAGGCATTTCACCGAGTCAACCACTGAAGACTACTTGACAAATTAGAACGTTATGGCTTTAGAGGAACGGCCTTGCAACTAATTAAAAGCTATTTGAACTCCCGTCAACAATACACTGAATTAAGCAAACATAAATGCAGGATGATGCCCATTGAGTCCGGAGTTCCTCAGGGAAGTATATTGGGCACATGTTTTTCCTCTTCAGCATAAACGACATCGTACGAATTTATGATCAGTGCCAGTACCTCATATATGCAGATGATTGCTCAGTTCTTATAGAAGGAATAAACATGAACGAAATAATACCTAAAGCTACGACGTTTTCTCAGCGACTATACGTGTGGTGCAAAAAGAATAGGCTGAACCTAAATGAATCCAAAACGAAATGTGTCCTGTTTCGTCCACAGGGATCCGTAGAAGTGGCATCTGGGCACATAACACTAGGTCCCTACCAAGTCACCATTGAAAAATCTGTAAAATTGTAGAGTTTGATGGTAGCGCACACAGAACACGGACAAAAGGGAGGTACACCTGACACACCGCAGCGCTTTCAGCAACTGATTTTTCCCGCTCTTACATATGCCCTCAAAACGTTAGACGTCACGTGTGCACTACTTAGAACTGTGAACGATGACAAATTGAAATCACCTTAAGCAACAGGAGTACATATTCCGTGGACATAACAAAACACCTGCAATGAGTCTCATTTTTTCGTTTTCTTATGTTGCTACCTCGAACAGCGAAAACCACAACCAAAAGCACCTTACCGGGAGCACATGTATTCAAGTTATTTTTTAGACAGCATTATTGATGCCCTACTTACGCATGCGTCCCCGGATTTCGAAATGTCATAGGCTCGTACTATGGGACGTGTTGTCTCGCACTGGTTTCTACTCATGATAGCCGTTTCCTTAAACCTGGGTTCACACGTACACCTTCGACAATGAACGGCGAGGAAACCATCTGGAGCCACGTTGCATTTCTTGTTTTTATGTTCCCTTAGTCTGTCATTTATACACCTACTAGTCTGCCCAATGTAAGACATTCCGCACGTTAAAGGGATCCGATAAACAACGGCCGTGCTACACTTAACAAAATCATTCTCGTCCTAGTGCTCTGTTTCGCATGCGCTGTGTGTGGTCTTATCTGGCCTTGTCTTCGTACACAGGCTCACCAATTTATTAGGTGCTGAAAAAACTATGCGAACGTTACTCCTTTGAGCTATCTTCTTTAGTATATGAGACAGTTTATGAATATATGGTATGACGGCAACCTTTCTTTTATTTACGGTTGTGTTAGCATCATCTACTCGCACGGAACCTGTCCGCTGTGCTGTTTTTAGCAGGCGCTCTGCAACTGATGTGAGTACGTGTTTCGGATAAGCAGCATCACTTAGACGTGACACTAGGTTTTCAAAACTATCGCGCATGAGGCACTGGCACGTTTTTTAGTGCTTTATTTAGGCACATCTTCGCAATTCCCCTCTTCACTAACTTTGTATGCGCGGTGTAACCGAGCCGGGCGAAACGCCGGGGATCCGGAAGCGAATCAGTCAGCGTCTCCAAGCATAATGAGAACGTTTATTCCCGTCTCGGAAATATATATATAGGAAAGGGGAAGGAGGAGAACAAGCAACGATAGATTGAACAGGGCGCATGGGCAGCTGCCGCATGCAGATTGGGTTGATTCGACGTCACAGTGATAGCAATCCTTTCCCCTTAATAACCGTAGCGCTCTACCGGCTTCTTCGTACGAGCGGAACGCCGCAGTTGGGGTGGGGCTTCTGCGCCGTCCGACGTGGTACTGGAATCCGGCGCCCTCTCCTCTCTGGGCATCGGGTCTTCCTGTGGTTCAGGAGGTGGAGTCCCGGGTGCGTCGGCAGAACGCTTGCGCACTTGTTCTGTGTGTCTGCGGACCACACCTTCATCCGTCTGAACAGTCACCAGCCGGGCACCGGTGGTAGCCTTGACCTTTCCCGGTGTCCACTTGTCCCCAACTCCGTAATTGCGGACGTAGACGGTATCGCCAGGGGCGAAGTTCCAAGGAGCGTCGTCGATGGGTTCCCGCCGCTGTTCTGTACGGTTCCTGGGTGGAAAACACATGTCAAGTCGCGTCCGCAGCTTGTATCCCAAAAGTACTTCCGATGGAGACAACCCCGAAGGCTGCGGCGCGTTCCTATACTTGCACAACATTCTAGCCAAGGCAATCCCAAGTTCCACTCCAGTCAATTTCTTTAGGCCTTCTTTTATTGTTCTGACGGCGCGCTCTGCCAACCCATTGCTTTGTGGATGATAAGGCTGCGTTCGAATGTGTGCGATACCGTTTCGCACCATAAAGCGGCCAAACTCTGACGCGGTAAATGGCGTGCCGTTATCTGAGACCACGGTATGAGGCAGCCCGAATCTGCTAAACAACGTCCTAAGGGCATCCACGGTGTTCTTAGCGGTGGCCTGGCGCATCGGCATAGCTTCTATCCATTTGCTGTGAGAGTCAACAACAACTAGGAGCATGGTGTTATCGACGGGCCCCGCGAAGTCAATGTGCAGTCAAGACCATTTCTCGTTGGTCTTTGGCCAGCTTACAGGTTCCTGTCTCGGCGGCATGGGTAAAGCTTGTACACAGCTGCGACACCCATCCCCTACACGCTGAATGGCTTGGTCAAGCCCCGGCCACCAAAAACTAGACCGAGCTACTGTCTTCATGGTGGCAACTGCCTGGTGGGCCTCATGTAAGAGTTGTAACAACCTTCCACGGGCATCTTTGGGGATTACCACCCGATGACCCCAGAACAGAAGCCCTTCTTCTACGGACAATTCATGTCGCCGTTTGTGGTACTCGACCAGTGCCTCGTTGCCTACCGGCTGCAGTGATGGCCAACCCTCGATAACATACCGGCAAACCGTTGATAGCGTCTTGTCGGCTGCTGTCAGCGCTTTCAACTCCTGCTGTGACACTGCGGGCTGGTCCCATTCATCCAAGGCGAGAACCAAGTCTTCCCACTCTTCCACTGCTGGTTCCGGTGCCTGGAAGCATTGTGGTAAACGGCTTAGCGCATCGGAGTTGAGCATTAGTTTACCAGGTTTGAACAGCAATTTATACTTGTAAGCTCCCAGCAACAGAGCCCATCTTTGAATTCTGGCCGCGGCCATAGCAGGAGTCTGGCGATCTGCCCCCAGGAGGCCTAGCAAGGGGCGGTGATCAGTGACGAGTGTGAATTCACGTCCAAGAAGGTTATCCCGGAACCGAGTAACTCCGTATACCAGCGCTAGGGCTTCGCGTTCGATCTGGGAGTATTTCCTTTCTGCTACTGTCAATGTCCGAGATCTGAACCCGACTGGTCTGTTGTCGCCATTTATGCGATGGAAAAGCACCGCCCCGACGCCATGCGGTGAAGCGTCACATTCCAAGAGTAGCTCCCGTTTTGGGTCAAAATGGGTTAAGACCGGTGCGGCGCAGAGAACGTTCCTGGCCTTTTCGAAAGCTCGCTCTTCTTTCTTGCCCCAAACCCATTTCGCTCCCTTCTCCAAGAGCCTATATAACGGCGCGAGCAACGTAGAAAGATTCGGCAAGAACTTGTTGTAAAATGTTATCATGCCCAGAATTGACCGCAATTCGGTGACGTTTCGTGGGGCCGGTGCTAGCCTTATGGCGTCCACATTTTTTTCCAGCGGATGCAATTCCTCGGCATCGATACGGTGACCCAAGTAGGTTACCGATGACTCAGAAAATCTACATTTGTCGGCACGAAGCTTGATGCCATGCTCCTTGAAACGATCGAGCACCGCTTCAACGTTAGCATTCTTGTTCCCGGCGGTGTCTGCTATTAGCACATCATCTAGATACGCTTGGGTACCTGGTAGACCCTTTAGCACCTCCTCGATCTTGCGTTGAAATATAGCGGGGGCCGACGCTATGCCAAAGGGTAAGCGATTGTAGCAAAATAGTCCCTTGTGGGTGTTAATGACTGCCAGCTTTTTCGAGTCGTCGTGAAGCGGGATTTGATTGTACGCGTCTCGGAGGTCTAGAATGCTGAACTTTTCACCCCCACAGAGATTGCCAAATATGTCATCTATAATCGGCAAGGGGTATTGTTCGACTTCGCACACGGGGTTCAACGTGACTTTAAAGTCCCCGCAAATCCGCACTGTCCCGTCTTTTTTTAGCACCGGTACTATGGGCGTGGCCCATTCAGAATGAGGCACGGGAGAGATTATGCCCGCTGCAACTGCCTGTCCAGCTCTTTAGACACTTTTTCGCGAAGTGCATATGGAACTTTCCTTGCCTTGAAGAACTTGGGATTGGCTCCGTCTTTGACGTGTAGTCGGGCCGGTGGTCCTTTAAGCAGTCCGGTTCCTTCGGTAAACAGCTCCGCATAGCGCTCCAGCAGTGCTGCGGACGGTGAAGCAGACGGGTTTTCCGTGGTTGCATTTTTCACGTGTAACACAGGAACGCCTTCGTCACGCAATTTCTGCAAAAGATCCCGCCCACAAAGACTGGGGCCGTCACAATCCAGAACAGTTAGGCTACAGTTTACTGCAGAAGATTGGTATGAAACATTCATCTTCAGAACTCCGAGCACTGGAAGCTTGCCGAGATAACACGACAACTTTATCTGTGCTTCTTGCAGCTGCGGCCATTGTTGACGGTACGTTTCGTAAACTACCCTGGGAATTACACAGACTGGCGACCCTGTGTCAATGTCCATTGTTAGATTGATGCCACCCCAATTGAAACACTTCCTGATGGGCGGAACTAAGGCTGGAGCAGTGGTCAATGACCAAATCTGCAATGTGCTGCTGTCGCTATCTTCCGTATCGTCCTTGGCATGTGCTGTTACGGCTAGCGCTCTATCGGTGGTGATTTCGGGTGAGCACATTCTGGCCACGTGACCCTGCCGTCTACACTTGAAACATCGTAGCTTCCTTAGTTTGCACGTCGAAGCTTTGTGCCCATAGCTTCCACAGCATCTGCACAGCGCTTGAGACGTTGACGGTTTCTTTTTTTTCTCGCGTCCCTGTGATAACTGTAGCACAGGTGTCAGCCTGCTGTCGGCTGAAATGCCTTGCGAATCTAGCTCTGCGGTTTCCGCGGCCAGAGCGAGGGCCTCGGCGTCAGCCAAAGACAAGTCCTTCTTCGCTAGCAGCTGTTTCTGTAAGCTCTTCGACCTTACACCACACACTATCCGGTCCCTAATCATGCTGTCCAGCATTGACGCAAATTGGCAATTACTCGCCATTTGTCCCCCGCAGGGGCGTCTGCTTCTGCAGGCGTTTGGTGCGTGGCGACACCACGGACCCGAGCCAACGGGGGGGTTTTGACCCCCTCCCACGCCTAGCCGTGCGTGGCTCAGCCGTGTCCGGGGAAAAGGGGAACCTGGGGGTTGAGCCGATGCCGGGTGATTGGACCTTTAAGGCCCCCCGGCAGAGGCAACACACCCCTTTGGCCCGTGCTTCCCGTAGACGGCACCCCCGGGCTGACCCACCCGGGGGAAATCGGCAGTCGCCCTTTCCTGTCCTCCTCTTCAATCTTCGTCTTTCTCTCTCACTTTCAAGCTTTCCTGTCTTCTCCTCATTTCCTTTTACTTCCGATTTTCTGGGCGGCAAGGGTTAACCTTGTGTATGTGCCCTCCCTTGGGCACGATATATTGGGTTATAGCAGCTATGTATAGCTGGCGTCTGCATGTGCTATCTATACACTGTAGCGTCCCCTTGTTGGGCTCGGTGGTGGGTGGCTACCATAGCTGCTGAAATAAGAAATATTTGATGGGTACTCCGTTTCCTCCCCTCCCTGATCGCTCTATGAAAAGAGGGCGCACCGAAGTTACACCAGACTTTCTAGCACCACACATGGACAACTTTCCCCGGTATCATGTAATCCATAGTGAAGATACTGACAAGCCAGCAAGAGGCATCTCCCCTTTTCTGGTGGCTAAATGCCTTGAACAAACCCTAGGACTAGGACATAAAGTAACTAAAATGGCAAGCGGGGACCTCCTCCTTGAAATTTTCAGCAAAGCCCAATATGACAAACTTTCAAGCCTCGAAACCTTTGGAGACACTCCAATAAATATAACTGAACATAAATCGATGAACACAGTCCGCGGTGTAGTCAGTGACGATGACCTGATCGCTCTTACCGAAGCCGAACTACTGGACGGCTGGAAGAAACAAAATGTCATTGATGTGAAGAGAATTAAGATCCGTAGAGATGACAAGGAAATCTCCACCAAGCACCTCATCCTTACTTTTGGCTCGAGCAGGCTTCCAGAACACATTGAAACAGGGTACATGAAAATTCGTGTCCGTGCCTACATCCCAAACCCCAGACGATGCTTCAGATGTCAGAAGTATGGCCATGGATCATTGAGCTGCCGAGGGCGACCAACCTGTGCCAAATGTGCCGATCATGACCATGCTGCCGATGACTGCAACAACACACCCCACTGCGCTAATTGTGACGGTGGGCATGCCTCCTACTCTCGATCTTGCCCTGCATGGAAAAAAGAAAAGGAAATTATAGCACTGAAAATTAAAGAAAATATCTCTTTTAAGGAAGCTAGAAAACGCTTTTCCATTGTGCAATATGCTACCTACTCTGATGTGACACGCCAGGGGGCAGTGTCGCAACAGACTCTGGCTACCGCTCAAACCCCACACAGGGGTTCAGCGGAGTTGCAACCAGCCCCCATGGCGGGTGCGGCTGCGGCCGTCCTGCCACAAATGAAGGGCCAGCGGCCTAACGGACCAGCTGCCCAAGCGGCCCCGCCTCGTGAGGTGAGGTCGCAACTTCATCCAACGTCGCGCATATTGCGACGATCCAGTGCCTCCCAGGAGGCAATGGATACCACTGTGGCCACATCGGCACCATTGGTGTCGAAGGATCGGCGCAGCTCTCTTGAGCGAGCCGCAAAAGAAAAGCAACGAGTCAAGGCTCCGGAAAAGGAACCTTGACTTAACATCTTTGTATACAGAGTGCTTTCCCCCCCCCCCTCTTCCCTGAAATGGCGGCACAGATACTCCAGTGGAATGCTAGAGGCCTTCTGCACAATCTAGACGATGTGAAAGAATTAATTACCAAGTTTAACCCGAAAGTACTCTGTATTCAGGAAACGCACCTAAAACAAAGAAATAGGAACTTCTTAAATCAGTACGTTGTATATCGCAAAGATCGTGCTGACGACCTTGCCTCATCAGGTGGGGTTGCTATTATAGCAGTAAGGTCTATAGCAAGCCAGGAGCTACAGCTTAAAACTACCCTTGAGGCAGTGGCCATTCGTGCTATCATGCTCAATAAGCTGACAACTATATGTTCTATTTATATTCCTCCTGGTCAAAGATTGAACAAAGCAGAATTTGAAGGATTGATTAACCAGCTCCCACATCCATATATCCTGACTGGCGACTTTAATGCACACAACCCGCTCTGGGGTGACTCTCGATATGATGCAAAGGGACGCCTAATAGAGCAGTACCTCCTGAACTCTGGTGCGTGCCTTCTAAATAAAAAAGAGCCGACATTTTACAGCACAACACACAACACGTACTCTGCCATAGACCTAACAATATGTTCCGCAGATCTCCTACCTTCTTTAGAATGGAGTGTTATTAAAAATCCCTATGGTAGCGATCACTTCCCAATCTGCATCAAAACATCAGAACATTGTTACATACCGCACAACCCTCAGTGGAAAATATCGTCTGCAGATTGGGAGAAGTTTTATCGACTGACCCATGTGCCCCGAAATGCTTTCGAAGGTCTAAGTATAGACGATTTTGTGGCCCGTTTCACTGCTTTCATGGTTGATGCTGCATTAGAATGCATTGCAGTAACAAATGGTGTCCCGAAGAAAAAGCGCGTGCCATGGTGGAATGAGCAATGTCGGAGTGCACGGAAGAAACAAAACAAAGCATGGGGTTTACTTAGGCAGTGCCCAACGGCAGATAATCTCATAAACTTCAAGAAAGCAAAATCTGAGGGGAGGCGGACTCGACGTATTGCAAAACGAGAGAGCTGGGTAAAATATGTCTCAAGTATAAACTCGTATACACAAGAAATAAAAGTATGGACCCGTCTCCGAAAGTTATTTGATAGGCACCCAATTTCCTTGCCTTTGGTTGACGGCCAAGGGGACACTCTTGAAGACCAGGCCAATGCTCTTGGAAAACATTTTGAGTGCATTTCGAGCTCGTCACACTACTCGGCTGACTTTCTAAAACATAAGGAAATAGCAGAAAGAAGAGCACTAAACCGCAAGGGTACCGGAAATGAACCGTACAACCGTCCCTTTGGCATAGCCGAGTTCAGAGCTGCCCTGAACAACTGTCCAATGTCATCCCCCGGAGCTGACAGGATTATCTACGCAATGATAAAGAATCTCCACCCTGATGCACAGATGGTGCTGCTGTCACTTTACAACATCATCTGGATGACAGGACACATTCCAGCAGCATGGAAAGAGGCTATTGTAATCCCTGTGCTAAAACAAGGCAAAGATCCATCTTGTGCGGCGAGTTACCGCCCTATTGCACTGACTAGCTGTCTGTGCAAGTTATTTGAAAAGATGATCAATCGCCGGCTGTTATATTTTCTCGAAACAAACAAGTTACTTGATCCACAGCAGTGTGGCTTCAGGGAAGGCCGTTCCACGACTGACCATCTGGTTCGTATTGAGGCATACATCCGTGATGCCTTTGTCCATAAACAATATTTCCTTTCCGCGTTCCTCGATATAGAAAAGGCTTATGATACTACTTGGCGTTATGGAATCTTACAGGACCTGTCTTCAATCGGTATTCGCGGCAACATGCTCAATGTGATAGAGGGTTACTTGAGTAATCGCACGTTTCGTGTCAGAGTAGGTAGCTACCTGTCCAGGCCTTTTATCCAAGAAACAGGGGTACCACAAGGTGGAGTGCTTAGCTGTACCCTTTTTATAATAAAGATGAGCTCTCTGCGGTCATACATCCCGCGAAATATATTTTATTCCGTATACGTTGATGACGTTCAGATAGGATTCAGATCTTGTAACTTGGCAATCTGTGAGCGGCAAGTACAGCTGGGACTGAATAAAGTGTTGTCCTGGGCAACTGCGAATGGATTTAAGTTAAACCCCCACAAAAGTTCCTGCGTTCTCTTCTCCAGGAGGAGAGGCTTGCATCCAGATCCCGACATTCATCTTCGGGGTCAGCGCTTACCTATAAATGTAGAGCACAAGTTTTTGGGCATAATTCTAGACGCTAAGCTAACGTTTATACCACATATAAAGTATCTGAAAGGCAAGTGCATACAGACAATGAGCATCCTAAAAGTATTGTCCCGCACAGCATGGGGAAGCGATAGAAAATGCCTTATGAGCTTATATCGAAGCCTTGTGCGCACGCGCTTAGACTACGGTGCCATTATTTACCAGTCTGCCGCACCAAGCGCTTTGAAGATGCTTGATCCTATCCACCATCTTGGTATTCGGCTGTCTACAGGGGCATTCAGAACAAGCCCCGTAGAGAGCCTATACGTTGAAGTAGACGAATGGTCACTGCACTTGCAGAGGGCCTACTCATCCTTCATGTATTTCTTTAGAGTAAACGCTAACAAAGAACATCCCACATATTTAACTGTGAATGACTTGTCCAGCTCTGACCTCTTCCGTAACCGGCCTAGGGTCAGAGAACCGTTCTCGTTGCGCGTGAGAAAAATGGCTGAAGAAATATGTATGCCACTTGTTGAACACCATCTAATGGCCCCCTATATAGGACTTCCGCCATGGGAGTGGCAGGTTATAGATTGTGATCTGTCTTTCGCAGAAATTACGAAACATGCACCAGCTGCGCACATTCGCATGCACTTCATGGAACTTCGACATAAGTACTCTTGTGCTGAGTTCTACACTGATGCATCAAAGTCCAATGTCGGCGTTTCGTATGCAGCAGTTGGCCCATCCTTTTCAGAATCTAATGTGCTGCATCCTCAGACGAGTATCTTTACGGCGGAAGCGCATGGGATACTCTCTGCTGTAATGCGCATCAGAAATGCGAAGCTAAAGAAGACAATAATCTATACAGATTCTTTAAGTGTTGTCACTGCTCTAAGGTCACTGAATAAACAGAAAAATCCAGTCCTGAAGAAACTTTATGCTATTTTGTGCAGTATGTATGTTGATGGGCTGCATGTAACCATATGTTGGGTACCTGGACATAGGGACATTGAAGGCAATGTGCTTGCGGATAAAATTGCAACTTCGGTAACTGCAGACATGTACACATCATCCACAGCTGTCCCCGCCATAGACCTAAAACACTTTGTGCGCAAGAGCTTAAGAAGTCACTGGCAGAGGTTGTGGGACACGAAAACATCAAACAAGCTCCACCTAGTCAAACCAATAATTAGAAACTGGCCACCTGCTACTAGAGAAAGACGAATTGACGTCATCTTCACGCGCCTGAGAATAGGCCACACATATGGTACTCACTCGTATCTGCTAAATGGAGGGGACCCTCCAGTCTGTGCTAAATGTGGCTCAACATTGACTGTCCTACATGTCCTAGTGGAATGCCGTGAAATGGAAGCGCAGAGGAAAGAGCACTTCTCCTTAGCGTACAACCTCAACATACCACTTCACCCAGCATTGTTCCTTGGCCAAGAGCCTCTGTTCGACACCAAAGCCGTTTTATGTTTTCTTCGCGATGTACAAATATTACATGTAATCCCTCAGACAAGCACACAGCACAGCCTCTCAAGAGAGGCTCCTGCTGCTGCAGTTACTTAATTAGCACGGGCCTACTGGCCCTTGGATTCAAGGGCCTACGTAAGGCCGCAGTGCTGCATGCATGCAGGTTCGCGCTGCTTCATTTTACATTAGTATCTCTACAGAAGCCTTTTACATTTTTATCATTGTACCCCACAATTTTCTTAGTAGGACCCCCAGTCATCGCCATACTTTTACTATGTATGTCTTTCACGCACTTTACAGCGAATGTTTTTTAGGCCTATTTACAGCCAGTAGCACATACATCCTTGAGTTTTATCACCATCTTCACGCATAAGAATTGGCCTGGCGCTCTTTGGCCATGACTGGCCCTTGCGCCACAAAAACCCATATATCATCATCATCATCGCCATTTGTCGTATGGCCACAATGAACGCGTGCATAGGCTCTCCCTCTTGCTGACAGCGATGATAGAACTTGAATCGCTCAATAATTTCATTCGGCTGAGGGTTATAATAGCTGCTTAAGGTCGTGACAACATCACTGTAGCTCAAGGAACTTGGTGCTTGTGGGGCAATTTTCCCACATAAGACTTCAACTGTCGAAGTTCCGAGCGGGGCAACGAGCAAGGCTCTTTTCTTGGCATCTTCGGTGATACTGTTAGCTTCAAAGTACGATTCGATTTTCACAAGATAGGGTTGCCACTTATCTCTCGCATCATCGAAGTCTGGTAGCTTGTGGGCCATGTCTGTCGTTGCTTCCGGGCGGTTGTCCGGTCCAGCAGGATCCTTCTTTTGTTGCACTTCCGTACTCGTCGCCACTGTAACCGAGCCGGGCGAAACCCCGGGGATCCGGAAGCGAATCAGTCAGCGTCTCCAAGCATAATGAGAACCTTTATTCCCGTCTCGGAAATATATATATAGGAAAGGGGAAGGAGGAGAACAAGCAACGATAGATTGAACAGGGCGCATGGGCAGCTGCCGCATGCAGATTGGGTTGATTCGACGTCACAGTGATAGCACGCGGAATGAAACTGCAACATTGGCTTGTTTGCCCTAGGTTCGTAACACCAGCATGTTTTGTCATCAGTGAGTGTGAAATTGATGTCGAGGAATCGGATCCTCCCGTAACATGGCATCTCAAATGTCACTTGAAGTGGTCTTAAGCACTCACGAAAGACGTTAAAAGCTGCAGTGGTGTGAGTACAAAAACATTGTGGAGAACAATCCATAAAAACTAAAATGTCGTCGACATACCTAAAGACTTTCACAACGTTAAATCCCTGCCTACGCTCTGACAAGTATCTGTTTAGTTTGGCCAGGAACACATAACTTAGCACTGGTTCTAGGCAGGAGCCAATGCATACTCCTTCTTTCTGCAAATACTAAGCATCGTTGTGTTTTATGAATGTTGACAAGTAAAATCTAAGCAGTTCTCAAAAATTGTCTACGGGCGTACCCGCTTCCGTAGTGAACCTAACAGCACCATACCCATCGATAGACATGTCATTACACGATAGTAATTCTGATTGTGGCAGAGAATAATAAAGATCAGTAATATTTGCCGAAAACGCTTCGAACCCTTGATATTTACGATCGCTCACAAAATTTAAAACGTAAAATGTAAAATTACTCGGAGTCATCTTTACGGAGCATATGTCCTGGAATGAACACATAAAAACTTACTGACTAAATTAAGTAAAGCTGCTGGTGTGTTGAGTAGTTGTCGCCACGTTCTTCCGGCTCATGTGAAACGGACATTATACTATGCTGTTCTGAATTCCCACTTGCACTACTGCGCGTCAGTGTGGGGAAACACACACAAACTTACCTTAATACATAAAAGAGTACTAAGGTCTATTGGAAACGCCCCGTTCTTAGAACACACAGATCCACTTTTTCGTAAGTACAGAATTATAAAACCACACAAAATCTACACCCACAAATTACTAATAACGTATAAAAGTGCTCAACTTGGCAAACTTAAGAACTTAATAACTTATAAGAGTGCTCAACTTGGCTCAACTTGGCAAAGTTTTAAGACCTAGTTAGCTTATAGGCAGCAATCGCGTTCGTACAAACCACCCTGTGAAATTCCCTTCTCTCGCACACATTATGGTACAGAGAGAGTTAAACACACAATGCCACTCACACTATACGCATGCTATGCACGAGATATAGATATACTAACAATAACGAAACAAATACTGGATCTCTGCGTGGCCTAGAAAAAAGAAAGCTTTACACCTTACATAAATTTACTTCATTTAACTATAATGTGTTTTATGATTACTAATGGAATCATTGATAAAATGGTGTACTAGAACTTATAGTAATTAGTAAATACATGTCGCGATGGAGTTTCATCACGGTTCGTATTTATTGTTCGTATTTTTTGTCTTTATTACTTTATTTCATACTGTGTTGCACAGACGTTCAGTGAACCCATTGTAGTGTAAATGGAAGATAAAACTTTATTATGTATTTCATTTTTTGCTTATGTGTTGTGCTGTACGTTGCCTATGTACGGGTGGCATGAGCTCTGTCAAGCTGCGACTAAGCAGCTTTTTCTCTTGCCACCCTTCTTGTTTTATCGTGTAAGCAAAGAACGAAAATAAAAAACATACTGATTGATTTTTTGATAGGAGGAATCCCTTACAAAAATTTCTAGTAGCATTAAATTGAATGTCTACAGACAATTGTTTCTAGAACATACCAACAACTAACAGACTGTCTAGCAACAGTCTACATACTTCTCTACCAACTTCCTGTGGACACCCTGCCTGCAATCGGCCACCAACTTTCAACAGACACCTGTTTCTAGGGTGTCTGCTGACTTCGTATTAACGTCCTATAATCCTTTTTCTTTTGACACCCTAGAAACATATCTAAAGACAATTGTTACTAGAACCTACCAACAACCTACAGGGTGTCTAGAAACGGCCCTTACAAAAATTTCTAGAAACATTAACTTGGCTGTCTACAGACAATTGTTCCTAGAACGTACCAACAACAAACAGAATGTCTAGCAAAGGTCTGTGTACTTCTTTACTGACTACTTGTTGGCGTTCTGGAAACAATTGGCCACCAACAGTACATAGACGCGTGTTCATAGGCTGTCTGCTTACTTTCTACCAGTGCCCAATGAACATTTGTCTTTTGACGCTCTAGGAACATACTGCCAAAATGTTTGTAGACTTTCTCTGGATCATCTACAAACATTTGTCTCAGTATACCCTTTTAGCAATTGGTTAATATATCTAGTGAGGCATGTTCATACACACACTGTTCACAATGGTCTATACCGACATATGTTATCCCGTGACAGCTTCTGTCGATATGTGTGAACGAGTTGTACAACAAAGCGTAAGCAAAATACGATACGAAGAAGTAGCAAAATGAATAACTTTTTATCCTTAATTGGTACACAGCAGTAAGAACAATAGACAAGCGCATCAAGTAGTAAACATTAAAGTAGGCAACGTAAAGTAGCCTCTACTTAGCACAAGGCGGCTAGATAAATAGATGATTAAAATAAGCAGATCTGCTTTGGCCTCACAAACACATTCGCATAGAAGTATTATTTGTTCACGAGTATTTCAACTATAAGAAAGTTCATTAATTGATAAAAAGGAAATAAAAAAGGCAGTGTCATTTAACTTGAAAATTCATTCCAGTAGTAATTTACTACCAACAGCAGACACGTGGCATTGTGTGATAAGCAATATGTGCTCTCAGATAGGCTTCGCACATATAAATCAGCATTCCGAGGTACACGCGTGCACACTGCTAGGCTGAAGGTATATCAACGAAGAGAATTATACTAATAATTATGCAGGAAAACTTACCACATAAGCCTCTTCGATCGACAACAAATAGAAATGTGTGAGCAAAAGAAAATATTCAAGCGCATCACACTAACAGAACATACAAGACTGGAAATAGTTCATGACTGGTCAGAAGATATAACAAAAGTCCAACGAGACGCAGAAGTAGTTACTACTTGGCCTTGTCTTTGCTGTATGCAGGTTGCAGCAATCTTGGCTTAAAACAGTGGAGGGCTTGTACCGGGTGTCCGTTTTCTTGCCTAAAGCACATCCTAATAGCCTCGCCCTTCGGCAACACCACATAGTTTTGGGCCACTCATATCCAGGCACTCACAAATGTCGAAGAATATATCCAGGAGCTCACACATGTCGAAAAACTCAACGGCTTGGGCTGGCATCCCCGACACACGGCATGTCCAAGCAAAACTGCCAGACCGGTGACACAGCACGTGCACACCGCTCTGCCTCTCTCAACACCCCTTTCCTCGCTGTGCGCCAACAGCGGACGGAGAGCTTTGGCACAATGGATATTCGAGGAACCGCATCGGGGGAAGGGGGGGACTGCCGGACTTGCTCCTCCTTGCAAACTAGTAGTACTGGAAAAGAACTTGTTGTTGGGCTAGTTGGTAGAACATATCTAAACCTTATTCTGAGCGCAACCACACGACACATCCACACACACACACACCCACACACCCAGGCATCAACCACGCACAGCGCTCACTTCCAACTGAATTTATTCAACGCATGAAGGCTGAATATATACATGTGGCACATGCGCGCATACATCATATGAAGCCAACACAACCAAACAACATATACATTTTCTTCTTGCTCTTTCCATCTTATAGTCTTGATCTTATGAACTGCCTGCAGTTCACTAGGAAACAGAGATAGCGACGGGGCGGGGTGCTTACACAATGATCCTTATCTTTTTCAATGTAGAAAGCCTCTAACACTTCACGTGCAGTTTTTCTTTCGCTTCTGCCCAGAATCTTAGTCTCGGAGAATCCGGCGTCACAGCCACACATTATACAATGCGCAACCAGGTGCGCATACTTATCATCTCGTTTGATTAATTTGTGGGCGTGTTCCCTTAACCGGTCATTAACACACCTTTCGGTTTGACCGATGTACACCTGGCCGCAGGAAAGGGGTATCGAGTACACGACCCCCGTGGAACACTTTTTAAGAAAAGGCCTCTCATGCTTCTTCTCGCAGTCGCGCTTTTTGCTCACGCAAATGCGTTGGCACAACTTCCCGACTTTCTCGGGCGCCGAAAAGACCATCGGTACACCGTGCCTACCCGCGACTTTCTTGAGGTTGTGCGAGAGTTTATGGATATAT